>AP025063.1:24564618-24685333 GCA_036186865.1 Eustoma russellianum
ATTCTCACACAGGTCTTATATGTGCCAAAACTTGACTACAACTTGATCTCAGTAAGAAAACTAATGGAAAACAATAGTTGTTGGACTATGTTTACACCCTTTAAGTGTTACTTCATACCTTCTTCCTCTTATGGCTTTTAGGAGAAAGCATTGGAGGAGAATGTGAACAAGGAGATGATTGGCAGTGCTAATCATCAGGATGGACTTTGCTTTTTAGAGACATCCAAGTCAGAGGTTGTGAAGAGATGTCCTAGTGCATATTCTTGTGTGAACATTCATCGAAATGTTCCTAGAATAGGTAATTCTAGAATAGCTTCTATTTTGTTTTGGCATAAAAGATTAGGCCATCCTAACTTTATGTATCTTAGGAAACTTAAGCCTGATTTGTTCAAAGGTGTGTATCTAAACTATCTCACCTGTGAAACATGCTTGTTTGGCAAACAGTCAAGGAATCAATATCCAGCTAAAGTTTATAAGGAGAGTATGCCTTTTAACTTGGTTCATTCTGAACTCTGGGGACCATCAAGAACCTTGAATGTTAATGGATGCAGGTGGTTTGTGGTGTTTGTGGATGATCATACAAGGGTAACTTGGATTTATTTGATGAAAAACAAATCTGATTTACCTCAGGTATTCAAGACCTTTATTCTTCTTATCCAGAATCAATTTAATACTATAATTAAAACATTTAGGTCTGATAATGGAAGTGAATTCTTGGATAAAGAAAAAAGAACCCTGCTGATGGAGAAAGGTATTCACCATCAGACATCCAATGTCTATACTCCTCAGTAGAATGGTGTGGCTGAGAGGGGAAACATAGGCACATACTGGGTGTTGCAAGGTCATTAATGTTTTCCATGAATGTTCCTAAATATTTGTGGGGTGAGGGTGTACTTACAGCCACCTGTTTAATAAACATGTTGCCATCAAGAGTTCTGGGTTTCATCAGTCCAAGAGATAAACTTATAAATGTATACCCTCACTGTTCGTTGTTGCATGAACTTCCCTTTAAAACATTTGGATGCACATCATATGTGTATGAACATTCTCCAGGAAGAGGAAAATTGGACAGAAGGTCCATCAAATGTGTTTTCCTTGGGTATTCAGGGTCTTAAAAAGAGTATAAATGCTTTTTGTCCTAATACTAGAAAGTTTTATACTGCTATGAATGTATTTTTTGATGAAAATGTTACCTATTACTCATCTTTAGTATCAAACACTAACAATACAGAACAGGTGAATTTTTGGAGCATCGTTGATGTGTCAACAATAGAACGTCTACCTAGCATTACAGAGAATTCTCAACATGATACTTCTAATAATGGGAATGATAACTTCACTCCAAGGGAGCAACAAGGAGAAGGTAAGGTACTGGAAAGAGCACAGTTGCCAATCACTCAAGTTTACTCTAGAAGAAAAACTCAGGTATTTGATCAGGTATCCTCTCTTGACCCCATGACTGAAAATTCAGTTCCTACGAATGTATCTGAAGATACTGAAACCTATCTACCTATCACTAATAATTCTAATCTCCCTATAGCTATTAGGAAGGGAACCTGTGAGTGTATAAAATATCATAAGTTTCTGAGCAATAGGGGATCTTCTACTGCCTACTCCACCAATTACCCTCTAGATAAGGTAATTTCTTATGATAAACTGAATCCAAACTTCAAGGCATTCACTGTGAATTTAGACTCTCACTGCATTCAAAATACCATTGAAGAAGCACTTTGTCATGAAAAATGAAGACCAGCAGTTCAGGATGAAATGTCAGCATCAATTAAAAATCAAACTTCGGATCTAGTAACCAGACCTAAAGATGTATCTCCAGTTGGCTATAAATGGGTTTTCTCAACAAAGTATAACTCAGATGGACCCTTAATAAGTACAAGTTTAAGTTAGTAGCCAAAGGTTCCACTCAATCATATGGAATTGATTATTGTGAAACGTTTGCTCTTGTTGCTAAGTTGAATATTATTAGGATTATCTTTTCTTTGTCTGTCAACTTAGACTGGAAGCTCACTCAACTTGATATAAAAAATGTCTTTCTAAATGGAGAATTACAGGAACAGGTTTTTATGAGCATACCACCTGGCTTTGAATCTGTTCAGACCCTTGGGAAGATATGCAAATTAAAGAAATCTATTTATGGTCTAAAACAGTCACCAAGAGCTTGGTTCAGTAAATTTACAGAGGTACTGCTCAGTTTTGGTTTTAATCAGGCCTTAAGTGACCACACCTTATTTGTGTATTTGTCTGGTAACAATGTCACTATCCTTATAGTATATGTGGATGATATCATCTTGACTGGGAACTGTGATCTAACAATTAACAAAGTGAAAAAACATCTGGCAACTGAATTTGAAGTTAAGGACCTTGGTTTCTTGCGATATTTCTTAGGCATGGAAGTGGGGAGAAGTAAGTTAGGATTATCTATTTCACAACGCAAGTATGTGCTTGATTTACTGCAGGAAACAGGTATGACTGGATGCAAACCAGCCTCTACCCGAATGGAACATGGATGTATAAAGTCTAAGGTTTAGAATGGTAAAGCTATTTCTGACATTCATTCATACCAAAAATTAGTTGGTAAATTAATTTATTTGTCACACACGGGGCCTAACATATGTTATGCTGTTAGTTATGTCAGCCAGTTTATGCACTCACCAACTGATTTACACTTGCAAGCTGTTATGAGAATATTAAGGTATCTTAAGGGAGCTCCAGGTCAAGGACTTTTCTTTGGAAAGAATGATTGTAGAGACATTCAAGTCTATAATGTTGATTGGGGCGGATCAAAAGGTGACATGAGGTCCACTTTGGGATATAGCACGTTCTTATGGGGCAATCTAGTGACTTGGAGAAGTAAAAAAAACCTGTAGTGGCACAAAGTAGTGCGGAAACTGAGCTAAGAGCTTTAGCTCTTGGAATATGTGAGGGCATTTGGATAAAACATTTCTCAAGGATCTACACCTTCTGGCTGATGGAATTCAGATCAAGGCTTATTGTGACAACATTTTTGCCATTCACATGGCAGAAAATCCTATACATCATGATAAAACTAAGCATGTGGAGATCGATAGACACTTTATTAGAGAAAAACTGGAGGATCACACTCTCACAATCCAACATATTTCCTCCTCAAAGCAGATTGTGGATATCCTCACCAAATCTGTGTCTCCCGGGTTGTTCCATAAATTACTAATCAAGCTTGGATGTATTAACTAATATACAACCAAGCTTGAGGAGAAGTGTAGAAAAATAGATAGTTAATAGATAGTTTTTTAGCTGTTGTAGCCGTTTGTACTTTTAGTTATGTACTTCTTATTTACTAGATTATAGCAATATAGACGTTGGGATGAAGTATCTTCCTCTCTCTATGTATTCTTACCTGTATATATATTACCACACAATGATAATAATACTACTGATGATGTTCTCATCAACTCTTTTCTTATCTATTACCCTTCTCAATCTTTTATACATTTCTACAAGAAGGATGCTTGTGATTCTACTAGACACATAAATCTACGAGTATTTTGAACTTAGTATCACATTTTTCATGCATTTTCTGGTGGTAAAGAGGGGCTCTACTTTGGTTGTACTCTTTTGTTTACTAACGTTGTTATGGATCTGTCACATGATTCATCCATATGTGACTTATACTTCATACTGTTAGATTAGGTTATATTGCATTTACTGTTCAAATGGTTACGTTTCATATATGTGGTAATTTTTGTTGATTGTTACTCGCTTCTTTTTAAAGTGGGAGTCACTTTTTAGAACTTCGATATTTCAAAAAACATCATTTAATGTGTTGTCTAACAATTAAAACTATCATGGGATCTCACTTTTATCTTTTTATTGTATTGTTTGTTAGTATTAAATATGTTGTTTTCTTCTATTATTACTAGTTGGCTTTGGAAGATCACATAATCACTAAACATTAGAATAGAAACGTATTATCTTTAAAAAATATGTAATATTATCGACATATTTCTGACCGCAACTAAAAGTTTTTTCAGGAGTTCATAAAAGTCAAAAACAAAATCTTATAATGGAAAGCAAAATTCACAGGCATATTGTCACAAAATCATAGGGAAATGGAGCATCAGTCCGTCAATGAGTTTGTCTATGATATTGATTGATATTCCATCTAAAATTTCCATCAATTTTACAACAATATAATCCTTCCAAAAGGCGTTGGACCGCCAGATGATATACCCTCAAATCTTTGACGATAATATTATTGGATTCCTCAGAATGGCAGGTACGTATAAGCATTTAGATTGCTTGATGCTGAGCGTATGTTCTTCTCACAACTTGCCAAGGGCACTTACTTAAATCTAAGTAACGGCAACTCAAAGTTTTATCATTTTTGATCAAGAGGAATATTGTCAAAAGGTGCATCAACAACATTCAACTCTCTGATGGCATACCTCAATGGAGCAGGTCAAAGAACAATTTATCTGTACTATAGTGCCTTGCTTGGCTCATCCCAACAGGTCTCTCCAATCTTTCAAGAAGTTGTTGCTTTGGTCCCAAACTGGCTGATACGATTGCCTCCCTCCTTATTGCTCCTGTCCTTCACAATGATATTAAATCATGCCTCTTTTCAATCCCCAAAGACAAAGCTCCTGGGACGGATGGATTCAATTCCCATTTCTTTACTAAGGCCTGGAATGTTGTGGGGAATGATGTACTTAAGGCAGTACATGAATTCTTTAGGCATGACAAACTACTAAAACAGGTTAACCACTCTATTATTTCCTTGATCCCAAAATCCAATGATGCATCTAGAGTACAAGATTATCGACCAATTAGTTGTTGTAATGTGATCTATAAGATCATTTCAAAAATTTTAGCCAGAAGGTTACCTAATGTCATGTCTGACTTTATGGATCCTTCCCAAGCAGGGTTTCTCAAAGGAATGTCCATGCTGCACAATGTATTTTTGGTGCAGGAACTTATAAAGGATTACAACAGAACTAATGTCTCACCTAGAGTTATGCTCCAAATAGACATTTATAAGGCTTTTGATTCTATTAGTTGGGACTTCATACAATCTATGTTAACTTCGCTACAATTTCCTGCTATTTTCATTGACTGGATTATGCAGTGTGTATCCTCCACCTCTTACTCTATTTCTGTTAGTGGATCTCATACGGGTTTAATTCACGGAAAGCATGGACTTAGGCAATGATGTTCCTTATCTCCTTTTCTCTTTGTTATAGCTATGAAATATCTTTCAAGGTCCCTAAATCAGTTGCATTTGGCTCCAGACTTCAACTATCATCCAAAGTGCTTCGATCAGAATATCACCCGTATCAGTTTTGTTGATGATCTAGTGTTCTTCTGCAGGGGCGATGCTGTCTCCATTAAAAAAATGTTGGATACGCTCAATGATTTCAGCAGTATCTCAGGCTTATACATCAACCCAGCCAAATCCAAATTTTATACTGCTGGGTGTTGTAATCTGGATGAATCTGACCTCTCTTTCCCCTTCTTCAAATCTGGTACTTTTCCCTTTAGGTACCTTGGTATACATGTGGCAAGACACAAGTTACAATTTGCTTGTTATTCAACTTATCTCAGCAAACTAATCCAGCATGTCAACTATTGGAAGAAGTCTCATCTTTCATATGCTGGTAAGGTGGTCTTAATCAAATCAGTTCTTCAGGGAATTAACAATTTTTTGTTCAGTGTATTACCTATTCCAGTCTCGGTAATGGACCAAGTTAATAGAGTTTGCATCCACTTCTTATGGGGAAGCAGCAGTTCTAGGAATAGGCAGTCTTTGGAAACAAGTTTGTCTTCCTAAAACTGAAGGAGGCTTGGGATCATGCAATCAAAAGCATGGAATAGAGCGTTACTTGTAAAAAATCACTGGGGTTTGCATAAAAAAAAAGGATCTTATGCGGTGAAATGGGTTAATGCCTGCTACAAACTTGACCATCAGTTATGGACAATTCCCAAAAATCAAATGCACTCATCCCTCATCAAAGCATTGATGTACTTTAGGGATGAGTTAGTGGAAAAGCAAGGTGGCATCAGTCAAGGACAAAGTCTGTTGTCTAGCTGGGTGGTTCTAGACAGATTCAGCTTATTCTTATTTCAGGTACTATGCTAATCATGTTCCTTGGCACAAACTGATTTGGGACACGGCCATAACGCCAAAATACTCCTTTATTCTTTGGCTTGCTGCAGCTAAGAGGCTGGGTACTAAGGATAATCTGCTTTTTTTGCACTCTACTTCTTGCCAATTCTGTTCAGAGCAGGAAACAGTCAGGCACCTATTTTTCAAATGCTCTTCCATCAGGCCAATTTGGAATGGAATTTCTGCTTACTTTAGGCTAGCGTCTTCTTTAATCACCTTGCTAAGGATACTTGCATGGGGAAAATGGAGACTCAGAAGGAAAACAATCACTCCCAAAGCAATTAAGGTCTGCATTGCTGCATCTGTATATTACATCTGGAATGCTAGGAACAAATCAATTTTTGATGGCACCAACATGGTTGCCAAAGATGTAACTCATAGAATCCGTTCTCATATGTTTAGAGTTTTGAACACCTTGTTTCTGGATTGTATGTAACTAGACAAGTTCTAGGTTGATGTGGTGGGTGTTGGATAGATTGTACGGGTTGCATCTACCTTATGATGCCCTGATTCTTGGTTATATAATTTGCATTTTAACCAAAAATAAATAAAATTCGTTTGGTAAATTCCCCTTCAATTCCACGCCAACAACAACAACAACATTACTCTATTTTTTTAGAGTCTCCCGCTTATGATAAGGGTAGGTATGAGGAGTATTGGATATTTGTTTGTAGTAACTCTAAGCATAGCGGTCAAAATGTCATATGTAACATGAATTGAAATGCCGTTGGTACAATCCGCCAAAGTCCGTGTTTAATCCATCTGTAAATTTTGTCAAAATTAGTCGGCAATGTTTACCAAAAAAAGGACCATTTGACTCCCTTTTCTCAGTTAGAAATCCATCAAAAACCCTGAAGTTTGACGGCTCTTGGACTGAATTTGACGTCATTAAGCATATGTTTTCTGATAGTGTACTTTGATACTAGTAATTTTGAGACCGTGGTGGAAACGGATCGTGACATTTAGGTTCCAATTCAAGGATTCATGGACAATCATGGGAATATGTCCTTTTTAGTATATCAGTCTTTTAGCTAGTAGTATATCAAAGTCATCTGTAAGTAAAAGGGTCTTATTGTGACATGATATATACGTATTATGTTGCATAACAAGTGTATATTGCTGATTTTGTAGTAATCACTGAATGCTTCTAGGCCGTGCAACTCCCCATAACTTCTAGGCCGTGTAACTAACTGGATCTTACCTACAAAACACAATTTTTCTCTCCTTCTTTATCTTCCAAACCGTGGCTTCTCTTCAAGGCAAGAAGAAGGAAATTCTTCCAACTTCAAGTGAGGAAACAAACTTCTAAAACTAGAAATCATTAAGGTAAAGATCATACCATTCCTACTAAGCATGTTTCCATCATCCATCTTTCAAAAAATCTCAATCTTTTCCTCATTTTCTCACCTAGCCATGGGCTTCATACAGAAGGAAGAAGAGTTTTCCTAGGTTGAAGAAGAAGGCACCTTTAAGGAATTTCAAAGGTGAGACTTTTATTAAGTTTGATGTTAGAATTTCTTAGTATTCTTTCTTTTAAAAATGACCAATCATTCTTCCTTTTTGGCCATCTAGGCCATGGGGTACCAAGAGGAAAGGAAGGAAGAAATCTTCCATTTTTAAGTCTAAGTTCAAAGAAAAAGGCAAGAATTCTTCTTGGTTACTTCATGCATGTTCAAAATTATATCGTATAAGTTCATCTGCAGACATAGATCATGCAAACATTATGTTTAAGAAACTTTCTTTCTATGAGTATGTAAAAAGTGTCCTTGCATGCTATATACATGAACACTTATGTGTGATTCTTTTTTTGGGTTAAATGCTAATATTAACCAGAGAAATCAAAGCATCAAGGAGATGCGGCCCAGAAAATAGCTCTACTTCTAGGTCTACATGCCGACCTACATGTTGTATTCAGTAATGTATAGCAATCTTAAATTATATAAGCAGCGTCTATGTCTAAGATATGTGGGTATAGCTTATACATCACTCTATATACGTGAATGCATATTCTATGTGTTACATCCCTAAAAACAAATGCTTCTCCTTCAAAAATACATCTGTTCTGAGCCTGCCAAATATAATACACCGTTGGAGCCAAGGCAATGTTTGCTGCATTGGCTTTTAGCGCTTTTCCTTTGAGTCTTCTCGATCCCTAGGCTAGCAGTCTGTTGATAGAGTGGATCCTCTGTGGAAGAGCTAGCCATGCTGAGATGGTTAGCCAAATTTGTTTGGTAGCTGAGCAAGAGAAGAAGAGGTGCTGCAGCGTCTCTTGTTCATCCGAGTAGTGAAGGAGTGTTTAGGGGTTAATGCTAAGTCCCAAACAATCCTGTCCCAACTGATTTTACTGCCCTTATCCCTAAAATACTCATACGCCAGATGAGGCTTGAGAGTACCTTCCGCTGTCCATGAGGTGATTACCTCTACAGCCGAGCTGCAGGAGCCTTCCTTAACCATTAACTAATCTCGGATCTCCATAAGTTTCTTCAGGAGGGTGAGTCTGAGTTGCGCCCTGTCCTTGACAATAGTGTACTGTATAGTATATACTTATGATTCATCCATTGCACCAAGAGTGTGTCTTTCTTGTGATGTAAATCCCACAAGTGCTTGGTTAGCAGTGCCAAATTCCATTTCTTCAGTTGAAGAACTCCCGGACCATCTTCTTCTTTAAGCAAGCTGACCTGAGACCAAACGACCCAAGCCTTTTTGGACCCAAGTGAGGAATTCTCCTATAAGAAGTGTAGACAAATCATGTTCACTAGAGTCCTAACTGTTGCAGGATGAGGTAACGCACTTAGCCAGAAACAGTTCACTCCCTGCAGAACTGACCTGATTAGTTATAGTCTTCCATCGTATGAGAGGCTGGATGCATTCCATAACCCACCTAGTCCATCAGTTTTTTGATGAAATGAGCATAGTGTGAGCTCTACAGCTTGCGGTTTGCAATAGGTATGCCTAAATATCTAAAAGGTATAGTGCCCTCCGAGAAACCTATACTGACCTACAACCAGCTAGTTGCTTCACCAATGCCTGCGTGGAAGAACTAGGATTTAGAAAGATTGGCCCTGAGCTCTGAACAATCACTAAAGTCAGATAACGCATCCATAATTTTCTTTACTGAGCAGACATCTCCTCTGGAGAATAGGATAAGGTCATCCGCAGAATAGAGGTAAGTGAGGTTCTGTTCAACATAGCCAGCATGGAAATGAAAGTCCTTGTCATGGCGAAGTCTACAAGTAGTCTTGAGAGATATTACATACCAATTACAAATAGGAATGGGGAGATAGAGTATCCCTGCCTTAACCCTCGCCTGCCCTGGAAGAACCCATAAGGCCTACCATTAAGAGAGACAGAATAGCTGGTAGTCTCACATGCTCCATGATCCAGCCCGTGAAGATAGTAGGAAACCCTTGTCCAAGAAGCATATCCTTGAGGAAGGACCAACTGATGGAATCAAAAGCTTTCTTGATGTCAACCTTAAGCATGCATTTTGGAGCTGTTCTCTTTTTCCTATAATCATTGATCAGCTCCTTGACTAAGAAGACATTTTCCATCATGGATCTGTCCTTGAGAAAACCAGCCTAAGTATGACCCATGAGGGAGGACATGACTGATGTCATTCGCGTTGCAAGGATCTTAGAGATTATTTTATAGATCACATTACAACACGAGATAGGTCAATAGTTCTCAACTCTGGTGACATGGGCAGCCTTAGGTACTAGACCAATGATAGCGTGATTGACCTATTTAAACAATAGGCTATTCCTGAAGAACACCTGCACTGTAGCGATTAGATTGGCCCCTACTATCTCCGAGGCTTTGATGAAGAACTGAGATGAATATCCATCAGGACCAGGTGCTTTGTCCTTCCCAATAGAGTGCAGAGCAGCATTGATCTCAGCTTCTTGGACTGGGGCTATGAGTGAGTAAGCATGCTAAGCAGATAGCCTGGGACCTCCATTCAGCACTTTTGTTCTGATGGGCTGGACTGGCTGAGCTGAGCCAAGCATGTCAGTGTAGAAATATACAAACTATTGAGCTGCCTGCTCGATAGATGAGGTTATAGTGCCATAGGCGAGTTAAACTCCAGTAATGTTGTTCCTTGTCTTGTTTCTTTTAATTATGGAGTGGGAGAAATTTGTATTCCTATCACTCGAAATTAAATAGTTACCTTTGGTGAGCTGAGCAAAAAAATTTCCTTTCAGACTTCAAAAGGTTGAAAGCCAAGTATCTTTGCTTCTGTAGTTTGTCCTTCTAGTCAGGTGTGGCCCATTAAGCTTCTTGGTGCTCGTGCATGTACTCAAGATCTTCCACTGCATGGTTAGCTCTGCTTGAGATGTGCGAAAAAAATTTCCTGTCCAGCTCCCTGAGGGGGCTTTTCAGAGCTTTCAGCTTCTTGCAAAACTGAAACATAGCTGTGCCCTGGACTCGTTAACTCCACAATGAGCTGACTAAAGGAAGGAATTCCTCGTGGTCAGCCCACATGTTGAAGAATTTAAAGGAACTTCTGACTACTAGCCTAGAGCTGTCAAGGTGGAGCACGATAGGTGAGTGATCAAAAAGGCATCCAGCAGGGAAGAAATGTACCTTCGTCAGGGGGTTTGTCTCCATGAAAGCGTTGTTAGCCATAACCTGTCAAGTCGAGATTTGACAGAGCCATTGTCCCAAGTGTGGAATCAGTCTGACGAGCTGAGCTCCATTAAACCATTCTAAAGGAAACAGTTGAGCTGGTCCTACAACTCAGTGTTAGTTGCTGACCTGCCTCCCATTCGATCCTCTTCACTTAAAAAGCAGTTGAAATCCCCTAGAACGATCCAAGGTTCATTCTGCAGTTGGCTTTGGTTGAAGATACAACTTCACAATGGACGCATATCAACAAGCGTGTGAAAACCATAAACAAATATAACTAGCAAGCTCAGCGCAGCCATCAGAGATGTGATTCTACAGTGCATGGCATGAGGGTCAGCTGAGAGGACCTGAGCAGCTACTAAGGACGAATTCCAGCATATCAAAATTCGTTTGCCTGCTTGAGTCAAAGTTATTTACAAACTCCTAGCTTGAAAACTTTTGTTTAAGGAACATATACATCTTGTTGTGCAGTTTAGTCTCTAATAATCCGAGGATATCAATTTTGTCTTTTTAACAAAATTATAGACACTGTTGTGTTTTAGGGGGTTTATTGCAGCCCCTAATATTCCAAAAGCCAATTATCACTGAATTAAGTGCTTGGTCGTGCCTTGGTCTTGCCTTGATGGGCCTTGAGTTTTTTCCTCAATGCAAGTGCCTTTGACTTAGAGACCACCTCAATGAATCTGTCTTGAAGGAGAGAGTTGATTCTCTCTACATGGAGCTCCACGTCAACACTATGTTGTTGGCCCTGACCTGGTTCATCTGGATTGATTTCAACCAAGCCAGTTGTGCCCTCCATTATTTGGTCGAATCCTGGTTGGGACTCAAGACGCATAAGTGTGGGGGGCTGGGCTAAGGTAATGGGCCGTGCTGAGCTGATTGTAGGAGGCCGAGCTGAGATTGAGGAAGGGCGAGCTGTTTCGTGCAAGGCCTTGGCTGGGACTGGGGCGGATTGCTGTTGGGCCGAGCTGTTTCTGGCAAGGACTTTGTTTGGGTTCTTGGTTTTCCAGCATCAATCCGCCCTATTCCCAGTCAAGGCTTGCCAGAAATAGCTCGGCCTTTCTCTAGCTCAGCTCGGCTTCCTACCGTCAGCTCAGCACGGCCCATCACCTTAGCCAAGCTCCCCACACTTATATGTCCTGATTCCCAACCAGAATTCCAACAAATAATGAAGGGCACAACTGGCTTGGTTGAAATCAATCCAGATGAACCAGGTCAGGGCCAACAGCATAGTGTTGACGTAGAGCACTATGTAGAGAAAATCAACTCTCTCCTCCAAGACAGATTCACTAAGGTGGTCTCTAATTCAAAGGCACTTGCACTGAGGAAAAAGCTCAAGGCCCCTCAAGGCAAGATCAAGGCACGACCAATCACTTAATTCAATGATAATTAGCTTTTGGAATATTAGGGGCTGCAATAAACCCCTAAAACACAAAAATTGTAGAGAAAAAGGGGTTTGAGTGATTTTCAAATACATGATTTAAATGTGCTTAAAAACGTGCATGAGATAAATGTGCATGATATATTGCATATTACTTGCCTTATATAATTCATATATTATGTTGCCGTACTAACGCGCCATGAAGCTTTAAAGCTTACATCAAATGGCAAACATTTGTTGTGTTTATACTATTTTCAGGTGCCACCATTAATGAACTAAACTAGTTCATTAAGTGAAGTACTTAGTTAATTAAACTAAGTAGTTCACTAAAGGAAGCAACATTTGCACAAGGCACAAAGGCAACAAGACTAAGAAAGGAAAGTCTCCTCCTCCTCATTTACATCACATATACACGGCATATATATATATATATATATATAAATATATATATTTTCAGATTTTTTGAAAAAGGCACATACACATGTATTCCAACGTACTACCGACACGTTATATGTTTTACGTACGTACGTTAATGTCACACCACTATACTTAACTCATATTTATGAGTATATTCAGGTCTTATATCATATGATATAAGATATGGTGATGACAAATTAAATACGACACGATAAAAGGTTCTAAACCAAAAATTGTCGTATCGGGCGAATACCGAAACTTCGCCAACGTGTCACGTACTTGCCATAAATAGATGGCCAGCCCCTACATCTCAAAAATCCTCAAAGATTTCGTGGGTTTGAGAATATTTTCAGCCAAAAACTCTTTCCATGTTGGCACACACAAATCACCCCACATTAAGGCCAAAATGTGAAGATTCCAATTTTAATTTTTTCACATGTTAATGGCGCCACTTTAGACTAGCCAAGTGTTGAGATTTAAAGTATATATTATATATATTATGTGTAACATAATATATATAACATGTGCAAGAAGTTGGAATTTAATTAGAGAAAAATTGGGTAATCGATAAATATCGAAAATTCGGTTTTCTACGCACACAACACATGGAACGTTTTTGGTACATCATGTGACATGTATCTAGACACTTTTTACATATGTTATACATCTTAAAGTATTCTAAAAAATTAAATTAAGGGCTGATTGGAATATAACATGTGTGTATTATTAAATGTGCACTATTTTACAAAGTTAGCAAAAATAATTTTCAGCATATGTATAGACATATCTAACGCACATTACAGCCAAGATGGAGCTTATTTGGAGCCTTTTTGGCATATTGATTGGTCAAGGATCAATCATACAATGTTGGTGAATTAAAGAGAGAAGCTACAAATGGTAAGAATTCAAAATTTGTCTCTCTTATAACACATGCTGAAAAATTTCAGCATGCTAACAAGGCTGGCCGATTTTTTGACATTAAGTTGGTATATTTTATTATCTTAAAATTATGTGATTGATTGGAAGAAGAAATGAAAGTGATTTGAATATTATTTAAATTAATAAAGTATGATATTTTATATATCACACATGCTGAAAATTTTTCAGCATGTGTGAGACATGTGTAGGCCGAATGGTTGAGGATAAATGTGTCCAAGTTCATTTCTAATGTGAGAAGGATATTTACCATCAATTGGTGATTTATTTTAAAAAGAAAAATCAAAGAAAAATGGTAATATTTTGAATATACAACCATGCAACACATGCTGAATATTCAGCATGGTAAAAACAATTATGGCCGATTTTATGCCTTTGTGTGGAAGGAATTTATGTCTTGCAATTTATGTGATAATCTTATGCTTTATGGAAATTATTTTGTGGTGATTTTGGCACATGTTTTAAGTGTTATTCTCAGATTTTTCCAAGTCATCAATGATGACAACATTCAACCAATCATGAAGTGCCAAGTAAGCAAAGCTTAAATGATCATCCAATAAGAAGATGCCAAGTAAGCAAGACCTTGTCACAATGATGTCTTACATTCTCCCAAGGACTTAGAAGATAATTTTCAAGAGGCGGACTACACCTATAGTGGACGGCCATGGTACATTAAAAGGAAAGAAGTGGAGCAAAAACAAGACAAGCACAAGCATTGCAAATCAAAGTGATCAAAACGCCTAGCTCTTCTTCTTCTACATTCTCCTTCTTTCTTTCTTCTTGAAAGCCTATTGTATTCATATCTTTCAATCTTGAATAGGCTTGATATAGACCACCACATATTTCATATCTTTGTAAAAGATTGATCAAGGTGTGATCAATCTTCATTCTTGCGAGGTGGTGATGTTCGTGCGTATTGTATTCAACGTACAAGGTTTGTAAAGAGTTGGAGTTGGTGTGTAACTCCATCAACCCTGTGGTAAGGTGTATTGCATGTGTGTGACTAGTGTGAACCAAGGAAGGTGTTCCTTGAAGACTGGAGTAGGTTGTTTATAACCGAACCAGTATAAAATTCTTGGTGTCATTTACTTTCTGCATTTACTTTCAGTTAATGCACAGTTTACTCTTTTTATGTTCTCATTCGTAAAAATAGTAAACGACTTTAAAAAATCACAAAAATTTCCAGAAATATACTCACACGTTTTAGGGTTAATTTGGCACAAGTTTCAACCCTTTTGGATAAGTATAAGTCGATCAAACATCAAAAGTTCTGAGACTAGTGCAGTCTAATTTTCAGACTTGCAAAGGTTGAGACTTTGATTGTAGTTGACCTACTTTCCAAAAGAATTTTGCAAAACTGTTTCAACCCACTTAAATATAGTATATAAGGAGTTAGTGGTTAAAATTTCAGAGCATTTGAACTTGCACACAAATAGGAATAAATTTTTCAAAACCGTCTACCGTTTCTGGCATATTCGCGCAATCTGATCACCAACGGTTTTTCAAGGGGTTAAAGGTTGAATTTTAATTTGAAATTTTTAGGGGACCCTCATAACATCTGAGGCTAAGTTCTCTCAAAATTTCATAATTTTTGGAGACCTATAACCTGGTTTTAAAAACGTTTTAAAACTGGTCCTGAAAACAGAATCTGTTTTCAGAAGTTGAATTGTTTAGGTTTAAACAAATTATAAAAACCACACTTTCCGCACCACCTATTCAACCTCCCCTTCTAGTGGTGCCTTGTAGATCCTACAAAAATGTCTATAATTTTATTAAAAAATACAAAATTGATATCCTCGGATTATTAGAGACTAAATTGAACAACAAGATGTATATGTTCCTTAAACAAAAGTTTGCAAGCTGGGAGTTTGTAAATAAATTTGAGTTCCATGTGAGCAAGCGAATTTTGATATGTTGGAATCTGTCCTCAGTAGTTGTCCAGGTCCTCTCAACTGACCCTCAGGCCATGCACTGTAGAAACCTCTCTGGTGGCTGGGATGAGCTTGCCAATCACATTTGTTTATGGTTTCAACACGCTTGTCGATAAGCGTCCACTATGGAATTTTATCTTCAACCAAAGCCAAATGCAGAATGAACCTTGGATCATTCTATGGGATTTCAACTGCATTTTAAGTGAAGAAGAGAGAATAGGAGGCAAGTCAGCAAATAACTATGAGCTGTAGGACCAGCTCAACTATTTCCTTCAAAGTGCTTTGATGGAGCTCAGCTCGTCAGGCTGCTTCCACACCTGTGATAATGGCTCTGTCAGATATCGACTTGATAGAGTTACGGCCAACAACGCCTTCATGGAGACAAACCCCCTGGCAAAGGTACATTTCTACCTTGCTGGATATCTTTCTGGTCACTCACCTACTGTGCTCAGCCTTGACAGCTCCAGGATAGCAGTCAGAATATCCTTTAAATCCTTCAACATGTGAGCTGACCACGAGGAATTCCTTCCTCTTGTCAGCTTGCAGTGGAGTCTAGGGCTCAACCATGTTTCAGATTTGCAAGAAGCTGAAAGCTTTGAAAGGCCCACTGAACAAGAAATTCTTTTTGCACTTCTCAAGCAAAGCTGACTAGGCAGTGGAAGAGCTCAGCACATGCAGTAGCACCCAGAAGGTCAATGGGGACACCTGACTAGAAGGACAAACTGCTGAAGCAAAGACACTTGGCTTTCAACCTTTTGGAGGCTCAAAGGAAATTCTTTGCTCAGCTCGCCAAAGATAACTATTTAATTTCGAGCGACAGGAATACAAAATTCTTCCACTCTATAATTAAAAGAAACAAGGCAAGGAACATTATTACTGGAGTTCAGCTCGCCGATAACACTATGTCCTCATCTATCGATCAGGCAGCTTGGTAGTTTGTACATTTCTACACCGATCTGGTTGGCTCAGCTCAGGCAGTCCATCCCATCAGAACGCAAGTGCTGAATGGGGGTCCCAGGCATCTACGCAACATGCTGGCTCATTCATAGCCCCAGTCTCTGGAAGCTGTGATCAAAGCTGCTCTACACACTATTGGGAAAGACAAAACACCTAGTCCTGATGGCTATTCCTCTCAGTTCTTCATCAAAGTCTGGGAGATAGTAGGGGCCGAATTGATCGCTGCGATGCAGGAGTTCTTCAGGAATGGCCTATTACTTAAACAGGTCAATCACGTTATCATTGCTCTAGTCCCCAAGGATTTCCATGTCACCAGAGTTGAGGAATATCGGCCTATCTCGTGCTGCAATGTGATCTATAACATAATCTCTAAGATCCTTGCAACACAAATGACATCAGTCATAGCCTTTCTCATGCATCCTGCTCAGGCTGGTTTTCACAAGGACAAATCCATGATGGAAAATGTCTTCTTAGTCCAGGAGCTGACCATAGATTATGGGAGAAAGATGACAGCTCCAAAATGCATGCTTAAGGTTGACATCAGGAAAACTTTTGATTCCATCAATTGCTCCTTCCTCAAGGATATGCTTCTTATACTGTGGTTTCATACTGTCTTCACATGCTGGATCATAGAGTGTGTGAGCACTACCAGCTATTTTGTTTTTCTTAATGGCAGGCCATATGGGTTCTTCCAGGGCAGGCATGGGTTAAGGCAGAGAGACCCTATCTCCCCTTTCTTATTTGTAATTGGTATGAGATACCTCTCAAGGCTACTTCGTAGACTGTCCCATGACAAGGAGTTCCATTTCGATGCTGGCTGTGCTGAGCAGAATGTCACTCACCTCTACTTTGCAGATGACCGTATCCTATTCTCGAGAGGAGATGTCTGCTCAGTAAAGAAGCTTGGCAAGGATGAAAGTGTGTAAACGCCTCATCTAAGCTTCTTCAATATATACAGGATGTGAGTCATGTTTTTGCATCCTCCATAAAGTCTTCACCTCAATCAAGTATTTTGAAGATATCCAAATAGTCTTTAGACATCCTATAGTTGGATTTGATGCTCCATAGCTATCCTAAAATATCTTAGGTATGTTTACAATAGTCAAGAAAGCATTATAGGTGTTGGGGGAAAGTCCACAAGAGATATGAGCAAGATTAGAGAGAGAAAACACTTTAAATCTTCCTTGGATTTGTTTGCAACGGCTATAAAAAATTGAATTCAGAATGACATCAATCTATCTATGTGAGGGTATGATGATAGACGTTGGTTCACTTTGAATTCAGGATGACACCTATCGACCTATATGAGGATACAAAGTTTACACTCTGCTAGAGATCTATGTCAGGGTATGATATATACATTAATCTCTATTAGATATCTATGTCAAGGTATGATGTATATGTTGATCTTCTTTTAGAGATCTATTTCAAGGTAAGATGTATACGTTGCTCTCCTTTTAGAGATCCATGTCAGGGTATGATGTTACTTCCTTATTTGTTCATGTCTTTGTTATTTCCAAGTATAACATGACTTTTAAATCTTTTTTCCAACATCTCTTAAACTTCATCAAAACATTCATATTTGAACAACATCTAGAATAAATGATCATATGCGTACTGACATTGAAAACTTAGCTAAACAGATGAACAAAGATGAACGACGATGTAATTTGATTATCTGAAATAAAACAACGTCTTATTCATAATTTGGAAAGGCTTTGGTTCAAAGAGACAATATCTTACTTCAAACTCGGGCTAAATAACATGAAATACACATCATCCAAGCTAAACAGAAACAAACTCATCTCGAACTCAAGCGCCTAATGACAAGTCTTGAAGAGATTCCTCTGGCACACCCATCAATTTTATCATTGAAAGTCCTACAGTAGCCGAGATGAAACCATGCTTCCTTTTTCTCTCTCTTTTATATTTATTTCATTGCTACAATATGAATACTGTAATTTTTAAGTAAAAATATAATAAAATTCCAATTGCAAGTGTCAATATCCGTTAATTTTTTCTCCATCGTATTCACGTGTCACTGCGTAAGTGGTCATACAAAAGTAGCATCATTGCATCTAAAGTCTTATGTTGAACGAGCCAATTTGGTATTTCACAATAAATCGTTATACGGGACTACCAACAAATGACGGTGCCAAAGTCTCATGGTGCATTCTCATTTTCTGATGAGGCCGAGA
This sequence comes from Eustoma russellianum, assembly GCA_036186865.1. Taxonomy (NCBI): domain Eukaryota; kingdom Viridiplantae; phylum Streptophyta; class Magnoliopsida; order Gentianales; family Gentianaceae; genus Eustoma; species Eustoma russellianum. The sequence continues at coordinate 24,583,222 of AP025063.1, forward strand.
TGGTCACCATGAGGGTCAGAGACGACCCAGAGTATGTGCCGTTAATCTTCCGTCTTAATCCTTCAACGGAGCCTGAGAAAGAAGAAAAACGTTAGAGGTCACGGGGCACTGCCCCGGAAAAACCCTCCGACGCTTAAGTCAGTTATGGGTGTTTGCCTATGCAATTTATGCTGGAATATAAAGGCTTGAAGAAACCTGAGAAATATCTCACTGAGTTTGTGAGTTTTGTGTTGTGGCCGAGATGGAATTCTGGATGTAATGCTCCAGTTGTTCTCCTAGAATCCCCACTCCCCCATCCCGTTTTGAGTTGAGGGGTATTTATACTGGAAAAAGAGGAGGTATGTCCCCCTGCCAAGTGATGGGATGCCGATGTGTCTGAGATGGCGGTCTAATCCGTTACAGAATTGCAGTGTGATGGGACAAAAGCCTGAGTTCGTAGCTGTTGTGTAGGTCGTCCTGTAATGATGGCTTTGTACTGAGCCAATTACTGCTTGACATCTGGAAAGTATTCTGCAGAGCCGCTAAGTGGGTCCCAGAGCATAATTGACGATATCTTCCCTTGATCTTATCTGACAGTTCTTGGCGTTATTTGACCGAGCCAGTATGTGGCCAAGGCCGAGTTAAACATTCTGCTGAAGCTGATTGTATGCCTTTGCCTAGCCGAGATGAATCATTTTATAGTGTTAGACCTCAACAGTTCTGCATGTATCAATGAGTACCAGCTTGTCTCGGCTATGTGGCCGAGCTGAATCAGAAGTTGTAGGCGAGTTCGTTTTAGCTATCTCAATAAGCTTTTAGTCAAGTTGTGATGAATTGCACTCTTGCCGAACTGCAGTTTAGTCTGGATGTTGAGATGCACACCTCTGATGATAAGAATATGACCGAGGTGTAACTTGGCCGAGCAGGAATACTTTTGTGCTGACCTGCGGGACTTTACACTTTTGTGCCCCAACATCTACTGTTGACTATTGTTGACTAACAGGTAGTTTATTTTGGTTTATCATTTGCCCCAGATTAGTTTGGTCGAGCTGACCTGAGAGGGCAGACTAATCGATTCAGAATCTTTAATGAGTCGTCCTTTCTGTGGCAACGTGTCAACCTTTGATTAGACTGCTCTGCACATTTGCTGGCTGCACCGAGTACGAAGCGTCAATTGCGTATCTGGCCGAACTGATCAGAGAAAGCAAGCTACTCGGTTCAGTCATAATTACACCGTCTTTTTAGCATGTGTCCGTCTTTGATTAGTCTTTTCTGTGCATTTACCGTTTGCGCAGAGCACGAAGCATCAGTCACGCAGCCTTTTGAATTTGGCCGTTTCAGGTATCGAGGACGATCATACCAAGATGACCTTTGGGCTACCGAGATAAAACCTTATAAATAGATCCTTCCAAGGTTATTTGAACCTTTTATTCGTTCTTGTTTTCTGCTCCGGCGTTCTGCTTATTCCTCCGGCATCCCTTTCCTATTCCGACAACTCAGATCTTGTTCAACCTTCCTCCGGTCTTCCTCCTCCTTCTCTTAAGTTCTTTTGTAAGTCTTCTTCTTCAATTCTTCATTATGTCTTCACCTTCCCGTGATTCGCAAAATTTTTCTGAGGGTGGTTCTTACGCCGCCAGTGGTGGAGAGAACGTCAGCTCTCCATCTTCGTCTGGTAGATCAACCTCTGCCGATGATCTTCCTATCGGTAATTTGCGTCAGACCACTGGTGACTCTGCTCAGTTCAGCAGAGCCCTCACAATGATTAGTTTTTCGCCGGAGCAAGCAGGGATTGTTCCTGCTCTGGCATCTTTAAACCCCCCTGCCCCCCTGAGGGACCCATCCCTGTTTTCTGGGGTCATTGAGAGAGGTCTACCCTCTCCTCTTGTCCAGGAGTCTTTCTCTACCCTGTCTGAGGCCGACCTGGACAGGATTTGCAAATTCCATAAAATTGACAAGAATCGATTCAGCCCGATCCTTCCCTTTCCTGGTCAGACTGCTTATGATCCCCCTAGGGATTATGAAGCAGTCTACGAGGATTACTTCAAGTCAGGTTTCAACCTTCATGTTCCTGAGCCACTTGTCCGTATTATGCGGGCTTGTGGACTCAGGCTTCCTCAAATTCAGCCTAACGGCCTTAAACTCATTCTTTGTTATCTTCTTTTCCTTAGAATAGCTAAAATTCCTTTCAATGCTACTATTTTCCGAGCCCTTTTTGCGTGTCGGGCCTCGCATAGCTGGTACTATTTCAGCAAGCGAGTGTCTAACACAAATTTTTCTTTTACCATCAATATTTCCACTTTCAATAAGAGATGGAAGGGGAAATTTTTCTATGTCAAGAAATCCGAACTACCAAGCAGAAACATCTGGAAGTCTGGCAGAGCTGATAACATGAGGCCAGGCAAAGATTACTGTGATGAAGCAGACAGAATTCGAACACTTCCTATAGTCATTGACTGGCAGAAGGTAGATTCTGAGATATGGATAGCGGCCGACCTGGACCACTCGGCTGCTGGCGATAACTACTTGCCACTCTCCTCAGACAATTTAATCATTGTCCGAGGTTGATATTGTTGTATTTCTTTTCAACAACCTTCCCTTCTTTATGTGTTTAACTGTCTGATCCCTAATGCAGGTGCAATGGCTGGATCTTCTTCCCGTTCTAGCCAAATGGCTGAGGCAGCGGCCAGGAAGAGGGCCCGCAAGGAAAGAAGAATGGCCACCCTTGGTTCTGGGGGAGCTTCTACCTCAGCTATGCCCCTAGTTCCAACTGCTGCTCCTGCTGAGCCCGAGCCAGCAGAGCCTGAGTCAGGTAACAATTTTCCTCAACTTCAAAAATTTTCTAAGTGTGGAGATTTGTTTTTGTCTTGATCTTTTTTGTTTCTTTACAGCTCTGCCGATTGAAATTATTGATGACGAGCCTGAGGCTGAGATCCAGCCTCAGGCTTTTACTAAACTAGAGCCTTTGGCAGAAAATGATGATGGTTCGAGCCTTCGCCCTAGGAAGAGACAAAGAGGCGAAGGTTCAAGCAGCCGAGATCCAGGACCATCTCAGTCTTCAGAGATGGTTGCTGCTGCTGAGCCGGATGAGGAGAACCTGCCTCAGCCGAACGAATTTCAAGACCCAATCCTCATTGGGTTTTCAGAGGGTGATTTAGCCATGGACCCCTCCATAGCCCAAAAATTGAACAAAGTGGCAGTTCTGCCCTTGGATCACCAAAATTTTAGAGCGACTGTCTGGGGCGAGCTGAAAAATGCCTTTCAGTCAAACATTGCTTTGGTAAGCAAAAACTTTCCTTGAGTGCCTTGTTTTCTTTTTATCACTTAACTTCTTCTTACTCTGCTTCCTTTGCAGGTCCGAGCTCAGGAGTTGGAAATTTTGACCCGTAATGAAGAATATTTTGGAGAGCTCGAAGCTAAAAATAAAGAACTTGAGGAAGCTGAGCTGAAGAGGGTTGAACTGGCTCAAGAAAACACAACCCTGCGGGCCAATGTTTCCCAACTCCAGCATAAGGCCGAAAATGCTGAGATGAAGCTGACCACCTCCAACTCAAAGGTGGATGAGCTGGAGAACAAAGTGGCTGACTTGGAGCTGTCCTTAACTCAAACTCTGAATGAGAATGAGTTCTTGAAAAAACAAAATGCTGAGCTGATGCAGAAGAGCGAAGCTTACGAAGAGAAATTGGGCTTACTGCGTCACAAGCTAATGGAAGCTGAGATCAAAACAATTGTGGATTTCAGGAAATCCAAGTTCTTTGAGGAAAACATGATCCTTCTACAGAGCTCAGCTATGGAGGTCGGCCGTAGAGAAGCCATTGATGTCTGCTCAGATGTTTATCCAGATCTGAACAAAGAGGATCCACGCCTGGCTGAGCTGTATAATCCCAATGCTTCCCAAGAGTTTGAAGATCAATTCCAAAAGTTCGTAGATGGAGCTGACTTGAGGGAAGAAGACGATTAGGCCTAGGTTTCTCTTTGTAATAATTAGCTGAGCAGACATCAATTGTATTTTGAACTTAAATTCTTCATCAATGAAAAATCTGTCTTCTGTAATTTACAACTCTTTATTCTTTTCTGCTTTCAGCATTTTCATCATTTTATCGAATTTGTTTCTCAAACCCATTATTGCCGAGTTCTCATGTCGGCCTTGATAAACCTGATCAGCTTTAATAAAATAAGTCAACAGACTTTTAAGTTATTTTGCCGAGCTGAACCAAGAATCAAATAAGAAAGAATCTTGTACTGCCTTGGCCGAGATCCAATCTGAATGATACTTAGTAATAATCTAAGTTTTTTAGCCAAGCATATCCGAAGGATGTTTGGCCGAGGTGAAACATAGGGGACTCTGCTCCCACAAATGTTGAATCCTGCTCAACCTTCTCGGACTTTGCAGAGGTGAAATATAGGGAATACTGCTCCCAGATGTTGAGACCTGCTCAACATTCTCAGACTCTGCCGAGGTGAAATATAGGGAATTCTGCCTCCATTGCATGCGAGGTTTTATTTGCTCTATTTTCATAGTTTGCAAACATTTGATCTTCTGCACTGCGAAGTTCCATCTTCATTTGCTTTATGCAAATATTTGTCTTTAACTTACTCTATGTTGATAGTTTGCACTATCTCAAGACTCATGCAAGTATTTGCCTTCGACTTGCTCTATGTCAATAGTCTGCAAACATCTCTCTTCTGCAGGCACTGCGAAGTTTTGTTTGCTCTATTTCAATAGTTATGCAAGTATTTGTCTTCGACTTGCTCTATGTCAATAGTTTGCAAACATCTCTCTTCTGCAGGCACTGCGAAGTTTTGTTTGCTCTATTTCAATAGTTATACAAGTATTTGCCTTCGACTTGCTCTATGTCAATAGTCTGCAAACATCTCTCTTCTGCAGGCACTGCGAAGTTTTGTTTGCTCTATTTCAATAGTTATGCAAGTATTTGTCTTCGACTTGCTCTATGTCAATAGTTTGCAAACATCTCTCTTCTGCAGGCACTGCGAAGTTTTGTTTGCTCTATTTCAATAGTTATGCAAGTATTTGTCTTCGACTTGCTCTATGTCAATAGTTTGCAAACATCTCTCTTCTGCAGGCACTGCGAAGTTTTGTTTGCTCTATTTCAATAGTTATGCAAGTATTTGTCTTCGACTTGCTCGATGTCAATAGTTTGCAAACATCTCTCTTCTGTAGACACGGCGAAGTTTTGTTTGCTCTATTTCAATAGTTATGTAAGTATTTGTCTTCGACTTGCTCTATGTCAATAGTTTGCAAACATCTCTCTTCTGCAGGCACTGCGAAGTTTTGTTTGCTCTATTTCAATAGTTATGCAAGTATTTGTCTTCGACTTTACCAAAAGAGTATCTTTTGTATGCTGGCTCTCTGCATAAGTACTGAGCTTTAGCTTTTATCCTTGGCTCTTCAGCTCTGCTGTGCCTTGATGAATTTTAAGATGTGGGAAAACCTTTATCCCCTTTTATCGACCCTTTCAGCTTTGTTGAGTTAGAATATAGGCAAACCTATCCCGCTGTTGAGATCTGCTCAACCTCTCAGACCTGCTGGGGTGAAGATATAGGGAACTTATCCCACTATTGAGACCTGCTCAACCTCTCAGACCTGCTGAGGTGAAGATATAGGGAACTTATCCCACTGTTGAGACCTGCTCAACCTCTCAGACCTGCTGATGTGAAGATATATGGAACTTATCCCGCTGTTGAGACCTGCTCAACCTCTCAGTCCTGCTGAGGTGAAGATATAGGGAACTTATCCCACTGTTGAGACCTGCTCAACCTCTCAGTCCTGCTGAGGTGAAGATATAGGGAACTTATCCTGCTGTTGAGACCTGCTCAACCTCTCAGTCCTGCTGAGGTGAAGATATAGGGAACTTATCCCGCTGTTGAGACCTGCTCAACCTCTCAGACCTGCTGAGGTGAAGATATAGGGAACTTATCCCGCTGTTGAGACCTGCTCAACCTTTCAGACCTGCTGGGGTAAAAGATATTGTTGAGACCTGCTCAACCTCCCAGACTTGCTGGGGTAAAGATATTGTTGAGACCTGCTCAACCTCCCAGACCTGTTGGGGTAAATGATATTGTTGAGACCTACTCAACCTCCCAGACTTGCTGGGGTAAAAGATATTGTTGAGACCTGCTCAACCTCCCAGACCTGCTGGGGTAAAAGATATTGTGGAGACCTGCTCAACCTCCCAGACCTGCTGGGGTAAAAGATATTGTCGAGACATGCTCAACCTCCCAGACCTGCTGGGGTAAAAGATATTGTCGAGACATGCTCAACCTCCCAGACCTGCTGGGGTAAAAGATATTGTTGAGACCTGCTCAACCTCCCAGACCTGCTGGGGTAAAAGATATTTGTTGACACCTGCTCAACCTCCCAGACCTGCTGGGGTAAAAGATATTTGTTGAGACCTGCTCAACCTCCCAGACCTGTTGGGGTAAAAGATATTGTTGAGACCTGCTGGGGTAAAAGATATTGTTGAGATATGCCCCCATTTTCGTTGTGAGTTATAAAGAGGCACAATTTATTACTCCATGCACCATATGGTGACTTAACTTTTCTGGCTGAATGCCAAATAAGAATACCCAGTTGAATATAAGAAATTGATCCCTTGATAACATAAGGCTGAGCCAGAAGATACCAGATGAGCACAATAAGAAATAAACCATAATTCGATTGAATCAGGGACTGTTATTGTTATGTCAGCCTTATATGCTCAGGAACCCGTAACCCCTTTTCATCAGGATCTGAATCCTAATCACTTAGAAAACCTTGATGAGACCCAGGTTTACAACTCTCATCTGGAAGGGGTTTACCAAAGTCTAGCCTGTTGTGGAGCCTAGACCTCGGATTATAAAAACGTTGCATGTGACCCAACTCGATAAGACGCCCAATCTCTTCCTGAGCTGCCTACAATCTTCTGTATCATGCCCAATATCATGATGATAAAGACAGTACAGTCGGTGGTTTCTTTTGTGGACTGGTCCAGCCAGGGGCTGGGGTTCTTTTGCCAGAGATTTTTTCCTCATGTAAGATAGAATATGGGCTTTTGAAGCCAGCAGAGAGTTCCTTTCCTTTCCTCGGCCTCCTAACCGAATTTTGACAGAGCACCTTTCCTGCAACGGTGCTTTGCCTTTATTGTAAACTTTTCTGCCACGTTTAAATGGCAAGGAGGCTTTCTGAGTACATTTGAAACTCTGGTGGCTAGACTTTTGTTCTGGCCGTCTTGCCTCGGCCATAAATTCAGTCTGATGCCTGGGATAATAGCCAGGCCGAGTGTGAGAATACTCAATGAGTTCCAGTGGGTGAGAGTTACCGGAATGGGACCCACTGGACTTTGCTGCAGAGGCCTTCTCTTTCATCTCCCTCACTACAGCTTGGAAGACCTCTGGGTTTTGAGCCACATAGTGAATGGCTCGCATATGCTCTTCATATGTGAAGGCAGTGGTGGGAGTTGAGGATTCTCCCGTCTCCGTAGAGCATTAATCAGTTTGTCGCTGAGAAGACCTTTGGCTCCTTCTGGATGTCATAGGTTGCTTGGACCCTTGATCATCTTTTTACTCATCTTCCTCTCAATAGCTTCCTAAGGTAATTAGAAAAACTCTGAGTAGCCGTTAGAAAAGCTTTGAGCAGCTGTTTTCTGGGTTAAGTCAACAGTTAACGGTTTTAGCTCCAGTAGCTCAGCACTGAAAGTACTGCAGTTCAGTAGTGCATCGCCCAAGCATGGCTGTTCAGCCTCAACGGCACCTCAGCAAGGCATCATGACGCCTTTATAACATCGAAGAATATGCCAAGGCCTGCACCTCGGCATCAATTTCAGCTTCTACACAAATGCCACACTTCAGACCACTTTAGCTGGGTAAGGCCAAGTCATGCACTTCGGCAAGGCTTGATCATGCACTTCAGCAAGACTTGATCTTGCACTTTGGCAGAGTTCAGTTGGGCACTTCGGTAAAGGAACCCAGCACGATATTACCTTGTGGGACCACCCAACAGAAGTGCAATTCAAATATAGTGATTACAGCTGGTTATTCTTTCTGAACACGCCAAGGTCACAACAGCCGGCCTACTAGTTACATCAACCTGGCCGGCCTATTAGTCACATCAGTCAGACTACTGATCACATCAGCAGACCTACGGCGCCTTAGACTTTCTGCCCCAATCAAACGTCCTATCCACACTCCTTTATCAAGGGATAAAGGCGGAGAAAAGGTTTATAAAAGCAAGCCAACCAAGACAAAGAAGGAGATCCGGAATTCAAACATTCATCCTCTAAAGCGAGCTCATACCCTTTGCTCCTCAGCATACACTGTGAGAAACTCCTAACTCACCTTTTAATTATAATCCCAGTGAGATATGGTCCAAACTGACTTGAGCGTCGGAGGGTTTTTCCCGGGGCCACCCCCGGGACCTCTGACCTGTGCTTCCTTGTGTAGGATATTTTAGAGGCTATTCCAGCTACAAATTTTCAATCTCAGTTAACAACTCTTCAAGTTAACTGACGGAGCTAATTTGAGGTCGTCTAGACCCTTGGTGAAGATCCGGCTTCATCATTTAAGTTAACAACTCTTCAAGTTAACTGACGGAGCTAATTTGAGGTCGTCTAGACCCTTGGTGAAGATCCGGTTTCATCATTTTCATTTTTAAATTCGTATATTCATATACACTGCGATTCTTATTATTTCACTATATAATCCCTCTTTTTCGGTGCATAGGTCATTGAACATCATACCGCAATTCCGGTGAAACAACATCACGGTGTATATGTAGTGCATGTAACACATCCGCCATGCATTCCACGTTCAAAGACATTTTTGGAAAAATAGGTAAATGATTGTAGCCCGCAGCAATTTGATTTTACCGCTGCGTTCGATGTAATTTCGCTCCAACAACATATATCCAAGCGCAATTTACCCAAAAGAAAAAGTACCTGTGGCTTAACTCATCTTAGTTATTAGGCGAGTTTGGATCCGAATATATTGGGAAAAATTTGGGATGAGATCCGAAGAGGCAAAATATGAGGCAAAATATGAGGTCTCCAATCACGCGACGCCACGTGCATAAAAGGGCCCGCTGTTTACTTCTTTTCTTTTTTTAAAAAAAGACTTTTTTATACACGTGGCGTCGCGTGATTGGAGGCCTCATATTTTGCATCCTCAGATCTCATCCCGAAAAATTAAATAAACCAAGAAGGAAAAGAGAAAAATAGGGAAAATGGGAAAAAATCCTTCACCAAAATTCTGGACGCAGAAGGTTTCCACGAAAATTCTTATTAACATTATTAACATGTGACAGTTTTTCCATTCAAATTCGAATATTTTCTCTATTAAAAAAATGTATATATACACATATAGGGTTGTTAACAAATCGAGCCGAGCCGAATACCAGGTTTTGCTAAACGAACTATTTGGTTCGGTTCGTTTAGCTAAACGAGTTTTAAAATTGGTTCAAGTTCGGCTCGATAACACTATAATTGTTTAAAGGAGTCGAACAGTTCGTGACTAGTTCAGCTTATTTGACTAAACAAACCCAAATAGGTGTTTGAATTTGGATCGTTTAAGTAAAATTAAAGGACGAATTCGAACCAAATACAAATCGAGCTTGAACAGTTCACGAACCGTTTGGTTCGATTAACAGCCATATACACATACACAAAACATTTATTTATTTACATTTGAATATATTACACAATTATAACGTTATAGTTCAATAATGGTCGAGACAATAAATCGTGAACCAATATCTTTTATGGTCCGTACACTGTTCCGGTTTTCAAAATCTTTCTTTTTTTTAATTTAACTTGCTGAACCGGTCGGTTTCTTGAACCTTATCACATGATTCTCACGTGATATAGTGAACGCCTGAACGGGAGGAAGGAGAAAGAAAACAGAGCTCTCCGATTTCCCCAGTCGACGACGATCAGAGTTCTCCGCCTTTCTCTGCTATGTGGCGAAGGTACATACGTCATGCTATTGCTTTCTCCTCCTTAATTATAAGCTGTTTCCTTCCTTAATCCTAAGCTATTTACTTGGTCAATATTGTATGTATTGTTCTTCTTGGTTTTCTCTTTTGTGTTTTGTTTTCTGTAAGCTTAACTCCGGAATCTAATCGATGAAGATCATAATCTCTGATTTTGCTCACTCAGGAATCGATTTATTTGTTTTATCTTTCATTTTTGACTCTTTCAGTTAATAATTTTGAAAATATTGTTCGTCTTTTTATATTTTTCTGTTTAAAATGAAAAACCTGATGATTTAGTGTAATTTATTTTTATTTTTATTTTTATTTAATTTAGTTTTATTTTCAGGTCTACTTTGCAGCTTCAGTCATGCCGGTCCGATAAGAGGCTTCCTGTAAAAATTACTTCTCAGGTATGTATTTCGTTGTTAAAACCTATAAGAAGCTTGAAGATTTTATTCAAGATTAATTTCTTTTGATCGAGAGAAGTTCTCTGCTCCGTAATATTGTTAGTACTTCCATTCGGTGTGCTTTTGTTTTACGTCCTTTGACAGTTTCTGCTACATGTGCTTGAATTGGTGAGTGGGAGATGTGTGGATTCTTAAGAACTACTACGTGCAATTGAATTCCTTTCCCTAGGGACGAACTTTTTGGGGTTCATTAGGGACGAATATTATGGTGTTCATTTGTCCATGACGTGGTAATTGATATTTACATACATCCAGAATGGAATAACCTCCTCCTCCTTGCTAGGTATGGATGAAAAGGTTGTAGTTTGTTTGCTTGGATAGAGTGGTGAGGCCATAGAAAATGGAGTATTAATATGATGAAGGGCTGAACTAAGCTAAGTCTTGTGGATCCGTCTATAAGCACAATACCACGATACAAATATCATTCTTTCTTAAGGTTGACAGTGTTGATGCTTGGAATACGACCGGATGTACCTTAGCTGTTCGAGAAAAATGAGTTTATTTGTCGATGTAATGCAAAGACAAATATGTTCCTGCAAGTTATCGAAAAAGGAAGTGAGGTATATCCCAGAGTTTTATCATCTCTGGTTTGTCTCATATTCGAACTAAAAGATAACCTTGAGCTTAGTAAGTTACTGGTGACAATTGGGATAGGACCGCTGCATCTTCTAGAAAACTCAAATGCAGTTAAAAGTAAGCAATAATTTTTAGGACATAAATTAGACGTTAAGAGAAGATACTAGGTTAGGTACGACTATTAGATTAAGAACATAGAACATTGGAATTCTAACGGAGAAGACAATGGAGATAGTGGATACAATAATAGAAAGAAAAATATATATTTAATGTTTGCAAGAGACAAGGTGGATAAGTGAGAAAGTTCGAACGGTGGGAAAGTCGGGATTTAAACTCTGGTATACAGGAAAAAATAAGAGAAGAAATGGAGTTGAGATTATTATAAATTCCTCATTAAGAGACGAAGTATCAGATGTTCTTGGAAAAAAGATAGAATTATAGCCCTTAGTTGATTTTTGGAAGAAAATGATCAATGTTGTTAGCGCATATGCTTTCCAAGTAGGTTTAGAAGAGGCTATAAATGTTCAATTTTGATAAGATTTAGAAGACATCGTGAGTGAAATTCGAATAGGTGAGAAGATCTTTATAGGATGATATTTAAAAAGACATGTAGGTAAAAAGAATAAGGATTACAATGAGGTACACTATAAATTTGGCATTGGAAACAAGAACAATAGAGGAAAATGAATTTTGGATTTCACAATAGTGTATGACCTTACAATGATTAACACATTTTTTCAAACAGATATGAAACTTGATTACATTTAAACGTGGACCAAATAAGTCGCAGATAGACTGTTTCAGTAGGAGAGATATAAGAGCTTGTAAGGGCTGTAAGGTGATCCCAAAAGAAAGTTTAACAATGTAATACCGTGTCCTTACAAGGTGATCCCAGAAGAAAGTTTAACAATGTAATACCGTCTTGTAGTGTTGAATGTTCGTATACGACATATAATATTGAGAAAATAAATCCTTATAGAACTTAGGATAAAATGGTGGAACTTGAAAGAAGCTAAGTAAGCATAGTTTATAAAAATAATATTTGAGCAAGAAGGCTTAAAAAATTCAAGTGTTGATGCAAATGAAGTGTGGGAAAAGATGTGGCGGCAAAGATAAATAAAATAGCAAAAAATTTACTTAGAAAGTCAAAAAATCAAGCACCTGCTAATGAAGAATCTTGGTGGTAGAACGAAGAAGGGCAAGGCAAAGTAAATACAAAGAGAGCCAGTTATAAAGAATTTCAATTTTGCAGGTATGAAGAGAATTGAAAAAAAATACATGCTTGCTAAAAAAGTAGCTAAACAGGCAGTAAGTAAAGACAAATCAAAAGCGTTTGAAATTTTTATTAGCGGCTGGACACGAAAAAAGATGGAAAAATGAGTGCATAAAATTGGTAGTGTGAAAGAAAAGAAGACAAGAGATTTGACTCAAGTTAAATGCATTAAAGATGAATATAGCAAAATTTTAGCAGGGGAAATGACAATATAAGGTAGATAGAAATGTACTTTGAGAACTTTTTAATGAATTAGTAGGAGATTGACTCGTATTGAGCGAGTTACGTAAATGTAATATATAGTAGGAAAATTTTGCTAGATGTAGAAGATGCTTTGAAAAAAAATAAACATGGTAAACCAATTGGACCCGACGGTATTCCAGTTGAGGCTTGTAAATGCCTATATAAAAAAGGTATTATGTGGCTCACTAATCTTTTCAACAAGATTGTGAAGACTGGTAAGATGCTTAACACGAAAAAAAGTACTTTAGTACCTTTGTATAAAACAAAGTAGATATACTAGATTGTGCAAATTATAGAGCAATTAAGTTAATGAGACACACGATAAAGGTCTGAGAGCGAGTGATTGAGAAGAGATTTCGCAAATAGACTAGCGTATTTGAAAATCAATTTGGATTTATGTAAGAAAGGTCAGTAATGGATCCTATTCATCTCTTGAGAAGATTAATGAGTGATATCGATAGAATTAGCAAAATTTGTGCATGGTTTCCATTGAATTGGAAAATAGATATGATGGAGTCGTATGGGAGATCCTTTGGAGAGTGCTTGAAAAAAAGGTGTTAGGGTAGCATATATTGAAATTATTAAAAGACATGTATGAGAACGCAATGACAAGCATAAGGACTCCAAGAGGACTAAGCTCAGAGCTCCAAATTACATTGGGTTTACACTAAGGATTGGCATTAAGTTCGTACTTATTTGCTTTAGTTATAGGTGAGCTCACTAGACTCATTCAAGACAGAGTTCCATAAAGCATATTATTGTAGATGATATTGTGCTGGTGGATGTGACTAGTGAAGGAGTTACTGCTAAACTGGAATTTTGGCAAGAGACTAGAGGAAAAGAGTTTCAAGTTGAGTCAAAAGTTAAAAGAGTGAATTTAGTTTAAGCAACCAAAAAATGACCTTGAAAGCTTCTGTGAAATTGGAAGACTAAAAGGTTCATCTGAGTGAGAGTTTTAGGTATATAGGATTTATACAACAGAAAGATGGAGGAGTTGACAAAGATGTGAATCACCAGGGTACATGTTGGATGGTTAAAGCGGAGAAGTGCGCCATGTCTTCTTTGTGATAGGAAATTACCTTTAAAGTTTAAAGAAAAGTTTTAAATGACGACAATAAGACATGAATTGTTGTACGAGTCTGAATGATAGATAGTCAATTATGAGCATGAACATAGAATGCGAGTGACGGAAATAAGAATGTTATGATGGATGTGTGGCTATATAAAGAATGATAAATAAGAAATGAACATATCAGGATAAAGATTGTGGTGAATCCTATAGATGAGAAGATGATGGAGTCGTGGTTAAGATGATATAGGCATGTGCAAAGACATGCTGCAGATGCACCCGTTAGGTGGTGCGATATAACAAATGAGGTGTAAGTTAAACGTGGAAGAAGGAGAGCAAATGAGACATGTAGGGTTTAAACGTGGAAGAAGGAGAGCAAATGAGACATGTAAGTTAATCGATGTCATTTAGATGATATAAGATTTAAGCAAGAATTTTAGATAGTAGAGGCCAGAATCACTGTTGAGATGATATGATATGTTTAAAAGAGACATTTTAAAAGCGCATAGTATGCATTAGGTATTAGGATATATACATGGAGGGTAGGATTTAGGCTACAACTCAAAAAAAAATCAAATAAATAAAATGTAAGAGAAATGATTCATGCATATAGCTGACTCCACATAATTGAGTGTTGTTGGACAACTTCTTAATTCTTTGACTGCCTGACAGCAAAGATGCTGAGGGAATGGGGAGTACCATAAGCACCGGGGGATTGTGATTGCAGGAAACTGAAAGGAATACTGCTGTTTAAGTAACTTCTTTACATATTTCTTATAAAATTGCTGTTTCTTTAGGAAATGATGCTTGTTACAGAAATATCTCATACGGCTCTGTAAAATATACGCCTACTCTCCCTTCTTAACTGCGACCTTGTTTTGCCACCCTCTCTGTTCCTGTCATGTGTCTCTCTCTATGCGAGCAACCATTTTTAAGGTGCAAAGAAAATCCAGCAATCTTTCTCCTATGAGAGATGGTCTTTAGGACATGATTGAATATCTTTCTTGATGAACCATTATGAAATGCTGGAATATTTCTTCTAATTGTTTATTCATGTCTTTTCTGCAGATACGTACATTTCATTCTTCGCGAAAGGCATCCTCTGTCCAATCCCAGCAAAGTCCACTTCAGGGACCAGGTTCGACAGGAAACACCCCCAAGTCTGTGAGCCTTTTGCCAAAACTCTTTGTTGGAAGTGCTGTTGTAGGTGCTGTGTCTATTACTGCTTATCAAACTGGTTACTTGGACAAATATCTTCCCGAAGAGCATAGGAAAAATGTTCAATCAGGCCAAGGTGACACTCATAAGGTTGAGTCGCTGGATTTGCTCAGAAGTAGTAAAGATTTACAAGCCGATGAGCATGGTGGAGAATCAAATGCTAAACCCAAATTTCAGAAGCCAGATATATCAGCACCTGATGCGGAGCATGTGGAGAAAAACAAGGAAGCTACTTCAGAGCCATCTCCTGAAGAATCAAGCATAGGAAAAGATGAGATCGAAGTTGAAACTAAAGATACTTCTGACACAATGCAAGAAGCTGCCATCCACATTCAGGCGGAACACTTACCCACCCAACCAGAAAGCAGCAGTCTTTCCAATAACATAGCTAGTAATAGTAATCTGTCCCAAGAGAGTCCTGTCATAGAAGGCCAACAAGTCGACACTGACCAAGTGCAGCATGCAACAGTTGAGAAGACCGCACCATTTCAGAAAGATATAGTTCCTAATGAACAGAGTATCCAGGCCTATCCTAAGGTGCTCTTTTTCATGAGTTAGCATAAGATTGGTCTATATAATTTCTATCTTTTGTAAAGTTGATGTACTTTAAACATGGAGAAAACTCTTGTAGGATGGTGTGGATAATGTGGAAAGCCAACCAAGTTTGCTCCTTGATGTATACTTATTGAGTAACAAAGGTGAGGACGAAGTTCCGGCTACAGGCACTGAATCTCAGGTTTGTATAATTATTCAAACCCTTCTAAAGATTTCTGAAGGTGGAGCTGATGTTATACTGTATTATAGAAATCTCCTCTTGTTATGTAATGCATCTGTTGGAATTTCTGAATCCTAAAGGATAAAGCTGGAACAATTGAAGATACTTATATATCCAAAGATGGAAAATTGGTCCTTGACTTCTTACAAGCCATTCATGCTGCTGAGCAAAGACAAGCAGAGTTAGATGCTATTGCTTTTGCTGCAGAAAGGAAAACTATGAAGGTTATTCTTCTTTAATATGAAAACCTTTACTCAATTTGCTCTTGGAGTGTGGAATCAGTTTCTAATCTTCAGTTAAGAAATGTCTTGTATGCTGCTTATTGTGGCTTATGTTAATGATTCAGGAGAAGTATGAGAAGGAACTGAGGGACTCTAGGGCCAGAGAGCTTATGTATGCTGAGAGGGAAGCTATCCTGGAGAAGGTTGTGTACAATCAAATCATTTTCGGTTGTGAACTTTTGATTGATCTACTCTTGTTTCTGTTGTGTTTTGATATTTGACCCCTTATACAAGCGCCTAAGTGTACATGAATACTGCTAAATTTGTCTCATCTGATCGTCAAACAAATAGAGGATTCTTTGCTGAGAGCGAATTGATTTTGACCTGTCTGTGTTATTTATTTGTATTGTGAATGCTCTTTAGTCTGCTTAGTGCATCTTGTAACTGGATACATAACCAGATGGCAAAGCTTAGCTGTTGCCTTTTCCCCCCCTTTCTTATGTTTTTATTCTCATTATAGCAACATAACTCTGAATTACAGGAATTAAACAAAGAAAAAGTGAAAGCCGCTGCAGCTCTCAAATCACTTCAAGAGAGACTAGAAGATAGACACCGAATGGAGCTTGAAGAGCAGGTGTCCATTTATTGCATAATGGCATATCCTTTCAGTTAAGCTGTGGACTACACATTGGATAGAATTCGTACTCATTATTTGAACTCACAGGAAACTGAAGCAAGCTTGAAGGAGAAAAAGCTGCTTGAGCTGGCTAAAGCAGAGTTGACTGCCGCAATTGCAAGCGAGAAGGCATCCCAGATAGATAAAATGGCAGAAGCAAATCTTCATGTACGTATGCGTATATGAATATTACTTCTTCATTGCTTATCTCTGCCAATACACGGGTTATAGATTTCCTTCTAATTTTCATTAATGGGTGGGGTTATCCTAGGAATAGATATAACTAAAAAGAAAGCCTAAAAGGTAGTAACAATTAATATTGTTAGATCCATAAAAAACATTCTAGAGGGAGGCAATAGTGTTCTAGGAAATTCTCGTGTCTTTCTTGATTTAGCTCACACCAACTCACAATACTCACCAAAATAAGAAAGAGAAAAGATGAGAAATAACGAGTGGAGACATAATTTATAGCGGTTCGAATCTCTTTGATTCTACTCCATTGCCACATTGTTTTCAAATTGGATTTTCACAATTTCTACAACAACTATTACATCAACAACTTTTGTAACAACTACTACTACAACGATTATTGCAACAACTTGTGCAATAACAACTCCTACAATAAGAGTTTTTACCTGTTTCTTCACAATTTCAACAAAGTTTTACCTAATAACTTTCACCAAATGGGTTTCGGGAGAAGAAGTGGAGTGACTTTTAAAACAATTTTAAATCACAAGTAAGAGATCCAATATTTTTATTTTGTCTTGCATTATACGTCCATACTCTCACAATACAAAAACGAAAAACAATCAACAAGAACTTAATAAGCTTAATTACAAAAAAAAAAAGAGCTTAATAAGCTTTAAGCATTTTTACTCTTGAGAGCTTTTGAGATGAAGAGAAGATGGAGCTTGAGGAGGTTGAAAGTATGTGATTGCTTCTTATGTGCTTCTTCAATGTATAGAGGGGATCTTTTTTGTTTTGCAGCCTTCTTCAAAGTCTTACACTTCATTAATTGCTTTTATAGAAGCCCAACTTGTCTTCAACCACCTTACTCATCAATTTGTTAAATCATAGCCACCCTAAAAAAGTTAGATAGGTGTACAACACTCAAAATAGCATTAGGGACGTTGGTAATAAATGTACAATCAATTTGGGACATATTAGAAAGAGAAAACACTTTAAATCCGCAATAGATCTGTTTGCAACGGTTATAAAGATTTGATTTTGTAAACAATGAAGGCAAGGTGCCAAGTGGCCGGAAAACTGGACCACCGGGAAAGGGACTCAGACGGCCGAATATGGCCTGTAGTATTTTGGAGGAGAATTCAAAGTTGTATTCACCTTAATTTGGAAGTTACACTTTACAATATCCTTATACACCTATGGTAATAATTGACAATTAAGAAAGTCTATCAATCCCATGATTTAAGGGATGCTATTCTAATTCCTACCATATTCTTTACTAAAATCAAGCATCATAAATACAAGGTAATTACTCTCCAATATTCTATCCAAAACTGCCAAATACTAAATGCACCAAATCGGTGCACTTAATAGGGCCAGCCGATCCTACCATGAATGTGGGAAGACTACATTCATTACACAATTATCACACAATTAATACAGAATCTGAATATTCCAACACTCTCCCTCAAGCTGGTATGTAGGTGTTCTTCATGCCGAGCTTGCTAACGAGTTCTTCGAAGTTGGTCTTGTGAAGCCCTTTTGTCAAAATGTCCGCCACTTGTTGCTTGGTAGGAATGTAGTGCATTGAAAAACTCTTGTCATCTATTTTTTCTCTAATAAAATGTCGATCCACTTCAACGTGCTTTGTTCTATCATGATGAATTGGATTGTGTGCAATGCTTACTGCAGCTTTGTTATCACAAAACAATAGTGTCGAACCTGTATGAGCCATGCGCAATTCACTAAGCAACCTTTTCACCCAAAGACCCTCGCACACGCCATGTGCGAGTGCGCGAAACTCTGCTTCTGCACTGCTTCGAGCCACCACTGGTTGTTTTTTACTGCGCCAAGTAACTAGGTTCCCCCACACAAAAGTGCAGTATCCAGATGTAGATCTTCTATCCGTAACTGACCCTGCCCAATCCGCATCAGTATAGACTTTGAGATTCCTTTCCTCATTTTCCCCGAAAAGTAGGCCTTTGCCCGGGGTCTTCTTAAGATATCTCAGTATCCGGAATACTGCTTCAAGATGTTGTGTCTTTGGTGAATGCATAAATTGACTCACCATACTAACTGCAAAAGCAATGTCAGGACGTGTATGTGACAAATAAATAAGTTTACCCACAAGCCGTTGATACTGTCCCTGATGAACATCCTTTCCGCCCTCCAAACTCAACTTCACGTTGGCCTCTATGGGTGTATCTGCGGGCCGACATCCTAGCATTCATGTCTCCGTTAACAAGTCAAGTACATACTTTCTTTGAGAAACAAATATACCTGACGAGTTACGCGCAACTTCCATGCCAAGGAAATATCTCAGTCCTCCCAAATCTTTCATCTCAAATACACTGCTTAAGTATTTCTTTAATGAGTTGATCTCGTCACACGCATCTCCTGTAATAATAATATCATCAACATAGACTATAAGAATTGCACGAGTGCCGCCTATAGTGTGTTTATAAAACATGGTGTGATCCGCTTGAGATTGTTTGAATCCTTGGGTCTTAACAGCTTGAGTGAATTTTCCAAACCATTCACGAGGGGATTGTTTTAGGCCATAGAGTGATTTGTTCAACTTACACACCGAACTTCCCTCTTTTATAACGCCAGGGGGGAGATCCATATAGACTTCTTCATGCAAATCATCATTAAGAAAGACATTTTTTACATCTAGTTGTTGTAGGGGCCAATCAAGACATGCAGCTAGGGACAAAAGTATCCTTACTGAGTTTAATTTTGCTACTGGGGCAAATGTTTCGTTATAATCAATCTCAGAAACTTGAGTAAAACCCTTAGCAACAAGTCGAGCCTTATACCTGTTAGTGCTTCCATCTGAGTTAAACTTGACAGAGAACACCCATTTACAACCCACTGCCTTTTTACCTGTAGGTAGCTGAACCACTTGCCAAGTGTTATTTTTCTCCAAAGCCTGCAGTTCATCCTGTACGGCTTCCCTCCAATTCTTATCCGCCATAGCCTCATTAATATCTCTCGGAATCTGAGTGCTAGAGACCTTAGCTGTGAAGGCCGAAAACTTGGGAGAGAGTTTGTTAGTGGAAATAAAATTGGAAATAGGATGCTGAGTACATACACGTTTTCCTTTCCTCACTGCAATAGGCAAGTCCAAGTCTTCTTGAGTGTCCTTGCCGGAATCAAGAACCTGTTCAGAAGATTGACACTCTAGAGAGATGTCAGACTTGTTATCAACTTGAGGATTATACTTACGAGAATAAACAATGATGTTAGTAGGATCATGCTTTAGGTGAGAAGGAGGTTTAAATTCGGACGTGGCAGGACTGCTGTTTCGGTTTTGCTGGGCAGGGGTCGGTTGCGGACTGGTGGGCTCGGGCTCGGATGTCCGTTTCGGACTGAGACTGATGGGCTCGGTGGTTTCGGATGCTCCCCCTGAATCACTGCCGGGTCGGAGAGTGGGAGGAAGTGAGTCATTTGTAGAGATAATAGGATGAATAGATAGTGTAGGGTAGAGGGAGCCTAACGGCTCCCATGGGTCCTGACCATCTTTTTGTGTGGTGAAGTATGGCTCATTTTCTCGGAAGAGGACATCCATGGTCACAAAGTTTTTTCGGAGTGTAGGAGAGTAGCATTTATACCCACGTTGAGTAGATGAATATCCAATGAACACACACTTAGTTGAACGAGAATCGAGTTTAGACATATGTGCCCCATAGTTGTGGACAAATGCAACACACCCAAAGACCTTAAGTGGGAGAGTAGAACCACTATGAAACAATGGATAAGAGCGTTGTAGGATGGAGATGGGTGTTTTAAAATGAAGCATTTTTGTTGGAAGGCGATTGACAAGATGACATGCAGTGAGAACAGCTTCTCCCCATAAATAGGTAGGAACATGCATAGTAAACATTAAGGCTCGGGCAACTTCCATGATATGTCTGTTTTTCCGTTCAGCCACGCCATTTTGTTGGGGCGTGTGTGGGCATGAACTTTGGTGGACAATACCTTCAGATGCAAGGTAGGTACTTAAGACTCTATTAAAGTATTCTGTACCATTATCGGTGCGTAGAATTTTAATAGTGGTTTGAAATTGATTTTTCACCAAAGAGTGGAAATTTTGAAATATGGTAGAAACCTCAGTTTTATCTTTGAGGAGATATATCCAACACACTCGTGTATGATCATCGATGAATGTAATGAACCATCGTGCACCCGAAACATTCTTTACCCGTGAAGGACCCCAGAGATCA
The DNA here is from genome assembly GCA_036186865.1 of Eustoma russellianum. NCBI lineage: Eukaryota > Viridiplantae > Streptophyta > Magnoliopsida > Gentianales > Gentianaceae > Eustoma > Eustoma russellianum. The sequence goes on from AP025063.1 coordinate 24,604,092, forward strand.
CTATGCACAAGATGAAATGGGGAAGATTCAACATGCGTTTTTGGAGAATAATGCTGTCGAGTATGTTTGGCAAATGTACATGCATCACACTGTAAGATAACCGATTTTTTGACATTCATGTTTGAAGGAAATAACTGTTTCAGATACTGAAGACTAGGATGTCCTAGTCTTTGGTGAAGTAGAAGTACATCAAGATTATTTGTACTGGGATTAACAACAAAGGGTACGGTGGAATGTAAGGCACGCTTTTCTGTATGGACGTCCTCCTCAAAATGATATAGTCCGCCTTTCTCTCTAGCAGTGCCAATCTTCCTCCCCGATCCCTGTTCCTGCAAGACACACAGTTGTGCAGAGAAATTAGCAACACAGTTGGAATCCTTTGTAACCTTACTGATAGATAATAGGTTGCAGGTTAACTTAGGGACAAAGAGGACAGATTGGAGGATTAATGTGGGGGACACCCTTACAGAACCTTGTCCTACTACAGTCGCAAAAGTACCATCCGCCACACGTACTTTCAACCCCCCAGAGTTCGGCATATATGTAGAAAACAGGGACATATTACCTGTCATATGATCCGTGACACCTGTGTCCAGGATCCAAGGTGAAGTCTCAACGAGATTGGCCATACCTGATTGATGACTAGTATTGGGTTGTATCTCCGTCTGTCCCTTCAGAAGAGCAAGTAATTGGTCCACTTGGGCTCGGCTAAGAGTAGCCGAATTTGGAGTATTCTCAGGCATGTCGTCGCCTTCCACCGCCACTGCTGCAAGTCCGCGGCCTTGTGCTGGTCCCGGACGTTTGGTCCGTGTTGCGTCAGTTGGTTTCCCATGGAGACTCCAACACCTTTCTTGAGTGTGTCCTAGTTTATTGCAAAAAGAACATCTAGGACGATTATTAGACTTTGGACCAGTTGTTCTTACCACAAGTGCAGAGGAATCGCCTTGTGCTGCTACGGGATAGGGATCCCTTCTTTCTCCAAGCATAACTTGACGTCGGCTCTCTTCACGTCTGACCTCAGCAAACGCCTCACTGAGGGAAGGCAGGGGTCTCCTTCCTAGCACACGTCCTCTGACCTCGTCCAATTCTCTGTTTAGGCCAGCAAGGAACTCATATAGTCTTTCTTTTTCCAGATGTTCTTTGAATTTTATGTTTCCTTCTAGGTCTCCCCAGTCTGCCTCATAGTGCATGTCTAGCTCTTGCCATAACGTTTGAAGAGTATTATAATATTCTGTAATACTCATACCTTCTTGTCTGATCTCTTTGAGTTTATTTTTTATTTCGAAAACTTGAGAAGCATTCTCAAGATCAGAGTAGTGTTCATGCACTGCATCCCAAATGGATTTAGCAGTTCTCAAGAAGAGATAGGTACGACTAATGTGTGGCTCCATTGAATTGATTAACCATGACATCACCAACGAATTATTCAGTTCCCAAGCCGGATACTTAGGATCAGTGGTGTCCGGCTTGGAGGCCTGACCAGAGATGAATGTGAGCTTGCCTTTACCACGTAGGACCATCAAAACTGATTGAGACCATAGCAAAAAGTTTTTACCATTCAGTTTATGATTTGTAATTTGAAGAGAGGAGCTTTCACTAAGAGATTGTTGAAAACTAAGATCATTTGGGTTTGCTGCAGTAGTGCCTGCGCTAGGAGTAGGGGCCGGTGCAGTGGATGAGCTTGCACCGGGAGAGGTTGTTTGAGAAGTCATCTCTGAATTTGGATGAGAGTGACTTAGGAATTATTTTTGGTGTATTAGAGTTGGCTCTGATACCATGTAAACAATGAAGGCAAGGTGCCAAGTGGCCGGAAAACTGGACCACCGGGAAAGGGACTCAGACGGCCGAATATGGCCTGGAGTATTTTGGAGGAGAATTCAAAGTTGTATTCACCTTAATTTGGAAGTTACACTTTACAATATCCTTATACACCTATGGTAATAATTGACAATTAAGAAAGTCTATCAATCCCATGATTTAAGGGATGCTATTCTAATTCCTACCATATTCTTTCCTAAAATCAAGCATCATAAATACAAGGTAATTACTCTCCAATATTCTATCCAAAACTGCCAAATACTAAATGCACCAAATCGGTGCACTTAATAGGGCCAGCCGATCCTACCATGAATGTGGGAAGACCACATTCATTACACAATTATCACACAATTAATACAGAATCTGAATATTCCAACAGATTTCAACGTGATGATCGGCCCATCGATGTCAATCAGTTTGGAGATTGATGTATACATCGATTGATCGATGTACTTAGTTTAGAGATCGATATCACTATTCCAATTTTTTAGCATTTTTAGTTTAATAACATCGATTATTCGACCTTAGAGATCGATGTACACAGTATATTACCAGTTTTGGACATGATATACATAGATCGATCGATGTCTCTCTTTGAGAGATCGATATGCATATTAATCAATCAATATGCCTATTTAGAGATCAATGTTCGATTTTCACTTAACATCGATCAATCGACTCATAGATCGATGTTGGATAGTGTGCTCTTAGTTTTAGGCAAAACATACATAGATTGATCGATATACCTGTTTTAGAGATCGATGTATTAGATCGATCTACATAGAGATCGACGTATATATTGATCTTTGTTTAGATATCTATGTCCTATGTTTTAAGCCTTTGACATTTTCCAAGTTTAGATCAATTTTTTCTATTTCTTTCCAAACATATCAATTTTTTAAATTCATCAAAACATTCATACTATACCAACAACTCTCTTTTTGATGATATAAAAATATTATACACTTTTACAAGAATTTTTGTTTGAAAAACGATTGTTTTACCCTCCTTTTTCATGCAAGTTTTTTAATCTATGTTTTGTACAAGATATTCTCCTATATTCAATACATTCATGCTCATCCTCAATATATGCATTCATACTCCTCATTATATGCATTCATGTATATTTCAATACAATATGTCAAACCAAATAGGTATCAAATGCACCCCACATACTTAACATGCCCCATCACGAATGTCATACTCAAATCAACTTTATTTGCCACACATTCACATACACATGTCAATCCCATTTTGTATACACGTATCAGCTCCATTTGCCATCACATACACATCCAATGTCCCGCTAGCCACGTTTGCTACATATACACATTCATTTGCCGTGTTATTGTATGTGTCCTAGGCCATGATTTGGATGTTTATGTTATATATTTATTATTAATAAAGAGGTTTTATTATCATTATTGTTGGTTAGTATGTTACACAATTATGATATATGTCCCTGATTCATTATTGTTATAGAGATAAAATAATTTATAATCAGTATGAGTATTGATTTGATAGTCATGAGATGATTACTTGTCAGAGAACAGTGTATTGGATAGACTCATCATGAGATTGCTACATGGATTAACGTCATAAGTAAATCTCATGAAGTTTCCAACACAAGAACTATTGTATTTTGACATGATCTATCGTTATCCGTAACTGGATAATAATAAAGGTCATGATTGAGTATGATAGAAATTATGTAGAGGATATTGAACAATCAAGATAGAATTGATCCCTCTCTTTTGAGGGAGATATCTTTGGGCCCTCGAATAGTGAGACTGTGAAATGCATGGCCGTGCTCAAATGAATTGATAGTGTGATCAATATCATTTGTTTTATCAGTCTACTTAGAGATCGAGTAATCATATGTTTGAACAATATAAGTATGACGCTGACCATGACTTATGTTCAAACTAGATATCATGTGACAAAGGGATTAATGCATGTGCTATTATTAGGCTAATTGGACTTTACTCGTATTAATTGGGTAGTCGTAATGTCTTGCTAAAGACCAATTACGGTTTGTTGGTTTGATGGAGATTTAACCGACTGCCAATCAATATGGGCCTATCGGGTCACACAAGAATGCGTATGGGCTGATATTAATAATGTTAATAATGTTAAATTAGATATTAATTATTATTATTGTTATTTTCGCTTTTTATGATTATATATATATATGTATTATCGGATAATAACGAAAGAATCCATATCTATGGATTTTGAATATCCTGATATAATCCATATCTGATATGGATTCTGATTGGCTTAACTAATCCGATTTGGACTCGGATTTGATGGCTACATATATGTATATATGATGGCGCATCTCGTACAGAGATTACCCACAATCGTCATAGAAAACCAGAGCTTGTTTTTGGAGAAAAACCAAGTTCTTTAGCTGCGCCGTTTCAAGAGCTAGCACTCCGGGCGGAAGCATTCGTGTGGATACCGACAGAAGGTGTTCGTATCATCGCACCTCCTACGTCTGCGGATTTCGAATCTACACGGGTAAGGTTTTTGAATTTCTTTCATCGAATTAAACGAACAACATAGATCCTTGGTAGGAAATCGGAGATCAAGTTTTGTTTTTCCGCTGCATGTTTTGGCAGTGATCTCGTCTGTTTCCTAACACATTCATTTGCCGTATATACATATATTCATTTTTCTCTCCTTTTTCTAATCAACAAAGGGGAAAAAAGACAGCCAAAAGACCATATAGAAACATGAGAAAGAGATCATTAGCTATACATGTTAATCCAAGTTAAAAGGAAGGACCTCATATTAGTAGAAGAGTGGAAATCATTAGCCACTTTTTTATTCAAATCTTCACACTCCAAGTGCTAAGACCCTGAGTACTGCTTCTGCACTGCTCCTGGCCACCACTGGTTGTTTCTTACTTCTTAAAGTCACCAAATTATCCCAGAGATAGGTTCTATACCCAGTATTTAATCTTATATCTGTTCTTCACCCAGCCCAGTCCGTATCTGTGAAAATCTTAATGTTCCTGTTAGTACGGCACTTGAAGTACAGTCCTTGGCCTGATGTTATCTTTAGATACATAATAGTTCTCAAAGCATCCTTAATATGTTTATTAGCAGGATCATTCATAGATTGACTTGCAAAACTAATAGCATAGCATATGTTAGGCCTAGTATGAGACAAATAAATTCATTTTTCTACTAATTTTTGATAACTCAACCTATTAGTGGGAGTTAATGCCCCATAACTTCCTTGGTTTGTGTCCTTGTTCTACTGGTGTAGCAGCAGGTTTACACCCTAACATACCTGTTTCTTGAAGTAGACCAATAATGTATTTTCTCTGTGAAATGTTCGTTCCAATTTTATACCTGCCTACTTCCATACTTAAAAAGTATGTAGAGTTTCCCAAGCTTTTAACCTCAAACTCTAGAGGCTGTTGTTTTTTTTTAAATTATTTTCATTCGTCGTAGATCATTTCCTGTTAAAATAATATCATCTACCTACACAAGAAGAATAGTGACGCTATTTGTTCCAGTAAACTTTATGAATAGTGTGTGATCACTTTGAATTTATTTGAAAACATGCTTTATAATAACTTTGTTGATTTTCTTAAATCAAGCTCTAGGTGATTGTTTAAGGCCATACAAAGCTTTTCTTAATCTACATACTTATTGCCTATTTTGATTATTAATAAGACCAGGTGAAATATACATATAAACTTCTTCATGTAGATCTCCATTTAGAAATACGTCCTTTATATCTAATTGAAATAAGGGTCAGTCCAAGTTAATAGCTAGAGAAAAAATTATTCTTACAGTATTTAGTTTATTCATAGGTGCAAAAGTTTCCAGGTAGTCAATTCCATAAGTTTGAGGGATACTTTTGCCACCAATCTTGCTTTGGATCTATTAATTTTCCCATATGTGTTATCCTCAATAGAGAACACCCATTTACAACCCACGGGCTTAATCCCTTGGATAGCAGGCACTAGCTCCCAGATGTCTTTTAGAGGAGCATTCATCTTTTCATACACTCCTGGCCTCCATTGGGGTATAATTTGGTTATCTAAAGATCTTGTAAATGCTTTAAACTGCGAGCTAAGTCTTTCATATGTTAAAAAGTTGTATAGAGGATGTTTAGTACACTTCTTCACTCCCTTTCTAAGTGCAATAGGCCTATTATCCAAAACAGGCTTTGGTTCATAAGATTTTGGGTTATTTTCAATCTTTATAAACTGAATACTATTGTCTACCTGAGTATGTCTCCTAGTATAGACTTTAATTATAGGTAATTGCATTCTAGTTCCTATTTCAGTTTTTTCAGTCACAGTTTCATGCATCGATTCCTCTGCTCTGCTTTCATGATCATCTCCTTCCAAGGGTGAAGTCTTATACTATCAATTATACTCTAAAAATCATTCTGACTGAGTTCTTTTGTTTTTGATCCAAGTGTTTTCTGATCCAGGTGTTTTTGATAGAATGCATTTCCTTTATCAAAATTAACATCTAGAGTAACGAACATTTTTTTGCCTTATGGAAATAAGACTTATATCCTTTCTGAGTTCCTGAATACGTAGAAAGATGCATTTGTTTGACCTATGATCTGACTTTCTCGTGATGAGATGGAATATATGTATGTTGTACATCCAAACAGCTTAAATGATAAAACATGTAAGATATTTGTATAAGGAAAGCATTCAAGTAAATCCTATTTAGGAGTTTTATGATGTAGCACTCTTGAGGGCAGTAAAATTAGACACATTGAAAATATTAATGCTCTAGTGATTTCTAAAACATATCTATTTTTTCTTTTGTTATTTCATTCTGTTGTGGTGTGTGCATACAAGAGGTTTGGTGACAAATTCTAGCTTCATTCATAAAATCCTTGACTGTTTTGTCGAAGTATTCTGTCCTATTGTCAGATTTTAGATTTTTTTTATAATGACACTAAACTGATTTCTAACTAAGTTAACAAAGTTCCTAAGTATCTGTCTAACCTCAGTTTTACTCTTCATTAAGTATACCTAAGCAACTCTTGTATGATCGTCTATAAAGGTGAGCCATTAATATTTGTTATCCAAGATGAACCCCAGATATTTGAGTGTACTAAATTAAATGGTTTAGTAGTAGTGTTTACTTTTGCAGGATATTTGGTTCTAGGCTGTTTTGCCAAGTGACACACTTCACGAAATCTACATTGGAATCAATTTCCACAAATAATTATGGCATATATTTCTTTAAATACACAAAATTTGGATGTCCCAACCTTCTATGCCAAAACAAAACATTTTCTGAACTAGTCTTGGCAATGTTACATGAGTAGATTCTATCATACTATCTTCTTTTCTGAGATGGTCTGTTTCTTCAGCTTGTAGGATGAAGAGGGTATTTAATTGTCTATCACTGCCAATCATCTTCCTGGGGGATTCTCCTGAAAATGTCACTTAGAAGATGAGAAACATGCAAAGCAGTCATTGTCTTGAGTTATCTTGTTGACTGACATTAAGTTGAAATGTAAACGGGGTACATGTAACACATTATATAGGGTCCAATTGTTTGTTAATTTTACCATTCTTTTTCCTAGTACTTTTATACATACTCCATTTGTTATTTTCACTGTTTTGGTACTATAGAATACTTCATAAGATAATCAAAGGTTACTATTGTTTGTCATGTGATCTGATGTCCCGTAATCAATGGCCCAAGAGTAAAACTTACTGTTTGATGTGTTACGTGTACTTGTCATAGTGGTTTGTATTGATGAATAATGTGAGTTAATATGTTCTTGGCTTAGTAGATGAAGTAAAGCCTCTATTTGACTATCTGTTGGCAAAGATGATCCTCCATATGTTGCACCAGTACTGCTGCTAATTGAGTTTGTACCATTGGCTTTTGTGATTTCTAGGAGTTGGTTGATCTTGGTGGTTTACACTCTCCTGGCTTTCCATGAAGCTTCTAATGTTTGCAGTACCTGCAAAATGATATATCACTCTATCTAGGAGTGCCTGGCCTCTTGGATATGAATACTGAACTTTGAGCATTAGAAGAAATGGACTGTGATCCATTAGGTCCAGTCTGATGCTTGTCAGTTATCAAGGCCGAGCCTTAAGTTGCAAGAATGGGAAGTGATCCCATCATAAGTTTAATCCTGCTTTATTCATGTCTTATTTCAAAGAATGCAATGTTTAGGCTCGGCAAGGGCTGATTGCCGAGTATCTTTCCCCTGATAGCATCAAATTCTTTATAAAGTCCAATCAAGAACTTGAAAATCTTCTTGGTTTCAGTAATATTTTTGTAAAGATGATTATCATCTTGACAAATCCACTTGCATACTTCAGAAAGGACAATTTGTTGCCAGATTTTAGTTAACTGGCTGTAGTATTTATTTACAGGAAGGTCTCCCTGTTTAATGTCTTGAAGATGTGCTTCAAGTTCATGCAGTTCTGATGTATTATCTTTCTCTGAATACATTTCTCTTGCAGCTGATCATCTCTCAGCTGCAGTGGTATAGAGAATGAAGTTGTCACTTATTTCTAGTTTATACTTAGTGTGTGTGTCCTCTGCCGGTGATAAATATTTCCACAGCTCTAGGCCAAGACATATAATTGTTCCCAGTGAGGTTGTGGTTAATAATCAAGATGGGAGCTCCATCAAGGGATGAAGATGAAGCATTAGACCCTGCCCTGAATGTTGTTCAAGGGTGGAAGAAGCCTCTGCTTCTCTAAATTCAGCCATCGTTTAAATTTAGTTTTGTTTACAAATGAATAGAAGAAGTTGACAATAATTGCTCTGAGACCATATAGAAAATTGATTGAATATTGTTCATTTGCTTAAACTTTGAATGTACAAATGATCCCCCTATAGGGCTGATAATGGACCGTCCGATGACCCAGACTAGCCCATACAGCCAATGGATACATTTCCAACGGCTAGAGTTCCTAACTGAACACTATATTGTTTGTCACTAAACTAATGACTTATACAAGTGTAGTTTAGCTATATATGTGTAGTTTCCATATGTTTATGTGTGTGTATAATCTGTATATGTAGAGTGTACGTACATGTGTATACGCAATGTATTATACTATACATTTATATAGAACTAACTTTCAAATATTACTCCTTTCGAATTTATTTAACTATTTTTCCATAGATGTTACCCAATCTTCATCGATATGGCTTCTTTTATGTTTTTAAGCTCAATATGTGAAATAAATGCTTTTTCATGATATTTTCTTCTTGTTAACATGCGTTTTTATGTTTTGATGTATCACCATTAGCTTGTACTTCTTTTACCTTAGAGGAATGTGCACTTTCAAGTAGCTCAATTCTAAAGTCAACATAAAAATCTCCCTTATGTGTATTACCAAGATTTTCTATAGGATTTATTTCAACCATTTCATTTTCCTCATCATCATTAAGTTTTGGTTCATCATCAAGTGATTCACTAAACTTAACGTGAATCGATTCTTCAACTTTCATACTTCTTTTATTATACACTCTTAAAGCCTTGCTATTTTCTATATATCACACAGAAAGTCATTCATTTCTTTGAAGTCAATTTTATCCAAATTGTCTATGGTGTTAACTATAAAATACTTGCAACTAAAAACCTTGAAATACGCAATATTAGGTAATTTTCCTTCCAAAGTTCATAAGGACTCTTTTTGAGAAATGGCCTCAAGTAAGTTCTATTTATCACATAGCAACGATATTGACTGTTTCGGTCCAAAAATAATTAGGCAAATCAAATTCATGTAGCATGGCTCTACTCTTTTCTTGAAGCGTTATATTTTTTATTTCCGCTACACCATTTTTTTGAGGAGTTTTAGGAACCGAGAAGCTGTGTGCATACCCTTTGGATACACAAAATTATTGGAATTCACCATTAAACTCTCCTCTTCTATCCTTCTTAATTACCTTAATAGTGTCTTTTTTGTAATTTTGCCTACTGTTGTATTTGCATGTTCGTCTTCCTGTTTCTCATGTACCCCTACTCTGGACTATTGATAGTTCATTGTGGAGGTTATAAGTTAGTACTTCGTGGATGGGATATTGCGCCCCCCCCCCCCCCCTCCTTCTCCCCTCACTATGGCTTTGCTTCCAGTCTTATCTTTTAGAAGATTTTAAACTCAAATCTTAGATGATGCTTGAATTTTTTCAGATCGACGCCCTGTGCATGGCATTCTATGCCCGTTCCAAGGAAGCTCGTCATAGTCATTCCATTCACAAGCTTGCTTTGGTAACCATCTCTGTTTCTCCTCGACTTTTTTTTTGTAATTCTTTTTCTCCTCGATTTATTAATATAACAGACAATATTGCATATATATGTGTGTGTGTTTTTGTGTATATATACCTACATATATGTGTATATGTGTATATATATGTATGTATATATATACATATATATATATACATACACACATGCATACATACATTCATAGATATATACATACTATATATGCATGTGTGTTAGTTTTTGCTGTCGTTGGGATATACTGGGTACGGATGATGATGATGATATGCATGCGTGTATATATACACATACATACGTATACACATGCATAAGCACACACACACGCGTGTGTGTGTATATAAAATATATATGTATATATATATGTACATATAATATGTATGTACATACATATATATGTACGTAAATATAAGTGTGTATATATACCTACATATTTGTGTATATATGTGTGCTATATGTATCTATATTTGTCTTTGTGTGTCTGTATTTGGAGTTAGGTAGGTGAGGGAAGCTGGAGGTTTGATATTAGTGGCGGTTCTTTCAGCAAATCGGTTCTGGAAAACCATTCTGCAATTTTTTTGGGATTTATTACAGGCACTGAATGTTAACTGCATAATTGACGGCCTTGTGCCCTGTATTTATGAAGTATAATTATGTTCGTACTCCAAGGTCCCATTGCTTTACTCTGATTACATCTGTTCTGTTGTAAACTTAGTATATTCTACTGTTGGGGCTTTATTGGAAGTTAATGCATGATGATGCTCCAGCAGTAGGCTCCTAATGAGAAGACAAGCGAGTAAGTACTGTCGTTTTACACAGCAGTAGGCTCCTAATTGAAAGCCTTCGTTGAATGTGAGACTTGGAATTTAGATGTCCTGGATTTCAACATCACTGCATTTACAATAATTTACATTTTCAGTCTATTCTGTGTGGAGATTTGGTTAACCTAGAAGTGGTCTTCTTGTCCAGAAACTTTCTTGTGATACAGATATCTTCTGGTTGACTTTCATATCCGTTGCAGGGAGCTCTGGCATTGGAAGATGCACTGTCTAAAGGGTTGCCGATTCAGAAAGAAATAGATGCTTTGCGCCCTTATCTAGAAGACATTGACAAAGGCTCACTTTTAGGCTTAGTTCTATCCTCGCTTCCTAAAGAGACGCTTAATATCGGAACTGACACTCTGTTGCAGTTGAATCATAAGGCGAGTTGCTTTACTGCTTGGTTGCCCTATTTTTCTACCAATCTTTTTGTTTGACCTTGTAGAAAACAAAAAATTTGAGAAATGGATGTTTTGTAATTTATGAATAAAGAAACCATAGAACCAATTGGTATATATGTTGCTGCTTAAGATTTCGTAGGAAGTGCAACCTAATGTTACTCCTTTTTTTATTTTTATTATTTTCTTTACATCCTGCAATTCACAAGCAACTGGTTTGTCTTTTATTGTTATCATTCTTCATTTAATGTTGGTAAATGTTTTTTAGTTAGTTCTTTCAAAATAGCTATATCAATAATCTTAGGTATTGTAATGACGTCTTGATCGCTCCTGTGCCATTGGCCAACCCTTTTCCGGGCATAGAGATGGTTGTGTATTTACGAGCTACTGTATGGATTGCTGTAGTTTTTTGACCTGGTATACTGTTGCAGTGATATGATGTTTTGCCTATCTCTTCCTTTAAATCTAAACCATGATGATTAAAGCACGAAAACATTTCGAACAGTGGGCACTGGGCCGTGCTCTATTTTTAGCTTGACAATTTACATGGCTTTGTGCCATCTGTTGCTCTTTTATTTAACTTTCTAATTGTGTTACAACTGTTGACTGCTGAGAATATGTTATTGTAGGAATAAATTCCATCAAAGTCATGACTATTTTTGCTTATTAATTCTTGCAGTTTGATGCATTGAAAGGAACACTGCGACACTTCAGTTTGATTCCCCCAGGAGGCGGTGGTATTTTGGCACATTCTTTGGCAAGCTTGGCATCCTTTTTGAAGGTACTTAGTCTCAAATCTACTTCTCAGTCTCTGTTACCGTCAATTGATAGATCCGCTAACCCATGCTCGGATTTGTCTGATGTTGCCGCAACAAATTTCAGGTCAGGGAGGCAAACAAGTCAGGAGATGGAATTGAATCTCTAATTAACCGAGTAGAAAGCTTCTTAGCGGAAGGAAAACTAAGTGAAGCAGCGGAGACACTTGAAAAGGGTGTTAAAGGCACCCAGGCTGCTGAGGTTGTTGGGGATTGGGTCAAGCGAGCGCGAAACAGGGCGATTACAGAGCAAGCTTTGACAGTAGTACAATCATATGCTACATCTGTCAGCCTAACATGACCAATTTGGTGGACTAATTTTGGTTTGAGTCCAGCTTCTTTTTGAGGCAAAAATGCAGAAAGTTACATTTTTACTAGAGGGGGAAGAAAACTGATTTTGCTAGTTATAGCTGCACAGAGGAGTTAGCTGTGGCCAATACATAACATCTTTGACTACAACTTATCTTCTGCTATCTTTCTCAGGTACGTAAAGGGCCACCCGCAATAATGGGCAACTTTTTTTGGAGTGGTTCCATTTGTATTCTTATTGTCTGCTAGTCTTAGAGATTTTTTTATATAGTTACTCTCACAAACATGTTCTTTTCTTTTCCGGTTAATTTACCTTTCTTTATGCGCTTGAAATCCTTTAAGGTTAGGACTGGTTTTGGGTGAAGTTTTAGAACACTTGAAACTTGAACTGCAAGGATAGTAATTGGCTTTATGCAATAACTGCTTGAGACTTGGATCAATCCTGTTCACGACTCATATTATTTATGTACACTGAAAATAGTTAAGCATGAGTTTTCATCTTGATCTTTAAAAAATTAACACTATTCATCATTAATTAACATCCTTATAGCACTTATATGCGTAAATACAATGTTACTACATTTATTCTGATATTTTAGACTTAGCCGTTTTAGTCATCTATGCTAGCACCTATAGAGTCAGGGGTCTTACTGGAAGAAAACTCTTTATTCCTTGAGATGAATATATTGTTTGCCCGTCTCTCACCCTCTCCAGGCCCTGATTAGCAATTTTATCACCTAGCAATAGTTTCTGGTGTCGTTGAGATATACTGGAATGATTATTATTGTTGTTGTAGACTTAGCCGTTGTATCCAATGCACATGACTCATTGCTTTTAAGATGAATCAATCTTTCTTTCTATGGACTTCAATACACTACACTCTTAATTATCTTTTTGCGTGTTCTTTATCTAATGTTGGTGAATTATAGCCTCATTAATTTGGAGCGGTCTATTTCGATTATACCTGCGACAGTCTTTTTCATTTGGGATTACTAGGTCACCACCCTTTGACTTTGTTAAATGCGCTTTGGTTTCCTTAACAATTCTATTTCATGCAGAATTGCCTTTTCAATTATATATAGGTGCAACATCCTTTGGATTCATTAACTTCACTGTGCTAAGCACAATTTTCCATACGTGCCATTCTGATCTCACATACAACCGTCGTTGGGACCCATTTTCCTTTTATTCGATTCTTACTTCTATAAGTTTCCCAATAATATAGAGAGCTGCAAAAAAATTTTATTCCGTATCTTCCATTTCTTCAGAATTATCCGCTCAAAGCACGATGGAAGTGTTCGATTATAGCGTGGCGTGTTGCTTTAATGGCTCGATATGAAAGACGACCAGCTCCACAACTTTAGTGTCATATCTTCCAAAACCAAGTTGTGTACCTTTCGGTTTGCAATACTTATTACATCTGTTTTTGCGGTATTTCTTATATTTCGGACATTTCGGATATAGTACGTCCCTTTTTTTTTACTATAAGAAATCTATGTCTTAACACCTGATATTTCGTAATGAGTAAGTACTTCTGTAAGAGTATAATCTATTTTCTGGTTATCAGATGTGTGTGCCTATCTAGTTAGTTGGCACATTAACTTGTTCGATTCTTCGATTTTACGTCGATTTTTATTCATCAATTGACGTCACATATACATCGACTTTATGTTTACTTTGACTTGGTATTCCGACGTCCCGTACAACTGTTGTCGGGAATCATCATCCCTCAAGTAGATCACTTCACCCCAATTTTCTTCACCTCCTTTGTAACTACGCGACACGCCAACCCTCATCTAGTTTCAGCATCCCTTTTTGCTGCCACGTGTCGAATGGTCACGCGTTACCGTACCTCCCTTGAGGTGAGGTGATCCTATCCCCTCAAGTAGATCCGAGCCACAAGCCAATCACAACCTATGTTGTGTACATCTTTGACTTTTTCTTGGCTTAATTTTACCTCAGTTGTCTTTTAATTTGTACACATTAGTTGGTTATATGTTCATGCAATACCTCCTTTAAAATACTGAAACCAAACCGAATCAGTTGACAAATTGTATGACCAGTTTGGTTTGAGTCTGGTTTGATTTTTTTTTATTTTTGAAATCACATAAAATTCGAATAAAAATCCAAAACATATTCATAACAATGATGCGAAGTCATAACTCATTTTCAACAAGAAACACCACAACTAAAAAAATAAAGCATCTGTCCAAAAATACTCAAGTTTACTCTACATCAATAGTATAAATACAAAAAGGCATATCATAAGCATCTCCTAAATAGAGGACAATTCCAACAAAATATAGTTCATCAAATTAAACCACAAAAAGGTCGACGCTAGGTGACATATTCTTCCAAGGTTGTCCCTTCAAGATCTGTAGACTGCAATAAAAGCACCTCCAAGCGCATTGAGGTACCCACCTATTCCCTGTCCAAAAATATGTGTTCATTACTCAACTAAAAGACTTCTAATCATATGCAATGATTGAGATGATCCTTACTTAGAAAGAAAAGAAACTCAGAATCCACAATTTAGAAAAAGCTATTTTGCAACATAAACACACTTGTACACCTACAATAAGTGTGTTCATCGTGCACCTTCAAAATTGGCCATAATTGCTTCTGATTTTTAATTATGATCCGACAATCAAAAAAATATTGAAAAGACACTAACACAAACATCAAATAAAAGAGGCACAGGGGTCACATATCTTGGATCAAAAAAAATTATCTTGCCATCTTCAAAATTGCATAGTATAAAAACAACAAAAGGACAACACAATATATCTTTATAAAAACAACAAGGGGTGGCAAAATATATCTTTTGCAATGGTAGATAGTATTGGATATTTAAGAACAATAGACTTCCATCCATCCTAAGATAATTAAGCTATCACTCTTTTTAATTCTATCACTTAAATATATGCTCTACTCATTCTTACTATCATTTTTGTTTGCTTATCGCATTTCTCTTGCAATAATTACAAATGATTCTTTACTTTCACCTTCTCTTACTCTCTTAATAATGCAAGAACAATTCATTAAGATGATCTTAAATATCAATCTTCCTTAGTTCAGGTTCCACGCCAAACCTTTTTTTTCAACCAAAATTTCAAACCTCTTACTTTAAACCAAGGATGAAACACAATGGCCACAGACAATATATGATTGATATTACACCAGTTTGACCAATATTTATCATCCTTGACACTCACGCTGATAGACATATATAACATACTTGAACTTGATTGCATAACCATCCTTACTTCTATCTCTGCTTCATTTTGCATAACTCAGGTTTACAAATGTTTACAGTAACATCCAATATAGTTGAAATTTTTAAGCTGACACTGTAAAACAATTTTAAAAATATTACAAAACCTTTTAGTTACAAATCCAATCATATCTTTTAGGAGGACCAATGACATTCCTTTAATCCAACGTCATTGTCGGAAGCATGATCATATAAATCAAAGTAAGTCTTGAAAGAATTTATCGTACTTGTAAAGCCTATTAAACACCTTCTTATACTTTTTAACTCGACCTAACATCATTTAAGTTGAATTCCATCTAGTTTCAACATCAAGTATGACTAAATGGAACAATTCAATCTTTTCATTTCAACACATTGTTTGAGTGTTTTCAAACTAGCACGATGAGATCTGACATACTTGCATGCACTTCATACTCTTACAATTGAGGTAAAGTGTTCTTTCAAACTATCTTTGACAACCAAGTTCAATATAGGAGCATGACGTCTTACATGAGAAAATCTATTATCTAGCAATGCATCTTTAAGTTTAAAATCGTTTAATAGCTCTTGAACACATAAGTCGTTTGAGGAAGCATTGTCAACCGTTAAAGTTGATATGTTATCAATGCCTCAAACATGCAAACAATCCTCCAACTTTCAAGCAAGGATAGACCCTTTATAAATCTCTATAGTACAAAATTTCAAGAATTTTTTATGCAAGACCTAGTCATCATCAGCATAATGAGCAGTTAAAATTATATAATTCAAAATCAGTAAGGATTCAAGTATCTGTAGTCAAACATACTCTCTGCCGTTTCAATGCCTTTTTAAGTTTATTCTTCTCTTTATTATACAACCTCGTATAATATCCAGCATCTCTGCCGTTTCAATGCCTTTTTAAGTTTATTCTTCTCTTTATTATACAACCTCGTATAGTATCCAGCAACAATAACCCGAGAAATGACTTTAAACTTTGATTCTACTGTATTTGAATATTGTTTAAATGCTTCCTCCTTCACTACGTTAGAAGGCAGCTCATCAATTACAACCATTCTTACCAACTTATTCCTTATATCATTTACATCCAATGTTTTTGACTTGTTTCTAGAGGAATCAAAAGCATTGAAAAATCTATCAAATTGCTTTGTTTTCTCCTTTTTTCTAAGGAACCTTGGTACACTGGTTGTTTAAACGACTGAAGAAATTGCTTGTTCCATTCTTAATAGGGTTAGCTGCATAGTTCTTTCCAAAATAATTGCATGTTGTTCTAATAGGATCAGAACCTTTAACAAAATGGTTCCAAGCCTGACTTTTTAGTCGGTTATTTGCTTCTTTCTTTACTATCTCCGCTAGTACTTGTGTTTTAGCTATCTCTTGGGAAGGACCAAGTGGATTTATAGGTTTTGAAGTGAAACTAGATTGGACAACAACCTAGACTGTTGTGGGATTAGTAGATGCATCACTTGTCACTGGAATGATAAATGGATCTAAAATAGGTGGATTGTCTTGGATTATGTTCCATTGGGAGTCAGTATCCTAAATCAAACATGCAATTATACATACAACACAGGACCGCAAATCAATCATAGTTATTGCAAAAGTTCCACAACCATGAGATAGACAGAAGATGCAACCAAAAAAAAAAAAAAACATTATCTTCTACTTATTTAGCTAGAACTAGAGCCAGGTTAAAGAAATAGTGACCGTTTTCTTTTCCCAAAATGAGACTAAATAAACCCCTTAGTCCAACTGATTCAGTAAGCACCTGGCATACAAAACAGATATGAGATTTTAGTGTCTTCAATTAGTATTGTGTTAGTACATTTTAAATTAAACCACATGATAAACCATCAGAAGATTAATAGACATGAACCAATGAAATATTGGACAAAAGAAGCTAATTATGACATGTTGTTATGTAGGTTCGAGAGAGCAAATAAGCGAACTCCATATTTAGAGCGGAAGAATGAGCTTCATATTTCAGCTAATATTGATAGCAAAGAAATGGTTGATCAGAACATTCGCCCAACCTGTATGAAAGCTTATGTGCCAAAATATCAGAAAATGTCAAAGCCAGCATTTGTCAATTCATAGTACCAGACTTCAAATTTCATCAACACGACGTATAAATTAAAATATATGCTAAGGACGTTACTGGTGTACTAGGTTCCCGTATTTGCATAAGGTCTGGAGAGAGGCCGGATCGCTTCGCGAT
The DNA here is from genome assembly GCA_036186865.1 of Eustoma russellianum. Classification (NCBI taxonomy): domain Eukaryota; kingdom Viridiplantae; phylum Streptophyta; class Magnoliopsida; order Gentianales; family Gentianaceae; genus Eustoma; species Eustoma russellianum. Next base: position 24,621,965 of record AP025063.1, read on the forward strand.
CTGATGTACGCAGCCTTACCCTACACTTTGTGCAAGAGGCTATTTCCGCGGCTCGAGCCTGTGACCTCAAAGTCACAAAGCAGCAGCCTTACCCTACACGTATAATACCTATAAAAGCTTCAAAATTTTAGGGAGCTACAGCCTGAGTGTAGATTAATGTTAATGCATTCAAATCCAAATTTTATTGAATGGATCAGTTTGTTCACTAAATAGAAATTCTCTTTTCTGCATTTACCATAACTCAATCAACATGGTCACTAACCACAATTTTTCCCCTCCATCAAATGATAGAATATGTATAACATTATTATTGGCTTCATGCTCAATCACAGTTATCTGAGGTAACTAGCAAAGATTGGTGCGAGAACATCTAGAAAGAGAATACAATCATATGAAAACACTTGGTGAGAAATTCAATATACATCACAATGTGGGACTTATGTCCTTATCTCTTTGTGTAATTGTTTTATGGGAAAATCACATTTTGTCCCACTGTGGTTTGGTCATTCGGTCGATTGTCCTTCTGTGGTTTAAAATTACATACATAACCCCCTGTGGTTTTGGACTGATGAGAAAATGGCATTTCTGTAAATTTTTGGTGTCGGAATTGCTGTAAAGACATAAATGCCCCCTCTCATTAAATTATTATTATTATTATTCTTTTTCTTCCCATCCTTCTCCTTCTTCCCCCTTTTCCCTTCTCTCTTCCGACGAGTGCTGCAACATGAAGTTCATGAACAAATGCAATAACTAAATTTGCAGCTATCTCTGGTACTGCTACATAATAATCAACAAGTTATTTGATCTCCCAAGATGAGGCTTCCAAAATCATAGATGATATCACAAAACCAAAACCACATCTCTCACAAACCGTCCATTGAACTCCACAACATCAAGGAATTCTTGAAACAGCTTTACAAACCAAGGGAGTTTTCATCTCCAAAGACAACTTTAGCAGCTTAGACAAGTCTACACCTTCATTACAAGCAACCCAATTGAAGTTGATGCTGATGCAAACTGAGTAGGATTTGTCTAAGAAAGCCGTTTATTTTTTACTACAAGTTCTTGTTTCATAAATGAACATTAAAAAATTAAAAAATAAAAAAAAGGGCTTTAAGAAAAGTTTGCGAAGCACAAAAAAGAAAGATTGCTACAAGAAAATGCAAAAAGATAATTTCACAAACATGCACCAAAAAATAGACTTGGAGATGAGATAATAATAATGTAAGTGATTATTAATTTAAAAAATGTAACGATTATCACCATAAAAGTTGGCATGAGAGTAATAATAATGATGAGAATCACCGATGGGAGAAGCTTCAAAAAGGAGCAACTTTCATGGCGGATTGCTGCAACATCTGAGGCTGTTGTGAAGAAGCAGAGCTCAACATCTCCATTGATGAAAGTGAAAAACGAAAGCCTGTTGTGAAGAAGCAGAACTCAAACTGTTTAGGGCGGTATGGATTTGGATATGGAGCGGGGCAGGGGAGAGGGGCGGCGGCTGGTGGGGGCAAGCGGGGGAGAGGAAGGAGATGATGAAGGCAAGGGCAAAATTGATAGTTCTTATTATATATATTGATAGTTCTTATTATATATATGAATAAGAGGGGTATATTTGTCCATGTTTAAGCAAGATTAAGTTAAAGTCTAAATTACCTATTTAACGGCGTCTTAATAGCAAATTCCAGCGAAAAAAATTACAGAAATGCCATTTTCTCATCCGTCCAAAACCACAGGAGGGTTATGTATGTAATTTTAAACCACAGGAGGCAATCGACCGAATGACCAAACCACATGGGGGCAAAAGGTAATTTTCCCTTAAAAAAATGTGATGCCACTTCGATTTTAATTTTGACATAAGTATTCGGGTACTGCTTTCAGGTATTTATACCAAAGCGGCTGTAGACTCATAACCTTATAGTTGTAGATACTAAATTTTGAATCTCTTACGTAAAAAGTTTTTGAATAGCATGATTTACATGATCCATAAATTTTTTTAAAACTGAACTATAGAGACTTTTAAAATCAGATTATGAACTTTTTCATTCATACAAATTGGAAAAAACTATGCATAATTACATTTACTAGTCGTAGTTACTTGTGCTATTTAATATAATATTTATGTTAATCACTGTCGGATGTTTTTAGTATAAAATAATCATTTTTTTAAAGTAGATGCAATTGAGAATGTTGCACCTTAAGTTATTTGTTTTGTTTTGCATTTTTGCCATATATTTGATCTCTCTTGTGCATTTTTTTAAGTATTTTGAAGTTTAAGTGACAACAAGGATACTTGAATTAAAGTATAAAAGCCAAAGGAAGAAGAAAAAAGAGAAAGAAAATGTCTTTTTTGGCAATTCACTTCCATTTTATGGCTGGCGGTCTCATTCTGCAAAATTACCCTGGGAAATGAAAATTGACCGTGAACATTTGGAGAGCTACCCACATAGCTTTGGCGGTTGAACATGGTTTTTGGCGGTCAACTTAATATGTCAAAATACTATTTTTTTATATTATTTTGAGATGCGTGGAAGGATCTTATTGAGTGCATCCATCAGTTACATTGTGAGTCATCTATTCTAATTTTTAGACTCATTTTCACTATCTTCTTCATTAGGTAGTTTAGGATAGTTTTTCTTCTCTTTTCTTCTTCTTGTCCACTCCTCATTCCACCGTTATTGTAACTCTTACGAAGATATAAAGTTTGGTTTTTTGCTCTTTATTTCATCTATCTATGAAAACTTCTCTCTTCATTTGTAAGTTATTTGTTTTGTGTTTTATGTACATTATGTTAGTTCAAGTAAGTGGATTTTTTCATTTAGCTGAATTTCTTAGCTTAAACTCAAATGAGGTCTCGAATGATATGTGGTTTGGGTAGCATTTTGTGTATATTCATGGAATCTATTGATTGTAAATATTTATGTTGTTGAGTGCTAAATTTTAGAAGTCTTGGGCTAGTTATTTATCATATATTGCACGATGGAGTAGCTTGGAAGTGTCTTGATGCTTAATTGATGATGAAAATAGGTTAATTGTTTACATTTTGTCCTAGATTGGATTCTTTGACTTTAAACCATTAGATTTACAATCTAAGATAGTTAATGTTGAGTATTTCAAGTGCTAATGGCTTGCTAGCTTAATGATCGCAAGCGTGCAGTTGGGTTAATTTAAACCAATATAATTAGAACAAGTATTTTGACTATTTACATTAGAAAATTCAAAATTATTTGAGAAGCCTTAATTAGTTTCCTCATGTATTAATCTGATTGTTTTTTTATTTAATTCCAAGACCGGTGATTTTGATAAAGAGACAATAATGTATACTAGATTAGAAAACCTCTTTAATTGTTTTGTGGTTAGTGCTTTGTTTTAAGCAGTCCATGATTTGTTGATAACAATTCTCTCGAGCATTGACTAGTGTATTTTAGTTTAGTTATTATTATAAAAAATGAAAATCATCGTTCTTCGTGGGATCGACTCGAACTTGTCCTAACTACCTGAGTTAAGAGAGAATCCAGAATTATATTAATTGTTGTCCTTTTATCAGGATTAACGATGCCGATTTAGAACTTTTATCAGGATTAACGACGTCGGTTTAGAAACGGTCATCGACCAATGGTCGTGTGACATGCTATTTGAAACATCACATTATGTTTCTTGTCAGACCTCCAGGAGTTGATGGGGTACGATGTTTCTTGAGATATCCCGCAAACAACTTCTTAGCATACGATAGTTATATTAAAGTATGTTGATTTAGTTTGAACTTTTCATAACACATTTGTTTTTGTTAGACATAGTTATTGAACCTGACCTGCTTTGATGGCAGGACAACCAATTTCACCCGTGAAGCATATATTGATTATGGATGGTTCAAGTAAATCATTTAATGTATAAACTTAGACACATATGGATTGAACCATCAATACATTAAAAGATAAGTCTGCAAAAATAAGACAAGAAAGTAAAGTGCCGAGCCTAGGTGTCAATCCGAGGTGAAGATACAAAAGTGAAGTGCTCGAGTTAAGGTGATGAAGTGTCGAGCTAGAGTATGCATTGCCGAGATGACATGATGAAGTGCCGAGCTGGAGTATGTGGTGCTGAGGTGACAAAGTGTTTGAGCCGAGGTGATGTAGTGCCGAGCAAGGATGAGGATTGTTGAGGTGATAAAGTGGTTGTGGTGACGAGGTGATAAAGTGTCTGAGCTAAAAGATGGAATGTTGAGCTGAGGTGACGAAGTGAAGGCACAAGATATAAAATAATAGGATGCCGAGCTGAGGAGACGAGGTGAATGCACTTAGGAAATGGACAGCAATATACGGATGTCCTAAGCTGTGCTGAGCACAATAACAGTCGAGCAGAACAAGGATCTCAACAAGACGATAAAGATGGCAGCAGCGATGAGCAACGAGCCTAGCAAAGCACAACTGCAACTGAGCAAAAGGCCTCGGTAACACAATAAGATGGCGGCAACAAAGGGCAGATATGTCGATATAAGACAACGTAGAAGATTAAAAGGACTCGGAGGTAACATTGAACACATGTACCGGGCTGGACAGAGCACTGACATCCGAACATAACACAGCCCAAAATACGTAAAAAGGGAACACGTCTACATATACGATTACATTGTATGTTTACATTTCATGCATCCACTAACCAATGGATTAAAAAAAACTAACAATTGTAAATGGAATATAGCTGTTAGAGAGTCGTTGGTGGCTTGAGGTTTCTTACTTCTTTTCAAACCTTATAAAAGACAAACCATTGTACGTTTGAACTTGAGGAAGCTTCCATAGTTCAGCATCCAATACAAGCTTCTTTATTTTTTTTACTATACACATTTCTATATTTTACGATATGCTCTTCTGAAATTCCAACACAATTCAACTGTGAAGCTAGTGGTTCGGATGATTTCCTTTGTATATTTGTTTTTTCTTTAAGCTTTTTGTGTTTTTTCTCGTAGGAGAAAGTAATGAAAAGTAAAGCTAAATACTCTGCACTCTCAAATTCCTCCGAATACCAACCTTTTGAACCACCCAACCAATCTACAATGTTTAGGAGGTTAAAACTACAGGAAGTCCTTTATTTGTTTTTTTTTTTCTATTTTTCTTTTACTAATAATGATTTAAAATATCTCTGTTTTGCAATACACTGTCATATTTATAGTTTTTCCACGTATGGACCCCATATGATGAATGATAACATAACTTTCTGTGTTAAATGCTTAAACATATTGCTAGAGCTCTATTATAGGAGATGGGATCTCCTCACTCCCGACACCCTCACCCCCTTGCCCACCGCCTACCACGTGGCAGTAAAGTGGGATGGTGAAGCTAGATGAGTATCACCTGCATCTAGTCTCACCAACTTCTTGCTGCCACGTGGCAGGCGGTGGACAAGAGGGTGAGAGTGTGGGGGGTGAGGAGATCTGGTCCCCTATTATAGGGGCATTAATAAATAAGTACACTACTTATGGGTTAAAAGGAAAAATAATAATGTTACTGTAATTATGAGTACGCTGTTAGAACTAATTCAGACTAATTAACTCCTGTACAACAGTGGCCGATCTGACCCGAGGTCAGGGCCGACCTGCCAAGCTCAAGTTAGGCTAAGCGGATCTGCCAAGAAAGTTCAGACAGCGCAACTGAATCTGCATTCTGAATAGTCAGCCGACCTGCTGAACTGAACTAAACAACATTTCAGAACTACTGTTATGTGCTGTCCGAGCAGAGCTCAACACGGCAGAACAATGAATGTACTCAACCGAATTGCCGAGCTTGGCACAAAGCAGAGCTCGGCAACCAAAGCCTCTGAACAACGAATGTTCTTAGTGCAACAGCAGAGCTCAGCCTCGGCAATAACCTTCTCAGCTCAGTAGAACCGAGATCCGAGGTGAGTCCAGGACTATGTCTTTAAGACGTTATTGCTCCGGTACACTGTGTCCAACCAAAGGAGCAACGGTGTCCCAGGATACAACGGAGACCAGTTCAGACGAGCGGCACTGCAGCGCTGAATGAAATCAACGAACATCCAAGAATGTCCTACCTTCTTAGATTACCGAAATGCAGCAGATTAATGTGGTATGAAACAGAAATATGTAGCAGATGAATGCAGCAAATGAAGGAAGATCTCGGCATTGGGTTTTTTGGCTGAGTGTCTTTGGAGGCAGACTGCTGTCTCTATTTATATAGGGGAAAGCTTGGAGGCCACGACAACCCACGACAGCACGGATCGGCCAGTAACTCCCATTTTTCCATAACCCACCATCGGCGCCAATGTCCTCCCAGTTCTCTTTCCACAATCAGAGACTGGGTCAGATTAATCTGGGTCGTTTGATCATAACCGTATGATCAAGTTATACTTTGGAAAAATTTAAAAGAAATTTGTCCAAAAATTATAATTGCGAACCAAGCAGAGCAGTGCCGAGCCGAGCAGGGCCGAGCAGAGCAGAGCCGAGCAGAGCTGGACTGCGCCTTTCCTGCAGTCAGATAACTTTTAGCACATCCGAAATTCCTAATACTATATTTGATGGCAACTTCCCATCAATATCACCGATGTGATATATTTGGAAATTTTCACTTTTAACTCCTACTTTGAGCATTAATTTCTCATTCATCTGGTATCAGAACTGAGTGATTCAACAGTATAAAATCATCTACTATTTCTTAGATAATTTAGGGTTAATTAGTTTTCAGTTTTGATTAACAGACACTAATCATAATTAAGATCAAAGTATGTTGCTCACCAACTTTTCACAAACCCATTTTCACAAATTCTTCCAACAATCCCCCACATGAATGAAAATTAATGCAAATGTAGATGCAGACTCTATTGAGAAGTCAGACAAGGAAATGTTGCATCAGAAGAGGTAGCTTCTGGCTTTGAACCTTTCGTAGTGATGTACTATCGGATTCACTCAGCTAAGTAGTGACTTGATGTCTTGAACTAGTCAGCCTTCGCTGTGAACCTAGACAACAATACTCACACAACATTTCCTTTAACACCCTTTGCTTCTCATGGTTGTGTTCGTTTTGACCATGAACAACTTGGTTTCAGAAAGTGTTTTTAGAGAATTCTTGCCTCACAGAATTCTCATAGAAGGGCCCCACTTCACATTTACATAGGTGATTCCTATCAGGAGCATTCTGTCATACCCCACTTGATGTATCAAGATATAGGACATCATTAAAAGTTTTCGTTCACCCTAAATATTTTCTGCAGACATCACTTTTATGCACCGAATGAGTAAGTGCTAAGCTGAACCATCATAACTTAGTTGTCCCATTGAACCAAGATTCTGGGATCTCCAGTCAACAAGGTTGGGTTACCATTATGACGATTCTTGCGTAGTAGGCTTAAGTCCCATTCCGTTTGTCAATTTTGACATCTAATCTCTAGGCAAGCCTTTTGTAAATGGATCAACAAGATTCTCCTTTGATTTTACATAATCAATGGAAATCACGCCGTTAGAGATCAATCGCTTAATGGAATTATGTCTCCGACGTATATGTCGTGACTTACCATTATAGATGCTGCTCTGTGCTCGTCCTATAGCCGATTGGCTATCACAATGTATGCTTATAGGAGCAATTGGCTTAGGCCAACATGGAATATCTTCTTAGAAATTTCAAAGCCATTCAGCTTCTTCTCCCGCTTTGTCGAGTGCTATAAACCCTGCTTCCATCGTGAAACGAGCTATGCACGTTTGTTTTATAGACTTCTATGACACAGCATCACCACCAACAGTGAATAAATATCCACTCGTGGATTTAGAGTCCTTACTGTCTGATATCCAATTGGCATCACAATAGCCTTCCAATTGTAATGCCCCGACCCGGACAGCAGAATCCGAACCGGTACACCCGTCGTAGCTTACTGAGAAGACTACAAGACGTCTCATCTCTCGATTACACATCATCCATGACGTAAGAGAAATAAGTGCGGAAACATACATCTCGTAAATCTAAACCATCAATGCAGTATGTCAAAAGACAAAGTGAATATCAATAACTGTATATGGTCGCAGCCATCTAAACCTCAAATGAATCAGAAACAGAAATAACAAAAACTATTTAATCAATTCTTTCCTCAAGGTCTAGGCATCCCATTCTGCCCACTCGCCGTCATCCTCAATGAAAATCATATCATAGCTAGGCTCATCTGCAATGACAAAGGTAGTACCCTTAGCGAAAAACGCTAGCAAGTAACCCGCTTATAAGACATACGGGATCAACACATGGCAAGACATGAGTAATAGATAATTCAGGGGAATTGTGGGGCACATGTCTTGTAAAACTTCCAAATATATAGGCGTATAACATGATAAAGCAAGTACAGCAATCCGTACGCAAATAACAATTCCATGGCTATCGAATACCACGCACATCCATATCACAACGACTCTCGTGATGCATGTCAAAATATGCACTACACTACACAATCACAAATGCATGAGCCATTTCCTTTCGAATCAGTGCAATGCATGTCACAATGTCCGGTCTCGTAACTCGTAACCCTGTAACGCACCCCGGCTTATATTTCCATCCCGGTTAACGTTACAGGCTCGTTATGCTCTGTGATGCACCTCGTCTTATATTTCTATTCCGGTTAACATCACAGACTCGTAATACTCTGCAATGCACCTCGGCTTATATTTCCATCCCGATTAACATTGCAGATGACTTTATACCCTGTAACGCACCCCGGCTTATATTTCCATCCCGGTTAACGTTACAGCCTTTTGTGCCCTGCAATGCACCCCGGCTTAAATTTCCATCCCGGTTAACATTGCAGGTCACCTTCGCAAATCTGTGCCGAAGCACATCTTTTTTTTTTCAAAACCATATGCAATGCAAGTGCCATGATGCAAGACTCCTTGTTTCAATCACATTTTTCGTTCTCGTATGCAATTTACATTCACATGCGCAAGTATAAACAACACACAAGATACCAACTTACACATCAAACTTAGGCTTCGACAAGCTCTTCAATACTTAGTCCCGATTCTAATATTCACAACCAATGCGAGTATCCCTCTCCTTCCTTCATTGAACTCTAAAACACCTCGTACGTTCATCTCCTAACCCTTTTAAGCCATCCACATTAAAATTCGAGTCGAAAACCCATTGAAATCACCAAATCGATTCACCATCCTAAATCATGTTCCCTAGACTTAGACTACCTTGAATCAGGTCTTAAGAAGTCTCCAAGGTCACCCGAAGACTCCCCGAGCTTCCCTCTTTCTCCCTCTATTTTTCCACAAAACTGTTGGACATCATCCCCTCACATCGATCGATCGATGTGACATCATACCCTCACATCGATCGATCTATGTCCATCAGAGAACATCGATCTCTCAGCCTCTTATACATCGATCGATCGATGTCCAACAGAGGACATCGATCTCTCAGGTCACACTACATCGATCGATCGATGTCCGTCAGAGGACATCGATCCCTGACATCGATCGATCGATGTCAACGTTCCAGTAAAGAAGTTTTGCGTTTTCTGCAACAACTGCAGAATCATAAACACAATGGATCTCAACCTTCATCCTATTCCATCCAAGCCTAATCCCTGCTATCATTCCTGCTTAAACTGTAGATTCAAACGCTATACACATTCCACATAATGATTCAAGCCTACTACGCAATTATTCTGACTTCTCAATCCAAAAATCTCATCTTTTCCCTCAAACCCCACGCAAGCATGAAATCACAACAATAAGGGATTCAAGGGGTAGGGATTCGCAGTATTTCAGATAATCCACAACAACAACGAACGAGTCTCATATACAGTGGCCAAATCTCGAAATCAAAAAACATAAAGCGTACACATAGATTCACATAAGGAAAATACTGCATGGTGATCCACTTTGATAACAAAATAGGCCAGTTTTTCTTTCACAAAACGTAGGAACTTATAAGAAAGTTACTTGCCTTTGATTACTCGAAGAACGAAGGAAGATCGGACGAAGATTGAAGGATGGATCTTGAAGAAATCCTTGCCTAGGGTTTGTGAATGCCAATGTCGCCTATGGGGATAGAGGATGCGTCAATTTTCTCTGCGTAATGAGAAAACTGACGTTCTGTCAGTTTTTATATGGGAAGGGGGAAATTTAGAGTTTCTAAATTATATCTATTATCTTATTTATCTTAAAAGATAAACCTTTATTATTTAATTCTAAAATTAAATACAATTTAACTCTAATATTTAATCTCTCATTAATTTCTAATTAATCTGATACTTAATTCCTAATTTATTTCCGTTGACCGTCATTAATTCTCCTTTAATTCCTTCTTTGCCTTTTAATTATCCTACCGAGGGTGCGGGACATAACATTCCACCCCCCTTGCAAAAAGTTTCGTCCTCGAAACTGGCGTACCTTATTGGAAGAGGTGTGGGTAAAGCTCCATCATTTGTTCTTCAAGCTCCCACGTGGCTTCGCGCTCCGTATGGTTACTCCACTGAACTTTGACATACGGGATGACGCGTCGGCGCAGGACTTGATCTTTTCTATCCACAATCTTTGTTGGATGTTCTTCATATGAGACATCTTCCTTAACATCCATTGGTTGTGCTTCAAGAACATGGCTCGAGTCCGATACGTATTTCCTTAATTGGGATACATGAAATACGTTATGGACTTGGGACAAATTTGGTGGCAAGGCTAATCGGTACGCTCTTTCGCCAACCTTACCAAGTACTTCGTAAGGGCCAATATACCTAGGGCTTAACTTGCCCTTCACCCCAAACCTTGCCACTCCCTTGGTGGGTGAGACTCGTAGGTAGACCTTATCGCCTTCCTTAAACTCCAAAGGTCGTCTTTTAGAGTCGGCCCAACTCTTATTATGATCTTGAGCCACTTTCAGTTTCTCTCTAATCACTTTGACCTTTTCAACTGTTTGTTCCACCAACTCGGGTGCAGTGATTGTCCTCTCTCCAACTTCGTCCCAACAGACAGGGGACCTGCACTTACGTCTATATAATGCTTCGAATGGTGCCATGCCAATTGCACTGTGATAGCTGTTATTATAGGAAAACTCCATCAACTTCAGCATGCTATCCCAGTTTCCTTTGAAATCCAAAGCGCATGCTCTCAACATGTCTTCCAAGGTTTGGATGGTTCTCTCGGATTGTCCATCCGTTTGAGGGTGGTATGCGGTACTCATTCTTAACTCCGTACCCATAGCTTTCTGGAATGCCCTCCAGAACTTAGAAGTGAACTTGGGATCACGGTCTGACACAATACTGACTGGGACTCCATGTAGGCTCACAATGTGATCCACATAGATATTGGATAACTTCTCATAAGAGGTACCATGTGGCATAGCTATAAAGTGAGCGGTCTTTGTCAAACGGTCTACAATCACCCAAATCATTTCATTTCCGTTGCGGGTCTTGGGTAGTCCCATTACGAAGTCCATCGTCACGTGTTCCCACTTCCATTCCGGAATTTCTAGCGGTTTCATCAAACCACCAGGTCGTTGATGTTCGGCTTTGACTTGTTGGCACACCAAGCATCTTTCGACATATGCCGCTATTGATCTTTTCATCCCTATCCACCAATAGTTTCCTTTGAGGTCCTTGTACATCTTTGTGCTGCCGGGATGGATAGATAACCTTGAGTTATGAGCTTCGTTTAGCAACTCCTTACGAAGTTCATCATTGTTAGGTACGCACAACCTATTTTGGAACCATAAACTTCCATCTCCTCGCAACTGGAAGTCTTTTACTGGTCCCGCAGCTAGTTTATCACGGATTTCTCTTAGCGCGGTGTCACCATACTGCGCCTCTTTGATTATGTCCACCAAGTCTGGGCTGATAGACAAAGCTGTAATGACATTTGCCATTGAATCCACCAATTCAAGATCAAACTCCTCGATTTCTCTTTCTAACGGAGATTGTCTCGCGTGGCTAGACTTTCTGCTCAACGCGTCCGCCACTCTGTTGGCCTTACCCGGATGGTAGTTGATGGTCAAGTCATAATCTTTGAGTAACTCTAACCATCTTCTCTATCTCATGTTTAGCTCCTTCTGCGAGAATAGTACTTTAAGCTCTTATGGTCAGTGAACACAGCACACTTTTTTCTGTACAAATAGTGTCTCCAGATCTTAAGAGCAAATACCACAGCTGCGAGTTCCAAGTCATGCGTCGGGTAGTTCTGCTCATATGGTTTCAATTGTCTTGACGCGTACGAAATGACTCGTTCATTTTGCATCAAGACACAACCTATAAACAGAAAGTTAGTTCAAGACTAGTGTATGTATACACAATGCATTAATTGTAATGGTGTACATACCTAGTCCTTTCTTGGACGCATCACTATAGATCACAAAGCCGTCGGTGCCGGAGGGTTGTGCCAACACCGGGGCTGTGGTCAACCTCTTCTTGAGCTCGGTAAAGCTCTGCTCGCATTCAGCAGTCCATTCGAACTTAGTCTTCTTCTGTGTAAGTCGGCTCAATGGAACTGCTATCGTTGAGAATCCCTCAACGAACTTCCTATAGTAGCCTGCCAAGCCTAGGAAGCTTCTTACTTCAGTTACGTTTGTAGGTCTTGGCCACTCTGTGATGGCTTCTATCTTCTTAGGATCTACCGAGATCCCGTCCTCAGAAATCACGTGACCGAGAAAGGTTACACTCCTTAGCCAAAATTCACACTTGCTGAATTTGGCGTAGAGCTTTTGTTGTCTCAGGATTTGCAACACCACTCTTAAGTGTTCAGCGTGTGCTTGCTCGTCGGGAGAGTAGACTAGGATGTCATCGATGAACACCACCACGGATTGGTCTAACTGCTCTCGAAATACGGCGTTCATCAAGTCCATGAATGCTGCTGGGGCATTAGTTAATCCAAAAGGCATCACCAAAAATTCATAATGCCCGTATCGAGTCCGAAAAGCGGTCTTGGGAACGTCTCCCGCTTTCACAAGCAATTGATGATACCCTTGACGAAGGTCGATCTTTGAAAACCAGCGAGCTCCCTTTAACTGATCAAATAAATCCTTGATCCTTGGCAAGGGATATTTTTTCTTGATGGTAATCTTATTCAGCTCACGGTAATCAATACACAATCTCATGCTGCCATCCTTCTTCTTTACAAATAGAACTGGAGCTCCCCACGGTGATACGCTGGGGCGAATTGACTTTTTGTCTAGCAACTCCTGAAGTTGCCCCTTTAGCTCCTTAAGTTCAGCTGGAGCCATTCTGTAGGGTGCCTTAGATATAGGCTCGGCTCCGGGTATCAAGTTAATCTCGAACTCCATCTCTCGATGGCAGAACTCCCGGTAAATCATCCGGGAATACGTCCTTGAACTCATTGATTACCGGTATTTGATCTATAGAAGGAACTTCTTGCTTAGCATCTACGGCATACACCATATATCCCTCTGCTCCTTTTTGCAAAGCCTTAAAGGCCTTAATCGCCGTCAAGTATATCTTCGTTGGAGCTTTAGTTATCTTGACGTTTCCTTTTACAGTGACGTCATTCATCTCAGGGTCCTTGAGAGTCACCTGCTTGAGTTTACAGTCAATATTGGCATGATTCTTGGTCAGCCAATCCATGCCCAATATTACATCAAAGTCCTTCACTGGGATTGGGACTAAGGTCACTGGGAAGAGTTTTCCATCTAATTCCACATCACAATCTTTGTACTGATGGTGAGAAACCAGTACTTGCTCTCCTGCTGCCTGCACCCTAAATGGGTTCTCAAGCCATTCGGGTAAACAGTCGAGTCCTTTGGCGAATCGCTTAGAGATGAAGGAGTGGCTAGCTCCACTATCAAATAACACGTTTGCGGGTACTTTGTTAACTATAATCACACCTAATCACAAGAGGGTAGCACATCAAGATTTTCACATAGCACACATTCAATCATCAACTTAAAGGACTAAAATTCAGCTTAAACAACTATTATTTAACTTAGGTCATACCTGTCACCATGTTTGCATCCTCCTGGACTTCAGCGTCCGTCATGGCGTGCACTCTCGCATTAGGCTTGCCTTTCTGCTGCTGGGCCGGCCCTGCTGCTGCCTGGGGCTTAGGATTCCATTCAGGGCAGTCCTTGATCCTATGGCCCGTCTTTCCACACTTGAAGCACGCACGAGTTATTTTCCAACATTCGCCCACGTGTCTCCTCTGGCAGTGTGGGCATTCTGCAGGTGCTTGACGATCAGGCCGGTTCTGTTGCGGTGCCCTCTGAATTGGCCCCGACTGTCCTTTCCTGGGAATCTTGACCCAACGTCCGGGTCTACCACTACCTTGCTCTTCCCTCGGCCTCTTGCTAGACTATTCACGAGCCTCTCTAGTCTGTGACCGTCGCATATCACTCTCTACGCGGTAACATGCGTCCAACATCTCCTCAAAAGTCTTTAAACTAAACCCCGCTATGGCCGTCCGTATACGGGGGTTCAATCCTTCCTCAAACTTCAACATCTTCATCCGATTGTTTTCCAATACCATGGGCGTGAATTTGCCCAAGGCATGGAATCTATCCGCATAGTCAGAGACAGTCATCCTCCCTTGTTCAAATTTGTTGAATTGCCTCATCTTCTCCAAAATGGCAGTCTCAGGCACATAGTAATCTTTGTACGCCTGTACAAATTGTCTCCAGTGAATAGGAGGGGTCATCTTTGGCAGCATGCCATTCCACCATGCATTGGCTCTGCCGTTTAGTAACGGGGTGGCCACATCCACCTTTAGATCTTCAGGCACTTGCACAAGCCTGAAGCATTTTTCCACTTCGTCCAGCCAGAACCCAGCCACTTCTGGGTCAGTGGTCCCTTCAAAGTTTGGGGCATGCATCTTGCGCATCTCCCCAATATAGTATCTAATGCCGTGCTGTGGCGGTGGTGGCGGAGGGGGCTGTTGCTGTTGTTGCGCAACTCCTTGTGCTATCACTGTGATAGCATCAATCAGCGCTTGTGGGACTAGGACTGCTGGTGGTGGTGGAGGAGAGTTCTCATTTCCATTGCCACCGTTTCCTTGGTTATCACGTCGAGGAGGCATTTTCTGCAAGATCACGCTTATTAGTATCTAGCAGCTCCACAAATAAGTACTTGGGGTCCATAATGTTGTACAAGGCGGAATTTCATAAGTTAAAATAAATAACGTTTATTGATTACTCTTAATCGCGCTCGTACACACACCCATCCCAATCAAGCTTAAATCTAAAATTGCATACTTAGACTGAAAGATCAACTTAGAGTCAAGATCATAGCTTAAGACTCTATATGTCATCACCTAGGTCTCCGAGGTAGATCTGAAGCCTAGGCTCTGATACCACCTGTAGCGCCCCGACCCGGACAGTGGAATCCGAACCGGTACATCCGTCGTAGCTTACTGAGAAGACTACAAGACGTCTCATCTCTCGATTACACATCATCCATGACGTAAGAGAAATAAGTACGGAAACATACATCTCGTAAATCTAAACCATCAATGCAGTATGTCAAAAGACAAAGTGAATATCAATAACTGTATATGGTCGCAGCCATCTAAACCTCAAATGAATCAGAAACAGAAATAACAAAAACTATTTAATCAATTCTTTCCTCAAGGTCTAGGCATCCCATTCTGCCCACTCGCCGTCATCCTCAATGAAAATCATATCATAGCTAGGCTCATCTGCAATGACAAAGGTAGTACCCTTAGCGAAAAACGCTAGCAAGTAACCCGCTTATAAGACATACGGGATCAACACATGGCAAGACATGAGTAATAGATAATTCAGGGGAATTGTGGGGCACATGTCTTGTAAAACTTCCAAATATATAGGCGTATAACATGATAAAGCAAGTACAGCAATCCGTACGCAAATAACAATTCCATGGCTATCGAATACCACGCACATCCATATCACAACGACTCTCGTGATGCATGTCAAAATATGCACTACACTACACAATCACAAATGCATGAGCCATTTCCTTTCGAATCAGTGCAATGCATGTCACAATGTCCGGTCTCGTAACTCGGAACCCTGTAACGCACCCCGGCTTATATTTCCATCCCGGTTAACGTTACAGGCTCGTTATGCTCTGTGATGCACCTCAGCTTATATTTCTATCCCGGTTAACATCACAGACTCGTAATACTCTGCAATGCACCTCGGCTTATATTTCCATCCCGATTAACATTGCAGAGGACTTTATACCATGTAACGCACCCCGGCTTATATTTCCATCCCGGTTAACGTTACAGCCTTTTGTGCCCTGCAATGCACCCCGGCTTAAATTTCCATCCCGGTTAACATTGCAGGTCACCTTCGCAAATCTGTGCCGAAGCACATCTTTTTTTTTCAAAACCATATGCAATGCAAGTGCCATGATGCAAGACTCCTTGTTTCAATCACATTTTTCGTTCTCGTATGCAATTTACATTCACATGCGCAAGTATAAACAACACACAAGATACCAACTTACACATCAAACTTAGGCTTCGACAAGCTCTTCAATACTTAGTCCCGATTCTAATATTCACAACCAATGCGAGTATCCCTCTCCTTCCTTCATTGAACTCTAAAACACCTCGTACGTTCATCTCCTAACCCTTTTAAGCCATCCACATTAAAATTCGAGTTGAAAACCCATTGAAATCACCAAATCGATTCACCATCCTAAATCATGTTCCCTAGACTTAGACTACCTTGAATCAGGTCTTAAGAAGTCTCCAAGGTCACCCGAAGACTCCCCGAGCTTCCCTCTTTCTCCCTCTATTTTTCCACAAAACTGTTGGACATCATCCCCTCACATCGATCGATCGATGTGACATCATACCCTCACATCGATCGATCTATGTCCATCAGAGAACATCGATCTCTCAGCCTCTTATACATCGATCGATCGATGTCCAACAGAGGACATCGATCTCTCAGGTCACACTACATCGATCGATCGATGTCCGTCAGAGGACATCGATCCCTGATATCGATCGATTGATGTCACCGTTCCAGTAAAGAAGTTTTGCGTTTTCTGCAACAACTGCAGAATCATAAACACAATGGATCTCAACCTTCATCCTATTCCATCCAAGCCTAATCCCTGCTATCATTCCTGCTTAAACTGTAGATTCAAACGCTATACACATTCCACATAATGATTCAAGCCTACTACGCAATTATTCCGACTTCTCGATCCAAAAATCTCATCTTTTCCCTCAAACCCCACGCAAGCATGAAATCACAACAATAAGGGATTCAAGGGGTAGGGATTCGCAGTATTTCAGATAATCCACAACAACAACGAACGAGTCTCATATACAGTGGCCAAATCTCGAAATCAAAAAACATAAAGCGTACACATAGATTCACATAAGGAAAATACTGCATGGTGATCCACTTTGATAACAAAATAGGCCAGTTTTTCTTTCACAAAACGTAGGAACTTATAAGAAAGTTACTTGCCTTTGATTACTCGAAGAACGAAGGAAGATCGGACGAAGATTGAAGGATGGATCTTGAAGAAATCCTTGCTTAGGGTTTGTGAATGCCAATGTCGCCTATGGGGATGGAGGCTGCGTTAGTTTTCTCTGTGTAATGAGAAAACTGACGTTCTGTCAGTTTTTATATGGGAAGGGGGATATTTGGAGTTTCTAAATTATATCTATTATCTTATTTATCTTAAAAGATAAACCTTTATTATTTAATTCTAAAATTAAATACAATTTAACTCTAATATTTAATCTCTCATTAATTTCTAATTAATCTGATACTTAATTCCTAATTTATTACCGTTGACCGTCATTAATTCTCCTTTAATTCCTTCTTTGCCTTTTAATTATCCTACCGAGTGTGCGGGGCATAACACCAATACTGCTGGATATCTTGAGTAATGTAATCCAAGATCCATTGTGTACTTCAGGTACCTTATTACTCTATTTAGAGCTTTCCAACGATCTTCACTTGGATTACTCGTAAACCTGCTCAATTTGTTTGTTGAACAGACTAAGTGTGGTCTTGTACAGTTTGTTATGTACATCAGACTTCCAACTACCTGTGAGTACCTTAATTAATCCACAGGATCACCTCGGTTCTTTCTTAAGTGTATACTTAAGTCTAATGGGGTTTTTATTGGTTTTGTATCAAACGTATTGAATCGTTTGAGAACAGATTCAATATAATGAGTTTGAGACATAACAAGACCTTCAGTTATCCGAGAAATCTTAATTCCTAGAATAACAATGGAAACCCTCATATCTTTCATATTAAAATTTTCCGTTAACATCTTTTTGGTATTCAGGATGATGTCACGAGTATTGTCTATGACGAGTATGTCGTCTATATATAGACATACTATTACATAGGCGTCTGGTGTGTTCTTGATATATACACACTTGTCACACTCGTTGGTCCCGAAGCCATATAGCAACATTGCCTCATCAAACTTCAAATGCCACTGTTTGGGCTCTTGCTTAAGTCCATACAGGGACTTAACGAGTCTACAGACTTTAGACACTTGTCCTGGAACCACAAACCCTTCCGGTTGTTCCATATAGATTTCTTTTTCAACTCACCATTTAGAAAAGTAGTATGCATATACATCTGGTGGATTTCTAGACTATAGACTGCAGCAATAGCAACTAGATCCTTATAGACGTGATTCTAGTTACCGATGAGTAGGTATCAAAAAAGTCAAAGCCTTCTTTTTCTCGATAGCCTTTTGCTACCAACCAGGCCTTGTACTTGTCAATAGACTCATCCTCTTTCATCTTTTTCTTAAAGATCCACTTACACCCGAGTGGTTTACTTCCTGGAGGAAGATCAACCAACTCCCAAGTGTGATTTTGAATAATCGAATCTATTTCATTATTTACTGTCTCTTTCCAGAAGGGGGCTTCTGGAGTTGACGTAGCCTCAGAAAAGGTTCTTGGATCGTCTTCTACCAAGAATGTATAGAAATCTGGTCCAAAGGACGTTGGGATTCTGGCTCGTTTGCTTTGACGTGGTTCCTCAACTTCTTGAGGGGTCGTCTCACGCAATCGCTTACTGGTGCTTGTTTCTTCATTGTTTTTGTCTTTCTTTGGAAAGATATCTTCAAAGAACACCACATTTCTTGATTCTATAACAACATTTTTATGTATGTCAGGAATGTCCGACTTGTGCACCAAGAATTGATATGCACTACTGTTAGTTGCATATCTTATAAATATGCAATCAATTGTTTTTGGCCCAATTCTCACTTGTCTTGGTTTATGTACTGCAACCTTCGCCAGACACCTCCACACTTTCAAGTATTTGTAACTAGGCTTATGGCCTTTTGAAAGCTTGTATGGGGTTTCATCATCTTCTTAGATGGAATTCTATTTAAAATGACGTTGGCTGAGAGAATTGCTTCCCCCCACAAGTTCTGAGGTAAACCCGAACTTATCAACATAGCATTCATCATCTCTTTTAGAGTACGGTTTTTGCGTTCAGCAACACCATTTGATTGAGGAGAGTATGGTGCAGTTGTTTGATGAATAATGCCATGTTCTAAACAAAATTCATTAAATGGTACATCATATTCACCACCTCTATCACTATGAATCGATTTAATTCGTTTGCTAAGTTGATTCTCAACTTCATTTTTATAGTCCTTGAAAGCATCAAGAGCCTCGTCTTTGCTACTTAGAAAATAAACATAACAGTATCGTATACAATCCTTGATAAAAGTTATAAAGTACTTTTTGCCACCTCTTGTTTGCACAACTTTTAAATCACACACATCAGTATGTATTAAACCCAAAGGTTCAGTGTTCCTTTGTATTGATGGAAATGGCGCCTTTGTCATTTTTGCTTCAACACACACTTGGCATTTTCCTTTATTAATGTTCAATTTGGGTAATAAGTCAAGATTTATCATTCTTTGTATTGACTTGTAATTAACATGACCCAAACGAAAATGCAATAAACAAGAAGACTTAAGCATATAAGCAGAAGTAGGAGCATTCTTATTAGCCTCTTCAGGCGAAACTTTCTTGGGTACAACAGTTATCACACTAAGTTTAAACATGTTGTCGGTTAAGTACCCCTTCCCCAGAAATATCACATTCTTACTCAGAATGAATTTATTACAATCAAATACTAGTTTAAATTCATGACTGACTAGTAAAGCTCCAAAAACTAAGTTCTTGCGAATGTCAGAAACATGCAGTACATCTTGCATGGTCAGTTCCTTTCCTGAAGTCATCTTCAGAATCACATTGCCCGAACCTTCAATCTTCGAGCTGTCGGAGTTCCCCATGTACAGCTTTTCATTATTCTGCGCCGGAGAATAATCTCTGAACATTGTCCTGCTGGCGCATACGTGTCGAGGGGCTCCAGTGTCCACCCACCATTCACGAGGATTTCCCATTGTGTTGCACTCAGAAACAACAACGCACAAATCCAGATCATTCATCGGGTTGACAAGATTGGCTTTCGCTTTTTCTTGTTTCTTCTTAGGCTTACGGAAGTCAATACTACGGTGCCCCTGAATTCCACAGCTGTAACATTTTCCAGTGAACCTTTTGACAACTTTCTTGCCTTTAGGATTCACTCCAACAGGATTTACCCTTTTCTTTTTCGTCGCCTCTGCGACGTGAGCCTTGGCTTGACCAGAAGTCCAACTTTGCTTTCTTTCGTACCTGCGGTTGTCCTCCTCTATACAGAGTCGAACAATCAAATCCTCCAAAGTCTTCTCCTTTCGTTTGTGTTTGAGATAGCTTCTAAATTCCCTCCACGAAAGAGGTAGCTTCTCAATCACAGATGCCACTATAAAAGATTCACTGAGCGACATTGCCCTCTTCTTCCATTTCGGCCACTAACATCTGAAGTTTCTCAATTTGAGAAACAACAGTTTTAGAGTCTGGCATTTTAAAGTCAAGAAATTTGCTGACGACAAACTTCTTTGTACCAGCATCCTCCGTGCAGTACTTCTTATCTAATGCCATCCATAATGACTTTGCAGTCTTATAAGTACAATACAGTCCGTATAATGAATTATCTAAACATCTCAAAATATGACTCAAGTATACATAATTGTTAAAATTATATGCTTCAGCCATCAAGTTGTTCTGCATGTTCAGATTCAGATCTTCAACCGGAACCACCTCCGGAGGATCCTCAGTCAACATCTTTGCCAAGCCCAATGTTGTCAAAAAGAAGAACATCATTTGCTGCCAACGTTTGAAGAAACTGCCTCCAAACTTCTCAGGCTTCTCGGCCTGTCCAGCAGCAGGAATAGGTGCAGCCACAGTAGGTGCAACTGGAACAGTATTGTCTGAACCTGAGAGCCAACGTGCACAGCATTGATCAAATTTGAGCTTTCGTTCTCCATCAAGTCTATGCCGATCAGAAACAACAAGAATCAGCACATAATCAAACAATAACGTCTTAAGGATTGTTAGAACTAATTCAGACTAATTGATTTCTGTACAACAGTGGCTGATCTAACCCGAGGTCAGGGCCAACCTGCCGAGCTCAGGTTAGGCTAAGCGGATCTGCCGAGAAAGTTCAGACAGCGCAACTGAATTTGCATTCTGAATAGTCAGCCGACCTGCTGGCCTGAAATGAACAACATTTCAGAACTAATGTTCTGTGCTCTCAGCCTTTAGCCGAGCAGAGCTCAACACGGCAGAACAATGGATGTACTCAGCCAAACTGCCGAGCTCGGCAACCAAAGCCTCTGAACAACGAATGTTCTTTACTGCAACAGCAGAGCTCATCACAAAGCAGAGCTCAGCAGAGCAACATCCAAAATACAGCTGAGCTCAGCACAAAGCAGAGCTCAGCCTCGGCAATAACCTTCTCAGCTCAGCAGAGCCGAGATCCGAGGTGAGTCCAGGACTCTGTCCTTAAGACGTTATTGCTCCGGTACACTGTGCACAACCATAGGAGTAACCGTCTCCCAGGATACAACGGAGACCAATTCAGACGAGCGGCACTGCAGCATTGAAATCAACGAACCTCTAAGAATGTCCTACCTTCTCGGATTACCGGAATGCAGCAGATGAATGCAGTATGAAACAGAAATATGTAGCAGATGAATGCAGTAGAGAAATGTAGCAGATGAAGGAGAGGAAGATCTCAGCGTTGGGTTTTTCGTTGGGTGTCTTTTGAGGCAGACTGCTGCCTCTATTTATAGAGGGGAAAGCTTGGAGGCCACGACAACCCACGACCGCACGGATCGGCCAGTAACTCCCATTTTCCCACAACCCACGATTGGCGCTAGTGTCCCCCCAGTTCTCTTCGCATGATCAGAGACTGGGTCATATTAATCTGGGCCGTTCAATCATAACCGTAGGATCAAGTTATTTTATAGAAAAATTTAAAAGAAATTTGTCCAAAAATTATAACTGCGAACCAAGCAGAGCAGTGCCGAGCCGAGAAGGGCCGAGCAGAGCTGGACTGCGTCTTTCCTGCGATCAGATAACTTTTGGCACATCCGAAATGTCTGATACTATATTTGGTGGCAACTTCTCATCAATTTCACCGATGTGGTATATTTGGAAATTTTCACTTTTAACTCATACTTTGAGCATTAATTTCTCATTCACTCGGTATTGGAACTGAGCGATTCAAAAGACTAAAATCATCTACTTATTTCGTAAATAATTTAGGGTTAATTAGTTTCCGGTTTTGATTAACGGACACTAATCATAATTAAGTTCAAAGTATTTTGTTCACCTAACTTTTCACAAACCCATTTTCATAAATTCTTCCAACATACGCCATAACTTATTTTGGTGTAGCTGCATTCGTTATCATCTTCTGCATCAATCACTGGCAATTTTTTTTTTAAAAAAAAGTAAGTCAAATATATCACATTGAAAGTCTAAAAAAATTGGTGTCTTCTACGCGATTAGAAGGTTAGGTACATCCTACGTGTAAACTAGAACATATAAATAGAGGTAAGGTCAAAAAAACAACTACTAGCTCCCAGTGCAAAGTCCAGTTGGTACTCAAATTGGGGATTACCAACAAGAGATCATGAGTTCGAATCCAGGGACGCGCACAGTGTGAATATTCCTCTGCTGCCAGGTCAAAGGCATGGTTTGTGGGGGACATCTTATGTGGGAAACTGTATAACATCTCATTCAATCTAGGAAGCCGCTGGACTCCTGTTTTACATCCTCTACGCAGATACTTGGAACTGGGGCAGTGAGACCTTTGGGTTAGGGATCAACTTTTGCCAACAAAAAAACAACTACTATATTTGTGGGGTTTTAGGTCCATTATTAGAAAGCCTACCTATCAGAACAGATAAATAGAGGGGGTGGGGGTGGGGAGGGGGGCATTAAACTTAACTACACATAACCGAACACACTATTTTTTTGAGACTTCAGTGCAGTACACTAGATGATTTTTTTTTCCACTTTGTCCTTGATGAAGAAAGGTGTATTAGCGAAGGCTGTGTTTTGGATGTCGGATGACATAACCTAATATTTGATTAGTTAACTGCTAGTAAAATGACATATTAACGACACAACACAGTTGTGATATCTAGATGTTCGTAGGTTCTCAGTTATAAAAAATGATATGGTATACTATAATTATAGTTGTGAAGAATATGATGGATTAAAACAACAATAATATTTATGCTATATAGATATACTATGATTATAGTTGTCAAGTGTATGCTGAATTAAGATGTTAACTATAATTATGGTATAGAGAGATGTACCATAAACTTGATTATCAAGTAGATGATGGATTATTACATCAACTATATAATCGTGGTTTATGGAAAAATTGATGATTGTTTCAGCTTACATTCTTTTTTATTTATATATTTGACAACCGTAATTATAGTATACCAATCTTCAAAACATGGTGACGGATAAAATTGATGTATGTTATGTTTTACGTTGTTCATGTGATCATCAAATAGTTTGAAGATCATGAGGGAGGGGCGGGGGCGGGTAAGGGAAATCGTGAGTTGTTGGAATTTTTATAAAAGTACATAAAATTTGCATTCATGATACATCCTAAAAATATAAGTTGGTTTTTTTGACCGCTGTAATGAGCTACAACTTTGGAGGCTTACTGAAAAACTTGGACCTTATCATGGTCTATTTACTTATTTATTCATTTATTTATTTGATTTGTTTATTTATTCTTCGATTTTATTTATTTGAGTTGTTTCCTCCCAACCTTCAATTTGTCAATATGCTCATCCGACCTCCAGTGTTTGCATTTTCATATCAGACCTGAAAAATAAGAACCTAGCATGATTCTCCATTTTATTTATTTGATTTGTTGTCCCTCGATCTTCATTTTGTGGATATGTTGAATTCACATGATCTCCAATATTTGTTTATGATTTCTCTGTTTTGTTTATGGTCCTCCTATCTCCACGTCTCAGCCTCCCACCCCCCCCCCCCCTATTTTTTTACTCTGTATTTATGTTCATTCTTTTCTTGGTCCTCCTATCTCCACGTCTCAGTCTCCCCCCCCCCCCCCCCCCAATTTTTCTTACTCTGTATTTATGTTCATTCTTTTCTTTTTAACTCCTCTACATATATCACCAATGATAAACACATCTTTTTTTTTACTTTATTTGACCAATGATCAATAATAAACCATGAAATCACTAATACAAAAATAAAAACTATATATTTATTCAAAGAAAAACATGTATTTATCATTATAGTCTATATATTTGTAGATGGCGTCTTCAAGAACATTTTAAAAAGCTATTGAAAAGCAGTTGCAGATGGCATATTTATCATTATATTCTATACAAATCATGGCGTCTTCAAGAGCATTTTGAGAAGCTATTGAAAAAGCCGTTGCAAATGGCATATTTATCATTATATTCTATATATTTGTAGATGCGCCTTCAAGAGCATTTTGGGAAGCTATTGAAAAGGCCGCTCCATATTATTGTTATCCACCCCTCGTCTCTAAAATTCGGTTTGTACAGACACAATTGCCATCAACATATATATATTTCTTTTAATAAGAGACCCATCAGCATTGGCAAAGGATATCCTCTCAACCACCCAACAATCCCCTCCCCTCCTCTCTCACTCCTCTCCCTTATTGTCAGGAAAAGTAGCCGTGAAAGAAGACTTCTGTTGATGGGGCGTGGGGGCAGGAGTGTGTGGGGGAGGGGGGAGGGGGGAGGTCACTGAAGAAGAAAGTGTAATTTGTCGATATGAAATTAAATTATAAGATGAGAGGATAAGAATGATAGGGCGCGAAATAGCCGCTCTTAATATTAACACAAGAAAGCAGCAACACAGAATCAATGAAACAACCAAGCAATGGACTCGAGACAGAATTGGAGTTGGACTGAAAAAACCCATGTATTGATGAGTATTTACAACAAAAAAATATAATTCCTGTACATAAATCGAACTATACATAGACCTGATTCAACTTGCAAAAACAAAAAGAAAGGGACAAGCAAATAGAACTATTTTATCCGGGCAGGGGTCACAACAAAAAGCAAGGATAACTCTCCCCATATGTCACAAATTTCCCCTTTGGTATCATTTATGACTTAGGATATTCCTAGAGGCTACTAGAATGTACATTCCCTATGGTTTGGTCAATTACTTTATAACCTGCGTGGTGGGATAGTATCATATATACACCACCTTTAAGGAACCAGCGAAAAAGTTGTATCCTTTGGCATGGCTTTCATCTACTTTTTCTTCATAATCCATCTGCAGAACATCAAAATAGCATTTTACAGTTTTGACCTGCCCGTTAACCAGCTAGAAGCTAAAGGAACGATGGAAATATCGATGTCATGCAAATTTTCCAGACACGCAAGCATGCCCTCAAAAAGATCAAAATGAAGAGGATACCCATCAATATCTACATCATATGCTAAGCGCCTGAAGCTACATTACTCTCTTTTTAATGGCTTGAGCTTTCAAGCGAAGTAACACTATTACGATACTAGCATCGGAAATCTAGACTTCACATATGGTGTTGGTCACGTGTTGGGCTTTTTCTTTAATGAAATGCGTCGTGGCCATATATGAGCGAGAGCGTGAGTGTTCGAATGTCAAAAATAATGCTTCTCACCACAATTCAAGCGTTTAACTAACATGATAATTTATCAAACATAGCACGTACTCGCAAGAGCCCTAGCAATTTATCAAAACCACCATGAATAGACGGTAATGGAGTAGCTAGCATGAAGAGACTCGATGATATGCTTAAATTTTAATAGTGGCGGTAAGCGAATCAATATAATCTAGTGCTCACACAAGTGATGACCAAAACCAACCACTACCAACATTGTGCATTCTGACGATACAAACTCACCATCCAATCTCCTCGATGGCTCCCTAAAAGTGGGACCCGATCTCTTAGCAAATGCAAACGTCCGTGATCTATGACGAAGCTGACGGAGTCCCCCGATGAACTCCAGCAAGTGATTATAAATGCTGCACGGACAGAACAATAAAAAAACCTGCTTACTTGACCTACCTTTCAGCAAAATTGAATTTCTGAATGACATACATCACCAACGACAAATAGATCGTTCTATATCAAATGACAACTTAACAAACTGCACTTCTCATGCCTGGCTGAACATCAATCAAGTGATCCAACAGCTTTTAGCCACCAAAGAATTTGGAATCTGGAACTATCTTTAACACGCTACCGGGGAGCCTTTACATATTGATTTCATTTCATTCCGCACATAGTCTTTTGTATTTCCTCAAAAAATAGAACCCTGTGCTTACCAAACGAAGTTACACAGAGAGGGAGGGGGACATAATGGATTTTCTTTGTACATTTTACAAGTGAATTCACCAATGCGAATGCGTAGAGCAGAAAGATAGGTGGACATTGAGACTAAGAGCGTCCATTTAGAATAATTATGCGACTAAAATACAAAATCACTTCACACTGCAATCTATAATTTAGCACAAAGCCTTGATCACATTTTCAGTCTATATGACCCACTGCATATCAATTTCACGACAAGGAAAATTTATTTCTCTGTGCTAGCATGGATAGGTGGCACTATCAGTTCATGGCAACAAGAAAATGTCATCTATTACCTCATTCTCTCTCTTGCAGACAACAACAACAACCATTTTCACTCTTGCAGAGAAACCTTTCTAAAGACACTCACCCTGCTAATGTGTATCAGTATCCTGCTTTGGAAAGTGACCACCACTGGCATAGGATTGATTACAGCAAAGAAAACTCACTTTTCCACCCTTGTATCTCCTTTTGTTCTAGAAATCTCAAATACACAAGCCTAAAAGAGAAAACATATGTCTATAAGAATATGTATATGAACAAACTTCCTGTCACCCCATTACAATCTGCACAAACACACAGGGTGTGACACTCGAGTAAAAAATTTGGTTCCTATCCATACTTGTGATCAGTTTCACCTTGTGCAACATCATTTTCCCATCATATATAGTCATAAAATTATGTGGTATGTTTCCAAGTGTGCAAAAGGTACAACAATGAGCAACAAACATCAAACATCACTAGTGCAGAAGGATAAACTACGTTGCCAGCATCTGAATAACGATCAAGTAAATGTTGTAGTGTTCATGATTTTTATGACTGAACCTAATAGCAGTTTTATTCCCTCCCATCTGTCACCTAGACCACCGCTTACCTCAAATTGCAAAGCAGCAGATCTCTCTCCCGAAAAGGAACACTCCTCAATGCGCAAAAACACATCCAACATAGTACCACTGACAGTGCTTAAGTTAGTAAAGCCACAGAAAACATCACTGAACAAGTACACACATCAAATGAACAGCATGTAAGAAGACAAGGACTTGTTAACATGGCTAGAGAAGGCTCATGTGAATGTATCTAATTTGAAGTGAACAGGATACTAGTTTCATAAACAACAGGAAATGTCTGGACTCCGTCCAAATACAGCACGTTTGCTTAATGGAGAAGGCATGTTATCATTTGAATGAGCCTGGTTATGAGCCCTGGTTATATTCATCATCGCAACCAAAATAAGCATAAGACCTCTTATAGACTAACCGCACCCTAAAATAAAACGGATTCCCAATAAAGGACAAATTTACATAAAAAATAACGAGTTCTTATAGGATTCCTAAAGCATTTACATATGTGCCGATCTACACATGAGGTACCTTGAGCATCACATACCAATCTAGAAATTGTTTGACGAACATGAGAATTGTACCTTAAACGATGCCTGTTGCAAGCAGCAAAGAAGGCAATGACACCGTTGAGAATGCTACGGACAGCCCGGAAAATCTGATAGGAATATCCATTCGTAAAAAAAATCTATTTTTTTTTAACAGGCAATCCAGCAGTGTCTTAATATAACTCTAACAAACCTGGGAGAAAAGATCATTCCAGAGTGAACGCCAAATGGAAACATTAGTTGAGCTCACCGTCAATTTGACTCCAGAACTAAACCGAAATATATCACTCGCAACCAGCCACATATCTCCAGCAAGCTCATATATGAATGAACAAACAGAGACGATAAGAGTGTATAACCCAGAGATCACACGGATTGGAGCATAGAGCATCTCCCAGAAAATCCAGAATATTGGATATAAGAAAAATGTTACTGCAGAGAATCAGTAATCAGTATAAACGAGAAATAAGATCAACAGTGGATGTCATTAATATAAGAGACTCCATACCAGGATTGTGCTTTAAAAGAAAAGAAAGAACTTTATTTTAAAGTTAAAATTTCATACATAAGCCAAATTAAGTGAAATTATAAAAGTGGTGGTCTAGGGTTTGCAACATCAAGCACAACTTGCTCAAAATACAATGGCACAAACGGTGAACTAACATATAAAAACCATGGACTAGTCAATATTGATCCCCAACATAAGATTCCAAATAAAACTAAAGGCATAATGCACCCATTTACAAAATAAAAAAGAAAAAAAAAAGGCATAATGCACCCCGGTTGAGTAAACCAGGCGCTTCAAAACAGCAAAAGCAGAATAAAGCCTTTTGCGGAAGGAAAATACAAGAATAAAACCTTACCGACGCTGGAAATAATTGACGAGATATAAAGAAATGGCAGGACAAGAATCTCAATAAAGCTCCCCATAATAGTGCAAGATGATTCAATTATCATCCAAACGACTGAAGAAAGACCACCTAGAATCTCTAAAGACATGTTCCACAATGGTAAAACAAAATCCAACAACTCCAGAAAAGGTCCAGTCATTGGCTTCATGAGAACCATAAGAAAAGATCTAAAGGTAGATGTCATCAGCAGAAACCATTTAACAGCTTTCTGAAAATTATGAAGAAATAACATGGTTCCCAGATATTTGATTCTGGTTAGCATTTCCCATGTTTCTATCCAATCAAAAAGTGGCCCAAACAAATGAGAGGCGGTAGCCTTAAGCAGCGGCACATTCTTGTAAAGATCATAAAATCCGATAAGAACAGTAATGACAGAAATCAACACGTATAAAGCTCTAGCCAAAGGGCACATCCAAGGGCGATAAAGGTGGCAAAAAACTGGATAAGACTGAAGAAAGATGACCCAAGATGGAAGACCAGCTTCTAGCAAAGTAAGCAACCGCAGATCAGCCATGACTATGTCTTTTAGCTTAAAAGGTAGGTCACGATCATTGAACCGGAACAAAAGTAAGACATCCTTGTACTTAGTAGCTCCAACAATATCCTGAAATTCACCAGCATCAGAGCTCCGAGAACACACTGGTGAACCAACAATATCAGTATAGATTTCTTTTGGGGAGTCAGCATTCAAATCAAAGTCACTATCTGCAGACATCATCACTTTTCTTCTTTTACAGGGTCCATCAGGTGGAGGTGGAATCTGAAGCCTTCCGCTTCCCTCATCCGAGCATACACTATAGAAACTAAAGCCGCTGCTACGAGGAGAAGAAGAAGATTCACCCTCAGCATAAATAGCATCACAATTTAGACTACCTTTGTCTGTACAGCTTGTTCCAGGAACATCTCCTTCTGCATCATAGATGATCTCTCCTGCAAGAGTCCCTGCATTTCAAATCAGTTCAACAATTAAAATATACAGCTAAATTACACTGCTTGATACAGAGAACACGTTCAAAGACAAGAAACTAGTCTAATATGCTACATATGGGGTCAAAAAGGACGACAAAGAATTTAAAACTATTCTCTGTACAAAGTGATACAGACATAACCAGACGATTCCATGAAAAACCACAAGTCTCCTTACATATGATAGGACAAAATGCATCTTCACATACATTAGATTCGATTTCAATTCAACCATTTCTTATGTATAAACATATGAAACCCGAAATGAATTTTTGTTCCCTTGCCATGACTGTCAGCATGAGGCCAACATCAATTCACAAATGTTTCTAAATCTCCAGTTAAAGAAAATAAAAGTTTACATGATGGACAAATCATATAGATAAAGAAGCACACATAAAACTAAAATATGGTATATACTGATGAACATCCCAGAAATATGCCAATTATTCTGACAGCAAAATAGAAGGGAAAAAAACAGACAAGTAGAATACCTCCAGTACACATGACAAATAATTAGCAGTAGAACAGAAAACGGTATGACTATCGCAAAAAGTGATTCTAAATTGCAGCAGAAATTCAATTAAAATAAGTCGTAGGTTTGGCGCATCTCTGTTTGTCAGCATTATAAAAAGGATGACTGACGATATCATGTGGAGAGGGTTATCCTTATTTGGCAACGCTATCCACTTTTGTGCTCGGGTCACATATCTCATGTTCAGTTAGTGGAAAATGAATATTCAGTTTATTTGTTCCAACATCTTTCTCAATTGTTACTTTATGCAACATTATATGACCTCAAGCTGAATGCAAATAACGACAAGCCCTGACTGGGAATAACTCTTGCAACTGGAAACAACAAATATGATACTCTCAACTAGACTATCATTAACATGAAGCTCAAGGGCCATGCATATATTCCATACACTTCTATAAAGGAGAGAGACAAGTATAACTAAAAAAAAATGCCCATACAAGAAAATCTCAAATCACAACACCATATAGACGTACACTTTCAAGCTATGACTCATGGAACTTGGACAAGGTACCTATTGTGGACTCCAGATATTCTTTCAAAAGATTCTGCTCATTGCTTGTCCCAGGAAACCAGAAAGGAATGAATTTAGAAGCTTGTGCTATGCTATCGAATTCCCATCTGTTCATTGATTTGGCTTCTACAGCTAGTGAAGTATCCGTCTGCAGGATATAAATATAAACATAATAGAAGTCGTAGCTTTCCACGATAACTTCCAAGAAGGAAAATGAAGTAGAACAACCACGTACCTGAATCTCATTCAAATAATTTAAACCACGAACATCATTCCATGCAACTTCAAAGACGATAAAACCATACAAGGTCCTATGCAACTTGCTGTTCAGAAGTAATGAGTTTCTCAACTTCTTTACAGGCAATAAAGCCCTCTTCTGAGATAATTTTGCAGCATCAATTAGTGAGAACCACCTCCGGAACCTTTTTGATCTACTTGGTGTTGATTCTGGGGAATCACAGAAATGTTTTACATTTGTTATCTCCTCTTTTCCTTTTTGGCGTCTTGTATTAGCAAAAGGTGACAACCTGGACTATTGCTCATCAAAGGACATGAGTAAGCACGCATCTCACGGAAGCAACATGCTTAAGAAATTAGTAACATTCAACCACATTCAATTACAAAAGTAGAGAAACCTTGGTGACCATCAATTGCCAGATATGTGCAGGTCCTGAAACAATATCCTTCACCCATGGTCGGTTGTCCACGAGAATATAAAATTTTTTACTTTCAGGAGCCAGGAAAAGGATAAGGTGTGATAGATAAGACTGCAAATCCCTGGGACAAATATCAGCACTATTTAGGTAAATGTGTTATACTAAACTTTGCACATTATCAATATGAAGTATTTAAGCCAATAGCAAAGAAGAAATCCAATTACAGTTTAGACGACTGTGACTCTCCCCAATCCAGTGAAATAAAGACTAATGTTTGATTGAAACTTCCAAAGCACACAATTCTCTGAAAATGCGGAAGCAGAAAGTTTCGTTGCCAAATTAACTTAATTCATCTTTAATTTTATAAGAAGTCCCAGCAGCCACGTTCTCTGTAAGATGTCTCAAGTTATCAAAACCCCAACCCCCTCAGACAACAAACAAAAGAAAAAAAGAAGACAGAAGTTTCCTTTACACGAAAAATGGTGGAACGAATCTAGTGATGTTCCATCTAATGTTAAGCTAATTAAGATCAAATTTCAAATACAGAGGCTGATAATTTTGCCATGTTTTAAATCGGATCAGTAATACTTGAAAGCTCCAATCATTTAAGTCGTCAAATATTTTTGAAACAAGCTTCAATTCACGAATCGAAACAGATCGAACCTAAACGGATTCCGCATCATCCTTCAAATTTCTCAACAGAAAATGCATCCAAAAGGAACATTCTTACCCTATCTGCAAGCCGGTTAGTGGAAACACACAGCGGCCCCATTCATCCTCCTTCATTAGCATCCCCAACAACGGAGACATGATCCTGGTCTACAACTCGCCTCTTGCGAATTCACATCAGAACTCACTGCTCCAACAAAACCGAATAATATATTAGAAAATAATATACACATATCCTCAACAAACTCGTCTCCAAAATAAAACACAAAACTCTGAGACGTTAATGTTGTCATAAATTACCGCTTGAATCAAAGAAAACAGGCGCATTAATCCGAGATAGAATAGAGCAGAGAGATTTATACCAGCAGGAGCACAGAACTCCATAACAGCGAAAGTAAGGGGTTGGAAAAGAGAAGGATTCCGAAACCCAAGGCGTGACAATTTTGAGAGCAAGATTAATTGCCGGCGTAGACAGGAGGGGAAAGAGGAGAGAGATATAGAAGAAAATTTGATGTAAGATTATCAACCGCCTGAGCGAGAGTGGAATACTCCAGAAACGCGCATCGAACAATGGAGTTTTATGCACGTCACCTATTATTACCATATCTAGCAACCTGGAATTTCATAACCCCCATTTTTCTCATCTCTTTTGTGGCCACGAGGCACGTGGCATCAAGGGACGGTGAGGCTAAATAAGGGTCACCTGCATCTAGCCTCATCGCCCTCTCTTACTGCTACGTGTCGCGCGGTCATGCGTCACCGCAGTCCTTTGCGGTAATGGATCCTATCCCGCCCCCTAAAGGTGAGACTATTGTTACTTGCCCTTTTCAGTTTCGCTATTTTTGTATTGACATTTATTTTCAAATGATAGTGTAAAAATGATGAAAATATATAAAAGATAATAATGTAGGGTACCAATAGTCTCATCTGTATGTAAATGGAATGTTATTTTTTCTGTTAGTAGCCCTACTTTCACTCATTATTTAAAGAAATCAAACTATTTTATTTACTAATTTTATTTTGCTCTTAGTTGGTTACTTGAAATAAAAAAAGAAAACAATCATATAAATGTTAATTGAATTGGTAATTCAAAAAAGTTGGCTGCGGATACTTAGTATTTTAAAAAGTAAACCATATTTTTAGAACAAATCAAAACAAAAAAGAGGACAATATTTTTAAAAGAAAAGAGTGTTTTAATGGAAATAGTTTTGCCATGGAATTTATATTTCCAATAAAGACATGAGAGATTGAAATCTAATATACTGTTCATAGCAAGATTTAACTCTTATTTTAAGTCTAACAAACATGACTGTCTCTACGGATCCTTATAAAGGAGCTATGCCCTCGTAATCGAGAACTCCCTTCATCATAAATGAAGTACTCTTACACGCCTTATTTTATTTACGTAGGACATTAATAATTATTAATGTGTATATTGTACAAGTGTTTAAATGATGTTCACGATTTAAGCGTGCATACAAATAGATCGACCGATGCGCACATGATGTTTGAATGATATTCATGATTTAAAGTGTGCATATATTTAGATCGATTGATGCACACATAAATCGATCTATGTACCATACACAAATCAATCTATGTCGAACAATTAAAATTAAAACCACACTGTCAAACATCGATCTCTCAATCAGGAGAACGTACATAGATCGATGTACACTTTATATCCTATATAGATCGATTGATATTAAAACATTAAAACACACTGTCTAACATCAATCTATAAATCTGAACATAATAATAGACTGATTGATGTCATAATATGTCATATTGGATGTTTGTGAAACATATGATGAAGTATGATGATATTCTTGATGCGTTTTTATGCGTATGTACATATACTGCTTTATGTATGCATAAATAATGATTTTGTGCATAGATATGTCAAATTATCATGTGACAAATTTTCCGTGGAAGTTTTGATAATTTATTATAAGGGCAAAAGAGTATTTTTGAATTTTTCTAGGTTTGTTTCACAAGAAGAAACGTAGAGAAAAAAGGACACACAAGCATTATCTCCAAGTCATTTGTCATAATCGTATATGTTTGATTTTTAGAGGCATTTGGTCATTTATTGTTATGCCCTGAATTTCGTTACACTGAAACATGTCGTAATATCATGTTTAGTGACGCTTGAAATATTGATCGAGTCCTATATCACTTGATATATCGGTATATGACTAAATTCGATAACAAACATTTTAAAATTACATGATAAAATTAAAGTAAGGCTATTAGGTAACAACTTAAGTTGCTAGAATAAATTAAATCAAAAAGAAAAGACATGACACAAGAATTTTGTACTAATTAAATAAAAAGAAATATAAATTAAGACATAAGAAGATATTTGGAAAAGAAGAAAAAATAATAAAAATAAAATATATATGGCCGCCACCATGTAGAAAGAAAGAAGAAAGATTTTTGGTTAAATCAACACTCCAACAAAATGCCAAGTGTAGAAAATTATGTAAGAATCAATTGATGAAATTTTGTCCTATTCTAACCACCCCAAACCCTTCCTTGGCCGGCAATGTAGCACCTCGCTCACGAACCCTAACATTGAGAATGGTGCACCCACCGTAGTCTACTACGAAAAATACAAGGCCTCGATCTCTTAGGTTAATGCACTTCCATCGATCCATGTACATCGATCCTTCACATCGATTGATCCATGTAAGGCAGAGAAAAACCAAGACCTTACTGTGAGACATCGATCTCTAAACCTGAGACACATCGATTGATCAATGTGTACATCGATCTCTACATCGATCGATGGATGTAGGTCAGAGACAAAATTTGAACCTTACTGTGAGACATCGATCTCTCAAGGAGAGGCACTTCGATCGAACGATGTCTAGGGTTTTTAGAAAATTTTTTCTAAAATGTGATAAAATGGTTGTTTTCATTTTTACATGATTTATATATTTTTATCATATTGTTATTATGTGTTTTTGATGATTATAATTATTTCTTATGACTAATGCGTCTTGGAAGTTTCTACAACTTACCAAAAAGGACAAAATTGATATTTTGAGTTTTTGTAGGTACTTGACATGGTGAATATGATTCAAGGACCTATCTGCATCCTATTTATTATCAAAAAGGTGTTATCATATCTATTTCTGAACATCAGGGTCATTTTCAGAGTTGTCTTTCACTAGGGGCATTTTGGTCATTTTACCCCCCGAGGGCAATTTCATCATTTTACTCAAGGAATCAATTGAGTATATTATTATCTTCACTCTGAGATTCATTTATGGTATTCTTGAAGATTATTTGGTGGTTTTCTATTATATTCTCTCTTTTGATGATATTATCGACGGTAGAGAAATATGTGACGGTATTCGATGTCACATTCTATTTTTTCTTGAAGATCTTCTTATATATGCTATTGGAGAGTCTTATTCATCATTTTGCAGAGATTATAAGGTGTTCTTTGTTGATAAACCGGGATTTGAGTGATTTGAAAATGCATGATTTGAACGTTACATGTTTCCGAATGCATGATTTGATTGTTACTTGACATGCATACGTGATAAATATGTTTTACATGTTTATATACATTGTTGTCTTACTAACGTGCCATGAAGCATTAAGGCTTACACCAAATGGCAAACATGTGTTGTCTTTATACTATTTTCAAGTGCCATGATAAATGAACTAAACTAATTCATTTAATGAAGTGCTTAAGGAGACTAGTTTATTAGATGAAGTACTCAAGGAAATATATTTGGAGATAACTTGTAGCGCTCCATTCAGAACTAGTGTTTCGGCACGGTGCACCCGCGGTACTCTACTACAAGTAGTATAAGGCGTCGATACCATACATGTGCATGTCGACATGAATCATAAATCGATATAGCGGAAGGAAAATAAAGATAAACTTGCGACATGCATAATAACACAAATCGTCCAGGTGTGTACAAATCATAAAGTACAATGTCTCAAGATAATCTAAGTACATCACAATAAAATAAAGCTCAACATATCCAATACATAGCTCCGGCCTACATCTCAGCTCACGAGTACTCTAGCCAGGGTTCTTCCTAAATAAACAAGGCGTCAGGGTCCTTGTCCTCTGTAATGTGATAAGGCAAGTACAAATAGCTAACATTAATCGCCCAGCAAGTAATCCTACAGATACATCATGTGGATCATGCATGGGGAGACGGGGTGACAAATAATAATATCATAATAACGAACATAAATAATTGCATCTCCGTTTACAAATAAAGGAATGATACAAGAATAAAACAAAATATAAGAATTCACATCATATCGTAGAAATCATAACTTTCTTCTTCAGCACATCCCTAGCATACCTGTCTATACTCACATACTAATCCATATTGTACTAAGGTCATCACTTATAGTAACCACATATACATGCATAGGCTTCCTTAATCAACTTAAGGGCATAACAAACTAACGGTTATTCTAACCATAACTTAAGGGTCATGATCATGACATGATGCATAAGATATGACTTTTCATAACATGAAATTTCATAAAATGAAGTTTAATAAACATGACATGATTTTCATAACTTGCATAAAGTGACATTTTCATAACATGGAGACATAACATTTTCATCGTTGGCTATAGCACTTTTCATAAGAATAATAACATACGACATACTGAATGATTCTCCATATAGTACATGATACGTGCAAGAATGGACCTTTCATTAACTCTAAAGCTCCTCCTCCAAATATGGTTTAGGCACAATGAAGATAGCTTCACCTTGCTTCCAAATAAGTTGAAGAAAATCTTTTGAACATAAGTCCTCCAATGAGTTCTACATAACCCAAGCAAGATACCTCCCTCTTGGATGTTTCACTCCTCGGAATTGGACAACTCTCACAAGGATGCTCAAGCCTTGAAAGATTCTAGCCTTGATTTTGAATATGAACCAAGAAAACACACAAGAATTACTCTTGAAGAAGAAGAAATTTTCATTGAAGGTGTGTCATTACAAAGCTTCTCTTACGTGCCTTTTATAGGCAAAAAATATCACAAGACAACAAAATATCTTACAAATCGAAATAATGATTGAAAAGACTACACACTTCTAAAAACTATTCGTGTAGGCTCCATAAAAACTAGTCTTGCAAGTCTGGAATGATGATTTTCAAAGTAGGTCCCACAAGTACTATTCATGGAAGACTTTAAGCATTTGTCTTCATCTTGAAATCACTTCTGGTTTGTGACTGATTTTTGGACATCTTCCAATCCGAATTAGGCCTTGCTCTTTCTTAGAGAATTGTAGAAGATTGAGTGTAGAAAATAAGCATATAAAGTTCTTTGCATTTGGCTCAACCATTGAGGAGATACAATCTAAATTACTGAAGGTATGTCACATAATTCGGTAGAAACAATACTTCCATTTGCATGCTCTTTTTGAATGCCCAGAAGACCGATTTTGGAAAAGTACAAAACATGAAAATTGTAGATATTTGTCTTAGCTTTCTAATGCATCCTGAAACTCCTAATTTGGCCTTGTGGTTGGAGAGATACGTCAATTCTACCAAAACAGGTCCTGCAGAAACTCACAATCCGAGATGAGCCTAAACTAATACAACATAAACATTTAAAAAAACAAAATAAAGAACACATTCTATACTAATGATATTTTACAATGGTTCTAAAATTTCTTACAAATCATGTTGTAAGTTCAATAAGGTGAACCCAATGTATAAGTTCCCTTGGTTCATCTTGCACATGTTTAAATAGGAAGGCATCCACTTCATGCATTAGTTTCTTAGTTTTACTTCTTTTTAAGGGTCATTGATCTTGCATTTTTGTAAAATTATGTGCGTTCTCATTATCTTGGCATGTATGAGGGTTATGGACCTCATCATTCCCTCCTTCTTCAAAAGGATTCGACCTCGAATCTAAATCATCACCAAAAGGAGTAAGATCAGCAACGTTAAAAGTATGAGAAATTGAACCATACTTACTCTCCGGAAGGTCAAGAATGTAAGCATTATCTCCAACCTTTTGAAGTATTTTGAAAGGGACATCTCCTCTTGGCATGAGTTTAGATTTCCTTTCTCTGGGAAACCTTTATTTCCTTAAATGCAGCCAAACAAGATCACCTGGTTCAAATAAAACTTCCTTGCGTCCTTTGTTAGCTTGTTTTGCATACTGTTTATTTTTCTTCTCAAGTTGTAGCTTAACCTTAGCATGCAATTTCTTAATCAGTTCAGCCTTATTCTTACCATCAATACTTGCACGTTCATGAACATGAATAGGCACAAGATCAAGTGGAGACAAATGATTGAAACCATATACAACTTCAAATGGTGAATGAGTGGTGCCACTGTGAACACTTCTATTATAAGCAAATTCAATATATGGCAAGCAAGCTTCCCAATTCTCAAGGTTCTTCTGAATTATAGCACGCAATAATTGAGACAAAGTTCTATTCACAACTTCAGTTTGACCATCTGTTTTGGGGGTGAGCAGTAGTAGAAAATAAGAGTTTTGTTCTAAGTTTACCCCACAACACACGCCAAAAGTGACTTAAGAACTTAGCATCTCTATCACTAACAATGGTTCTAGGCATGCCATGTAGACGTACAACTTCCTGAAAGAACAAGTTTGCAACGTGAGATGCATCATCAACTTTTTTACAAGCTATGAAGTGTACCATTTTAGAAAATCTGTCAACGACGACAAACACACTATCACTTTCATTTTTTGATCTAGGTAATCCCAAGACAAAGTCCATAGATATATCAATCCAAGGTGACATAGGGACAGGTAATGGGGTGTATAAACTATGTTAATGTGATGTAGATTTAGCTTTCTTGCAAGTTATACAACTTCCACAAACCTTCTCTACATCAACTCTCATATAAGGCCAGAAGAAACGTTCCTTTAACATCTCTAATGTCTTAAAGATGCCAAAGTGACCCATTAAACCTCCACCATGTGCTTCTTTGACAAGTATCTCTCTGATAGAACACTTAGGTATGCACAATTTTCTTTCTTTAAACAAATATCCATCATGTAAATAATACTTACCAAATGGAGAATCGGCACATGCATCAAATATTGACTGAAAGTCAGGATCAGATGTATACAATTCCTTGATGCACTCAAATCCAAGCAAATGAGATGACAATGTAGTAATCAAAGAATATCTCCTGGATAATGCATCAGCTCCAATGTTATCTTTTCCTTGCTTATATTTTATCACATAAGGAAATTGTTCAATGAATTCAACCCATTTTGCATGCCTCTTATTTAACTTTCCTTGGCTTTTAAGGAACTTAAGACTTTCGTGATCAGTATGAACCACAAACTCCTTATGTTGCAAATAATGTTGCCAAGTCTGCAATGATCTAACAAGTGCATACAACTCTTTGTCATAGGTTGAATAATTCAATTGCGCTCCCTTAAGCTTTTCACTAAAATAAGCAATCGGTTGTTTAGACTGAGATAATACTGCTCCTATACCAACACCACTAGCATCACATTCAATTTCAAATGTTTCATCAAAGCTAGATAGTCATAGAATAGGTGCAGAAGTTAACCTTGCTTTAAGTTCATCAAAGGCTTTCTGTTGTGACTCTCCCCACTGAAATCCTACGTCTTTTTTTTAACAATTTCATTCAAAGGTGCAGCAATAGTGGAAAAGTCCTTAACAAATCTTCTATAGAAACTAGCCAACCCATGAAAGCTTCTCACCTCTCCAACAGTTGTGGGAATTGACCATTCTAAAATTGAGTTCACTTTATCGTGGTCCATTTCAATTCCATTTGCACTAACCACAAATCCTAGAAACACAATTTTTTCCATACAAAAAGAACATTTCTTGAAATTTGCATATAATTGTTCTTTCTTCAATGCTTCAAAAACGCTTCTTAGATGGCCTATGTGTTCATGCAAAGTCTTAGAGTAAATCAAGATATCGTCAAAGTACACAACAACAAATTTTCCAATGAATGCACGTAAGACTTCATTCATTAATCTCATGAAAGTACTAGGTGCATTAGTTAAGCCAAATAGCATGACTAACCACTCATACAATCCAAACTTAGTCTTAAATGCAGTTTTTCATTCATCACCTTCTTTAATGCGTACTTGAAAGTAACCAGTTTTAAGATCAATCTTGGTAAAATACTTAGCATCGTACAATTCATCAAGCATATCATCAAGTCTCGGAATGGGGTACCTGTATTTTACAGTTATCTTGTTGATGGCTCTACAATCAGTACACATCCTCCATGTACCATCTTTCTTTGGTACAACGATCACAGGAACAGTACAAGGACTCATGCTTTCCCTCACCTTTCCTTTGGCCAAGAGTTCTTCTACTTGGCGTTGAATTTCCTTCGTTTCAGCAGGGTTTGCTCTGTAGGCTGGCCTATTAGGCAGGATAGCACCAGGTATGAAGTCTATTTGGTGCTCAATTCCTCTTAAAGGCGGCAAACCAGAAGGTTCTTCTTCAGGAAACAACCCTGAAAACTCATGAAGCAAAGATACAACAACACTGGGCAAAGTGGAGGGTAAGTCACTCATAGAAAATAGAAACTCCTTAAACATCAAACGTAGACAATTTTCTTTGAGTTTAGGACATGTGACACTTCACTTGGTTTGGAAAAGAAAGCAAATTTCTTTTGAGATTTGTCTTCATCAATGTTTACTATCTCTTTGCCTTTAGACTCATTTTTCTTTCTTTCACTCTTAATACACTCCAGAAATTTCTTTTCCGCCTCTTTCTCCTTAGCTCTTTCCTATTCTTACACATTGTCTTTTGATCTTCAAATACCTTGTGTGGGGGTAATGCATGTAGGTTAAACAACTTATTGTTAAACCTGAACGAATACCTATTCAAGTAGCCATCATAAGTAACTTTCTTATCAAACTGCCATGGTCTACCTAACAGGATATGACTTGCATGCATAGGAGCTACATCACATATAGATATCATCTTTATACCCACCAATAGACAATGAGATCAAAACTTGTTTGCTAACACTCACTTCTTCACAATCATTTAACCAAGATAGTTTATAAGGGTGTGGATGGTTAAGTAATGACAAATCAAGTTTTCTAACGAGTTCAACACTTGCCACATTAGTACAGGATCCAGAGTCAATAATCAAAGTACAAACTTTCCTTTTAACCATGCAATGGATATGAAAAATGTTGTCTCTATGTTGATCTTGTTCATCAATCTTAACATGTGCATTAAGAGCTCTTCTAATAACCAAGAATTCTTTTGATGCAAGTTCTTCATCCTCACTCACACTTTCTTCATTTTCATCATGATTTTCCTCAACATTAACATGTTCAACTTCCTCATCATCAGAATAATATTCATTAGATTCTTCAATGAACATGATACGTTTAGGGTTGGGACATTGATTTGCAAAATGATTTTTACCTAAACATTTATAGCATTGAATGTCTCTAAATCTAGTAGTGGAATTAGAAATGTTACCTTCAACCTTGTTTTTCCCTTTATCCAAGTTTTGTTGAGGTGGTTTAGGTGGTCTTTGATTTGGTTGAGTCTTGCCTTGGAATCCACGGCCTTGAGGTACAGTTGGCCTGAAACTTATGCCTTGATTTGTCCTAGGCGGCATTCTTGGATAGGATAAAGAATTAGCTCGAAAAGATAAACTAGATGCAACGGGTTTTACCTTGAGTTGTCTCTCAATCTTTTCAGCTTTATGAACCATGGAAGTCATATCAATATATGTGGTAAGTTCAACTCTGTTTGCAATTTCCTTGTTCAATCCAGCTAGAAATCTAGCCATGGTAGCTTCCTCTGGTTCTTCAATGTTAGCTCTTGTCAATAAAATCTCTAACTCTTTGAAATACTCATCTACACTACGACTTCCTTGAGTGAGTTTTTGCAAGTTTTGGTAGATGGTTCTTTCATAGTCTGAAAGAATGAATTTTTTTCTCATCTCAATTTTCATTTCTTCCCAAGTAGAGATTGGTGCTTGTCTGGTTCTTCTCCTTACGTTGTGTAGTTGA
Source organism: Eustoma russellianum (assembly GCA_036186865.1). NCBI lineage: Eukaryota > Viridiplantae > Streptophyta > Magnoliopsida > Gentianales > Gentianaceae > Eustoma > Eustoma russellianum. The sequence goes on from AP025063.1 coordinate 24,664,298, forward strand.
TCCCACCAAATTAAGGCATAATCTGCAAACTCTATAGCTGCATAGCGCACTTTAGTCAAATCAGTATAATTTGTACAAGAGTATATGAGATCTACCTTTTTCTCCCATTCAAAATATGCCTCAGCATCACTCTTTCCATAGAATGTGGGGATGTTCACTTTTGTTTTGATGAATTCATCTTCTTGTGGGTTATTCTTTTGATTCCCACGGTTTCAAAATTGGTTGTACTCTTCCTCAATGTTATAGTCATCAAACATTTGGTGTGGTTCTTCTTCTCTTTCATCAAAGGTCCTCATAGGTATGAAATCCCTATCAAGCCCTCTTCCTCTGCCTCTGCCTCTACCTCTTCCTCTTTCCGGAGCAAAAGACCCATAGCTTTCAAGCCTATGTTCCGGTATGTGGGATGTTTGTCCTTCATGTAAAGGATTTTGTAGATGAGATTGTGACTGTTTTTCTAGGCCCTTTATACGGCTACTCATCAATTTCATTTCCCACAACATCTTTTGCATTAGTTGTGCTAAATCGTCCACGTTTGTGGGCAATCTTTCCCCTTCTTTGTTAAGACTCACGGTACTCTCAGGTGTCTTATCCATGGTACAACTACCTGAAATTGAACAAAAAAATAACAAAGAAAAAAAGAAAAACTAACACAAAGACAAAAGAAACTTGATTATGTTAGTGAAAAACAAAAAACAAGTGTTTGTCCCTCTGTCTCTTTTTGTAGTTCACACAATCTTGTGTCTTCTTGAAGAATCTGAGGCTAGAACAATTCAAAACAAACTTGCCAAGTGAGTACCAATTCCGATACCTTCAATTATGTAAAGTAAACCTTCTTCACAAGTCTCCCACCAATTCACTCACAATTCCAATGTTATAAACAACAAACTTAGACTGTACTAAGATTCATAGAGAATTGAAACCAAATTTGATGTAATAAGCTGAGCCAAAGAAATGCTAAGGGGTTGCCCTGGGCAATCCTTAACTTAATCTTAGGCTTTATGCAAGCTAGATGCAAATATGAATGAACTAGAAGCACTCAAGTGTTCAAAAGTGGAAACAAATGGGTACTTCGGGTTTATGAAGGAAACAAGACTAGCTCTTTTGCTCTTTGCACTTTTAATTGTTTTGTGCGAACTTTCCTTTGAAATAAGCTTCTCTTTCTTTCTTTTTCTTTTTTTCTTGTTCAAAGCTAAACAAGGTGTATATATCTCGGTAAAATTGATTGGTAAGGCTTTGTGTATTTGTTTTGGATGGATATTTTGATGTTTTTGTGTGTAGTAGGCTGTCAAGTTGTTCAAGATGAACAAATTGATTTTCTTTCTTGTCGAGGTTGCCAAATTAGATATTGAACACAAGAAAATGCAACTAAAATCACCACACAATACAACTAAACAAACACAAAGTCTAAAACAAGTTAAGAGCTTCGATAACAACAAGAATATAGGATATACCAAGGTAGATATATAAGCAATAGACTGAATATAAGTAATGCAGAAAAGCTTCTAAACAAGGAAGTTAGAGTCCAAGAAAGTGTCTAAACATAAAGAAATTGAAATCCAACCAAATGAAATAAACAAACCATAAATCATCACAAAGAAATAATCCTTAAGTGTTTTATGATATGTTTGTCCTTAGTCCTTTCCAATTTCATATAGGTCCAGCGTCACGGTAAGTTCTCAGAGTCCAATGCGACCTTATATCACCAATGTCATGTAGGTCCAGAGTTATGGTAATTGTCCAGAGTCCAATCCAACCTTATATCACCAATTTCATGTAGGTCCAGTGTTACGGTAATTGTCAAGAGTCAAATCCAACCTTATATCACCAATTGATACGGTAAGCTTGTATATCGGTTTTTTTTTGAGTTTTTTTTGCTTGTTGAACAGGAAGAAACAAAGAAACTTGATGGAAAAAAGATGACACTTTTTTTTGTTGAGCAACAAGATGTAACAGAAAAAGAAGTGAATTTAATAGACAAAGCTAGAAAACACACGGATAAACTGTTTTGGTTTTGGTTTCTTTTTGTTTCTGAATTGTACAATTCAAAACAAGAAGAATACACTAAACCAAATAGAATTCAACCTTCTAAGAAGATGGTTGAATGGTGGATGAATAGAAGAACGAAAGAAAAGAAAAATTGACACAAAAAAATGATAAGTTGAGTTAAAGAAAAACCTTCGCTCTGATACCACTTTGATACGTGCAAGAATGGATCTTTCTTTAACTCTAAAGCTCCTTCTCCAAATATGGTTTAGGCACAATGAAGATAGCTTCACCTTGCTTCCAAATAAGTTGAAGAAAACCTTTTGAACATAAGTCCTCCAATGAGTTCTACATAACCCAAGCAAGATACCTCCCTGTTGGATGTTTCACTCCCCGGAATTGGACAACTCTCACAAGGATGCTCAAGCCTTGAAATATTCTAGCCTTGATTTTGAATATGAATCAAGAAAACACACAAGAATTACTCTTGAAGAAGAAGAAATTTTCATTGAAGGTGTGTCATTATAAAGCTTCTCTTATGTGCCTTTTATAGGCAAAAAATATCACAAGACAACAAAATATCTTACAAATCGAAATAATGATTGAAAAGACTACACACTTCTAAAAACTATTCGTGTAGGCTCCATAAAAACTAGTCTTGCAAGTCTGGAATGATGATTTTCAAAGTAGGTCCCACAAGTACTATTCATGGAAGACTTTAAGCATTTGTCTTCATCTTGAAATCACTTCTGGTTTGTGATTGATTTTTGGACATCTTCCAATCCGAATTAGGCCTTGCTCTTTCTTAGAGAATTGTATCCAATTGAGTTTAGAAAATAAGAATATAAATTTCTTTGCATTTGGCCCAACCATTGAGGAGATACATCCAAATTACTGAAGGTATGTCACAAAATTCGGTAGAAACATTACTTCCATTTGCATGCTCTGTTTGAATGCCAAGACGACCGATTTTGGAAATGTACAAAACATGAAAGTTGTAGATATTTGTCTTAGCTTTCTAATGCATCCTGAAACTCCTAATTTGGCCTTGTGGTTGGAGAGATATGTCAATTCTACCAAAACAGGTCCTGCAGAAACTCACAATCCGAGATGAGCCTAAACTAATACAGCATAAACATTAAAAAAACAAAATAAAGAACACATTCTATACTAATGATATTTTACAATGGTTCTAAAATTTCTTACAAATCATTTTGTAGGTTCAATAAGGTGAACCCAATGTATAAGTTCCCTTGGTTCATCTTGCACATGTTTAAATAGGAAGGCCCCCACTTCATGCATTAGTTTCTTAGTTTTACTTCTTGTTAACGGTCCTTGATCTTGCATTTTTGTAAAATTATGTGCATTCTCATTATCTTGGCATGTATGAGGGTTATGGACCTCATCAGTACATGTACGACATAAACATCATAAACATATATACATATACTAACGGTGACACATTATGACTGAGATTCTGTATCCCGGACCCGATGTTACACTTAGCCATAATGTAAACATGGGCCCGTGACACCTACCAATCCGGTCCCGATGTCAGGACAGCTAAAATATAACATAACATAACATGATCATAACATAACATAACGTGTGTCTTTGGAATCATCCGTCTCGTGTTTATTATTCATATGCTTTTAAACTTTTAAAACATGCAACGCGATGTCATGACTTTCCAAACCTTAATTTCATGCAACATTAGACTCCATCCTATGAGGGTATTTTGGTCAGACTACAACTTATAACATCATACTTATTTTCATCCTACATATCATAACTTAAAGAAAATACCACTTTTACCCTCAAAAGTAGCCATTCGGCCATGTCATCCCAAATCAGCCCATTTTTCATAATTTTCATCCAACGCCAGTTTCTTAATTTGTAATTTTCATATACAACCCATATTTCAGCACTTAAGTAATTGAAACCCTTGGTTCTTAATTCCTTTAACATGTACATAAAAATACCTAACTTATCATCATCATCATCTGTACCCAATATATCCCAACGACAACAAAAGATATCGCTAGGGTCTGGGGAGGGTAAGTGGTAGGCAAACAATACCTCTGTCCCAAGTGATAGAGAGTATGGCATGCCTAACTTATGCCATACTTTATTCATTATTACACATGATACATATAAGTGAACATAACATGGAACTTAAGTCAATTTGGTTCTTAAAAGGCCTTAAGGCCGAATATGTATAGTACACACACACACACACACACATATATATATATATATATATTTCATTGTAATACATTTATATGTATATATATATATAAAATCTATATAAAGTAATTTATATCTTTAATACACTAATGGGCCGTGTATATATATGTGTAACTATATTCATATATATTTCTTTAACATGTTAATATACTAGGCATCTATCAACATACTCGACTACATGTCTCTTCATGCCACTCCACCAATAATTTTTCTTATCAATCCTTTTTCTTAGTTTTTATGTATACCTATACAGAGTTGAGTGATTCTACACACTTGCTAACACCGATTGGTTATCACGTTGACCTTGTCACTAGGTAACTATAGCCCTAAAGTCCATCTTATGCCGCCGAATATAAATCGTTGAACTTATGCAGTTGTGTTCTACAATTGAAATGCCTATCCTATTGATCAGGTGCCTCGATCAACTAACTCCTTATCAGTATTTCAACATTATTACCTATGCTTCTCCACACTAATTAAGTTCCCAAATCATTTCTTGTATTCCTACAAAGTAGTTTCAATACTCATCTTCCTCCGCCTGTTAAAATCACAATTTAATCTTTCCAAAAGTCTATAATCAATCCTAAGGATGTTATCGTCGCGCTGAGTGATCCCACACCCAATCGTCAGTCTATATGAAACTCATATTTGATGCCATCAGCAGCCATCTATAATCAGATCTTATGTACACTACAATCTTGACTTTAACATCGTATTCACGAAACTAATCCCATAAACAGTATGTATTTTTGGAGCACATATACTCTAGTACAATTTAACTTAGTTATCACTAGCATCGCACAAGATGAGCTCGCACTCATAGGGGTCAATCCCTAACTTAATTATCCATAGTGACAAGTTAGAAAATTTCACTATACCTTCATATTATTCAAGACTAATTGTCTGTATAGGCCATTATTCCTAGCGGTGACCTCATCAATTTATCAAAGGATTTAATGATTGATCACATTTTGTCTCTGTCCGTTCTATATTCTACTTTTCAACTTAAGTGGTCATTAACTCAGGTATCTTAGACACTTTAATTCACCATACTTTCGCGCACTACAATGGCCTTCCGTACTTCTTTAATTGGTTATATTCAACTGCAAATTTTACCCAGTTAAATCCCACATGAATAGCGACCACCACTAGTCATACTTATACTATTTCATTTCAGCCTACTAGATTCAACTATACTTATGCGTTCCTATGTTCACCTTAATTTTCTTAATGATACTGGTCTCATCAACTTATCGTAGTAATTTTAAGATAACCACCATCTAAACCCTCTTTTTTGCAGATCATATTATCCATCAAGGCTATTTGCTTACGTCATGACTTCTAGTTCGTCATTCCCATCAACGTGTTGATTCTCAGCTTAGGTTATATACACCTAGTTCACTTAGATAACCCATTGTTGCTAAGTATTGCTACCTAATGGAGACTTTCCCAATGATAATTCCTTTTGTGTGCTGGCTATGGTCATTGCCAGTTTAAGACTATCAGCCAATGTGCCTACAAAGGCTAATATATGGATCTTGCTTCCTCAATTTATATCTATGAATTTTGTGAGTTCTCCTATAGGTGATTATATTAAATATTTTAACATTCACTTAGTGTTTTTTATTTATTAAGGTTGATGTACTGGGGTAGTCTCTTTAAGGGTCAAATGAAATGACTAAGATAAGATTATAGCTCCAGGATGAATTTATCTTACCGGTAGATAGACAGACAAATTATCAACCTAGTGACTATGATTACATTTTATATCCAATATCGGCCATAAAAATCAAGCTCTTAAGATATAGGCACAACGTTGCCCTGGGTATGCTAACCCCTTGATCAGTCATCCATTAAATTTAAGATCATCACCTGTTTTTCATGATCACTACTTATATCCATGATCATCACTTACATCTAGAATCATCACTTAAATCTAAGATTGTCACTTAATTTGACGCTTCTGAGGCATCTCTGAAGCCTCGGCTCTGATACTACCTGTAGCGTCCCCTCCTGAATCCTAACATCGGGAATAGTGCACCCGTTGTAGTGTACTACGAGAACTACGAGGCGTCGATATAAATTTATTACACGTCATCGATTGACCCAAATCAAAATCGCATTTCCCCCTTTGCTAATCTTTAATCTTTAGTTATGTACTTATTGTTGTTTCATACATTATAACAGTAGTCGTTTAAGTTAATGAAATCTGAAAAGTACAAGAAACCTGAAAATACCTAAAAAATACATGAAATGACCCGTACACGACTTGAAATATTTGTACTTGTCAAGTTTGTGGGTATACACGATACACGACATGAAACCTGACATGTACGGGTTTGAGTATCTACATCCATACACGCGAAGCAAATGGGTAAGATATGTGTATGACACTTTGATATACGAAACCTAAAAAACACGATACACGAACCGCTGAAGGGATTAATGATTAGGTTAGCATTTTTTTGGGAAATTTTATTTTTATTATAAATTTTTATTTAAATTATATTTTTTAAATTTTTGGGTATTTCGGGTATAAACGGGTAACCCGCGGGTATACCCAAACATGACGCGCCTTTAGCGGGTATCTTTCAGGGCTTACCTAATTTGTACACAAAACCCGCCAAGGTCATACCCATACCCGTGAAAATCGTATCAGGTTCGGGTCGTGTTTTCGTGTCGTGTCTGAAATTGCCACCCCTACTCGTGGCTTATATCCATGGTGCATCATCTGGATGCATGTGGCCTGTATCCATCATACATCATCTTCCGACATTCATGCCCATCTAGACATGTCCTGCCTTGCAATGCACGTGCCATGAATGCAACTCACTTTCACATCTCATTCTCTTCTTTTCTTTTGCTCCTATGTTGCATGCTCTTTTCTATGTTGCGTAGTTACCCTATGTTGCGTGGGGTCTCTTACTTTATTTTATCTTCTACCGTATTTTAGGTATCTACACTTTATTTTATCTTTTCTAAATTAATACTAATTTTCTGTTTTATTTTTTTATCTTATTTCTCGTTGTATTTTTATATTCATTTTCTGTTTTTTTTTCTCTTTTTTTTCCTTAACTTTCGGTTTACGTATTATATTATCCTTTATGTTTTTATTTTTCTTCCCTAGTTCTAATTCACAGGTTCCCACAACAGAAAAATATACTTTTATAATTCCAAGAAAGCAACATATATATTTCAATTTCATAAGTAAAATATTATAATATATATATATATATATATCATTTCTGCCAAAACAGATTAATCAAAAATAAATAACATATATATTTGGCCAAAACATTTTATTCAAAATTATAATATAAATAAATTTATATCAACTACAAAAATGGTATAAATAAATATATTTCTATCCAAAATCAATTTATATAATTCAATATATATTTTTAAATCTGAAAATAATATATACAATTACATATATTTTAAATATAATTACATATACAATTTTATCCAAACATTTTTTACACAATTATATATATTTGAAATTTGAAAATAATATAAGTAACTATTTAATTCTAACGGTAAACAGCCTATATAATTATAAATAATTTTAAATGTGAAAATAACATAAGTAATTATATAATTCTATAAAAAGTTATATAATTCTACATACTTATAAATCCAAAAATAACATACATAAATATATAATTCTATCCAAAAATAGTTTTTATAAATGTATGTATTTTAATATTTGAAATTAATATAATTAACTATTTAATCCTATTAAAAACAGTTTATATAATTGTATTTAATTTTATATAAAATACACATATATATATCATTTTATTAGAAAAACAGTTTATATAATTAACATACATTAAATACAAAAATCACATAACATATGTCTATAATTCTAAAAAACAATGTTTATTGAAATAATTAAATATTCAATCCGAAAATAAAACAGTAAAATAGTTTTCCATATTATTATATAATTACATTTAAAGTTCCATATATAAAGCCATAAAATTTACATAAAAACAGTTTATTATATATATATATATATATATATATATTAAATAAAAAATAATATATATATTATTAAATACTGGAAAACATCATTTATCCATCTTCCCAGACACTTACAAGGCGATCGTTGAGATATGACTTTCAGGCATACATAGGTTGATTAGTATCAATGACAGTTGTATAAATATGTACGCTTTTTCCTTCGCCAATGTTTTATCCACAAGGGTGGTTTTACTTGGCAAGGTTTTAATGCGGCATATCATATACGACTGGAGATGCATCATTATACGCTGGCTTTTTCACTTATTTTCTTTTGATGATGTATGGCGAACTATCTTGTAATATGGTATTCTTCCGCCATAAGTGAGGTTATTATATAAAATATCCTTTTTTTCAAAAAAAAAATACTGGAAAACATCATATGCATTTTTATATATATAAAACTGGAAAAAAACAGTGCATATATGTAATTTCGAACAAAGTGAGTATACACACACACGCTCACACTCAAAAAACATTTTAAATATATAAATTTATATATAGTCCTAAAAAAGTAAATATATATAAATATATGTATAAACTGTCAAAAATAATATATATATATATATGTATAATTAATTTCTAAAAAGTTAATGACACTTCTCCCTCCAACCTGCGTGCCCTGGCGGCGACGGTAGGCTGCCGCCTTCCGTTGCGTCTTCCGTCTTCCCTCCACCTTTGTTATTCGATGCGATCTAATCTCCTTCTTCTACATGCGTTCCTTTTCCTTCCGATTCTATAGCCCTGACAGGCATGCCATCACAGAACCCTACGGCCATGCCTCCAACTGTAGACTCGCGCCGCCGGAGACTTATGCATCCCTCTTTGCGCCGACATCTACAACCATGGCGCCGAAGAACATTAAAAAATTTAAGGGCAGCCCAATGATTTCGTTTACGGAAGAGGAAATTCAATCTCTAGCTGCTCCATATCGCTTTACATCGGTGGGAACATTTTGGTATGGCCGCCTACCGCTAGCGACAATCCGATCCGTAATTGACCGCATTGGTTTTACTGGCACAGTCAAAGTCAGCTTACTCAACGCAATGCATGTTTTACTACACTTCGATCAAGAGCAAGACTATTTTCATTGTTTCTCCCGCCGCAGTTGGATGATTTCTGGCAAGTATATGAGAATCACCAAGTGGACGCCGGACTATGATCCGGCCAGAGAAGTTCCCGTCGTTCAAATCTGGCTCTCATTCCCTGGTCTACCAATTTACTTTCACAGGAAATATGCGCTTTTTCAGATAGCCCAGATGGTGGGAACACCTTTGAAGTTAGATGCGGCCACCATAGCCGCCAACCGCACATCAGTAGCCCGTATTAGTGTCGAATTAGATGTATCCAAGGAGTTTCCACAACGGGCTTACATTCAAGCTCTTTCGCGGGTAATCATGCAGCCATTGGAATATGAAGATTTGTCGTCTTATTGTTCAGGATTTTTGTCTGGGGCATACTCACGCCGAATGCGGCAAATTAACGTCGGACAAACCGAGTGAACGTGATCCACCGCACAAACGTGGTACATTAGAGGACAAAGGGCAGAAGCACCAGGATAAAGGCAAAAATCAACGTTGGATGCCAAAAAAAATTTGCCTGACACAGCCCCAGTAGCTGACACATTAGCTACAACTATTGAGCAACCTCAGTGCATGGATAACACAGTAGCCCCACCGATTTTAGAAGTTCCGCCACCATCTTCAGGCATGGATGCTTTGCCTGCGGTCTCGAACATGCAAGATATTTTGCGCTTACGGGGAGTCGATGATTGTATCTTGGGAGACCCCCCAGTGCATGAAGCAGATTCCGCCCTATCAGATAGTGAGTTGATCCTTCCGCTAAATGTTAGTCAGCTGGATGCGCAAGATCGTGGCATTTATGATGCTATGACCAATCTTTTTGAAGCCACATATTTAGATATAAGTGGGTCAGTGGCACCACAGGAGCCAGCCGCTGACCCTAACTCTTCTATGGCTGCGCAGCTGATATGTCGTACTCACCATACGACCCCTACTTTGCCGAGGATAACAAGGTTACGGGCTACGCACCTCTCTAACTCTTTTGATGCTTTATCGTAATGAAGATAATCATATGGAATGTTAGAGGTATACGTACCTCAATGAATCGTTTGCTTTCACTTGTTCGTTGTCATCGTTTGCATATATTAATTGTCATAGAACCTAAATCTAGGGCTTTGTTGTTGTTGTCGTATAGATTGCAATTCGATTTCTCAAAAGCTTTGTCAGCCTGTGATGATCATATTTGGTTTTTTTTGGAAGGACTCTATTATATCGCTGGAGGAGGAGCGGCCCAAGTAGCAAAACTTCTCCGTAAAGTTCAATTGGTTAGCATCTCGTGATAGATTTTGGCTTACCGCGGTTTATGGACATCACTCAATATCCACTAGACGGCCTTTGTGGGCAGATTTACAATTTTTCCATTCTTCGCTCACTTTACCATGGTTGCTTGGTGGGGATTTCAATACGTTTCGCTCTTTGGATGAGCATCGCGTACGGTCGGCCATAATGCTGCTTTCATTACAAGATTTTAATGACTGTATATTTGTCTGTGGCTTGCAAGAGATATCATTTCAAGGGTCTTTATATAAATAGTGTGATGGCCGAGGCTTAGGCCGTGTGTGGCGACGTCTAGATCGCTTTTTGTGCTCTCAGTCATTTTTGGATATGTTTCCTATTTCACAAATACAACATCTCGCTCGGGCTACCTCGGATCATGCTCCACTTTATTTGACATGTGATGTCGACAGTCCCAGGGGTCCTACTGCCTTTAGATATCTTGATGTCTGGACTACACATCCAAACTTTGATGCATTGGTTCAGCACCATTAAAGGTCCTTTCCGACAGTGGGAGGTATGTGGGGTTTTTTTCGATAAGCTTCGCCATTTACGGACTCAATTAAAACAATGGAATAAGAAGGTCTTTGGAAACATCTTCGACACGGTGGCACATGCCGAAGAGGAAGTAGCTGCTCAAGAACGGGCATTTGACTCCGGCCCATTGAGTCTATGCGCGAAAGATATCATCACAGTGTTGCGCAGTTAAAGCTTGTGCAAACACGAGCATTCCTTTATTGGAAGTAGAAGGCCAATGTTAAATGGCTCAAGGAAGGGGATGCTAATACTTTACTCTATCATCAAACGGTCAAGGATAAAAGGAGAAGACAATCTATTCACAGAATCTTGCGTCCGAATGGTACATAATGTGTGTTTGATACAGATATCTAAGCGGAAGCCATGCGCTACTATTCAACACTTTTTGCAGCGGAGCCGGTAGAGGATTGTGAGACTATTCTTCGGCACATTCCGACGATATTGACATCGGTCGATAATAGCATGTTGCTAGCCATGCCGACTTTGCCGGAGGTTAAGAAGGCAGTGTGGGATCTTAGCCCTTCTAGTGCTACGGGTCTAGATGGATATCTGGGCTCTAACTACAGACGTTTTTTGGCAGGTTACACATCAAGATGTTCTTAAGGCGGTCCAAGAATTTTATTTAGGCGTGTTGATGCCAAAGACAGTGGCCGCGGCTACCATAATCTTGATTCCTAAAGTACAGAATCCTCAGACATTTGCAGATTTCAGACCTATCTGTTTGACAAATTTTGTATCTAAAGTCATTATGAGGTTAATTGCTACTAGGCTGGGCCGATTGTTGCCAACACTCATTTCGCCGGAGCAGGCAAGATTTATAAAAGGACAAGGTATCACGGAACGAATCCTTCTAGCTCAAGAAACGATGCATGTATTGGATAGGCGGTCTAGGGGGGGCCACGTGATGGTAAAGCTGGATATGGCTAAAGCCTTTGATCGTGTTAGTTGGCAATATCTTGAAATTCTTCTACAGAAATTTGGTTTCGACTCCAGGCTGGTTTGTATATTGATAAATAACTGCGAGCTACACGCTGTTCGATCCTTATAAATGGCAAACAGGCAGGTTTCTTTTCAGTAGGACGAGGTGTAAAGCAGGGTGATCCATTATCACCCTTACTATTTATACTTTCCTCAGAAGGTTTCTCCCGTGGATTGAATGCATTGATGCAGGGGGCAACTACAAAGGGGTTTGCTGCAGGTCGTGTGACACGTATTTTGCATTTGGGCTTTGCGAATGACTTGTTGGTTTTCTTAAATGGTTCAAGCCAAAATTTGGAGAGGTTTCATTCTTTTTTGGCTTCATATCAGTAGGCATCTGGCTAGCTTGTAAATTACCATAAGAGTCAAATCGTGGTGGGCAGGGGGGTCTCCGACGTCGCAAGCATCGAAATCTTTGGGTATGCGGTTATCATCCTTACCTATTAAATATATTGGCTCGTTCTCTATAAAGGCATAAACAGATCCAGGTATTGCGCATCTCTCATTAATCATTTTGACACTAGGCTAACATCCTGGTCGACTAAGTTGTTGTCAATGGCTGGAGGGCTAGTATTACTAAAGCATGTCTTGAGCTCGATGCCTACACATATTATTGTTAGTTCGCGATTGCCAAAGAGTGTAAGTGATGTCCTACATCAGAAAATGGCGGCTTTCCTATGGAAAGGTAGGAATCATTGGAAATTATGGCCTTTCTTATGCCTTGCGATAGAGGCGGGTGGTTTGGGAATACGTAATCTTGTGGATATTCAGAAGGCTTATGATTGTCATCTTTGGTGGAAGTATTTTCACTCCAAGACGCTATGGGCGGATTTTTGTAAACAAAAATATGGTAATCGGCCATCGATATACTCGCATATCTATGACTCTCCGTTATGAAAGTGATTATGTAGCATACACGATTTTATGGAATCAAAGGTGGAATGCACACAGAATGTCATGAAATTATTGTCGGATGCTAATGGGCGGTTCTCGATAAAATTTGCATGTACTACTATTGCAGCATCGGATAGTCGTTTTGAGGAGTCCCGATATGTGTGGTGGTTGCATTCGCAGCCCGGACTGCGCCTATTTTTATGGAGACTTTGGGCAAGATCTTTGCTAATGGTTGATAACTTGCGCTGCTGGCAAACGGTGTTCCCTTCGCAATGCCTTTTTGCCGTCAGAACTCGGATACTCAGGATCACATCTTTCTTCACTGCTCACGGATTCGACCACTATGGACAGAAATATCCATCATTTTTGGGTCCTAATCCTTACAGCCGCCACCATTAAGGCACATTTAAATCGATGGTGGCGTTTATCAAATAAAACATCTATGGTTGGCCAGCTGCGGGCGGTAGTCCCATCGATTGTCATGTGGAATGTCTGTAAAAGTATGTGGCAATCCGCTTTGGAACAGAAAATTTTATCTAAAATCAGTTATTTGACAAAGTCCGCTCATCAGTTTATACATTGTGTTCTGCAATGAATAAAAAGAAGTTCACAACAACTATACCTCATGTAGTTGCCTTGGTCTTCTCCCCTCCTCTGAGGACAAAGCGATTGAGGATCATTAGATGGGAGTTACCCCCATCGGGGAAGATGAAATTAAATGTTGATGCTGCAGTGGGAAGTTGCCAAGAAGCAGGGGGGAGCAGTATTGCGAAATGACCAGGGGCAGTTGGTGTTGGCTGTATGTTTTGCATTGTCTCAGGTTAGTCCGCTATGTGCAAAGCTATTGACATTGACACTGGCACTGATCCATTATGCACGAGAATGGGATAATATCATCGTTGAGGCGGATTGCTACTCCATTGTTTCTATGTTACCGACTGCCCAATCACTAATGGCGAAACCTACTATTGGCTGCCTGTGTCGTCAAAAAGCACAAGCAACACTGGTGCGACTTCTTTCCTCTCGTTGGTATCTCTTGTTGGATTCACATGCTATGACATTATGTTTATACTTACATACTTTTCTTTTGCTTAGATTCTCAATATTGTTGGCGGCTATGATATATGTGCGGTATCTTCATTTCCACAACATTTTGTTGAGCCACGCGGGCTGAGGACCGAGACTTGCTTTATACGTGGGGACGGCTTATCTCGCATGCGTCGCCTTGGTTCGTATTGAATCAAGGCAGCATGGGTATGTGCTATCTCCTAATCTATACTTTCGCATGCGCTATTTACATGATACTTACATCTAAATTTCATCTGGCTCGCTGTGAGGTGCGATGGATCTCAAGGCCCATCGACAGCATGGTGCTACACTCAGCTGTCCTTGCTTGCTTTCTTTTCCTCTGTTCCACGACGGGTGCTCACGCGATCAGACTGGCGACGCCACACCACTCTCGGATGAACTATGCGATCGTTCACATTGTATTGGCTAAACGCCCCAATTGTGTAAATATGTACGTTTTTCCTTCGCTAAGGTTTTATCCACATGGGTGGTTTTACTTGGCAAGGTTTTAATGCGGCATATTATATACGACAACATACGTTGACTATCTTCCAATTTGTCTATCCAATTTCATCAGAAAAGTGACGACACGAATCTTAGCAACTCGCTTCTCAGATTTGCTGCCAAGCTTATATCCAAAGAACAGATTGGTTTTTTGCCTGGACATGACATCAGTGCACATGTATTAATGGCGAATGAAATGGTTCACCTTATAGACAAGAAAACGCGAGGAGCACACGCAATGATAAAATTAGATATGGCCAAAGCCTTTGATAGAGTAAAACTGGCAATATCTTGAGGCATTGATGCGGGAAATTTGGATTTCATGAAAGGTTCATTCGAATCGTAATGAACAATATATGCTACACAAAACTTCTGTGGCTGTGAATGGGCGAAACTTTGGATTTTTCTCACCTACTAGAGGAGTTAAGCAAGGTGATCCATTATCTCACTTTACTCTTTATTCTTGGTTCAGAGGAATTCAGCAGGGGGTCTCAATAATCATTTCAATGAAAGCACTCTGAAAGGATTTTCGGCAGGACGAACAGGGAAGTCTCACACCTAGCCTATACTGACGATCTTCTGATTTTTCTGAACGGTAGCCTACCACAACCTTCAATCCTTTCAATCGTTCTTAAGCGAATATCAAAAAGCATCAGGACAGATAATAAACTACTCAAAAATCCAATATGTTGTCAGCTCATATGTTAGTCATCGAATGAGACAAAGAATGGGTACAATACTTGGAATGCAATCACAGCATTACCTATCAAATACCTGGGATCTTACTTGTATCGCGGCAATATAACAGGGCTAGGGTATTGCCAATCTCTCTTTGCAACAATTTGATACAAGATTATCTAGTGGGCGAGCCATCTACTAACACGGGAGGGTAGAGTTGTGCTTAATACAGTCTGTTCTCACTTCAATCTCGTTGCATATTATGGCATCTTCACGTTTGCCAAAGAGTGTTATACATTCTTTATAGGAGAAAATATCATCTTTTCTGGGGTCCAAAGTACCATTGGGTATCTTGGGAAAGGATTTGCTATCCCGAGATGGAAGGAGGTTTAGGCATTCCAACCATACAACTTGCATATGATTGCAAGATTGGTGGAATTTCCAGACTCAATAATCGCTGTGGGCTACATACATGCGTCAAAAATACGGTGTTCGAATGGATTACATCCCAAAAAATATATGACTCTCCAGGATGGAAACGCATTTGTTCAATACACTCAAAATGTTTAACACTTACATCACAACAACCGGATATTACTGGTATCTTTCTACCTACAAGAGTATTCACACTACGACATGCATACATAGACCTTCGTTCTTTCAAGCCACAGCGATTTTCTAATAAGTATATATGGTGGCCCTCCTTGCCAAAGGCAAGAAGAATATTCATGTGGAAATTGTTGAATAATGCACTGCCAATAGAAGATAACTTTCAAGATGTCCATTTTGTAAGTCTCATTCTGCCACCATTTCTCACATCTTTCTGCAATGTACCATAATATCAACAATCTGGACAAGACTCGCTGCACATCTAGGTGGCCCACGCCCAACAACCTTGACACTTCGACAATACCTATTGAAATGGTGGCTATCTTCTACATCACGTACATACTAGGTCATTATAGAGTGGTGGCTCCATCCTTCATATGTTGGAATATCTGGAAATTTTTGCTAATCATTGCTATGGGAAGCTGATATTCCAATAACATCTGCCTATTCAATGTTAAGACAGTCGTGTTACACTTGGGCATCCACACTATCTGGAACTAAACTTGCCTCCAACATATTGGATCTCATACAGCATGGTCTCACCCCACCTTTAAAGGTCCTCATCATTACACGCTCAAGTGGCAACTTCCTCCATCAGGAAAACTAAAGCTAAACGTCGACGCTTCAGCAGGTCGGCTAAAAGCAACAGCAAGAGCTATTCTACGGGATAGAGGTCATATGTTGGGTGCCATATCATTTACACTACCATGTCTCTCGCCCACAAGAGCAGAACTCCAGGCCGCCTTCTTTAGCCTCCTTTACTTCAGTTTATCGCATAATCAAATCATACTGGAAACAGACTGCATTCAGTTAACATCTCCATAACACTCAACATGGACACCAGAGGAATACAATCGCTTCAAAACACTCTTGCAACAGACAGGAAGCTCAATTTCATACATTCCACGAGAAATTAATATGATGGCACATCATTTGGCTCAATATGTGCATCTCAATCTGGCCACTTCATATTTCCATTCTTCAAGCTCCCTTCCTCAACTTGTCTGCGGTCACTATTCAACAGATGCCACAACAAATGTTCTGCGCCCTGCATCCTGATTATACTCCTACTTATCATCCTACATCGTTGATACAGGCAACAACGGTATGGTTCCTACTTCTTAAATGTCAGTACTATGCTGTATTATTTTCTATCATACCTCTCAACTGCTTTATGCTCTGCTGCTTGGAATTTGAATGCTCAACACGATCATATAACATCGACCGTCCGACGTTGAACACGAGATGGACTATTTTATGGCTTGCCATATCACTCACACGGATGATCACAACAATACACCATCAAAGGGCTACAACACATCATCATTCAGGCGATACACAAAGAATCTCCAGAAAGGATTGGCAAATTATAACAGCTTGTGCATGTGTCCTATGTGATACAGGCAGACCCGGTATGAATTTTCTTATGTGGCAGAGTTATTTCAATTTAGTCATACTGCCTCTTAACCACCATAAATTTTTACTTGCATGGTTAATTATGAGACACAATGAACAAAAGCTGGAACGCACCACCGTCGATCACACCCTAGAGTGCTGAGCCATCAATATAGTGCTGAGCCATCACGTATGCACTCTTTTCAACGAGGCACGCTTGTTAAAGGCTACACTCCTGCGACCACCATCTCTACCACTGCATCACTGGAGAATCGAAGACTATTCCTTGCACAATCTTGTTTCACAAATGATTTTATTACGAAGATTCTATCACTTTGATGTACAGGTCCAACGCTCCAATTATATAAATATGTACGTTTTTTCCTTCTCCAAGGTTTTATCCACAAGGGTGGTTTTACTTGGCAAGGTTTTAATGCGGAATATCATATATCAATCTTGTAATATGGTATTCCTCTGCCATAAGAGAGGATATCTAATAAAATTTGCTTTCAAGACTCATTAGCTCATTACATTATTTATTTTCGTATGATGACACTTTGTAATATGGTATTCCTTCGCCATAAGTGAGGCATCTTAATACAATATTTCTTTGAAAAAAATTTCTAAAAATTTTTAACATATATGTATATATAATTTTATAAACAGTAAATATATATATATATATACGTGTATTGTAGCGCCTCGCCCGGGAATAGGGTCTCGGCCCGGTGCAGCCGCCGTACTGCTACGAGAAGTGCAAGGCGCCGATATCATCTATGTGCGCATCGTCATAAACATGTATCGAATAGCAGAAGTATCATAACATAGACAGAAATAAAGCATCGATATAAATACGAACTACTACATCCGAGATAGTGTCATAGGTACATCATCAGTACAAATATCATAAGTACATAGCTGAATATCCAAAATACAAAAGCTGCCACAACAGTCTACTAAACAGCTCTCTGAATCTATTCTCGGGGCTTATCCTGTATGAACTCCGGCTAAGGGTCCTGCAGGTCTGCATGGTAAATAAAAGGGTGAGCGATAACAAATCACGCATCATGTATTTCCGCCTAGATTCGTCAAGTGTCTCATACATGGGGACCGAGGTGGTGGAGATAATACAGTGAAACACAGAGCAGGTACCATATGAATAACATGTATGGAAATAACCTTCAAGGAAACGAACATAAATACATAGTACAGTAATCAGATAGTTACTTTCTTTCATCTGATTTACATTTGCTTTATAATCCATGTCATTCTTGAGTACAATATGTTAAGTTCAGTTTCATGTGCTTGCTTGATCATACATGGCAACGTATAGACGACAATCATAACTTAAGGGTACTAAGAGTGCGTGGGAAATGTTCGTGATGCATGCATTGTAAAACTTTCAGAAAACACTAATATTTCATACATTCGTGACCATGACATACATGAATTGGCTATAACACTTTTCGTAACATAAGAATGATACCTACGACTGCTGGATGATTTCCTGAGTAGCCTTCAGTACTGTCTATGAATCCCAATGGTCCAACTATGGTGTTACATCATACTACCTAGACTAACTAGTAACGCGTTATGACTGAGGTCTCGAGTCCCGTACGTGAGTGTAACGGTCAATGATAATGTCTTTTGTCCCTGATATCCTCCCCCTGAACCAGACATCAGGCAGCTCTCCCTACATAACATTGTCGTAATAGAAAGACAGAGATCCCTTGTCCCGTTACAAGGTGTTACACTCAGCCAACAGATCATGCATATACAGAAAGGCAAAGAACCCTTGTCCCTGACAAGGTGTTACACTCAGCCCACAGAAACATGCATAAGTCGTACTGAAATCATTCGTCTCCAGCGGTACAATTCTTTAATCATTAAATCCTTTTTAAAACGTTCTTATAATAATGGTTCCGTAAACGTGATCGTGAATAAAGCTTGTTTTCTTGTGAAAAATTCACGATGACAATATGCATATGAAAATGCTTGGTTTTTAGACTTGTTCCAAGGTCTTATAACAACTCGGCTCCTATATTTCTTACTTATGTAATGGTCATATCATGTGTTGTGTAAAATGATCGTTTTGCCCTTTTTTTTGTCTTTTTAAAAGGCTTTCGGCTTTTTTTGGGGGGGGGGGGGTAAAACAACCCCTTGTTGTGTCTTGAACATCAACTTTATTTTATTAATATTCATTACTTATTTATATGTAGAAACTTCCAAAACAGCCCACATTTCATAATAGCCCATCTAGAGTAGTTTCGGCTCAATGGTCCAAAAGAACCCTCTTTTAGTGGTTCATTCCTTTCCAATCTATTAATTTGCTCATTCCTTGATTTACCACATCTATCATGTACTTTTTGCATATATTTATATAAATATAATAATCTAAATGTAACCATCGCATTGGTATCAAAAAGGCCTTATGGTCGAGAGTCATATACTCATCTTCATGATTTTTCCAACTTGTTACATACATGCAAGGTGCAATAGCCATAACATTCATTTATACATTAAATTACCATGGGCATATATTATGATGATGCATAAGTTTCATGGTCTCAACATATTAAACTTGAAACAAAGTCACATCTCCTAATCATAATCATAGGGTCCATATTATGAGGATGTTAACATTATCATTACATGCAAGTACATAAGAGAACAACACTCAAGCAAATACACCTTCTTAGACTATGATCATCGAAATACACATCATGTTGATAGTGATGAATTCATGGTCTTTAATGAATGCTCAAACAGCCCCATCTTAGAAGGCTAACGGTGTTTGTGTTTGTGTGTTTGTTGTGTTGTGTTTGTAGTTATGGTGTTGATCATCAAAGATGGTAACTTTTGTGACACGCATTGTAGTATAGTTTATATTGCACCATAGACATGTCATACATGACCACAATCATGAAAATGTACTTTCATACATATGAAAACAAGGCATTAATGGTCATTCAACATGCACATAAGAAATGGATGTTTTAGTGAGGATCTTGGTAAACTTTGCAAGTGTACTTATTTGCCTTCATTTACATAGATGATGAGACATGCATGTTTGCCTTTCATTTCTTAGGTCATACACGTCCCCAAGGACTGTCCATGTGAGGATTTTTTCCATGCATGTCCTATTTGAATATCATTCTAACGATATTCATGAGTTATACAAGAACAATACACATGCATACATAGTTTGAACATGCAAGTACATTTTTCATAACTCATTGATAAGAGCTTCATTTGAACATATGCATGCATGATCCATCCTTTGATAAGAACATAGAAGACTCATTTTTAACAATCTTGAAGAAGCTAAGAAGAATACTTGCCTTGGTACTTGAATCTTTTACCTAGGAGAACAAGATTGCTTCTTTGTTTGTCCTTGTGATGTACACGACCTTAAGGCCCAAAACGGTTAGAAGAGTTATTCTTTCATGAAGAAAATGAGTGAATGTTCTAAATTCAATCTAAGTGAACCTTACCTGAATGGTTTGAAAACTCTTACTTGGCTAGTTAAAGGAACTCTTCCTACTTCCTTGTGGAGGCTCACGGTTATGGCCTAAAATGGAGGAAAAGATGAAGCTTTTGAGGTGATAGATGGTAGGAGTATGTATAGGAAGAACAAAAGAGTGTTTTACCTTGATGTTTATAGGAGTTCGCTTGGTCCTCACTTGAATGTTGAAGGAATTTCTTTCTTTTACCTTGGAGTCTCACGGTGAAGGAAGAAGAGAATGGAAGTAGAAATATTGGC
>AP025063.1:24697100-24763669 GCA_036186865.1 Eustoma russellianum
TATAAGTCAAACCGTATTAATTGTAAAAATATTCACAATCCTCTAGCATACAGAAATATGAACCTTCGCAAAATCCGCACTATGTTTCTTAAATTTGATCCTTAAAATAGTATCATTTTTTCCCAAGTCTTTCATTCTAAATTGAGAAGTTTAATACTTCTTAGTTTTGTTTCTTCTTGCATGTTTGTCCCAATGATCAAATATCACCAACATACCAACACATCATAACTTTATATTTTCTTAGTAAATTTAGAGTATATATGCATCTGTCCGCTTAATTGTACTTGAAGCCATTTGATAAAATTACTTTATTGAACTTTTCATATCAATGTTTTGGAGCTTGTTTCAATCTATACAGTGATTTAATTAATTTAAAAACTTCCATATCGTTTTCGAGAAGTACAAACCTTTGTACTTGATCCATATATACTTCTTCATCAAGATCATCATTAAGAATGCTTTTTTAATGTCCATTTCGTGAACGCATAAATCATAAATTGATGCTAAAAGCAAACAACACTTTTGATAAGGTAATCATAGTCACTGAAACATATGTGTCAAAATAGTCAATTTCTTCTTCTTGTTTAAAATTTTTTGCCACAAGTCTTGTTTTGAAGATTTTTAAAGATCCCTCAGGATTATGTTTTCTTTTACATATGTACTTACATCTGACGGGTTTACACCCTGTAGGTATATCATATGATAGCCACGTACTATTTGAAATAAGAGAATTCATTTTATCATTAATTTACTGCCTCTTTGCTAAAAAGGCAGAATCTCTTGAAGATAACGCTTCCTTGTATGTTAGGATCCTGCTTCTTTGTATGTTAAGATCCTCTTCCAAATGTAAAATAATAGGTACTTTATTAAGTACGTTATCTCTACTACCCTCTACTAATGAGACTTGTGAAATAAATGAAATAAAAACTCGACCAAAATTCTTTTCCGCGCTCTTTTCCTTCTCTTAGGTTCACTAAGAGTTTCATCCAATTTTCTTGACTTTGATGGATTTATGTTGGTGTCTTATGATGATATATTTCCTTGGTCAGAAGTTGAAACACCTAAAAATTTTGTTTCTAAGAACTTAACTTTTCTACACTTTATAATTACATTCAAGTCTAGATCCAACAATCTATATACTTCAAAATTTTCAGCATATCCCACAATTTAGTATACCTAGGGGTCCGAAACCCTATTACAGGCTAAACATCTACATACCTTCAAATAAATTAAGTTATCTTTCCTTCCGTTTCAAATTTTATATAGTGGTACTTTATTTTTCTTTGAAGGTAACATTCACACCCAAGATCACTTCGTAGGATTTCTATTTTCTTCTCCAACTATTTCAGCCTCTGGTTAAATGTTGTTTAATGTAGTATTTCTTTGATATTTCAGAAAAAGGTTTTTTCATCAACAGATTTGCTAAGTTGTTCGTTTGCACAATAAATGGAAGCTTCATAAAGCTATTTAGGGTCTTAAACAAGCCCCTCAGGTCGGTACCTGGATCTTCTTCAGTTTCTGCTTACTTTTGGCTTTGTCAATTCAAATGCTGATACATCTTTGTTTGTGTATGACGCCAATGGTACCGTTCTTTATCTTCTTTTTTATGCTGACAACATTGTGATCGCTCGCTGTCATTCTTCTATCGTCCATTGGTTGTGTTGATGTTCTTCCAAATCAGTTTTTTCTTAAAGATCTTGGTCCATTGACTTACTTTCTTGGTGTTGTGGTTGTCCCTTGTAGTACTGGTTTTCTTTTATCTCAACAAAACATCTTGGATCTTTTTGTTGGAAATATTCAAGACAGACAAAATTGACTTCTGTACAGCATTAGCCGATCTACCAAAGTCAGGGTAGGTTAGACTGATCTGCAGAATCAGGACAGTTCAGATAGCGCAACTGAGTTTGCGTCCTGAACAGTCAGCTGACCTGCCGACCTGAACTAAACAGCGGTTCAGAACAGTGGTTCTGCGCTATCAGCCTTCCAGCCGAGCTGAACTAGAGTCAATCTGATCAGACATATCAGACTAGTCCAGTCAGCGTAATTGTATTTGCGTTCTGGACTGATCACCGACCTGCCAACCTCGGCATCTCAACACAACAACCAACAGTTGTGCTTTTGCCGCTTCAGCTGAGCTCAGCACACAAGCAGAGCTGCAGAACAACGAATTTTCTCATCCAAAGAGCAGAGCTCAGCACAAGGCAGAGCTCAGCACAACAACACTGTACAACAACAATGCTGCGATCTCCCACGGTCAGCTGGGCTCAGCAGAAAGCAGAGCTTAGGCCGGCAATAACCTCAACTTCTCAACTGAACAGAGATCTGAGGTGAGTCCAGGACTCAGTCCTTAAGATGTTATTGCTCTGATATACTGTGTCCAATCAGATGAGCAACCGTTTCCCATGATACAACGGAGGTCAGTACAGACAAGCGGCACTGCAGCGTTGAACTCTACGAACCTGTTAGATGTCCTGAACTTCTCAGTATACTGATGCAGAAGTGTATATGAAGGAGAATGTACGCAGAAGGAGATTGCAGAAAGAGGAGAAAAAATTCAGATTTTTCAGTGTGTGACCACGGAGGTCAGATAGGCCACTATTTATAGGGGAATTCTGAGGTCAGTCAGTTACAGTCAGTCCAACCTCAGCCGTAGGATCAGATACCAGCTCGGCCTGAACCATTGGATCAGATAACTGCACCAGGTCTGCCCTCAGCTGTCAAAGCGACTAACTTTTAAATCTGAGCTGTCAAATCATAACAAATTCAGGTTAGCTCAGCCAGTTAAAGTTCAACAATTTTTCAAAATTTAACCTTAGTCTAATCTTAACAACCTAGAGAGTTTGAACGGAACAAACTCCTCCCTGGTTGATAAGATCCGACCCGGTGCTACAGGACCCAGCCTGTAGTCTACAGTCTGCAGCCCGGCCTGTAGCCCAGTCCGCAACCTGAGCCCATCAGGTACGCAGCTTAGTCCCTACCTGAACCCATCCGGTACTGGCCGAGCTGAGTCGACTTTCCCTTATACTTTGAGCATTAATTTCTCATTCACCCGGTATCAGAATCGAGTGATTCAAAAGCCTACAATTATCTATTCGTCGCATAATTAAGGACTCATTAGTTTTCACTTATCATTAGTGAAACTAATCATAATATTAGCTCAAAGTACGTTGCTAACCGCAGTTTGCAACTTGGCCCAATTTCAATTTCTTTCCATTTTCTCCAACAATCCCCCACATGAATGGGAATTAATGCAGAGTGCTTATGCAGACTATACCGAGAAGTCAAACAAGAAAATGTTGCATCAGACAAGGTAGCTTTTGGACTTGAACCTTTCTCAGTGAAATACTATCGGATCCACTCGGCTAATTAGTGAACTTAATGTCTTGAACTAACCGGCCTTTAGTGTGAACCTTGAAAATAGTACTCGCACAACATTTCCTCTAACATCTTTTTGGTTCTCATGATTTTGTTCGTTTTGGCCATGAACTACTCGGTTTTCAGAAAGTGTATTAAAGAACTTTGGCCTTACAAAATCCTCATAGAAGCGGCCACACATCACACTTACATAGGTGTTTCCTATTAAGAGTATTCTGCCATACCCTAATTGAAATATCAAGATATAGGAACCATTAAAAGCCTCAGCTTACCCGCATTCCTCTGCAGACAACACTTTTATTTATCAGAATGGGTAAGTGCTTACTGAACTCCATAACTTAGTTGTCTCATTGAACCAAGATTCTGGGATCTCTAGTCAATAAGGTTGGGTTACCATTACAAAGATTCGTGCATTATAAGTTTTAGTGTAGGATCTGCAAGGCACCACTAGAAGGGAGGGTTGAATAGATGGTGCGGAAAGTGTGCTTTTTAAAATTTCTTTAAACTTGAACAATTCAAGTTCTGAAAACAGATTCTGTTTTCAGGACCTGTTTTAAAACGTTTTTAAAACCAGGTTAGAGGTCTCCAAAAATTATAAAATTTTGAGAGAACTTAGCCTCAGATGTTATGAGGGTCCCCTAAAAATTTCAAATCAAAATTCAACCTTTAACCCCTTCAAAAACCGTTGGCACTCAGATTGTGCAAATCTGCCAGAAATGGTAGATGGTTTTGAAAAATTAATTCCTATTTGTGTGAATGTCCAAATGATCTGAAAATTTGACCAATAACTCCTCACACACTATATTGAAATGGGTTGAAACAGTTTTTGAAAATTATTTTGGGAAGTAGGTCAAATACCACCAAAGTCTCAACCTTTGCAAGTCTGAAAATCAGACTGCACTAGTCTCAGAACTTTTGATGTTTGACTGACCTATACTTGTCCAAAAGGGTTGAAACTTGTGCCAAATTAACCCTAGAACGTTTATGTATGTTTCTGGAAATTTTTATAATTTTTAGAAATCGTTTTCTATTTTTCCGAACGTGAACAAAACGTATAAACAGTGCAGAAACTGAAAAGTAAATGCTGAAAGTAAATTGCACCAAGAATTTTATACTGGTTCAGTTATAAACAACCTACTCCAGTCTTCAAGGAACACCTTCCTTGGTTCACACTAATTTCACACACGCAGTACACCTTACCGCAGGGTTGATAGAGTTACACCTAACTCCAACCCTTTACAAACCTTGTATTGTGAGTACAATTCACACGAACACCACCACCTCGTAAGAATGAAGATTGATCACACCTTGATCAACCTTGTACAAAGATAAATGAATGGTGGTTTCTATGAAGCCTATTCAAGAATGAAAAAAGTAAAATACAATAGGCTTTTTACAAGAGAAGAAAGAAAGAAAGTGTAGGAGAAGAAAGCTTTGGCACTTTGATCACTTTTGAATGCAAGTCTTGTTCTTGTTCTTGTTTTGCTCTTCTTCTCTCCATTTTAACATGTACTAGCCGTCCCCCTTGAGCTCTTCCCCCTCTTGAAAATTTCCTTTTAATTGCTTGAGAGGGTGTGAGACATCATGGTGACAATGTTTTTCTTACTTGGCATCACTCCATTGGACCATCATTTAGTCATTGCTTACTTGGCACCTTTTGATTGGCTCAATGTTGTCATCATTTGATGACATGGAAAATCTGAAATAAACACTAAATATTTGCCAAATAATCAATTATCAAATCATGCCATAATTCTCAAATTTTGCCATAAAGTGCAAGACACAAAAATTCTTCCTTCCATCCTCAAGAAAATCGGCCATTAAGATGTCTTCCCATGCTGAATTTTCAGCATGTGCATCATGCATTTTTATTCAAGATAATCCCCAATTTACTTTGATTTTTCTCATTAAAATGAATCAATAATACATGGTAAGTCTTTCTATCAATTGATGAATGAACTTGGACACCAAAAGAGACAACATTCGGCCACTATCATCTTCACACATGCTGAAAAATTTCAGCATGTGTGATATGTAAAATATCACACTTAATAACCTTACCTACAATTCAAATCATTTCCATAACTCCTTTGATTTATCCTTTAATGAAAAATTGACAAAATACCTTGCTTAATCATGAAGGATTCGGCCATGGCTAGTGTGACATGCTGAAATTTTCAGCATGTGACATAAGAGATGTATATGTTGAATACTTACCTTTTGTAGCTTCTCTCTTTGATTTCTCAACATTGTATGATTGATCCTTGACCAATCAACATGCCAACAAGGCTCCACATGTGCTTCATCTCAGCTGTATAGGCGTTTATGATATGTATATACATGTGCTGAATTTTATTTTTGCTAACTTTGTAAAATAGTGCACATTTAATAATACACACATGTAATATTCCAATCAGCCCTTAATTTAATTTTCTAGAACACTTTAAGATGTATATTATATGTAAAAAGTGTCTAGATACGTGTCACATGATGTTCAAGAAAAACGTTCCATGTCATGTGCGTAGAAAACCGAATTTTCGATATTTATCGATTACCCGATTTTTCTCTAATTTAAATTCCAACTTTTGCACATGCTATATATATTATGTTATACATAATATATATAATATATACTTTAAATTTCAGCACTTGGCTGATTTAAAGTGGTACCATAAACATGTGACAAAAATAAAATTGGAATCTTCACATTTTGGCCTAAATGTGGGGTGATTTGTGTGTGCCAACATGGAAAGTATTTTTGTCTCAATATACAGTCATGTGCACGAAATTATTATTAAATTTTGATGTATATGGGCTGGCCATTTATTTATGGCAAGTACGTGACACGTTGGCGAAGTTTCGGTATTCGCCCGATACGACAAATTTCGGTTTAGAACCTTTTATCGTGTCGTATTTAATTTGTCATCACCATATCTTATATCATATGATATAAGACCTGAATATACTCATAAATATGAGTTAAGTATAGTGGTGTGACGTTAACATACGTACGTAAGATATATAGCGTGTCGGTAGTACATTGGAATACATGTGTATGTGCCTTTTATAACAAATCTGAAAATATAGTATATATATGTGTATAAAAACGTGTGACATTGAATGTGGGGAGGAGGAGAAGACTTTTCTTCCATAGCCATGTTGCCTTTGTGCCTTTTCCAAATGCATCTTCCTTTAATGAACTACTTAGTTTATTAAACTAAGTACTTCACTTAATGAACTACTTTAGTTCATTAATTGTGGCACCTGAAAATAGTGTAAACTCAACAAATGTTCGCCATATGATGTAAGCTTTAATGCTTCATGGCTCGTTAGTACGGCAACATAATATATAAGCTAAATAAGGCAAGTAATGTCAAGTTATCATGCACACATGTCTATATATCATGCACGTTTTATCTTATGCTCGTTTTTGTTCACATTTAAATCATGCATTTGAAAATCACTCAAACCCCTTTTTCTCTACATTTAGTCCCATTCTATTTGTCAAAATTGACATCCGATCTCTAGGCAAGGCTTTTGGTAAGCAGATCCGCAAGATTCTCCTTTAATTTTACATAATCGATGGAAATCACGCCATTAGAGATCAATTTCTTAATGGTATTGTGTCTTCGACGCATGTGTTGAGACTTACCATTATAGATGTGTTGAGAAATATGGTTGGATAATTTTCAAGATCATGATTTTAAATGGTGAATACTTAAAAATATCACAAATGGTGTTATAAATGATTAAAAGCTAAAAAAGTGAAGAGAAATGACATCGATCTCTCTGGTTGTTGAACTTCGTTCGATCCATGTACATCGATCCCTCACATCGATCGATCCATGTATGGAAGAGAAAAACCAAGACCTTATTGTCAGACATTGATCTCTAAACCTGAGACACATCGATCGATCGATGTACACATCGAACCCTCACTTCCACCGATTGATATAGGTCAGAGACAAACTTTGAAACTCATTGTGAGACACCGATCTCTGAAGTAGAGACACTTCGATCGATCGATGTCTAGGGTTTTTAGAAATATTTTTCTAAAATGCGATAAAATGGTTATTTTCATTTTTACATGATTTATATATGTTAATCATGTTATTATTATGTGTTTTTGATGATTATAAATGTCTTGTGACTAATGTGCCTTGGAAGTTACTACAACTTACCAAAAAAGGCAAAATTGGCATTTTGAGTTTGTGTAGGTACTTAACATGATGAAAACATTTCAAAGACACATTTCTCTCTTATTTATCATCATAAAGATGTTATTATCTTTATTTCTGACCATCGGGGTCATTTCTGGAGTTTTCTCTCGCTAGGGGTATTTTTGTCATTTTACCTTCGAGGGTAGTTTCGGTATTTTTACTCAAGAAATCTCTTGATTATCGTATTATCTTTATTCTGGAGTTGATTTATGATTATCTTGAATATTATTTGGTGGTTTTCTATTTTATTTCTCTATTTGATGACATTATCGATAGTAGCGGGATATGTGACGATATACGATGTCAGATTCTATTTTTTCTTGAAGACCTTCTTATATACGTTATCGGAGGCTCTAAATCATCATTTTCCAGATATTATAAGGTGTTCTTGGTGAAAAATTTATTGCAACATACAAAGGAGAAAAAGTTGAAATTTTGGTGTTATATGTTGACATAATCTTGTCAACTATTATGTATCATTTTTTCTTCAAAAATCTGAGTTGATATTCATATATACATCCCTCCAAACGTACATTTACAGGTAGAAATGATGATGTATTTATTTTATGACTTGATGATAAGTGGACCAATAAAAAAAGCTAGTTGGAAAAATTGCCAACTTGGAAAATTCAAAAAAAAGTACCAACGATCATGGCTGAGGTTTGATAAGATTTTTTGGTCAAAAGGCAGCCTCACATTCCCTATTATCTTGCCAAGGAGTTGAGGGTTTCTTGGTGGTATATTCCTTTCATACTATCTTCATTTTTCAAGCAATTCCAAGTCATTTTTCAAGACATAAAAATCGGCCATGTTGAAAATTCAAGGTGGACCAATCATTCTTCTTTATGTTTCCAAGTGTATAAGGTGATTATGTGGCCAAACAATAGTGTGAACACAACTAAGACTTGATGATGAAGATGGTAACACATTTGAGGTCTTATCTTCAAAGTCTATTTCACACTATAAATAGGAGACAAAGGTGAAGAAGAAGAATACACACTTGAAAGCAAAAAAGTTGAAGTTCATTGTCTTGCTATCTTCTCCTCTTCATTCTTGTTTCATTCTTTGTGTATCCAAGGTGTTCTTGTGATATTAGTTGAGTAGCTACATACCTCTTGTGTCTCATTTGTAAGATTGGTTAGCCAAATTTATAAGGCTACACCAATAGGTAGTAAAGGTGTTGCAACCAAGAGTTGCATAAAGGTGTTCATCCAAGTCTTGAATAGGGTTGATGTTTAACCCAATGATAAAGCTCGGTTCTTGTTGTACTTGTGTTCATGTCATAGTGAAATCCAAGGAAAGATGTTTCTTAGGACTGAATCAGATCACATTGACCAAACCAGGATAAATCTTTGGTGTTCTTGTCTTCATTTCACTTTTCTGTTTTTCTGTCTGTTTTCACTGCATTTCTTGTTGTACTTGTGTTCATGTCATAGTGAAATCCAAGGAAAGATGTTTCTTAGGACTGGATTAGGTCACATTGACCAAACCAGGATAAATCTTTGGTGTTCTTGTCTTCTTTTCACTTTTTTTAGCCCTTTTTCACTGCATTTTTCATCCAACTTCACACGTCTTGAAAAAAATAGCAAAACACTTTCAGAATTTTTGATTCTTGGTGGAGTTATACTTCAAACTGTTAGCTTTCATTTGCAATAAGAATCACTTGATTTGAGCAAAGGAAAGTTAGTCTTTCAGTCGTTGCAAAATAACTGCTCCATTCTGCCTGCAATCTGACCAGTTTCAAGAAAACATGAATTCTGTTTTTCTCAAGGATAGTTTAAGGTCTGGGCCCTTTAAAAACATAAACTAGACATCCAAAGGAGTGTTTTGATACAAAGATCAACCTTTTTGGTTGAGTAACAAAGAGAAACACATTTTCAAAGTTCAACACTATTCTGTCCAATTCTGTCCAGATTGACCATCTGAATCTTTTTATTTGGTTAAAGGGACAAATGATTGGACAGTGTCTAGTCAAGATATTTAAGTTAATTTCTTGAAAGTTTCATAATTTTTGGAGTTGTGTACACTGAGTTTTGAATTTTTCAAATATGGATATTGAATCTGAGGAGGTCTCAGATTCTGTTTTCAAAGGGGATTTTAATCGAGGGTAGTAGTGTAATTTCTACTAACCACTATTCACCGCTTTCTAGTGGTGTTTATTGCAGGTGCACGGTCCAACAAGATGCTATAAACTCCACTTCCATCGTGGAACGAGCTATGCACGTTTGGTTCGTGGATTTCCACGACACAACACCTCCACCAACAGTGAATAAATATCCACTCGTGGACTTAGAATCTTTACTGTCAGATATCCATTTGGCATCACAATAGCCTTCCAACATTGCTAGATATCTTGAGTAACGTAATCCAAGATTCATTGTATACTTCAAGTATCTCATTACTCTATTCAGAGCATTCCAATGATCATCGCTTGGATTACTGGTAAACCTGCTCAATTTGTTTACCGAACACGCTAAGTCTGGCCTTGTATAATTGGTTATGTACATCAGACTTCTATTATGCGAGTACTCCAATTGAGCTACTGGCTCGCCTCGATTCTTCCTTAAGTGTATACTTAAATTGAGTGGAGTCTTTGCTATTTCACATCAAGCATATTGAAACATTTTAGAACAAATTCAATATAATGAGTTTGTGACAACATGACTCCTTTGGCTATCCTAGAAATTTTAATTCCTAGTATAACGTTAACAACTCCCATATCCTTCATGTCAAAGTTCTTCGTCAACATCTTCTTTGTATTTAAGATGACATCCCGAGTACTTCCTATGATTAGCATGTCATCTACATAGAAATATACTATCAGATACACAGTTTGTGTGTTCTTAATGTAGACACACTTGTCACACTCATTAATCTTGAAACAATTAGCTAACATAGCTTGATCAAATTTCAATTGCCACTATTTAGGCGCTTGTTTAAGTCCGTACAACGACTTAACGAGTATACAGACTTTTGACTCTTGTCCTGGAACTACAAAATGTTAGTGTATGTGCCCTAGGCCATGATTTGGATATTTATGTTATGCATTTATTATTAATAAAAGAGGTTTTATTATCATTATTGTTGGTTAGTATGTTACACAATTTTGATATATGTCCCTGATTCATTATTGTTATGGAGATAAAATAATTTATAATCAGTATGAGTATTGATTTGATAATCATGAGATGATTATGTGTATGGTGATACGAATCAATCTCATAGATACTTGTTAGAGAACAGTGTATTGGATAGACCCATCATGAGATTGCTACATGGATTAGCGTCATAAGTAAATCTCATGATAGTCATGTTTTAATCCTTTGACTTGAGATTGTCATAGTTTCCAACATAAGGACTATTATATTTTGACATGATCAAACGTTATCCGTAACTGGATAATAATAAAGGTCATGATTGAATGTGATAGAAATTATGTAGAGGATATTGAACAATCAAGATAGAATTTGTCCCTCTCTTTTGAGAGAGATATCTTTGGGCCCCTCGATTAGTGAGACTGTGAAATGCATGGCTGTGCTCAAATGATTTGATAGTGTGATCAATATCATTTGTTTTATCAGTCTACTTAGAGATCGAGTAATCATATGTTTGAACTATATAAGTATGACGCTGACCATGACTTATGTTCAAACTAGATATCGTGTGACAAAGGGATTAATGCATGTACTATTATTAGGCCAGTTGGACTTTACTCGTATTAATTCGGTAGTTGTAATGCCTTGCTAGAGGCCAATTACGACTTGTTGGTTTAATATAGATTTAATCAACTGCCAATTAATATGGGCCTATCGGGTCACACACAAGAATGCGTATGGCTGTGATTAATAATATTAATAATATTAATATTGGATATTAATTATTATTATTATTATCGGTTTTAATATTAATAATATTAATATTGGATATTAATTATTATTATTATTAATTTCGTTTTTTTATGTATATATTTATATCATTGGATAATAATATAGAATCCATATTTGATATGGATTTTGATTGGTATTATCTAATCCTAACAGAATCCGTATTTGATGCGGATTATGATAGGTATTAACCAATCCGATCAGGAATCGGATTTGATATCTATATATATGTACGGAGCATGGTGTATCTCGGACACCACACAACTAGTAGAAAACGAAAGGGCAAGAATCGTTTTTGTGAAAACCGAATTCTTCAGCCGCGCCGTTTGAAGAGCTAGCACTCCGGGCGGAAGCGTTCGTGTGGATACCGACAGAGGGTGATCGTATTTTCGCACCTCTTCCATCTGCAGATTTCGAATCTACGGAGGTACTTTTTGTTTTTTTGTCGAATTAAACGAACAACATGGATCCTTGGTAGGAAATCAGAGATCAATTTTTGTTTTCCGCTGCGCGTTTTTGCAGTGATCTCGTTCGATTTCCTAACACAAAACCCTTCGGGTTGTTCCATATAGATTTCTTCTTCCAACTCACCATTCAGAAAAGCAGTCTTCACATCCATCTGATGGATTTCCAGATTATAGACTGCCGCAATAGCAACTAGCATCCTTAAAGAAGTGATTTTAGTTACTAGTGAGTATGTGTCGAAAAAGTCAAAGCCTTCCTTCTGTCGATAGCCTTTAGCTACCAACCTAGCTTTATACTTTTCAATAGACCCATCCTCTTTCATTTTCTTCTTGAAAATCCACTTGCACCTGAGTGGTTTACTTTCTGGTGGAAGGTCAACCAACTCCCAAGTGTGATTCTGAATAATCGAGTCTATCTCACTGATGATTGCCTCTTTCCAAAATGGATCTTCTGGAGTTGACATTGCCTCAGAAAAGTTCCTTGGCCCATTTTCTACCATATAGGTCAGAAAATTCAGTCCAAACAAAGTTGGCACTCTGGCACGCTTGCTTTGACGAAGCTCCTCATCCCATTGAGGGGTCGCCTCACGCATTCGCTTAACAGCTCTTGTTTCTTCATTGTTCTTGTCTCTCCTCGGAAAGACATTTTTGAAGAACACTGCGTTCCTTGACTCAATGACAACATTTTTGTGTATGTCAGAAACATCTGATTTGTGCACCAAGAAACGATATGCACTACTGTTGCATATCCAATGAATAAGCAATTAACTGTTTTAGACCCAATTCTCACTTGTCTTGGTTTAGGTACAGCAACCTTTGCCAGACACCCTCACACTATCAAGTATTTGTAACTAGGCTTGTGGAATTTCTAAAGCTCGTATGGAGCCTCATCCATCTGCTTAGTTGGAATTTTATTCAAAATGATGTTAGCTGAGAGAACGGCTTCCCCCACAAATTTTAAGGTAAGCATGTACTTATCAACATAGCATTCATCATCTCTTTTAGAGTTTGGTTTTTGCGTTCAACAATACCATTCGATTGAGGTGTATATGGTGCTGTCGTTTGATGAATAATGCCGTGTTCTAAACGGAATTCATTGAATGGTGGATTATATTCGCCACCTCTATCACTACAAATTGTTTTAATTCGTTTGCTAAGTTGATCCTCAACTTCATTTTTATAGTCCTTGAAAGCATCAAGGGCCTCATCCTTGCTACTTAGCAAATAGACATAACAAGCATTGTGTGCAATCATCGATAAAACTTACGAAATATTTTTTACCACCTCTTGTTTGCACAAACTTTAAGTCACACACATCGGTATGAATTAAATCCAAATGTTCAATGTTCCTTTCTATTGAACGAAATGGCGTCTTTGCCATCTTTGCTTCAACACATATTTGGCATTTCTCATTATCAAATTTTAATTTGGACAAGAAGTCAAGATTAACCATATGTTGTTATGACTTATAATTCACATGTCCCTAACGAAAATGCCATAAACAAGAAGATTCAAGCATGTAAGCAGAAGAGGAAGCATTCTCCTTAGCCTCTGCGAGCAAATTTTTTTTGTACAATAGTGATGACATTTAATTCAAACATCTTATTTGTCAAGTACCCCTTTCCCAATACATGCCATTTTTCGAAATAATAACCTTATTGGACTCTAACACTAGTCTAAAGCCATGCATGACTAGAAAAGATCCAGATACTAAATTCTTCCTAATGTCGGAGACGTGCAACATATTCTGTAGAGTCAGATGCTTCTCCAAGGTCAGCTTCAGAACAACTTTGCCCTCGCCTTCAATATTTGAAGAGGCCAAGTTCCTCATGTAAAGCTATTCATTGTTCCCGAGCTGGTAATCAGTGAACATCTCTTTTCTAGAGCAGACATGTCTCGTGGCGCCAGTATCAAGCAACCATTCGTGCATGTTCCCCACAGCATTGCACTCTGAGACCACCGCACAGAGGTTCAGATCATCCATGGCATCGACTATGTTGGCCTTTTTCTTGGTCTGCTTCTTATTGGGCTTGCGGTACTCATTGTTGCATGCCCCTAAATGCCACAATTATAGAATTTTCAAGTGAACTTCTTGGTAATCTGTTTGCCTTTCTAGTTCACCCCAAGTTGGCTCTTCTTTTTCTTGGCCTCTGTAACATGGACTTTGGCCTGACCAGCATTTGACTGTGGCTTATGTTCAGATCTGTGATTGTCTTCCTCTATGCGGAGTCAGACAATCAGATCTTCCAATGTCATTTCCTTTCTCTTGTGCTTGAGATAGTTTCTGAATTCCTTCCACAAAAGAGGTAGCTTCTCAATCACTGCAGTCACGACGAAAGATTCACTGAGCAACATGTCCTCCTCTTCCATCTCGGCTACTAACATCTGAAGTTCCTCAACTTGAGAAACAACAGTTCGAGAATCAGACATTTTGAAATCCAAGAATTTGCCAACAATAAATTTTTTAGTGCCGACATCTTCTGTATGGTATTTCTTTTCCAAAGCTTGCCACAAAGACTTTGTGGTTTTGTACGTGCAGTACAAACCGTATGAGGGTTGTCCAAGCATCCCAGAATATGGCTCAGATAAACATAATTGTTGAAGTTACAGGCCTCAACAAAGAGTTTATATTCCATATTTTAGGTCTGGTCCTCCTTAGAACCCCCCACAGGCGGGTCCTCGGTCAGGAAAGAAGCCAACCCCATGGCAGTCAAGAAGAACAACATCTTCTGCTGCCAACGTTTGAAGAACTCCCACTAAACTTCTGCGGTTTCTCCACCTGGGCCACTGCAGGACCATGTGCAGGAATATTCTTCGGAACCCCAGCATTTGATGCCATTGGAGCAGAGCTGTACACGTCTGCGCCATGAACTGAGCTTGAACTCGCATTCTCCATTTAGTCTCTGTTAGATGTCAGAAACTAACTGGAATCTATACAGAATCAAAACTAATAACGTCTTAAGAATTGTTTGAAATAACTCAAGTCAGAAAAAATTGACTTCTGTACAGTATTGGCCGACCTGCCGAGCTCATGGTAGGCTGGACTGATTTGCAGAGTCAAGACAATTCAGAGAGCGCAATTGAGTTTACGTCCTGAATAGTCAGCCGACCTGCCAGCCTGAACTGAACAGTGCTTCAGAACAGTGGTTCTGCGCTATCAGCCTTCCAACCGAGTAAACTAGAGTCAGTCTGATCAGACATATCAGACCAGTCCAGTCAGCGCAATCGTATTTGCATGATGGACTGATCACCAACCTGCCAACTTCGGCACCTCAGCATAACAACCAACAGTTATGCTTTTGCCGCTTCTGCCGAGCTCATCACACAAGCAAAGCTCAGCACGACAGTGCTGTAGAACAACGAATGTTCTCAGCCTAAGAGCAGAGCTCAGCACAACAACATGTACAACAACAGTGTGCGATCTCCCACGGTCAGCTGGGCTTAGCACAAAACAGAACTCAGCTCGGCAATAACCTCAACTTCTCAGTTGAGCAGAGATCCGAGGTGATTCCAGGACTCTGTCTTTAAGTCGTTATTGCTTCGGTATACTGTGTCCATCCAGAGGAGCAATCGTCTCCCAGGAAACAACGGAGGTCAGTACAGACGAGCGGCCCTGCAGCGTTGAACTCTACAAACCTGTTAGATGTCCTGAACTTCTCAGTATACTGATGCACAAGTGTATATGAGAGAGAATGTATGCAGAAGGAGATTGCAAAAAGAGAAGAAATTCAGATTTTTCAGTGTGCGTGACCATAGAGTCAGATAGGCCACTATTTATAGGGGAATTCTAAGGTCAATCAGTTACAGTCAGTCCAATCTTAGCCGTAGGATCAGATACCAGCTCGGCCAAAACCATTGGATTAGATAACTGCACTAGGTCTGCCCTCAGCCGTCAGATCAACTAACTGTTCAATCTGAGCCGTCAGATCATAACAAATTCAGGTCAGCTCGGCCGGTTAAATTTTAACAATTTTCAAAATTTAACCTTAGCCTAATCTTAACAACCTAGAGAGTTTGAACGGAACAAACTCCTCCCTGGCTGATAAGATCCGACCCGGTGCTATAGGACCTGGCCTATAGTCTGCAGCTCGCAGCCCAGCCTGTAGCCCAGTCCGCAACCTAAGCCCATCAGGTACACAGCTCAGTCCCTACCTGAGCCTATCAGGTACGGGCCGAGCTGAGCTGACTTTTTCTTATACTTTGAGCATTAATTTTTCATTCACCCGGTATCAGAATCGAGTGATTCAAAAGCCTACAATTATCTACTCGTCATGTAGATAATTAAAGACTTATTAGTTTCTGCTTATTACTAGTGAAACTAATCATAATATTACCTCAAAGTACGTTGTTAACCACAGTTCGCAACTTGGTCCAATTTCAGTTTCTTTCCATTTTCTCCAACACTTTTGGCTTGGACTAACATGGTTGGGGCAAAACCCGTGGCTACATCGATTGCTACATCTCATGCGCTAACTATTCAGACTGGCAATGCATTGACTGACCCTTTTGAATATCGATATGTTATTGAGTCTTCAGGACTAATGTCTAACATGTACTGACATTGCTTATTTGGTCAACAGATTATCCCAATT
Source organism: Eustoma russellianum (assembly GCA_036186865.1). Classification (NCBI taxonomy): domain Eukaryota; kingdom Viridiplantae; phylum Streptophyta; class Magnoliopsida; order Gentianales; family Gentianaceae; genus Eustoma; species Eustoma russellianum. Next base: position 24,713,636 of record AP025063.1, read on the forward strand.
TATGCATTGTCCTACCATTTAGCGCTGGTAGACTGTGAAACGTCTTCTTTGACATTTAGCTAGTATCCCTGATCACAACTTGGGCATTCATTGGTACACTTCTTTCTCTTTGCATGCCTTCAGATGATGACTGGACGGGTAACAAAGAATGATTATGTAAGGTTGTGTCCCTTGTGAATTATGGTTATATGATTTATAATTAAATCCTAATTGGTTACTTGTAAAGAGGTATCTAGAAGGGTTGTCTTTTAAGTTAAGAGACATAATTCTTCATTAAAGGGACATCTCCATTTATCAAAGGGGTGTTATACCAAAAGTTATGATGGAAGTACCTTTTGGTTGCCCATAAATATGGATGAAAGCCCTCTCTTCATACTGGTTCATTGGTTTTCCGTAAACATTAAAGTAAGGGTTAGTGGAGAAAAACCTCCATTCAAGTTTGGAGTTGACTACATCAAAGTTGAAGCTTCCGCTCGTCAAAGACGCTTCCTCGCATCGGACCATGGAGAAAGGTACTTTTCTGCTAAACATCCTCTTATAGTTGTAGAATGATTGTGTATGTGAAAGTATAGATTTCTATATTCTGAAGACTTAATCGCTTACATGTGGTTAATATGTTTTCCATCGTTTTGTTATTCACAACATTATCATTGACCTATCTCGGCAAGCATTTCAAAAAAAAAAAAAGAATTGCAAATCTTGATGCTGGAGAAAATTAAATCGAATTTGACCTGTAAGGTTTGTCACTTTTAACATGTGGAAGATGAAAGAATAACATTGTAATCTACTGTGGTGTCTTTTTATGGAATAGTCTTTGTCTGGTTTTAATGAGAAAGAAGTTGCAAGCACACCACGTCCCATAGATTTCTACTATGACTAGCCTATATCCTGTCTCATTCACGGCATTGGAAAGTTCTTCTGAAGAATGAATGTACATTGGCTATCAACAACCAGTTTGTCAATCTATCAGTCTGAATTGGGATATATATTCAGGGTCTTTAATTTTGGGAACAAGAGTCACAAGTGTTTCATTCATATATGCTGGAAAAGGCCTTTCTGTGATGTAAGTGGTTCAACTGTTTTGAAGTTGACGTTGAACCCCTTCATACCAAAGGATTTGGAGGCACTGTTTAAAAAAAAGGGATGGTCGTAGTCACCATCATTCATGTGTGATAGATCTGGTAACCACTCAAGTGCCTATGTACTAGGAAGCATAAAATTTGGATAATAAAATAATGCGTACCCACTGTTGAACCTGAATGATACAGTGGGGCAATACAGGGTTGGTGAACGTCGAAACATGTTCTTGAAAAAATGTTCAGAGTAACGTTTTCTTCCTTGTTTGAATTTAGAGATTTATGGTTAAATGAATTCAGCCAGCTGGTTTTATTTTTCATATGTCATTCAAAATATATTATTTAGAGCACTTTTGTTGATGACATATTAAAGCTTGTCGCGGATACAAGAGGTGAATTATTGATATAATGAAATTGTGATAAATGCATTGTACACGTAATTTCTGTCTAGAAATTCGGTAATTAAGTGAGACCGTCTGTGACCCCACCATACAGCTTGAGATTTTACGTAGAATGGTAATACTGTTTAGGAAAATGATTGTTATATTTTCTGGGTATTGCCGAATCGGCTCACTTCATATTTTCAATATGATTTCATCTTTTGTTGATATCCTATAAGGGGTTTTATCATATTATATGATTTCTTAGTCATCAAAGTGATCAAATTATATAATATGATAAAATTAAAATTATAGAATTAAAGAATGACATTATTCTTTTATTGATGTCATATAAGGGGTTTTATTATATTATATGATTTGTTAGTCTCCAAAGTGATCAAAGTATATACCATGATAAAATTAACGTTATGGAACTTTGAAGAATGACATTATAGATATATGTTTAATTTATTATAGCACAATTAGGTAATCACCCAAAGGTTGATTAAATGTTCTATAATAAATGTGTTGGTTGGTGTATATGTTATTCAGTTTATTTGCATATCCAAAGATAGCATATAAATCTAAGTAACATATTTTTACCAAATTAAAGTTTATTATAGTTGCATATCTTAAAGTTTTGATATGCATTTTATGTCACCCTCCATTAGAATATGAGTTTATGTGACCCATTACTTGCAGTACCTGTTTTTACTTTGTTGCTTTCACGTGTTGCTTCCATTCTCTTATTCAACGGTTTGAATTTCTCAGAATGGAGTGAACAAATCTAGTTCCAATAAGCTGCATTGGACCTGGATATTCACTCGAAGTAGAGAAACTAGGTGACATCATTGATGAGAGCAGTGATGATGATAAGTACCATTGTAGAGCCTGAAAAAGATCAAACCGATTGAGTTTAATATTCTTACGAATGGAGGTTGCAAGCAACATTAAGTCTACCCTTTCGTAAAACTGAAAGTGCTAAGGAATTTATGGCGAATGTGAAAGAATGTTCTCAAAGTCCTGACAAGTCTCTTGCTGGTACATTAATGTGTAGTCTGACTAATATGAAGTATTATAGCTCACGTACTATGCAAGAGCATATTCTTGAAATGAGAAATTTGGTAGCAAAATTAAAGAAGCCAATATATGGACTTAAACGAGCTTCCCGACAGTTGTACCTCAAATTTAATGACACTGTGACCTTGGTTGATTTTAAAGAGAACGCTGTTGATCGTGTATATATGTGAAGGTCAGTGGGAGCAAGTTTATTTTCCTAATCTTAAATGTTGACGATATTTTGCTCGCCACTAATGATCTTGGTCTATTATACGAGACTAAGCAATTTCTCTCCAAGAACTTTGAAATGAAATATATATGTGAAGCGACTTTTGTGATCGGGATTGAAAGTTTCTGTGATCACAAAGAGTATTATGGTTATCTCAAATGGCTTATATCTATAAAGTTCTTGAAAGATTTAATATGGAAAATGTTCAGCAGGAATAGTTCCAATTCAGAAAGGAGACAATTTTAGTTTAAAATAATATTTGCAAGGTGAATTGGAAGGAGAACATATGAAAAGTATTCCTTATGCATCAATTGTTGGGAGCTTAATGTATGCTCAAATTGTACTAGACCAGATATTAGCTTTGCTGCCGGAATGGTAGGCAGATATCAAAGGAATTCTAGGATGGATCATTGAAAAGCTACAAAGAAAGTTCTCAGATACTTGCAAGGAACTAAGGACTACCTGCTCACTTATAGAAGAATGAATCAATTAGAGGTAATTGGATATCCAGATTCAGATTATGCGGGATGTGATGATTCAAGAAAATCAACATTTGGCTATTTGTTCCAATTAACCAGAGGGGCAATCTCATGGAAAAAAGTAAAGCAGTCTGTCATTGCTGCTTCCACCATAGAGGCTGAGTTTGTGGCATGTTTTGAAGCCATTAATCAAGGTTTATGATTGCGGAACTTTATTTTAGTGCTTATGATTGTCGACAGTATATCTAGGCCGCTGAAAATTTATTGTGACAATACCGAAACAGTGCTACGACCCGCATCTCTGGGGTAGGAGACAAAGAGAACAAAGAGAAATTACGATAGAAATCAAGCGCGATCGTTGTACCGCACTTGATATAATATGTATAGGTTAACAAAACTTAAGAACTACTAAGAATTAACTTAATAAGTATAAGATTAATCAATAATGTATATAAATGAAGGGTACAAGTTTTATTTAGGAATTTAATAAAGGAAACAGGAAAATACCACACACGGAAGGTTAAAAGTAATAAAATATTACCCACTTGCACCCCTATCCCACCAACCGGCCACCCCCTTAATTTTCCCTAAAATTATTTTCCTTTTTCCTATTTCTCAATTTTCATCATTATTACAGTTTCTTACACCAAGTAATTTAACTATCAACCAAATTTCATGCAAAAGAATTCTCCCTCCAAACATCCATACTACAATTTTCGGCCACTAATCTAAGAAAGGGGTAAGACAACTTTCTTTTCATTCTAACCATCACCTCATCTCTTACACAAACCTCTTCTTTATCCAATTGAAATTCATACAAACTTACACCTCTTACAAACATCTTTTCTTACTTTTCATAACCATAAACAAAGGAGAAGAAAAATTTTAATTTATTTCCCAAATCACGCCTCCTTTCCATTCGGTTCTTCCTCTTTATTTTCCCCAAGAATTTTCTCCATTTCAATTCTTGCAATCATTCCAATTCTTACACTATGTAAGAATGCTTCCCCAATCCATTCTCATGCATTTCCTTTTCCATCTCCACTAACTTACAAAACCGTGATTATTTCCCCACCTCCTCACTCCAAATAATTTCGGCCAAGGGGGAGAATCTAAGGAATAAAAACCTTATTTCAAGACAAGTCTTTTCATTCTTACTTCTCCAAATCTTCTAACTCATCATCTCTCTAAAAATCTCTCCTCATTCTTTCCTCTTTCAAAAACCAAGTCACTCCCTCTATTCCTTCCTTGCACCCGAGAACACCTTCGAGCCAAAAACGGCCATGGGGGAGAATCTAAGGAATAAAAACCTTATTTCAAGACAAGTCTTTCCATTCTTACTTCTCCAAATCTTTTAACTCACCATCTCTCTAAAAATCTCTCCTCATTCTTTCCTCTCTCAAAAACCAAGTCACTCCCTCTATTCCTTCCTTGCACCCGAGAACACGTTCAAGCCAAAAAGGGGTGAAATTCTTCCATCTTGTGAGTAGAAAGCCAGTCTCAAGTATGATGTTGCTAAGGTAAGAACTCTAATATCTCCTTCTAAACACTCCTCTCTTCATCCATTTCCTCAAGAACACTCTAGCATCCCCTCCACTAGGCACTTTCACCGTGGGCAACATTCAAGGGAAAGAAGAGCTCTATAGGGTGAAGTGTTGAGATATCAAGGTAAGAACTCTCTTGAGAGTTGATTTTAGAAATTCTTAAGAGATTATCACTCAAATGACCAATCTTTCCCTCTTTTTAGTCACTTTGACCGTATGTATCAAGCCAAAGGGAAAAGAATAAATCCTTTTCCATTTTAAGGATAAGATATAAAAGGAAGGCAAGTATTCTTCCTAGCTCTTTCAAGGAAATTAAAAAATGAAGTTTGTTATGTTCACAATTAAGAAATGGATCATGCATGCAACAACTAAAATGAAGTCTCTAACAACAATTGATGAAAAGGATGTTTGCATGTTCAATTTGAGTGTGAATGTGTACCTTTCTTGAATGGATTCATCAAATATAATTAGGGTGATACTTAGATGTAACATGCATGGCATAAATGAGGTATGAATAGCCTTTTAAGGGCATGTATGACAAGAAGAATGGAACTTTATCATTCATTCAACACATTGATGCAAATTGTAGGAATATGAGTACATTATACTAGAAAGTGTACCAAGAACTTCATCAGTCATCATCTTCATACATGCACGTGAAGAATTATATCATTTTCTTTATGTTCATATGTAAGAGAAGATATTCACATAATTATGGTTATAGTATAGTACAATGATGGTACAAAAAAACCATTTCACAATGCATGTCATTAAAGATGTCATCTTTGATCATCAACATCATAGAATCATCATTTTCCTTATTAGAGGGGACGGTTTATGAGCCTCCAACATAGGCCATGAAATCATCACCATCATCATGATGTATATCTTGATGATCATGGCCTAAGAAGGTGTAATTCTATAGATGTTACACTTTATGTGCTTGCATGTCATTTTTAGCATGATCACCATCATAAAAATAATCTTTGTGATCATGAATATATTTGTATCATGTGATTTGAGCATGTTAAAATTAAGGATGTTGATGTACATCATGAATCATCATCAAAATACCTACAGTAAGTAAGACATAAAAATAGATGTCATCATCTTGGCATCATGCATGTACTTTACACATTGAAAAGTCCATATTGGAATGCCCCCAACATTTGGCCAATAGGCCAAATTAATGTCATCTTGGTGTATAATTTATTATTTGGATGCATGTAAGTGAACATGTATATTTGTAATGCATAAACAAAAGGAGAATTACCATGGATGTGACAATTACACAAAAGACGACATTTCAAGTATTTGTGTAGGATAAGTTTCACCATAGGACCATAATTGGTATTTACATGATGATCTACACCTATATGAAAATACCTATATGGCTATATGTAATCTAGGCATAATATGTGAAAATTACCACGCCTGGGTTTTACATAAAAATTTGGGGAAATCAAAATGTATATGAAGGGTAACTTTCGGTCTATGGGCCAAATTAAGGCCTTAACGTTGTTTAACCTCATTCAACAATAATCATGTAATAATATGTATACAGTATGTAAAATAAAGTATTTATATTATATTTAAAGGATAAGCATAAATATGACACTAGATAAAAGGAGGAATTGGGAAAGGAACATATACCAACTTTCGGCCATAAGGCCATACGTGTATTATTCAAAATGAAATTATACGTACCTATACTCACTTAACCAAATATAAGTAATGAATGTGCAAGCAGCATAGATGCCTAACTCTTCAAATCAAAGAAATTAAATTATGCATACCACACGGCCCAAAAAGGGATAAATTGGCCAAGTAGGACAATTTAATTGAATAAATATTAAGTAAATACACTTATGAACAATTAAGTACTAATTCTAATCAAGAATGACCATGAAGCTAATTCCAGAAAAGAGACCATGTTAAGCATTCCCTCATGCATGTTGCCCTCATGATTTTTCAACACAATGAGTTTTTATACGAACATGTTTATGTAATGATTTCTGCAAGAAATGTTAAAAAGTTTCATGATTTAAGAAATCGTACCGCGAGATGAATGATTCCGCATGACTTATGCATATATCTGTGGTTGAGTGTAACACCTTGTCAGGGACAAGGGTCTCTACCTTTTTGTATACGCATGATCTGCTGGCTGAGTGTAACACCTTGTCTGGGACAAGGGTTCTCTGTCTTTCAGTTACGTCTATGACGTTCTGTATGGAGAGCTGCCTAATGTCTGATCCTGAGGGAGGATGTCAGGGGCAAAATACGTTGTTGCAGAGTAAAACACCGCGTCCGGGACTCGGGTTCTCTATTATAAGGCGTCATCATTAGTCCAATGTACGTATGATGTAACACAGTAGTTGGACCATCGGGATTCATAGACGGTACTCGTGGCTACCCGAGGAATCATTTGGCGTGTCGTGGGTACCATTCTTATATTACGGAAAGTGTCATAGCCAATGATGTCATGTCATGTTTATGTATGAAAGGAAATTTTTTCAAAAGTTTTATGATGCATACATCATGCTCATGCCTCATACACCCTCCAGTACCCCTAAGTTATGACTCTCATAGTACGAGAACAAGTATGATTAAAGAACAATAAGAAGCAAATCGAAGAGACTGTACACAAGAACGATACTGACTATATGCTAAAACAAGAATGATTGACGGAAGAGTATGTTTACTTTATGATGCTTTTTATCTATGATACTCTTTTATTATATGATATGTGTTCGATTTATTGTACTGTTTACTTTTGTCGATTTCTTTACTGTTATCTCTATTTATATGATACATTCGATATTTGAGTTATACTTCACTGTATTACCACTTCCTCGGTCTCCATGCATGATCCACTTGACAAATCTAGGCAGAAATACTTGCTGAGCAATTTGTTATCGCTCATCCCTTTATTTTATCATGCAGATCCACAGGACTCCGAGCCAGAGTTCATAAAGGATGAGCCTCGAGACTAGGTGTGGAGAGCTGACTAGTAGCCAACAGTTGCATCTTTTGTATTTTAGATATTCAGCTCTGTATTATGATATTTTTGTACTCCTGATAAACTGATGACACTTATTTGGATGTATCAGGATGTACTTATGTCGATGTTGACTTCTGCTTATGTTACTTTGCTTCCGCTCATCAATACATGATATGACGATCTGTACATGAATGATATCGACGCCTTGTACTTCTTGTAGCAGAGTACGGCGGGTGCACCGTGTCGAGACTCTAGTCCCAGACGGGGCGCTACAAATAGTCTTCTTTTCTAAAAATGACAAGTATTCTAAGGGTGCTAAGCATATAAAGATAAAGTATTTTTCCATTAAAGAAGAATTTCGGAAACAAGAGTGTCAATTGAGCATATTAGCACCGGTCTTATGGTACCGGATCCATTAACGAAAGGATTGCCAATAAAAACATTTCATGAGCATATTGAATGTATGGCTATTGTTAGACGTCGTGAATGATATGCATTAATGTGTTGACACTCTGAGCTCAATAAAAGTTATTTGTTGCTGATATTTTCTGTTTCTGATTATTGTGTATACATAAGTGTGTCAGAATTATGTTACAGGAATGAATGTTTATTAAAGTTTTATTTTACTCTTCATTAAAGGTTGTAGTAAGGACAAGTTTGTTGATGTAGCATATGGAAGAGAGTTTATCAAAATGGATGATTTACAACCGCCATGACTCACATTAGACTTTACTTACTCACAACATTATAAAAGACCAATATTATGGTTAAAGAATTTAAGTATATACTAAAGTGCAAAATATGGTTTTATAAATCATATAAAATGTCACAAGGAACAAGTGGGAGATTGTAAGGTTATGTCCCTTGTGAATTATGGTTATATGATTTATAATTAAATCCTAATTGGTTATTTATGAAGAGTTATCTAGAAGGGTTATGTCTTTTAAGTTAAGAGACACAATTCTTCATTAAAGGGACATGTCTATTTATCAAGGGGTGATATACCAAAGGTCATGATGGAAGTACCTTTTGGTTGCTTATAAACATGGATGAAAGTCCTCTCTTCATCCTAGTTTATTGGTTTTACTTATCCATCAAAGTAAACATTAAAGTAAGGGTTAGTGGAGAGAAACCTCCGTTGAAGTTTGAAGTTGGCTACATCAAAGTTGAAGCTTCCGCTCGTCAAAGATGCTTCCGTGCATCGGATCATGGAGAAAGGTACTTTTCCGCTAAACATCTTCTTATAGATGTGAAATGATTGTGTATGTGAAAGCATAGATTTCTAGATCCTGAAGACTTAATCGCTTACAGATTATACTTCCACCATTGTGTTCGTCATCTATCTTGGGCATAATCCAATTTTGTTGTCTTCTATGAAACAACACACAGTTGCTCAATCATCCAATGAAGCTGAATACCGTGTTATTGTTTTTACTTTGTTAGAATGCGTGTTGCATGTTCGGCATGTCTCATCCCCAAATCAACTCACAGACTTATTAACAAAGCCCTTACCACATGCTCGGTTCCATATTTTGGTGGATAAGATTGGAGACTCACATCGAGCTCCATCATGAGAAGGGGCATATTAGAGGAATGATTTGATTTAGTGTAACTATTGTGTAATCCCATAGAATATGTACATTTCCTTATCGATACATACAACCATAATATTCTTTTCTCAGTAAGGTTGCTTATATACTTGTCTATACTCTCACACATGAGTTCAATGGAAAACGAGCCATTCTCTCGATCTATTATATTTTAAATGTCAAGTATGAATATTATCACATTCAGCTTATAAGCTCCTTAAGGCTCGTTCTTGAGCTCGAATTGGCTCATTTACTAAAATAACGATTAACTGATGCTTTGCCAAAACGAACTTGAAGTCAAGTATGAATTGTGATTCCATCTAATACATACTTCTCAATCCTCAATCGACTACATCACCATGTTTGCATCTCTACCTTTCTTTTAACCATCTACGGCCACATTTGACCATTCTGTTTCCATCCGATTGCAATTTTGTCCTTGCATCCGATTATATTTTTGTTCCTTGGTCTTCCTGAATTAATATATCGTTTCTTTTGTTTGTTTTTCTAGACTAGCTTATCTTGTAAATCGTCTATGCATTTATTCTTTAGTCTTCTTTCTTATTGTTACATCAAACTCGCGAAGTCGGATCTTCATCCGGACTAGAGTTGATTCAGAAACAGTAGTTGATGGAAAAAATCTTACACAATCCAACAACATTAGAAACCCAAGAATTTTACTCCAGAGAAAACTATCCGATAATCAAATTAGTTACGAGTGTTTCCGCATTTAGAAATGCTTAAACTGAAATACTTAAGAGAAAACCATCTCTGTGGCATTCAAGAGATGTATTTTTCAGTTGAAATTGAACATGATCCATTGTTGGACATTTCTTCTGTCTTCTGTATGGTTGGGACATCCAATGCACGTCGTGGAGCTGTGTGTCAGTGAAAGTGTCATGTCCTCCTTGTGCATGTCAAGTGGCACTACGCGTCGAGTTGCATGGCCAAGTTATCTCCTAGTAGATGTCTACTCTGGTAGATGTCATCTTAACTGAGCTGACCAGGATGGCTTTGGACACCAGGTCCATGGCGGACCTTAAGATGCAGCTGAGGTGCGGTCCATTGCCGAGATGACAGCTGAGGCTAAGCTGACGGCTGAAGTCAAGGTGATACCTATGGCTGAGGTTACCAACTTTCAATGCTTCTAGGCAAGTTTTACTGATGCTGACCTCGGATCCCGTCGGATTTGGAGGTTGTGTACTTAGACCCATGCATCTGATGTAAACCTTATGTAGCGCCCGGCCCGATACCGAACATTGGTACCAGTGCACCCGTCGTAGTCTGCTACGAGAACTACAAGACGTCAAAACAATTCAGGTACACGTCACCATGTTGTAGAGCAGATCAGCGGAAACGTCATTCAATTTAAAAATCCATAATCAATGTAGAAACTACAATGCAATATAACAAAAATGGAATATGTATTGGGAAAATCTATTACATTCTCCGATACAAAATAAACCAGAAAGTTTATCAGCTAAGAGATAAACATAAGACTATCCTCCTCAATGTCCAACATCCCAATGAGCCCACTCGCTGTCGTCTTCTACAAATATCATCTCATATTCGGACTCACCTGAAAAGAAATGGAGTAACTATTCTTAGCAAAAACATCGCTAGCAAGTAACCCGTCTATACACCTTACGAGATCACACACGACAAGTCACCGATACATAAATCAATGCCCAAATGTGGTGTTCGGGTTAGAAAATAACCTCGTTATAAGTAAACGTCAAAACCAGATAAGTCACATAAACGAAGCAAAGATAAAGATCAAACACGCATCGAGCAGAACATAATACGAAAATAGGTCATATGCACATGTCGTCTCTTTCATGTCAAGTCTTATGCTTCGTATCACATGATGCATGCATTTCTTCAAAAGCACACACTGAACTAAACAGAGACCCATGCATATGCCTTCTTTTACGAACATGTTATGCGTGTTGTTTCACAAACTTTTTGTACTTCTTCTTATCTTATTCTTTGTGTAGTGGAGACTTTATACCCTGTGGGTGATCAGCCCATAGCAAAATAGAACTTTATACCCTGTGCTGAAAGATCCAAGCCCCATAGCATAAACTTTATACCTGGCTGATGATTCACAGGTGACACTTTTATACACTGCCACTGCAGGAGTGACTTTTATACCGATCAACCAGCAACCATAACCTTCTCCTCTTTTACATACACATGTCTTTTCGCAAAGCAAAACTCCTGTCGGAATGCAAAATGCTTATGTCATGATGCCAAATGCTCATGTCGTGATGCAATATGCTCATATCATATCATGTCAGGCTTATAACGTACACACTCACTTTACATAATAAGGATAAGGTCACAATTCCCAAACATACTTCACTTGAACTATTTCACACACTCTCGTCCCACAAATCCATCTTTAACTCATGCTTAGTCTCAATTCTTCACCCTTAGGGTTACCAACCTCAACACAAATCCATCTCTAACTCATGCTTAATCTCAATTCTTCACCCTTAGGGTTACCAACCTCAACATACCTCACGCACCATTCAAAGACACCCCTTAAACTCATACACTAGTCCCAAACACCACTCACAAGTCCTTCAAACTACTTGCCATTCATTCCCTATCGTTTCTAAAAGTTCAGCTCAAATTCTACAGAACTGGCCACATCGATCGATCGATGTGGCCTTCTAATCGATCGATGTTCCCCCTCCTGATCGATCTATGTCTTCCAGAGAGTTTTAGTTCTACATCCCTGGCTACATCGATCGATCGATGTGGGCCTCTGATCGATCAATGTTCAGTTTTTCTGGACATCGATCGATCGAAGTCCCCCAATTAATCGATCAATGTCTTCTAGAGAGTTGGAAAATCCTGCCAGAACCACTTGGATCGATCGATGTCCTCCCTGGATCGATCCAATTCCCTGTTTCTGCAACTTTTCACCACTTTTAACCACAATGGTGACCCAACCTTTGTTCTTTTTCATTTCAAGCCTAAAGAACACCTAATTGCAATCCTAAAACATGAATCCAACCTACATATGCACTCATGACATCGTGTAGAACCTTAAATACATCAAATGACATGAACCCTAGGCTTTCTACAATTCACACCTTCGAACATGTCCGCAACACCTTCAAACCTAACCCTAAACCAGCCGCCACCCATTTTACCCTCTTCCAGCCTTCCTCAAATCACCCAATCCATCTACGAAACAAACAACAAGCATGGTAGCTAATCACCAAAAAATAAATCGCAGCAAAAACAACATCTTTAGGGCATATTCATCATAAAGTAAGTTAATTGCAAATATTCTCAGAATTGGCCCAAAAAATCATAACTTTACTCAATCAACAACCGTAAATGCACATATTAGAGCAATTAACGTAAACGGATCGAGATTACAAATGTGTGATCTAATTTTCTCTTTCTAAGAAAATAAGGCATATTGAATCAAAATTACGTAAAGCATATAGAAAGGTCACTCGCCTGTGAATCTAGATAATCTTACGGTGATTTGGTTGAACTCCGAGACAGATTGCACCTCGGATTGACCGCGGTTTTCGTCTCCCTTCTTCCTCCTTTATCTTCTTCGCTCCCGCTCTCCCTCTCAGTCGACTCGCCCCCTTCTTTTTTGTAACCGTAGACTTCTCCTGGAGGAGTTATACATAATGTATAGCTCCTTTAGATTTTAACTGGGAAGGGGTAGTTTTGGTATTTTGGATCTAATTTTCTTAATTTCAGCTTTTTGATTATTTTTTCACCTAAAATTCATTTATCTAAACCTCAGAAACATATATAATCACTAAAATTATATTTGGGGCTGTTTTTAATTATTTAATACCAGACTCAGAAAACACGGGGTACGACACCTTAGGCGGCCTGTGCCTTTGTAAAGTCAAATAACATTGACTATGACAGACCGAGTTGGTTACATTTATCGGTTTTTTTAGAATGATGGTTTTGTCCTCATCACACACCTATATTGAACCTAGGGTGAATTTGCGAAGGCGTTTTTTGTTTCCACATATGAGACTTTTGTTTTGTTATTGAATTGGTATAGGTTTACCATATTTATGATTTGGCCCCATCATATTTTCATTTTCTTTTTCCTATAAAGATTATAAGGCCCGTGAATCTGAGTGATTTGATATATATATATATGTATATATATATGTATATGTGTATATATATATGCATGTTTTTAAATACTAAACGTTGTAAGAAATTATTTTTCGTGGTTGTATGAGGAAATTTAATTACCTACAGGCTCCAGTTATGTTTAACGACCATGAGCCTGATGTGTTCATCGAGGTAACCCATTCTGCCAAGAAAATTATGTTATGGATACATACACATACACGCACACACACATATATATGCATGTTTTAAAATACTGAGCATTATAAGAAATTATTTTTCATGGTTATATGAGGAAATTTAACTACCTACAGGCTCTAGTAATGTTTAACGACCATGAGCCTGATGTGTTCATCGAGGTAACCCATTCTGCCAGACAATTATGTTATATATATAAACACACACACACAGATATATATGTATATATGTATATATGTGTGTGTATATATATGTTTTTCAATACTAGACGTTGTAAGAAATTATTTTTCGTGGTTGTATGAGGAAATTTAATTATCTACATGCTCCAGTAATGCTTAACAACCATGAGCCTGATGTGTTCATCGAGGTAATCAATTCCGACCAGACAATTATATTATGTATATATATGTTTAAATACTGAACGTTGTAAGAAATTATTTTTCGTGGTTGTATGGGAAAATTTAATTACCTACAGGCTCCAGTAATGTTTAACGACCATGAGCCTGATGTGTTCATCGAGGTAACCCATTCTGACCAGAAAATTATGTTATATATATGCATGTTTTTAAATACTGAACGTTGTAAGAAATTATTTTTCGTGGTTGTATGAGGAAATTTAACTACCTACAGGCTCCAGTAATGTTTAACGACCATGAGCCTGATGTGTTAATCGAGGTAACCCAGTCTGACCAAACAACTATGTTATATATATATATATGTATATATATATGATTTTAAAAACTGAACGTTGTAAGAAATTATTTTTCGTGTTTGTATGAGGAAATTTAATCGCCTACAGGCTCCAGTAATGTTTAACAACCATGAGCTTGATGTGTTCATCGAGGTAATCCATTCTGACCAGACAGTTATGTCACTTTCCTATTTCCTGGTGATGTATGCTAAACGCTAGATATGTCGACATGATTCCGAGACTAGGCGCAACGTTAATTTTTGAACTAGTATGTATTTCTGGTCACATGGTAAAATACATAGTGTTTTTTAATTCTGTCGATATCTAATTATATACATTCTGTGTTTGCACTATTTTTAATTTAAGAGAAGAAAGCAAAAAATAAAAAATAAGAAAAGAAAAAAGAAAAGAGAGTAAGAGAGTAAGAGAAGAATAATAGTTGTGTAGAAAAATAAAAAAAGAAAGCCCCAAACCTTAAAACCCTAAAAGCCCTAATACCGGAACGCTCCAATTCAAATCGAACAATATTATCGTTAATACTTCTTTACTAAAGGTGTATTAAATAAAAACTTAAGAAATTTAGTGTGCCATTTTTAAAGACATATGAAGTCTTTGTATGTTTTTGGCACCGAAGTTTTCAAATATTTTTAATTTTTTAAATTTACATACTTTTTTATTTTAAAAAAATCTACAATATTTCCAAAACTATTTATGTGTATTTATGTAGATGTATGTATAATGTTTATTTATTTAGTGATGGAAGAAGAAACATAATTAATTACTTCCGGGGTAAAAGAAATTGAGTACTTCTCCACAAAAAAAAAAAAAGGAAATTGAGTTAAAAAAAATAAATAGGCGGAGAAATTATTGTGAATTTGGAAAAATGTAAATGTCCACTTTGTTTCCCTCCAATATTGTGTCATCGTACTCCACTGCCTGAACCTGCCTCTGAATTCCCACCTCGCCCCCCATCCCACCCCACCCCACCCCAATACATCTTCTCACCTCATACAATCAAATGTGGGTGTTCCTTTTCTAATTGAGCGAATCCTATATATCTTTTGCCCCTCCCCCCTCATAAGCCTCACCAAATTCTCATATGCTGTTCGGCTGCTCTATTGACCAGAGCATTGCTGCTTTTTTCTTCTAGGGGTAATGTTGCTCCATTTACCCTCTGCATTTGTTGTTTTCCTCTCGTAACCCCTTTTCTTTTGTATTTTTCTAGGTGTTTTGTTTTATTTGTTTTGGCACTGTGCTTTTCTTGTTCTTTGTACTGTTTATTTATTTTTTGATGATGATTTTTGCCTGTCTTTGCTATTTCGGGGGATAAATGTGTGCAATTTAATGGTATAAGCGGCTGCATGCTAATGTAGTATCTTTGTATTTAGATGAGGCGTTTATTGTACTTGGGCCTCCCTAGCTAACCTATAAAACGTTTGGCCCAAACTGGCGTTGCGACTGATTAGTGTTGTTGTTATCATCATTTTATTGTCTAAGCTTCTTCCGGGCTGGCCTTTTTATCTGATAGTTTTAGTCTTTAGCTGTATATTTCTTTTTGTATCTTTGCTTTAGGAGTTCTGGTAGGGTCGATCTGGGGGGTGGGAGCGAAAGGTCAATGGAGCTCTAAGTATGGTGATTCTGATTTTTGATTTCTCGCTGTTCCTGTAGCTGTGTCTTTAGGGTCTCTATATTTGTGAAGTTAGTGCATTTTGTGGGTTTATTTATGTTCGTTCTGAAGCCTGTGGTCTTTTGTTTTTCTTCTCTTGAGCTAGTTTTAGGAGCTCCTTTTTTATGTTTCTTTGGGAAATTTTATTTTGTTTTGTTGCATTTTTTTTCAATTTGAATATTGGGCGGGAAAATTTTCCTTTCTCCCCGTTCTTTGTGAATTATATGGTTCGCTTTTTCCCTTGTCCTGAGGTGAAGGATTTGGGTTTTCCTTATCTGTTTCATATCATCATTATTACTCCCCCCCCCCTCGCCCCCTTCTGAGTCACTTTTGGGATTAAGAATACTTATGCATTTATTACATAATCTGATACTACACTTTTGCAAAATTAAAATTTTCTCATCTGTGTAGATGATCTAGATCACTATTCATGCAGAGGAAAGAAACATTTAGGCTACTGTTGTCTATTGCTTTGTGTGTCTTTTATTCTTCAAAACTTATCAACTTTGATGCACACTCTTTTCTCCTTGTACATACAATTTTCTGTAAGCTTGATACTTTAATTTGTCTGTTATAATATCGCTATCAAGGGGTAATAGGGGATAAAATTTTAGGTTGCTTGTTTTTGTATTAACAGGTGAATAAGACTATTCGTAATATGCTTTCAGATAAAGTGCATCAGAAGTACACCCTAACTTTGCCTTTCTGATCCATCCATTCTTTTACAGGATATATTGCAGTATTATCGGACTCGAGGTATTGTTTGCATGTTTTATTTGTTTAGGCTAGCTAGTGTCCTCTTGGCATTAATTATGCCAATCAGTGTAATTTTAGCAATTTATACATTTTAGTTTTGTGCTAATAATTTCTTATTTCCAATGTGATAGTCTCAAGTTGACAATGGCAGAACCTATTAAGGCAGATGACAATTCTGAAGCTTTGATTTCAACACCACCAAATATACCTCCAGAAAATATGCCTGTGCAGACAAACAAGCCTAAACATGCTATTACCAGTAGGCCTGGATTTGGAACCTCCGGAAACCCAGTTTCTTTGCTGGCGAACCACTTCAAAGTTTCCATCAAGCTTCCAGATGAAATATTTTACCAATACAATGTAGAGCTCCTTGGCATGTGAAGTGTATTTGCATTTCTGATTCTTTGTTTTAGATGTAAACACTTCCCGATATATACAGGTATCAATCTGTTCAGAGGACATTAAAGCAATTGAAAGCAAGAAAATTGGGAGAAGAGTTGTTGATAAGCTTTTCCAAACCTACGAATCTGAGTTAGCTGGAAAGGAATTTGCATATGATGGGGAAAAATCCTTGTATACAGTGGGTCCGTTGCCTCATAACAAGTTAGAGTTTACAGTAGTTCTTGAGGATGCTATTGCAACATGGTAACTTTTCGTTGATTAAGTTCCTTGTTTGCATTGAACCTGACAGATCTTCAATGGGTGCATGATGTTTTAAGTACCTTATCCATCACTTTACAGTCAGAAACCTTCTCAAACTGGCGGCCCTGATGAGTCAGGCAAAAGAGTGAAACTTGCTCTACCATCAAAAACTTTCTCCGTGGTGATCAGGTTTGCTGCGAAAATTCCCATGAGGCCAATCTCTCTTTCCCTTCAAGGAGCTGAATCTGACAATGTGCAAGATGCACTGAGGGTGCTTGATGTTGTTCTTAGACAACAAGCTGCTGTGAGGTATGTCAAAATTACCTTTCAGAAAACTTATCTATTTTTTTATATCTCTAGACATATTGATGCTTGGCTGGCCCAGTATAATGACAAATCTTAATTGCAGAGGATGCTTTATAGTCAGACAGTCATTCTTTCATGACAATTCAATGTCTATCATGGACATTGGTGGAGGATTTTCCGGGTGTCGGGGTTTCCACTCTAGTTTTGTTCCTACTGTTGGAGGATTATCTCTTAACATGGGTATGACTTTACATATCAAAGTCTCTTTCTCTATCCTGGTGAAGCAAAGCTTCCAATCGCATGCTGATGTATATTTTCCTGCAGATGTAACTACAACAGTTTTGCTCACTCCTGGGCCAGTAATCGATTTTCTACTGGCAAACCAGAATGTGAAGGACTCTCGATATATTGACTGGACAAAGGTAGACGCATTTCCGTAGCTTCAATATGACCTGTCTTGTTTCCATTCTTAATAAACTGTAATTATTTTCCGGAACAGGCAAATAAAATTTTGAAAAATATGAGGGTAAAGGCCAGGCACAACAACAGGGAGTTCAGAATTATCGGCTTGAGTGAGAAACCCTGCAACCAGCAGCTGTATGCGACAATTAAGTTGCCATTTTTTGTATGATTCCATTTTGAGATAAAAGTACTGACATGGAGCTTTCTCTTAGTTTCTCACTGAAAGTGAAAAATGACGTCGGAGAAGATGGAGCGGAGACTGCAGATATCACTGTTTATGATTACTTTGCAAAACACAGAAATATAGAAATCAAAGATTCTGCATACATGCCATGCCTTAATGTTGGAAGGCCAAAACGGCCTAACTATCTACCCATAGAGGTGTTCTTGTTTAGCCGCTTTTGCAGCTCTATTCTAGGTCTCAGGAGATACTAATTGCCGCCAAGATTAAATAAATCATTCTTTTGAATTTCAGCTATGTTCTCTCCTGTCTCTTCAACATTACACAAAAGCATTGTCCCCATTTCAGAGAGCATCATTACTTGAAAAGTCAAGGCAGAAGCCCCAAGACAGAATTCGTGCCATAACTGATGTGTGTTTCGCTCTTTTCATAGACTGATGTCCATTATCTAAATCTTATTTGTGATTTTTGCTACTTATTCTACTCCATTCAAATTTTCAGGCGGTGAAGGACAATCAGTATGATGATGATCCTCTTCTTGCTGCTTGTGGTGTCTCCATTGAAAAACAGCTTATTCATGTAGATGGACGGGTACTTGAGGCACCAACGGTAATTTGGGTTTTCCTTGGTTGTACAGCTGGGTTCACATACATTTCAGATTTCTGATGGCATATGCAATTTGTAGTTGAAGGTTGGTAACAATGAGGATTGCATACCTCGTAATGGTCGCTGGAACTTCAATCAAAAGGTACTTTTTGATGATTGGAAAATCCAAGCTGCCTCTTGCTATTGTAGGTTTCTAATGACCAAGCATATGTAGCCCCAAACACTAGTGGTGCATATGCTATTTAGCCAATTGGTCTACAAGGTATCACTGGCCTTGGATATATATGCAACCCAATCCCTCCTCACTGGAATGAACAAATATATATACACACGTATATATATATATATATATATATATATGTATATATATATATGTATGTATGTATGTATATATGTATGTATATATATATGTATCTCTGTGTGTGTGTTTGTGTGTGTGTGTGTGTGTGTTTCCTTTTGCATTCATAGCTCCCTTGTGAAATTTTAGTTGCAGAAAAAATACAGAAAGACAATCAATTCTAAGCAAGTGGTCATTTTGGATTTGATTCGTCATTTTATAGTGTTCTAGAAAAACTGAGCGGTGTTTTTTCCTCTACATCTTACTGACAGCTTCCGCTTTCTTCTGTATAGCAACTATTATCTCCCACCAGGATTACTTGTTGGGCGGTTGTGAACTTCTCATGTCCTTGTGATACGAGTCATCTCTCAAGAGAGCTTATTAATTGTGGAAGGACCAAGGGCATTGTAAGTTAAGAAATTATTTGTTTCAGAATTATATCTATGGCTATACATTTTTTTTTTGCTGAAACTTTTTCATTTGTTTCAGCATATTGAACGCCCATATTCACTAATAGAGGAAGATCCACAGTGTAGAAGGGCTGGTCCTTCAGTGCGAGTTGAGAAGATGTTTGAGAAGATTATGTCCAAGCTCCCTGGTTATCCACAGTTTATCTTATGTGTGCTGCCTGAGCGAAAAGTTTCTGAGATATATGGTAAAATTGTAATTGTTTTCCCTTTATTTATTATTTGTTGCTTTTAATGATTTGGCTTATAAAAGTTTTGTTGCTGATCATATTTTCCACTGATAATACCAAGGCCCTTGGAAAAAAAAGAATCTTTGTGATCTTGGCATTGTCACTCAGTGCATTTGCCCCTCAAAGATCAATGATAATTACCTCACAAATGTGCTTCTGAAGATCAATTCCAAGGTACTTGATCAGATGCAAAAATGGAGCAGTTGGAACAATTTTTTCTAATGTTTTGCAAAATTTGATTAAAATTTTGTTCCTGGGGCATCTTTTCTTATTAGCTTGGAGGAATCAATTCGTTGTTGGCCTTAGAGCGTTCTTCTTGCATGCCTTTCGTCAAGCATACTCCAACTATGATATTGGGAATGGGTGTTTCTCATGCTTCTCATGGACGATCAGATACTCCTTCAATTGCTGCTGTAATGCCACTATTTGGGAATTTATACTACGATTCTTTAAATTTCTCTTAGTGAAGTCTAGTGGACCCAATTTGTGAATTTTCAGGTTGTTGGATCTAGATCTTGGCCACTCATGTCAAGATATAGAGCAGCTGTGCGCACACAATCCCCAAAAATGGAAATGATAGAGTCCTTATACAAACCTTTAGCAAATGGTGAAGATGGAGGCATCATGAGGCAGGCTTGTTATTTAATCTATCTACAGAAGTTGAAATAATTATATTGCTTCTGGAACTGCTTAAACTTCTGAATTGATGCTGTAGTTAATTTTTCTTTTCTCTTACAGGGAACTACTTATGGATTTTTATGAAACAAGCAAGGGTTGTAAGCCTTCTCAGATTATTGTTTTCAGGTATTTTCCGGTTGTTGAGGAGATAATCTCAGCTGCTTTGCCTTGTGTATGTCCATCTTGATTACTCCCATCTTGATTACTCCCATCTTGGTACATAAAGAGTTTGCTTTTGTCCATGGATCTTGTGCTTCAGTTTTTGGGTTCCCTTAGCAGCTAAATGTGTGTCTATTATACCTGAAGAGTTTGCTTCTACTGAAAAATGCTTTGCTGTTTTTTTCCTCTTTATTTTTAAATGTTTCAGATTTTAGTTGCTCTTTCCAATATCTGGAGTTAACAATTTGATCATGATCAATGCTTTTCTATCCAATTCGACTTTCACAAAAAAAAAAAAAAATTGTGCATCTTATGTGATGTTTTCCAAATAATTTCCTCAAATAATTATTAAAATATTAGTTTCTTCTGTCTTCCCTATATCCATTTTCTTGTTGTTTACGCAGCTAAGTTTCTTAGCACATATATATGCTTTTAAGCCATATCAATCCAATGTATGCATTTGTTCTGCATAAATAACTATGTCTGAACACTTAAATATGTTGGCTTTCTTTTAGTTAGCCTGCTGTTGTGTTCCTCAGGGATGGAGTAAGCAAGTCGCAATTTAGTGAAGTTTTAAATGTGGAGCTTGATCAAATGATAAAGGTATTCCAATTTCATGGACTGTTATGGGTCTCTGTCAATTTCTTCTGAGAAATTCAGTGGTTTGACTTGTTGTACTTGGGTTTTCAAAGTGTTGCATGATTATTTAAATCTGGTCTGTCTTTTGTGTGAAGAATTACTATTCTTTCAATAAAAAGTCTGTGTAAGAAAAATCAGCCCCTAGTTTGTCATCTAACAAAGTTCCACAGGCAGCAGTAATAAGAATGCATTCTGCCGGAGAAAAGCCTATACTTCTTTTCTGCCCTCATTTTATTATCTGAGGTTTCCGAATTCTTTCAGGCTTATGAGCATCTTGGCGAAGTCGTATTTCCTAAGTTCACAGTAATTATGGCCCAAAAGAATCACCACACAAAGCTATTTCAAGCTGGTGCACCTGAAAATGTTCCCGCAGGTCTGTCTGTTTTCTATTATATGCTTTTGTCATATTGTTATGTTTAGACGTGCTTTCACTGTTTTTTACAATGTCTTTATTTCTTCATAGGCACAGTTGTGGACACAAGAGTCGTCCATCCAAGACATTTTGACTTCTACATGTGTGCTCAAGCTGGAACGGTAGTAAGTTTTTGTCACTATTTCCTCCAATAATGGGGTATGCTAAAGTGATGCTATTAAACATTACAAGAGCGGATAACTTCTCGGAGTGGTGGCAGAAGTTTTGACATCATAAGGCCAAGGGGAGATAGATTCAGATTATAGATTAGCTGTTGTTTGTGGTATCTGGTATCTAGGATTGGCACATCTTGACATATTCCAGTGACAAGTTCTGTTTGTATAGTCGAAGAGGAAGTGTTTGTGGCTTTGTGCAAAATACAAGCATGGACAAGCTGGCAAAATGCTGAAAATTTTGTTTCATTTTGGCTGTTTCTGCTTCTCTAATTTATGCTGAAAATAACAGGGAACTTCCCGGCCTGCTCATTACCATGTCTTGCATGATGAGATTGGTTTCTCTCCAGATGACCTCCAAAATCTCACCCATTCACTATCATATGTGTAAGCTTCAGTATCATCACTGTGTGCCTTTTTTCTTTTTCGTTCTCTCTTTTTATTTGAAGTGCTACATCTGATTGCCCAAGGGGGGATTTCATTTCGTTTGACCTTTCATCCTTTTTTCCTTTATTATTTTGTTTTGGGTCATTTTTGCAGGTATCAAAGAAGTACTCATGCCATATCAATAGGTATTTTAACTTGCAGTTGCAGATTTTTTCTTGTCCAGAACACATTAGATTGGTACAATAAGGAGCAATCAGATCGTGAATTAATAGGCTTTACACAAATATCTGATTCATACTATTGGTCCTCTCCTGCAGTGGCTCCAATCCGTTACGCTCATCTTGCAGCCCAGCAAATGGGGCAGTTTATTAAGTTTGAGGATTTTTCCGAGACTTCTTCTGGCCACACCACTTCAGTTGGTAGCATCACGGTCCCTGAGTTACCAAGGCTGCACGAAGAAGTTGAAAGCTCCATGTTCTTCTGCTAAAATGGCGATTGATCTTAGAGAAAGGTCCATATAGGGACATGTAAATATTTGGTGCATCATGCAAGCAATCCCCTAGGCGTCCATGTTCTTGAAGGGGTTTGAGGAATAGGAAGCTTGCCAAACATTATCTTGGATGAAAGTTATTGCTTAGCTTTTAAGCTGCTCAGCGTATAGGATTTTGTCGCATGTTGCTGACACCAACTTTATTATTACCTTGGCTGCTAGCTTGCTGTTTTGACTGAGGAGCGACTTTTAGGACTTCTATTTTTGCTCCACCAACATGCTTTCAAAAGTTTAGGACTGAAATGTGATTGTTGAACTTTCATGTAAAGTCATTGTATCCATGTATGTTTTACGGACAGTTTTCAAGAAAAAGCAGATAAGATTAGAAAAAAAAAATTCACTCATAACATTCTCCTAAGTTCTGTCCAACGATAATGTATCACAATTTTCAGTGGCGAAGCTTATCCTACTTGGTTGGTTTGTCTCAATACCTGATAAAACACGAACCATCTCCTTCTAATTTAGATTTCGGTTTACTTGTCTCCCTACGCGAGAAACCAATACACGAGAAAAGATGAACAGCCTCTTTCTAACCAAGAGATGGACAAGATTCAGATGTAATAAAGTTCACGGAATCTGTTGTTCACCTTGTAAGACTCTTTAAGCGGATTTTGAGGAGCAAAGGAACATGAGCTAGATGTTGCATGAATAACCCTATCTAACTCCACTTCGAGTTTAGCGTGTGAATTATAGGCCTCCACGTAAAGCTTAGAAAAGCCTCCATGTCCTGAACTACTCTACTTCCACCAGCACATTAAGCCCAATTTATGAATGAGAATTCTCCTCTCCATAAGAGAGGACCTAAGCCATGTGTGTGTAAGAATGCTTCGGAGCAAAAGTATGTTTTGAAAAAGGCACGCGAAAGAGCAAGAGAAATCTTAGAGAGACCTTGTTCTATCATATATTTTAATCTGTGAAAGGAATAAATAATCCCCTCATCGATCTCTCCGTATTTCCCCAGTAGATAAGTGATGGAGGAATAATATAGATAACACTTGAACGCAATACTATGACAAGGTCGGATTCTCGCCTAGAATCAACATATGATCCAAGTGATGCAACTAACGATAGTTGCTGTAGAAATCCTGCAAGATTCAACAACGTTAGAGGCCTTAGAGTTTTACTCTATGAAAAACCCTTTGTCAATCAAGTCAGTTGTAGGATTTTTCATATTTAGAAGTGTATATGCTGAAATATTTAGAGAAACCTATCTCTTTTTATAGGTCGAGAAGAATGTTTTGTAATTTGACTCATGTTCTAGCTTGCCTTATGTTGGGTGTTTTTTGTGCCCTTTGTATCTTGAGACGAGCCAATGCATGTTTAGGAGCTATAGGAGAATGCTAGATGTCCTGTCCTGCTTGTGTATGGTTGCCAAGTCTCGTCACTTGTCGAGTTACATGGCTAAACTGCTTATGTGGTAGGTGTCTCCTTGACTGAGCTAACGTGAGAGACTTTGTGATACGTGCAAGAATGGACCTTTCTTTAACTCTAAAGATTCTCCTCCAAATATGGTTTAGACACAATGAAGATAACTTAATCTTGCTTCCAAATAAGTTGAAAAAAACCTTTTGAACATAAGTCCTCCAATGAGTTCTACATAACCCAAGCAAGATACCTCTCTCTTGGATATTTTCCTCCCCGGAATTCGACAACTCTCACAAGGATGTTCAAGCCTTGAAAGATTCTAGCCTTGATTTTGAATATGAACCAAGAAAACACACAAGAATTACTCTTAAAGAAGAAGAAATTTTCATTGAAGGTGTGTGCTTACAAGGCTTCTCTTATGTGCCTTTTATAGGCAAAAATATCACAAGACAAGAAATTATCTTACAAATTGAAATAGTGATCGAAAAGACTACATATTTCTAAAAACTAGTCATGTAGGCTCCATAAAAACTAGTCTTGCAAGTCTTGAATGATGATTTCAAAGTAGGTCCCTCAAGTACTTTTAATGTAAGACTTTAAGGATTTGTCTTCAACTTGAAATCTCTTCTGGTTTGTGACTGATTTTTGGACATCTTTCAATCCGAACTAGGCCTTGCTCTTTCTTAGAAAATTGTATCCCATTGAGTGTAGAAAATAGGCATATAAATTTCTTTACATTTGGCCCAACCATTGAGGAGATACATCTAAATTACTGAAGGTATGTTACAGAATTCGGTAGAAACAATACTTCCATTTGTATGCTCTTTTTGGCTATCAAGATGACCGAGTTTGGAAAAGTACAAAACATAAAAATTGTAGATCATTGTCTTAGGTTTCCAACGCATCTTACAACTACTAATTTGGCCTTGTGGTTAGAGAGATACGTTAATTCTACCAAAAATGGTCCTGCAGAAACTCACAATCCGAGATGAGCCTAAACTATTACAACATAAACATTTAAAAAGCAAAATAAAGAACACATTCTATCTTAATGATATTTTCCAGTGGTTTTAAAAATTCTTATAAATCATGTTATAGGTTCAATAAGGTGAACCCAATGTATAAATTCCCTTGGTTCATCTTGCACATGTTTAAATAGGAAGGCCCCCCACTTCATGCATTAGTTTCTTAGTTTTACTTCTTGTTAAAGATCCTTGATCTTGCATGTTTGTGTTGAGAAATATGTTTGGATAATTTTCAAAGTCATGATTTTAAGTGGTGAATACTTAAAAATGTCACACATGGTATTATATGTGATTAAAAGTTTAAAAAGTTGAAAAAGTTGACATCGATCTCTCAGGTTGTTGTACGTCGATCGATCGATGTACATCGAACCCTCATGTCGATCGATCGATGTGGTTCTGTGAGACGTCGATCTCTGAAGCTGAGGCACTTCGATCGATCGACGTCTAGGGTTTTTAGAAATATTTTTCTAAAATGTGATAAAATGGTTGTTTTCATTTGTATATGAATTATACATGTTCATTATGTGATTATTTTGTATTTTTGGTGATTATTATTGTCTTGTGACTAACATGCCTTCGAAGTTTCTACAACTTACCAAAAAGGACAAAATTGGTATTTTGAGTTTTATAGGAACATCACACGATGAAAATGTTTCAAGGATGTATTCTCATCCTATTTATCATGACAAAGGTGGAATTGTGACTATTTCTGACCATCGGGGTCATTTCTGGAGTTTTCTCATACCAGGGGTATTTTGGTTATTTCACACCCCTGAGGGTATTTATGGTATTTTCACTCAAGGAATCTCTTGAGCATATTATTATCTTCATTTTGGAGCTGTGTTATTATTAGTTTGAAGATTATATGGTGATCTTATATCTTATTCTCTCAACCGATGATATTATTGACTATAGCTGGATATGTGACGATTTGAGATGTCACATTCTATTTTTTCTTGAAGACACTCTTATATATGTTATAAGAGAATATTTATCATCATTATTCAGGGATATTAAAGGTGTCTAAGGTGTGGAAATGATCTCAACATATAAGAAGAAATATCGGGGAATTTCGGTGTTATACGTTGACATAATCTTGTCAAGTGTTATCTATTTATTTCTTCTTCAAAAATCTGAGTTGCTACACATATATGTATGGTCAAAAACGTTAGTTTGCAGTTGAGAATGATACATTATTCATTTTATGAGTTGGAGACAAGTGGACCAACCAAAAAGGAGCTAGTTGGCAAAATTGCCAACTTGGAAATTTCAAAAAAAAATACCCAACGGCTATATGATAATTCTTGGGTATTTTCAGCAGATTTTTGGAATTCAAATGGAGCTCTCACATGCCCTATTATTGTGCTTGAAGTTGGAGATAATTTGGTGGTATTATCCTTTCTTATTTTATTAAGAAAAAGCAAAAATTATTTTTGCAAAAATGCATGGTAGCCAACGACTACATTCAAAGTTGGAGCAGAATTTTTTTTTTGAAATGGTCTTCTCCCACATGCCTATTCTCAAGATAGAAGTTGAGGTATTTTGGTGCAATTTCTTCTTCTTATTATCTACATTTTGCAAAGGATAAATGAGACTATCCTAGGTGGAAAAAATCGGCCAACAAGGAGTTGCCAAGGTGGACCAATCATTGTGTTTTATTTTGCCAAGTGTACAAAGCCAACCAATGATGAGAAGACATTTGGAGTTGATGATGAAGATGATGACACATTGGCATTCTTATCTTCAAGGCTCATCTCACACTATAAATAGAGGCATTGGTGAAGAAGATGAAACACACTTGAAGCTCACAAGCATTTGTTGAAATTGTCTAGCTTTCATCTTCATCTTCTTGTTGTTATTATTTTAGTCATTGTAGCAAAGGTGTTCTTGTTGTATTTTAGTGAGCTACAAGCCTCTTGAGCTTCATTTGTAAGATTGATTAGCCATCTTTATAAGGCTACATCAATAGGTGTTAGAAGAGTTGCAACTAAGTGTTGCTTAGAAGGTGATTATCTAAGTCTTGAATAGGGTTGGTGTATAACCCAAGGATCAAGCTTGGCTCTTGTTGTAAGGTGTTCATTTCATAGTGAAATCCAAGAAAAGGTGTTCCTTGGGACTGGAGTAGGTCACATTGACCGAACCAGGATAAATCCTCGGTGTTCTTCTCTTGTTTCTTTATTTCTGCTTTCTGCCCGTTTTTGACTGTAGTTTTCACCCAAGTTCACACAATTTGAAAAAATAGCTAAACATTTTCAAAATTCGTGATTTTTGGTGGAGTTATACTTCAGACTGTTAGCTTTCATTTGCAACAAGAATCACTTGATTTGAGCAAGGGAAAGTTAGTCTTTCAGTCTTTGCAAGATAACTGCTCTAATCTGGCTGCAATCTGACCAGTTTTGAGAAAACATAAATTCTGTATTTTTCAAGAATTGTTTGAGGTCAGGGCCTTTTGGAAACTTCATCTATACATCCTAAGGAGTGTTTTGATATGAAGATAAACCTTTTTAGTTGAGTATTCAAAGAGAAACACGTTTTGCAAAATCAGCAACATTCTGTCCAATTCTGTCCAGATTGACCATCTGAATCGTTTTATTTGTTTGAAGAGTCAAACGATCTTATTTTTGTCTGATTTTTGGAAAGAGTCTTGTTAACTCATTGAAGTTCAAATATGGAAAGTTTCATAATCTTTGGAGTTTTGTACAATTATTTGTGAATTTTTGAAAACGGGTTCTGAATCTGAGGTGGTCTCAGATTCTGTTTTCAAAGGGGATTTTAACAAAGGGTTGTAGTGTAATTTCCACTAACCACTATTCATCCCCCCTCTAGTGGTGTTTATTGCAGGTGCACGGTCCAACAGTTTGTAACATTATGTGCATTCTCATTATCTTGACATGGATGAAGGTTATGGACCTCATCATTCCCCCCCTTCTTTAAAAGGATTCGACCTCGAATCTAAATCATCACCAAAAGGGGTAAGATCAGCAACGTTAAAAGTATGAGAAATTGAACCATACTTACTCTCCAGAAGGTCAAGAATGTAAGAATTATCTCCAACCTTTTGAAGTACTTTGAAAGGGCCATCTCCTCTTGGCATGAGCTTAGATTTTCTTTCTCTAGGAAACCTTTCTTTCCTTAAATGCAGTCAAACAAGATCACCTGGTTCAAACAAAACTTCCTTGCGTCCTTTGTTAGCTTGTTTTGCATACTGTTTGTTTTTCTTTTCAAGTTGTAGCTTAACCTTAGCATGCAATTTCTTAATGAGTTCAGCCTTATTCTTACCATCAATACTTGCACGTTCATGAACAGAAATAGGCACAAGATCAAGTGGAGACAAAAGATAGAAACCATATACAATTTCAAACAGTGAATGTGCTGTACCACTGTGAACACTTCTACTATAATCAAATTCAATACATGGACAGCAATCTTCCCAATTCTTAAGGTTCTGCTGAATTATAGCACGCAATAATTGAGACAAAGATCTATTCACAACCTCAGTTTGACCATCTGTTTGGGGGTGAGCAGTAGTAGAAAATAAGAGTTTTGTTCCAAGTTTACCCCACAACACACGCCAAAAGTGACTTAAGAATTTAGTATCTCTATCACTAACAATGGTTCTAGGCATGCCATGTAGACGTACAATTTTCTGAAAGAACAAGTTTGCTATGTGAGATGCATCATCAACCTTTTTACAAGCTATGAAGTGTGTCATTTTAGAAAATCTGTCAACGACAACAAACACATTATCACTTCCATTTTTTGATCTAGGTAATCCCAAGACAAATTCCATAGATATATGAATCCAAGGTGACATAGGGACAGGTAATGGGGTGTACAAACCATGTTGATGTGATGTAGATTTAGCTTTCTTGCAAGTAATACAACTTTCACAAACCTTCTATACATCAACTCTCATATGGGGCCAAAAGAAATGTTCCTTTAACATCTCTAATGTCTTAAAGATGCTAAAGTGTCCGATTAAACCTCCACCATCTGCTTCTTTGACAAGTATCTCTCTGACAGAACACTTAGGTATGCACAATTTTCTTTCTTTAAACAAATATCCATCATGTAAATAATACTTACCAAATGGAGAATCGGCACATGCATCAAATATTGACTGAAAGTCAGGATCAGATGTATATAATTCCTTGATGCACTCAAATCCAAGCAAATGAGATGACAATGTAGTAATCAAAGAATATCTCCTAGATAATGCATAAGCTACAATGTTATCTTTTCCTTGCTTATATTTTATCACATAAAGAAATTGTTCAATGAATTCAACCCATTTTGCATGCCTCTTGTTTGAATTTCCTTGGGTTTTAAGGAACTTAAGACTTTCGTGATCAGTATGAACCACAAACTCCTTATGTTGCAAATAATGTTGCTAAGTCTGCAATGATCTAACCAGTGCATACAATTCTTTGTCATAGGTTGAATAATTCAATTGTGCTCCCTTAAGCTTTTCACTAAAATAAGCAATCGGTTGTTTAGACTGTGATAGTACATTTCCTATACCAACACCACTAGCATCACATTCAATTTAAAATGTTTCATCAAAGCTAGGTTGTCTTAGAATAGGTGCAGAAGTTAACCTTACTTTAAGTTCATCAAAGGCTTTCTGTTGTGACTCTCCCCATTGAAATCCTACGTCTTTTTTAACAATGTCATTCAAAGTTGCAGCAATAGTAGAAAAGTCCTTAACAAATCTTCTATAGAAACTCGCCAACTCATGAAAGCTTCTCACTTCTCCAACAGTTGTGGGAATTGACCATTCTAAAATTGAGTTCACTTTATCTTTGTCCATTTCAATTCCATTTGCACTAACAACAAATCTTAGAAAAACAACTTTTTCCATACAAAAAGAACATTTCTTGAAATTTGCACATAATTGTTCTTTCTTCAACGCTTCAAAAATGCTTCGTAGCTGGCTTATGTGTTCATTCAAAGTCTTAGAGTAAATCAAGATATCATCAAAGTACGCAACAATAAATTTTCCAATGAATGGACGTAAGACTTCATTCATTAATCTCATGAAAGTACTAGGTGCATTAGTTAAACCAAATGGCATGACTAACCACTCATACAATCCAAACTTAGTCTTAAATGCAGTTTTCAATTCATCACCTTCTCTAATCTGTACTTGAAAGTGACCGCTTTTAAGATCAATCTTGGTAAAATACTTAGCACCGTGCAATTCATCAAGCATATCATCAAGTCTAGGAATAGGGTACCTGTATTTTACACTTATCTTGTTGATGGCTCTACAATTAGTACACATTCTCCATGTACCATCTTTATTTGGTACAACGATCACAGGAACAGCACAAGGACTCATGCTTTCCCTCAGTTTTCCTTTGGCCAAGAGTTCTTCTACTTGGCGCTGAATTTCCTTTGTTTCAGCAGGGTTTGCTCTGTAGGCTGGCCTATTGTAGGATCTGCAAGGCACTACTCGAAGGGGGAGGGGTTGAATAGTGGGTGTGGAAAATGTGGCTTTTAAAATTGTTTTACACCAAAAACTCAACTTCTGAAAACAGTTTCTGTTTTCAGGACCAGTTTTGAAACCTTTTGAAAACTAGGTTGCAGGTCTTCAAAAATTCTGAAATTTGGAGAGAACTTAGTCTCAGATGTTCTGAGTATCTCCGAAAAATTTCAGATTAAAATTCAACCTCTAACCTCTTGAAAAATCATTGGAGGTCAGATTGCGCAAATACGTTCAATTGGGTTGAAACAGTTTTGAAAACTTCTCTTGGGAAGATAATCAAATACGTTCAAAGTCTCAACCTTTGCAAGACTGAAAATCAGACTACACTAGTCTCAGAACTTTGGGCATTTGGATGACTTATACTTGTTCAAAAGGGTTCAAACTTGCGCCAAAAGAACCTTAAGACATGTGACTATGATTCTGAAAGTTTTGTGATTTTTGAAATTCGTTTACTATTTTTAATAACGGATTAAAAACGATGCACAGTGCTGAAACTGAAAGTAAGTGCTGAAAGTAAATAACACCAGGAATTTTATACTGGTTCAGTTAAAACAACCTATTCCAGTCTTCGAGGACACCTTCCTTGGTTAGAACTAATCATAAAACACAAAGAACACCTTGCCACACAGGGTTGATGGAGTTACACACCAACTCCAACCCTTTACAAACATTGTATGTGAATACAACGATCACGAACACCACCACCTTGCAAGTGCAAGATTGATCACACCTTGATCAATCTCTTGCAACAATAAAGAGAGTATGTGGTGGTCTATATGAAGTCTATTCAAATGTATGAATATGAGTACAATAGGCTTTTAGAGAGAAGAAAGAAAGAGAGTGTAGAAGAAGAGATGAAAAACGTTTTAGCACTTTGAATTTGCAAGACTTGCTCTTGTATTTTGTTTGTTCTCTTCTTTTCTTTTTATCCAAGTTGGCCACCCCCTATAGCTTGTTCTTCCTCTTGAAAATTATCTTCTATGTCCTTGAAAGAGTATATTGCATCGTGGTGACGTTTCCTTGCTTACTTGGCAACTCCTCATTGGATGATCATTAAGCTCTTGCTTACTTGACACTCATTGATTGGATGGAAGTTGTCATCATTTGATGATCAGATAAATCTGTAAAAACCTCAAAAAGCATGTGCCAATTAGCCATAAAACTATTTCCATAAGTCACATAATCATCCCACACAATTAGCAAGACAAATATCTCCAATTTACTATCATAGAAATCGGCCATAAGCTTCTCCACATGCTGAAATTTCAGCATGTGTAACATTTGCATTTTATTTAAAATGTTTCCAAGTTTGCATTTGATTTATTCCTTGAGAATAAAGAAGAAATCAATCATCATTTAGTATATAACATTCTTATAAATTTTGGAATAAAAATTAATCACCAATAGGGCCATGAATTCGGCCAACATACATTCCCACACATGCTGAAATTTTCAGCATGTTTTATATTCAAAGATATCACTTTATTTATTCCATAAAATATTCAAAACATTCCCATAACATCTTCCAATTAATCCACATGATTCAAGATAGTAAAATATAGCATTACTTAGTGTAAAAATCGGCCAGCTCAAGACAAACATGCTGAATTTTCAGCATGTGTCACAAATGTGACAAAGTTTGAAATGTTACCTTGTATAGCTCCTTTCTTTTTATCACCAACATTGCATGCTTCATTCTTGGCCAATAAAAATGCCAACAAAGCTCCACATATGCTTTTCCAAGCTATATTTGGAGTGTATAATGACTTGTGCATGTGCCGAATTTTATTTTTGCAACCTTTGTAAAGTAGTGCACATATAATTATACACATATGGTATATTCCATTCAGCCCTTAATTGATTTTTCTAGAACACTTTAGAATGTATGAAGTATGTAAAAAGTGTCTAGATACATGTTATATGCCATGCCAAAAATGTTCCATGTGTCGTGTACGTAAAAAAACCGAATTTTCAAAGTTTATCGATTACCCAATTTTTCTCTAATTAAATTCCAAATTTTTGCACATGTTATATATATTATGTTAAATATAATATACATAAATTAAGCTTTAATATTTATCATTTAGGCTGATCTAAAGTGGCGCCCAACATGTGACAAAATTGAGATTAGAATCTCCACAATTTGGCCTTAATTGTGGGTGACTTATATGTGCCAACATGGAATGATTTTATGGATGCACATACCATGTAAGCCACGAAATTTGTGGCCATTTTTGAAGTGTAGGGACTGGCCATCTATTTATGGCAAGTGCGTGACACTTTGACAAAGTTTCATTATTCACCCGATACGACAATTTTTGGTTTAGAACCTTTTAACGTGTTGTAATAAATTTTTCATCAACATGACTTACATCATATGATATAAGACCTGAATATACTCATAAATATGAGTTAAGTATAGTGGTGTGACGTTAACGTACGTTTGCAAAATATATAACGTGTCGGTAGTACGTTGGAATATATTTGTATGTGCCTTTTTCAAAAAAAATCTGAATATATATATATATATATATATATATATTTAAAATGGTGTGTAAAAAGGGTGTGGATGACTTTCCTTTCTTCAACTTGTTACCTTTGTGCCTTTTCCAAATATGCCTTCCTTTATTGAACTACTTAGTTTATTTAACTAAGTACTTCACTTAATGAACTAGTTTAGTTCATTAATGATGGCACCTGAAAATAGTTCAAACACAACAAATGCTTGCCATTCGATGTAAGCTTTAAAGCTTCATATCTCGTCAGTATGACAACATTATATATGAACTATATAAGACAAGTTTTATGCAACAACGTGTCATGTCATGAAATATGTCATGCATTTATTTAATACACGTTTATTTAAATTATGCATTTTGCAATCACTCAAATTCCTTTTTCTCTACAATCCCCCTTTTGATGATTTACATAATAACCTACATACATGATTTAAATCTTGTCGCTCCCCTCCAATTGTGCATAAATTCAAATTTTGAATTTCAAATTTCAAATTCGCTCCCCTTTGATTTATGCAATCAGTTTCTCTCTCCCCTTAAATCATTTTCTCTCCCCCTTAAATCATGCATTCTCTCCCCCTTTATTTTGGAAAGTCAATCAAAAATGTATGTAAATATGAAAAGACAATCAAATAAAATTAGCAGAAATCATGCCTAATTTAGAATGAAGATTTTCGTACGTGGCTTGATTTAATGCCTTAGTAAAAATATCCGCTACTTGTGCCTCTGTGCGTAGTGATCTATGATAATATCACCATTACTTACGTGATCACGAAGAAAATGATAACGTACTTCTATAGGCTTGGCCTTAGATTGTAGGACGGGGTTCTTAGACAAGTTGATAGCACTCATAGTATCACAATATATAGGAATACATTGTACTGTGACACCAAAATCAAAAGTTGTTGTTTCATCCATAGTAATTGTGTGCAACAAAGACTAAGTTCCATATACTCAGCTTCAGTAGTAGATAAAGCTACGATTGCTTGTTTTTTTGGAAAACCATGAAATAAGTGAGCTTCTTATAAATTGGCAAGTGCCACTCGTGCTTTTTCTATCTATTTTACATCCACCATAATCAGCGTCAGTGTAGGCATGCAAGTTAAAGTCACAATCTTTATCATACCAAATGCCTAAGGTGGGTGTGTGTTCAATATATCGGAATATTCTTTTCACCGCATTATAGTGAGACACCTTAGGTTGACTTTGAAAACGTGCACACATACATACACTGAACATGATATCATTCCTACTAGCAGTAAGATATAGCAAAGAGCCAATCATAGATCTATATAAGGCATTATCAAAATCCTTACCATGTTCATCTTTATATAATTTAGTAGTGACAATCATAGGGGTGGGTGATGGTTCTAAGTTCTCAAAATTGAACTTCTTAATCATATCATTTATATATTTAGCTTGGCTTATGTGGATGCCTTTACTCGTTTGTTTAATCTGCAAGCCAAAAAAGTAGTTCAATTCGCCAACCATAAATATTTCAAATTCGGATTTCATGCAATTTTCAAAATCTTCAACAAGTTTATGAGAAGTGGAGCCAAAAATGATGTCATCAACATAAATTTGAATAATAAGTAAATCCGATTTATCTTGTTTTAAAAATAAGGTACTATCTATAGTGGCTCTTTTAAAACCATTTTCTAAAAGAAAAGTAGAAAAACGATCATACCATGCTCTAGGTGCTTGCTTTAGACCGTATAGTGCCTTCTTTAGTTTGTACACGTGATCGGGGTATTTCAAATCTTTAGAACCAGGTGGTTGTTTCACGTATACCTCTTCTTGTATAAATCCATTTAAGAATACACTTTTCATGTCCATTTGATAGGGTTTAAAATCTTTCATGCAAGCAATGACAAGTAAAAATCGTATAGATTCTAAACGTGCTACGGGTGCAAATGTTCATCATAATCAATTCCTTCTTCTTGATTATAGCCTTGTGCTACAAGTCTAGCTTTAATTCTAACAAATTTTCCTTCTTCATTCATTTTATTTCTAAACACCCACTTTGTGCCTATTACGGTCTTATCTTGTGGTCGTGGCACTAAATCTCATACGTCATTTCTAACAAATTGATTAAGTTCGTCATGCATAGCATCAATCCAAGAAGAACCACTTAAAGCATCATGCACATTTTTAGGTTCAATTTCAGAAATCATGGCATGAAATTGGTTTATTTCATCCAGATTTATTCTTCTACGTGGTCGCACACCGTGAGTGATATCGCCGATAATGAGATCATGTGGATGATCTCTATTCCATCTTGGTTGATTATTTTCTACGTTCTCATGCGTTTCTAAGTGATCATGCATTTCTAGTGTATCATGCATATCATGCATGCCATCATTATCATTCAACACGGGTTTTAATTCGAAGTCATTGTCATATTCTTTATCTTTATCAATCTCACCAAATTTATTAAATTTCACATGAATAGATTCTAGAATTTGTCTAGTGAGAGGATCATAACATCTATATGCTTTTGAATTCACATAATATCCAACAAAAATGCATTCAATTGATTTAGATTCAAACTTATCCAAATTATCTTTCGTATTTAACACAAAGCATTTACAACGAAACACACAAAAATAGTCAATTTTAGGCATGCGATCATTTAATATCTCATAAGGCGTCTTATTTATTTTCTTTTTAATTGACAAACGATTAACTATGTAGCATGCACAATTTACGGCTTCCGCCCACAAAAATCTAGGCAATTTATTCTTGCACAACATGGTTCTAGCAATTTCTTGTAATGTCCTATTCTTTCTTTCTACTACTCCATTTAATTGTGGAGTTCTAGATGGTGAAAACTCGTGTTTAATTCCTTTTTCTTCGCAAAATGAAATCATGTCCTTGTTTTTAAATTCACCGACTCTATCGCGTCTTATCCTTTTCACATTGACACCAAATTGATTTTCAAATTGTTTTATTAGTTTCGCAATCTCAATGACACTATCATCCTTATATGCAAGAAATAAAGTCCAAGTATAACGAGAAAAATCATCAACAATCACACAAGCATAATGACATCCACCGAGACTCATATTGCGACTAGGACCAAACAAATCAATATGTAATAATTCTAAAACTCTAGTCGTGCTTATTTCATTTTTAGGTTTAAGTGACTCGCGTATTTGTTTACACAACTGAAAGTTGTCTAAATCAAGTGTAGGCAATCCTCATATTAGGTTCTTTCGTTGGAGTTTTCCAAGTGTCGAAATGCCTATGTGTCCTAAATGTCTATGCCACAAATTTACGTTAGGTTCATTTGACATGAAACACTTAACCTTAGCGTCTACCATATCATCCATAGAAAGTGTCAAGATGTTTCCTTCCCGTTTTCTTTTTAGCACTACTTCTCCATTTTTATTTATGATATTGCAATAGGGATGAGTAAAGCACACATCGAAACCATTATCAATAAATTGTGAAATGCTAAGAAGATTATAAGATAAGTTGCTTACCAAAAAGCCGTTGGAGATTTGAAGGGTGCTTGTGTTTCCAGTTGTACCTTTTTCGATGATCTTGCCTTCATTATTGTCTCCAAAGGTCACAGATCTGCCTTTTGTGACCTTCTTCAATTTAGTGAACAAGCTCGTGTCATCCGTCATGTGCCTCGAACAACCACTGTCAAGGAACCACTTGATAGATGTATCTTTTGTTGTGTGGGTTCCCTGCGATGTACAAAAGTGATTTAGGTACCCTTTTAATTTTGGGTCCTTATGAGTTAGTTACTCACCTCTTAGTAAAAGTACCTTTCGGTACCCATACTTGGGTGATCCTTCTCGGTCTAGCAAATGGCAAGAATGTAGATGAAGGTGCAATGTAGTAGACATGTGGTGAGTAAACTTTGGGCCTTTGGCCGAGAACTCCTTTATATGCATCATATTGATTTCATTTTTGATATTTCCTTGTGTTGGTGTGCATAGTGCGTGATCTAGATGGATGAAATGAATGTCGTGTATGCATCACTTGTTTCTTCTCATATCTATATGGCACATAATTATATTTCACATGATATGAAGAAGAAGTATGACGAGATAAGGGGAGAGGGGATCTTTGCGTCATCTTAGACGCCGTATTTGCTTTTGGAGTATCTACTTTCTTAGACAAGACAAACTTGGTTGGTTTAATGGATACTTCATTTGTTTCAATGTATCCTAATCCCGTTTTATCACTTTCATGCTTTTGTGATAAAATAATACGATCTAGCATGTTAGATCCTGTATCAAACTGTTTCATCATTTTCTCTAAGTCCGTATTCCTTGATTTCAAATTTGAAATCTCGGATTTCATTTCCTTATTTTGCATGGTTAATGATGAGATTTCTATCTTTAATGCATTAATGATGCATGACGACTCTTCTTTTGAATCGTTTAATTGAGCGACAAGATTCTCGTTAGAAGATTCTAACAGCTTCTTGTCTTCAATTAATCGCTTCTTTTCTTTCGCGAGAGTCTTAGTAAATTTATGCAATTCTAAGTACTGACTAAAAAGATCATCATAAGAAGGCTCAGATTCAGAATCGGAATCAGATGATACCTCGTTTGATGCTTTGGACACAAAGCATACTTGTGCAGTCTCCTCTTCTGTTTCAGTCTCGGAATCAGATGTATCACTCCAAGTGGAGGCCTTGAGAGCTCTTTTCCTTTGCTTAGGTTCTGAGACAAGTCTATTCTTGGTCCGTTCCTTGTCAGGATGTTTGTTTGTTTGCTTGTCCTTATTAGGGTAGTCATATGATAGATGTCCAAGTTTTCCGCATTCGTAACATTTAACATCCTTGTCATTTGTCTTGTTCTTATTTCTTTTAGTCGAAGTAGCCTTAGTTTTGTTTCTAAATGACTTTCTCATGAATTTTCTTAAGCCTTTAGCCAATAAAATTAAGTCATCGTTATCTGATTC
The DNA here is from genome assembly GCA_036186865.1 of Eustoma russellianum. NCBI lineage: Eukaryota > Viridiplantae > Streptophyta > Magnoliopsida > Gentianales > Gentianaceae > Eustoma > Eustoma russellianum. The sequence goes on from AP025063.1 coordinate 24,751,981, forward strand.
AGAATCACTATCATCTACGTGATCGAAAGAAGTAGAGACGTACTCATTTGATTTAAATGCAATAGTCTTACCTTGTTTTGATGATGACTCCAATTTCTTTATGGTGAGTTTGTTCTCATATACCTTAAGTGATCCAATTAGTTCTTCAATCTTAATCGATTTAGTTTCTTTGCTTTCTTCTATGGCTGTTACTTTAGGGTCCCACTCGGATGGAAGGCTTCGCAAGACCTTTTGTACCTTTTCTTGCACAGTAAAGGCTTTGCCAAGAGACTGAAGAGAATCGTAAATGTTAGTCAAGCAAAGATCCATATCAACGATAGATTCATTTGGCAATAATTTAAATGACTCGAGTGTGGACATAAGCATGTTGATCTTGGACTCTTTTACTTGACTAGTGCCTTTTGTGTTTCATTTCAAGAATTCTCCACATTTCTTGAGCACTAGAACAATTTGAAACATAGCTAGATTCACTTTTACTTAGTCCATTTAGAAGTAATTGCATAGCCCTAGCATTCATGCTCAGTCTCTTTTTATCATCACTAGTGTACTCTTGCCTAGGCTTAACGACCTCTAGTGTGACTCCATCTACAGTAGATAATTTTGATGGAACAAATGGACCATCTTCTATAATTGAACAAGATCAATATCAATTGCCATAAGGAAAAGTTTCATTCTTAACTTTCATTGAATGAAAGACTCACCGTCAAAGAGAAGAGGCCTTTGACTGGACATACCTTCTTGCTCGGTTTTAAAGTTTGTGGTTGCCATCTCACTTAGATCGTTGGATCCTTTAGTTTTGAGTGTTCCTGCTCTCTGATACCACTTTTAGGATCTGCAAGACACCACTAGAAGGGGGGGGGGTTGAATAGTGGGTGTGGAAAATGTGGTTTTTAAAATTGTTTTACACCAAAAACTCAACTTCTGAAAACAGTTTCTATTTTCAGGACCAGTTTTGAAAACTTATGAAAACTAGGTTGCGGGTCTTCAAAAATTCTTAAATTTGCATAGAACTTAGTCTCAGATGTTCTGAGTATCTCCTAAAGATTTCAGATTAAAATTCAACCTCTAACCCCTTGAAAAATTGTTGGTGGTCAGATTGAGCAAATCTGCCAGAAACGGTAGTCTGATTTGAAAAATTAATTGCTATTTATCCATAACTCCAAATGCTCTGAAAATTTAATGACTAACCCCTTATTAGTTTTATTTAATTGGGTTGAAACAGTTTTGAAAACTTCTCTTGGGAAGATAATCAAATACGTTCAAAGTCTCAACCTTTGCAAGACTGAAAATCAGACTGCGCTAGTCTCAGAACTTTGGGCATTTGGATGACTTATACTTGTTCAAAAGGGTTCAAACTTACGCCAAAAGAACCTTAAGACGTGTGACTATGATTCTGAAAGTTTTGTGATTTTTGAAATTCGTTTACTATTTTTAATAACGGATTAAAAACGATGCACAGTGCTGAAACTGAAAGTAAGTGCTGAAAGTAAATAACACCAGGAATTTTATACTGGTTCGGTTAAAACAACCTATTCCAGTCTTCGAGGACACCTTCCTCGGTTAGCACTAATCACAAAACACAAAGAACACCTTGCCACACAGGGTTGATGGAGTTACACACCAACTCCAACCCTTTACAAACATTGTATGTGAATACAACGATCACGAACACCACCACCTTGCAAGTGCAAGATTGATCACACCTTGATCAATCTCTTGCAACAATAAAGAGAGTATGTGGTGGTCTATATGAAGTCTATTCAAATGTATGAATATGAGTACAATAGGCTTTTAGAGAGAAGAAAGAAAGAGAGTGTAGAAGAAGAGATGAAAAACGTTTTAGCACTTTGAATTTGCAAGACTTGTTCTTGTATTTTGTTTGTTCTATCCTTTTCTTTTTATCCATGTTGGCCACCCCCTATAGCTTGTTCTTCCTCTTGAAAATTATCTTCTATGTCCTTGGAAGAGTATATTGCATCGTGGTGACGTTTCTTTGCTTACTTGGCAACTCTTCATTGGATGATCATTAAGCTCTTGCTTACTTGACACTCATTGATTGCATGGAAGTTGTCATCATTTGATGACTAGATAAATCTGTAAATAAACCTCAAAAAGCATGTGCCAATTAGCCATAAAACTATTTCCATAAGTCACATAATCATCCCACACAATTAGCAAGACAAATATCTCCAATTTACTATCATAGAAATCGGCCATAAGCTTCTCCACATGCTGAAATTTCAGCATGTGTAACATTTGCATTTTATTTAAAATGTTTCCAAGTTTGCATTTGATTTATTCCTTGAGAATAAAGAAGAAATCAATCATCATTTAGTATATAACATTCTTATAAATTTTGGAATAAAAATTAATCACCAATAGGGCCATGAATTCGGCCAACATACATTCCCACACATGCTGAAATTTTCAGCATGTTTTATATTCAAAGATATCACTTTATTTATTCCATAAAATATTCAAAACATTCCCATAACATCTTCCAATTAATCCACATGATTCAAGATAGTAAAATATAGCATTACTTAGTGTAAAAATTGGCCAGCTCAAGACAAACATGCTGAATTTTCAGCATGTGTCACAAATGTGACAAAGTTTGAAATGTTACCTTGTATAGCTCCTTTCTTTTTGTCACCAACATTGCATGCTTCATTCTTGGCCAATCAAGATGCCAACAAAGCTCCACATATGCTTTTCCAAGCTATATTTGGAGTGTATAATGACTTGTGCATGTGCTGAATTTTATTTTTGCAAACTTTGTAAAATAGTGCACATATAATTATACACATATGATATATTCCATTCAGCCCTTAATTGATTTTTCTAGAACACTTTAGAATGTATGAAGTATGTAAAAAGTATCTAGATACATGTTATATGCCATGCCAAAAATGTTCCATGTGTCGTGTACGTAGAAAACCGAATTTTCAAAGTTTATCATCCGATTTTTCTCTAATTAAATTCCAAATTTTCGCACATGTTATATATATTATGTTACACATAATATACAAAAATTAAACTTGAATATTTATCATTTAGGCTGATCTAAAGTGGCGCCCAACGTGTGACAAAATTGAGATTAGAATCTCCACAATTTGGCCTTAATTGAGGGTGACTTGTATGTGCCAACATAAAATGATTTTATGGATGCACATACCATGTAAGCCACGAAATTTGTGGCCATTTTTGAAGTGTAGGAGCTGACCATCTATTTATGGCAAGTGCGTGACACTTTGACAAAGTTTCATTATTCACCCGATACGACAATTTTTGGTTTAGAACCTTTTAACGTCTTGTAATAAATTTTTCATCAACATGACTTACATCATATGATATAAGACCTGAATATACTCATAAATATGAGTTAAGTATAGTGGTGTGACGTTAACGTACGTTTGCAAAATATATAACGTGTCGGTAGTACGTTGAAATATATTTGTATGTGCCTTTTTCAAAAAAAAAATCTGAATATATATATATATATATATATATATATATATATATATATATTAAAATGGTGTGTAAAAAGGGTGTGGAGGACTTTCCTTTCTTCAACTTGTTGCCTTTGTGCCTTTTCCAAATATGGCTTCCTTTAATGAACTACTTAGTTTATTTAACTAAGTACTTCACTTAATGAACTAGTTTAGTTCATTAATGATGGCACCTGAAAATAGTTCAAACACAACAAATTCTTGCCATTCGATGTAAGCTTTAAAGCTTCATGTCTCGTTAGTAAGACAACATTATATATGAACTATATAAGGCAAGTTTTATGCAACAACGTGTCATGTCATGAAATATGTCATGCATTTCTTTAATACACGTTTATTTAAATCATGCATTTTGTAATCACTCAAACTCCTTTTTCTGCCTCTTTTTCCTTAGGATCATTCATATTCTTACACATTCTCTTTTAATCTTCAAATACCTTGTGTGGGGGTAATGCATGTAGCTTAAACAACTTATTGTTAAACCTGAATGAATACTTATTCAAGTACCCATCATAAGTAACTTTCTTATCAAACTTCCATGGTCTACCTAAAAGGATATGACTTGCATGCATAGGAGCTACATCACATAAGATATCATCTTTATACCCACCAATAGACAATGAGATCAAAACTTGTTCGCTAACACTCACTTCTCCACAATCACTCAACCAAGATAGTTTATAAGGGTGTGGGTGGTTAAACAATGGCAAATCAAGTTTTCTAACGAGTTCAACACTTGCCACATTAGTACATGATCTAAAGTCAATAATCAAAGTACAAACTTTTCCTTTAACCATGCAATGAATATGAAAAATGTGTTCTCTGTGTTGATCTTGCTCATCAATCTTAACATGTGCATTAAGAGATCTTCTAACAACGAAGAATTCTTTTGATGCAAGCTCTTCATCCTCACTCACAATTTCCTCATTTTCATCATGATTTTCCTCAAGATTAACATGTTCTACTTCCTCATCATCAGAATAATACTCATTAGGCTCTTCAATGAACATGATACATTTAGGGTTGTGACATTGATTTGCAAAATGACCTTTACCTAAACCTTTAAAGCATTGAATGTCTCTAAATCTAGTAATGGAATTAGAAATTTTACCTTCAACCTTGTTTTTCCCTTTATCCAAGTTTTGTTGAGGTGGTCTTTGATTTGGTTGAGTCGTGCCTTGGAACCCACAGCCTTGAGGTGAAGTTGGCCTAAAACTTGTGGCTTGATTGGTCCTAGACGGCATTCTTGGATAGGATGAAGAATTATCTCGAAAAGATAAACTAGATTGAAAGGGTTTTACCTTGAGTTGTCTCTTAATCTTTTCAGTTGTATGAACCATGGAAGTCATATCAATATATGTGGTAGGTTCAACTCTGTTTGCGATTTCCTTGTTTAATCCAGCTAGGAATCTAGCCATGGTAGCTTCCTCTTGTTCTTCAATCTTAGCTCTTATCAATAAGATCTCTAACTCTTTGAAATACTCATCTACACTACGGCTTCCTTGAGTGAGTTTTTGCAAGTTTTGGTAGATGGTTCTTTCATAGTCTGAAGGAATGAATTTTTTTCTCATCTCAATTTTTATTTCTTCCTAAGTAGAGATTGGTGCTTGTCTGGTTCTTGTCCTTACGTTGTGTAGTTGATCTCACCAAATTAAGGCATAATCTGCAAACTCTATAGCTGCATAGCGCACTTTAGTCAAATCAGTATAATTTGTACAAGAGTATATGAGTTCTACCTTTTTCTCCCATTCAAAATATGCCTCAACATCATTCTTTCCATTGAATGTGTGGATGTTCACTTTTGTTTTGATGAATTCGTCTTCTTGTGGGTTATTCTTTTGATTCCTACGGTTTCAAAACTGGTTGTACTCTTCTTCAATGTTGTAGTCCTCAAACCTTTGGTTTGGTTCTTCTTCTCTTTCATCAAAGGTCCTCATAGGTATGAAATCCCTATTAAGCCCTCTGCCTCTGCCTCTTCCTCTTTCCGGATCAAAAGACTCACGACTTTCAAGCCTATGTTCCGGTATATGTGATGTTTGTCCTTCATGTAAAGGATTTTCTGCATGAGATTGTGACTGTTTTTCTAGGACCTCTACACGGCTACTCATCAATTTCATTTTCCACAACATCTTTTGCATTAGCTGTGCTAAATCGTCCACGTTTGTGAGCAATCTTTCTCCTTCTTTGTTAAGGACCATGGTACTCTCAGGTGTCTTATCCATGGTACAATTACCTGCAATTGAACAAAAAACAAAGAAAAAAGAAAACTAACACAAAGACAAGAAATTTGATTATGTTAATGGAAAACAAAAAACAAGTGTTTGTTCCCCTCTCTCTCTTTTAGTAGTTCACATAATCTTGTGTCTCCTTGAAGAATTTGAGGCTAGAACAATTCAAAGAAAACTTGCCAAGTGAGTATCAATTCCAATAACTTCAATCATGTAAAGTGAACTTTCTTCACAAGTCTCCCACCAATTCACTCACAATTCCAATGTTATAAACAACAAACTTAGACTATACTAAGATTCAAAGAGAATTGAAACCAAATTTGATGTAATAGGCTGAGCCAAAGAAATGCTAAGGGGTTGTCCTATGCAATTCTTAACTTAATCTTAGGCTTTATGCAAGCTAGATGCAAGTATGAATGAACTAGAAGCACTCAAGTGTTCAAAAGTGAAAACAAATGGGTACTCTGGGTTTATGAAGGAAACAAGACCAGTTCTTTTTTCTCTTTGCACTTTCGATTATTTTATGCAAACTTTTTCTTTGAAATAAGCTTCTCTTTCTTTCTTTCTTTCTTTCTTTTCCTTGTTAAAAGATAATCAAGGTGTATATATATTGGTAAAATTGGTTGATAAGACTTTATGTGTTTGTTTTCGATGGATATATTGATTTATTTTGTGTGTAGTAGGCTGTCAAGTTGTTCAAGATGAACAAATTGATTTTCCTCTTGTCGAGGCTGCCAAATCAGATATTGAACACAAGAAAATGCAACTAAGCTCACCACACAATACAACTAAACAAACACAAAGTCTAAAACAAGTTAATTGCTTCGATAACAACAAGAATATTGGATAGACCAAGGTAGATATATAAGCAGTTGACTAAATATAAGTAATGCGGAAAAGCTTCTAAACAAAGAACTTAAAGTCCAAGAAAGTGTCTAAACATAAAGAAATTGAAATCCAACCAAATGAAATAGACAAACCATAAATCATCATAAAGAAATAAGCTTTAAGTGTTTTATGATATGTTTGTCCTTAGTCCTTTCCGATTTCATATAAGTCCAGTGTTACGGTAATTTCTCAGAGTCTAATCCAACCTTATATCACCAATTTCATGTAAGTCTTGCGTTACGGTAACTGTCTAGAGTCCAATCCAACCTTATATCACCAATTTCATGTAGGTCCAGTGTTACGGTAATTTTCCAAAGTCCAACCCAACCTTATATCACCAAATGATACGGTAAGCTTGTATATCGATTTGATTGAGTTTTTCTGCTTGTTGAACTGGAAGGAAAAAAGTAACTTGATAAAAAAAAGATGACACTTTTTTTAATGATGGACAACAAAGAAAATAAGATGTAACAGAAAAAAGTGAATATCAAACTTTTTTTAATCTACAAAACAATGAAAGAGAAAACACATGAATAAACTGTTTTGGTTTTGGTTTCTTTTTGTTTCTGAATTGTACAATTCAAAACAACAAGAAGACACTAAACCAAATAGAATTCAACCTTTTAAGAAGACAATTGGATGGTGGATGAAGAGAAGAACGAAAGAAAAGAAAAATTGACACAAAGAAATGATAAATTGAGTTATAGAAAAAGCCTCGCTCTGATACCACTTTGATACGTGCAACAATGGACCTTTCTTTAACTCTAAAGCTTCTCCTCCAAATATGGTTTATACACAATGAAGATAGCTTCACCTTGCTTCCAAATAAGTTGTAGAAAACCTTTTGAACATAAGTCCTCCAATGAGTTCTACATAACCCAAGCAAGATACCTCCCTCTTGGATGTTTTCCTCCCTGGAATTCGACAACTCTCACAAGGATGTTCAAGCCTTGAAAGATTCTAGCCTTGATTTTGAATATGAACCAAGAAAACACACAAGAATTACTCTTAAAGAAGAAGAAATTTTCATTGAAGGTGTGTGCTTACAAGGCTTCTCTTATGTGCCTTTTATAGGCAAAAATATCACAAGACAACAAACTATCTTACAAATTGAAATAATGATAAAAAAGACTACACACTTCTAAAAACTATTTATTTAGGCTCCATAAAACTAGTCTTGCAAGTCTTGAATGATGATTTTCAAAGTAGGTCTCTCAAGTACTATTCATGGAAGACTTTAATTATTTGTCTTCAAATTGAAATCTTTTCTGGTTTATGACTGATTTGTGGACATCTTTCAATACAAACTAGGACTTGCTCTTTCTTAGAGAATTGTAGTCCATTGAGTGTAGAAAATAAGCATATAAAGTGCTTTGCATTTGGCCCAACCATTGAGGAGATACATCCAAATTACTGAAGGTATGTCACAGAATTCGGTAGAAACAGTACTTCCATTTGCATGCTCCTTTTGGCTATCAAGACAACCGATTTTGGAAAAGTACAAAACATAAAAGTTGTAGATCTTTGTCTTAGATGTCCAACACATCTTGAAAATACTGATTTGGCCTTGTGGTTGGAGAGATACGTTAATTCTACCAAAACTAGTCCTGCAGAAACTCACAATCTGAGATGAGCCTAAACTAATACAACATAAACATTTAAAAAGCAAAATAAAGAACACATTCTATCTTAAATGATATTTTACAATGGTTTTAAAAATGCTTATAAATCATGTTATAGGTTCAATAAGGTGAACCCAATGTATAAATTCCCTTGGTTCATCTTGCACATGTTTAAATAGGAAGGCCCCCACTTCATGCATTAGTTTTTTAGTTTTACTTATTGTTAAGGGGTCCTTGATCTTGCATGTTTGTAACATTATGTGCATTCCTATTATCTTGACATGGATGAGGGTTATGGACCTCATCACTTTGGGTACCGAACACTGCATGACCTAATGTGTAGCACCAATGTGCTCGTTGTTGCCGAGGTGATAGCAACGGCCGAGGTGTAGACAATAACTGAAGTGACTAGCTGAGGCTGAGGTGGCTGGACTTTGATGCCTCCGTATAAGAAGAGTTGGTGCTAGCTTGAGATCCTAGTAGCCACCGAAAGGGCATCATGTGTCTCTTAGACTGCCTGATTTGACTGTGTTTGGACCCAAGTGGCCAACGTGAACCTTATGCGACATGCGTTCGTGTAAGTGTCAGATGACATTAAGTGTAGCAGGCTAGGTTGATTGCACATGTCATTTTCTGGGGTGATAGTTTTGTCCTTATCAGAGGCCCTCAAATCAGCCTTGCTTGCCAGAAGAGGAAGACTAATCTCTTAGTAGTGGAAACAACCCTTCTGATGTTCCACTGACGCACATCACTAAAGTGCTAAGTTCTGAATGACTGCTCAGTTGACGGTAATGATGAGATTCCTCAATAGCAGTTTCAGCTGTGATACGCCTTTAGTTTAACTGAACAGAATTCTAGTGGGAATATTTTGTTTCTCTCCCAAATATTTGGATCAAAACTGCCATTGATTTCTTTCTTCTTCACTTTCATCTGCCTTTCTTAGAGTTTTTCAGTTCTTCTCTCTGTTGAGTCCATGTCTGTTCATCTTCTTCGAGTCTCTGGCCACTTCAAACCCGTCTTTGTCCATCTCTAGTCCAACCCTTCACTTTCAAGTAAGTTTCCTTCCATCTTTTCCTTCTGTCCTCCTTCAATTTTTATTTAAACCATGTCTTTCGATTCTCAAAACATTTCTAAAGCTGCCTCATACGTCGGCAGCGTAGGAGATAAGTCTGAGTCATCGTCCTTCTCGGGAAAGGCTGCGTCCGGTGACCTTCCCTGCCCCACCAAGAGACAAAGGGCCACAGCTCCTAGGATGAATAAACGCATGGACTGAGCTAAATAGCTAAGCAGATTACTAGATACTGAGATAAATAAACGCATCACTCATGATCGGGCTTGCAAAGAGCTGAGGAAGAACAGCAGCTCGACCGTGGCAGCCTCCAACTGTAGAATTGACAGCTTTAAAATAAGGCCTCTGAATTAGAGATATGCCTCACTAAGGCCTAGTCGGCAAATAAATCTCTGAGGGAGCTAAACGAGGCAATGGAGGGTAAGAACGAGGCAAAGCGCCAGCTATATGAAGAGAACTCAAAATTTCAAAGGTTGAAGCAACAAGTAAACTATTTCTCTCAATAGCTTGTTGATGCTAAAGATCTTGCTATTGTCTAGTACAAGAATCTACCTTCTTGACTGAGAGCATGGCCTTGATCCAGAGCTATGTTCTGGAGATAGGACAAACAGAATCCATTGATGTCTGTGTTGAGGTGGAGCCTTCACTGGACATGAACAGCCCCCCGAGTTGTTGAGTCGTACAACCCACTGAGTAATACAAGCTCTTTAGCAAGGGAGCTGATATGAGGGAAGCCATAGAGTAGGCTTATAATAGTTTTTGTTTGTAATATTTTGTTATTTCACCGTCTTGTAATCACTCGTTTTCTATGAATGAAATGAATTATCTCCTATATAGTTTTCCATTTTCCATGTAGCTATTCATTTACCTGTTGCCTTCGATTTGCTGACTTCTAACCAAAAAGACTACGAAGGAATAATAGATTCACAAGTATAATCACATCGACCTTCTAAGCTTAACTGAACAACTTAATATAAAATAATATAGCACGAAAATCTTTAACGAATTCTCACAAGTATAAGGACCTCAGTCGTTCGGTGGATGAGCCGATGAGATAATTAAGATAATAACCAGATAACCACAAAAATAAACTACAAATCTTGATCGATTTTCATAAGAGCAATCACCTCAGACCACTGAGGATAGATTTGAAGTTGAATAAATAAGCCACCTTGATTTGAACTTGTAATCAACTTCATCCTACAAGTGTCATAACCTCGGGCCTTTAAGGCTGCACTGACTAAAACCGTAGAAATTCTCCAATTTTTGTAGTGTCGACCCTAGGGCCATGAAAGCTGAGCCACATCATAGTACAACCCATTGAAGTATAGTCTATTAATTAATTAAACTATATTTCAAGTTCAAAATACCCGCTTTGTTGTGATGCCAAAAACTTTTGTCTCGCTAATAACTCTTCTCTGAGTTGTGAAGACTTGTTCTGTTGACTACTATTGATTAGGGTTGTGCCTACCATTGAGCCATAGTGAGTACTCAGACCCGTTGAGGTCAAGTGTGAAAAATCTGTTCCATCTTAATCTCTTTGTTAGGGTGACACCTAAACATGTTGAGTTTTGAAAAACTCGTCCTGTGCCCACAGTTGAGGCGTGTGCAAAAGCTCTTACGGCTTAATCCTTTTAATGGGATCACTCAGACCTACTGAGTGTCAGAAAACCTGTCTCGCGTCCACCTTTGAGGCGCTATGGGACTCAGACCTGCTGAGCCCACATATTTAAGGTCATGCCTTGAGTAGATTACATTGTGTTTAAGCTACTTCTATTTTGAAATATTGAAACAGCAATGAATAAACAAACTATACTTGATTTTTTGAAAGAAAATTTACAAGTATTATACATGAAAGAATTTCAGATTTCATACATGTCAAATTAAAGAAAAAGTCTTACTAGCTAAAGTTTCTAACTTGTGAACACCAGAAAAAGCGAAAGTGTATGATTTTATCTAAGCAAGAACTTTCTCTACTATGAAACATGTTATGATACGTGCTATAACAACATTCAAGACAAGACATTTATCTGAAAATGAAGAGTACATGTTCTTATCCTGACACTCATCATGAGACATCAAGTCACTTATCCCACGACACTTCATAAAACATTATCTAGGACAAGGATGTTTAGACAAGATGGACTTTTTTATCCTTGTCCTATATGGCATCCATATCTCATTCGTTCTAGGAAAAATCATCTTTTGTCCTCTTGTGCTTTGCCTAATTATACGATTGCTTCCCTGGTGTTTAAAATTATATACTTAACATCCCTGTGCTTTTGGATTGATTGGAAAATCTCACTTTTCAGGTGAAAACCATCGGAAATACCTTAACAATAAGGTTATTTTGGTCATTTTATTATTATTATT
>AP025063.1:24763679-24806475 GCA_036186865.1 Eustoma russellianum
GACCTGCTGAGCCCACATATTTAAGGTCATGCCTTGAGTAGATTACATTGTGTTTAAGCTACTTCTATTTTGAAATATTGAAACAGCAATGAATAAACAAACTATACTTGATTTTTTGAAAGAAAATTTACAAGTATTATACATGAAAGAATTTCAGATTTCATACATGTCAAATTAAAGAAAAAGTCTTACTAGCTAAAGTTTCTAACTTGTGAACACCAGAAAAAGCGAAAGTGTATGATTTTATCTAAGCAAGAACTTTCTCTACTATGAAACATGTTATGATACGTGCTATAACAACATTCAAGACAAGACATTTATCTGAAAATGAAGAGTACATGTTCTTATCCTGACACTCATCATGAGACATCAAGTCACTTATCCCACGACACTTCATAAAACATTATCTAGGACAAGGATGTTTAGACAAGATGGACTTTTTTATCCTTGTCCTATATGGCATCCATATCTCATTCGTTCTAGGAAAAATCATCTTTTGTCCTCTTGTGCTTTGCCTAATTATACGATTGCTTCCCTGGTGTTTAAAATTATATACTTAACATCCCTGTGCTTTTGGATTGATTGGAAAATCTCACTTTTCAGGTGAAAACCATCGGAAATACCTTAACAATAAGGTTATTTTGGTCATTTTATTATTATTATTATTATTATTATTATTATTATTATTATTATTATTATTATTATTATTATTATTATTATTATTATTATTATTATTATTATTATTATTATTATTATTATTATTATTATTATTATTATTATTATTATTATTATTATTATTATTATTATTATTATCCTTCCCCTTTCTCCCTTCTCTCTTCTTCTATTCTGTTACAGTTTTATCTTTTTTCAGGCCTTCGATTCATTTATATCAAAATCCCAGTCACCATGGAGGTTTGTATTCGACTTGTCGCTCCAGATGTAAGTTTTGGCCTGCAACTTTTCAGAGCCATCCTGCAGTGTTCAGTCAGCTATTTCTGTAATTTCACAGAAGCAGGAAGTGTTTAAAAAGGTCTTAAAATTTTTAGTTAAAGCTAAATAGGTTGAGCCCTTTATAGTTCCCGGATTGCCTCATCAAATCGAGCTCACAAGGGCGAAATTACCGGAGAATCTGAATCCTGGATCACATGAAGATGGAGTGTCTTTTATATTACAAAAAATCTTTTGTTTTTTGTTGAGTTTGATGATTATAAGAGTAATGCTCATTCGTAAAAAGGATAACACAATTAAAAGGAATTGTAAAACATTGTCTTTCAATTTCAATTGTTTTTATAAAAAGAATCTCAAGAAAACCCAAATACGCAAGGGAAAACACGATAACAGAGTACAACGTGCAAAAGAAATGCGTTTATGTACATTTTACAGAAGAAAGATGAGGTCAAAACAGGAACTGATGTCTTCCTTTCTATTTAATGCCAGTAGTTCTCAAGTTGCTACCTCAAATGGCACAGCCACATGTTCTAAGAACATTGAAGCAGCAAAAACTCATCAAAATTTCAAAACGTCAATCTTCATTTGACAATCGAGCATCCCTTTAGCAGTTTCAAGATAGTTCCTATGGCACAATATTGGTTTGAGAGTGGAATCTTCAAATAACATCTGATCTGTAATTTTAATCATAATCCGCTAATACAAGTTGATAGGTTCAGAGAACAAAACATAAATTCTAAAAATTTCTTTCTGTTTAAGGCATTCAACAATTGGAGTTGTTTACTTGCTAGTGCTCAAAAGCTCGAGGGAGTTCATGCATTAGAAAGTGGTCTTAATTCATTAGATCTGGGATCTTACTTCATGTGTTTCCTTACGGTTGAGCAACTTAAGGTTGTCAAGTTAACCATGAAAATACCAAATTAGGAGTTCTTTAAGAGGCTGTATTTCTTTCTGTTAACTGCCGTACTCCAGCCATTACAATTCTCAAAATCTGGTTTGCCACTGAATATGTTGAAGAATTTCTGACTTCGAATGGACCTTCATTTATGGTGTTTATTTTATGAAGAAGAAAAAGAATTTATTTAGCAGGCAAGAAGAAGAAGAATTATTTAACGAGAGGGACATTTTTGTCTTTACAGTAATTCCGGTGACAAAAAAATTACAAAAATACCATTTTCTCATTAGTCCAAAAACATAGAGGTGTTAATTATGTAATTTTAAACATCAGGGGACAATCGTATGATTAGACAAAGCACAGGGAAGCAAAATGTGATTTTCCTATAATTCTATCCTATTTAGAGCCATCAAAATTATTTTTGCCACATCATCATTCTGCCATGTCACCAACACAAGTTATCTATTTTTTTTTAGAAAAGGGTTTGGCAGGCATAACACAAATTTATTTTATGTCCTGCCACATTATATATGTGTATATATCTTGAAATTATGGTTTTCTAAAGTTCTTCGATTACACATTATATTGTTCCGGATTTCTTTTAACATATGACATTATCTTGCCATATAGTATGGGAATAAATTATGGTTCTCATTACAATCTAAGGGGCGGCCTATATGGTTAAACCGGAGACAGATTTCAGCATTATATTTAGAGATACACATTTCTCGAAAAGGTCCAACACAAATTTGTTGCAAGTTGATTACATAGTATATATTTGGAATACCTTCATCTGTGTGGGATATATATATTGGCTTCTCCTTATTGCAAATTTTATTATTTTATGCCTACCAAGACATAAAGAATAGGCTGTAAGAAGATGAATTTGAAGCGTCTCTTATCTCAAGTTGTTACACAAAGTTGATCAGAGAAACAATCTCTAATATGTTTGACAACTTACATCTTATCTTAAGTAGTTTAGAAGGTAAACTAATACAGAAATTAATACTCCTATTGTCTCTCATAATCGGCAAAGATAAGAGGCAAACGATAGATTCTTATTTTGTTGTCTCAAGCATGTTGGAGGAAATATGATTGACATTTTGATTTATAATTGGTGTAATTTGTAGATCAAAATTGCAGAAAATATATGTTTTTTTGCTATATAATTTCGGCCAAAGAATGGACTTGAAGAGGTCATATTCTATCTCCAAAATTGTTGGTTTGTTGGAAACGAATAGTGTAACCATTACTATGATCAACAAACAACCATATGTTATCCACTCTTGAGAGCTCAAAAATGTTAAGATATAAATTGTTTTGATGATGAAAAGATGTTTTAAATAAGTTAAATTTGTGCTTGAGACTTGATGCAAGATGAGAAAATTACACTATGTCAACAATGGTTGAGATTGAAACTCACTGTCCAACATCGATCTGTCAGACTGGGGACATCGATCGATCGATGTACTTCAGTCTTTGACTTCGATCGATCGATGTCAGACAGAAACCTTTCTGTCCAACATCGATCTCTCAACCTGGAGACATCGATCGATTGATGTCACTTCAGTCTCTCCCCAGGGAGACTTCGATCAATCGATGTCAGGTAGAATACTTTCTGTTCAACATCGATCTCTCAGTCCAGGGGACATCGATCGATCAAAGTGACATCAGTCTCTCCAAGGGGGACTTCGATCGATCGATGTCAGCAGTTTCAAAAACTGCAAAGTTTCTGAAGGACATCGATCTCTCACCCTAGGTACTTCGATCGATCGATGTCCCCCCAGAATTCAAAATTTTTTGAACGTTGGAACAAAATCCAAGGGAGATTCATGGTAATTTCTCTATCCAATCTTGCTCAAATTTCTTTTAGACTTTACTCCACCATACTACATGCTTCCTTGACTATTGTATCCATGTCTAAGCAATCCTAGGTTGGCTACTGAGGATCAAATCACTCCATAGGATGACTAAAGACTATTTGGGCATTATCTTGACATTTGGTGTAGTTGAAGACATGGTGGAGACCTCAAAACATGGTGAACTTCAGCTATAAATGGAAGAAGCTTGGATGAGGCAAATACACACTTTCATCATCATCTAGCTTCATTATTCATTGTTGTATAGTTCTCTCACATTTGTAAAATTGCTTAAAGCTTGTTAAGTTTTTCTTTGCTCTTTATTGTTGTATATTGAGAGATATAGAGTCTAGCACAAGAGGAACCATAAATATTTGATCTCTTGCTTGTGCTTAGACTAATGAGAAAGTGTGAACCTTACTATTTCCTTCAACCCACTGTGAGAAAGTTCTTGAGGGAACTTTGTTGAAGTTGTGAGGTAGCAAGAAGTTATTCTTGCTAAAGCTATAGTTACTGTAGTTGCACAAGTGTATTTTATGCAAGAAGTTGTTGTTGTTGTTGCTTACACTAAGGTGTTAGTGTAAGTGTTGCTGTGGTTGTTCTTATTGTCTCTAATAAGAAAGTAGTTGTTGAAAATCCACTTTGGCAACAAAGTGGTAGTGCAGTAGAATCATTTACGATTCGTACCACTCTATATCCGGTGTATTCATTCATTGCTTCTTACCTCCTATTCTTGCTTTGATTTTAAATTTCTTTTGAGTTGAGCCAAACAAGAAAATATAGGACCTGCAAGGCACCACTAGAAGGAGAGGAGGGTTGAATAGTGGGTGCGGAAAATTTGGTTTATAAAATTGTTTTAATCCAAAATCCAACTTCTGAAAACAGTTTCTGTTTTCAGGACCTGTTTTGAAATATTTTGAAAACTAGGTTACAGGTCTTCAAAAATTCTGAAATTTGGAGAGATTTTAGTCTCAAATGTTCTGAGTATCTCCTAAAAGTTTCAGATCAAAATTCAACGTTTAACCCTTTGAAAAATTGTTGATGGTCAGATTGCGCAAATCTTCCAGAAATGGTAGTCTGACTTGAAAAATTTATTCCAATTAAACCGTGGCTCCAAATGGTCTGAAAATTTAATGAAAAACCCATTAATATTTTTATTTAATTGGGTTGAAACAATTTTGAAAAATTTCTTTGGGAAGTTAGTCAAATATATTCAAAGTCTCAACCTTTGCAAGCCTGAAAATCAGACTGCACTAGTCTCATAACTATTGTCATTTGAATGACTTATACTTATCCAAAAGGGTTGAAACTTGCGCCAAATGAAACTTAAAATGTGTGGATATGTTTTTGGAAAGTTTTGTGAATTTTGAAAATCGTTTGATATTTTTAAGATTGCGATAAAAATGATACACTGTGTTGGAAACTGAAAGTAAGTGCTGAAATGTAAAGAACACAAGGAATTTTATACTGGTTCAGTTAAATCAACCTACTCCAGTCTTCGAGGACACCTTCCTTGGTTATCACTAATCACAAAACAACAAACAAAACCTTACCACACAGGGTTGATGGATTTATACACCAAATCCAACCCTTTACAAACATTACAAAGAATCAAAATGATCATGAACACCACCACCGAGTGGATGAAAGATTGATCACACCTTGATCAATCTTTTACAAAAATATAGCGTGTATGGTGGTTTATATGAAGCCTATACAATGTGTATGAATATGAATACAATAGGCTTTGAGAGAGAAGAAGAAAGAAAGGTAGAAGAAGGAGATGATGAACACGTTTTGCACTTGGAGAATTTGTGAGACTTGTCTTGTCTTTTGTTTGCTCTCATTCTCTCCTTTTTATGAAAAGTGGACGCCCCCTTATTTTCTTTTCTTCCCCTTGGAAATTATCTTTTAAGTCCTTGGAAGAATATCTTGCATCATTGTGACATTCACTTGCTTACTTGGCAATACTTCATTGGATGATCATCTTGGCCTTGCTTACTTGGCACTCATTGATTGGATGAGACTTGTCATCATTTAATGACTGTATAAATCTGAAAATATCACTTAAAAAAATGTGCCAATTAGTGGTTAAAATGTTTCCATAAGTCACATAATCAATCCCCTAAAATTTGCAAGACAAATTAATCACCATTAAGCTCAAATATTCGGCCACCCCCTTTCTTCACATGCTGAAATTTTCAGCATGTGCAATATCCAGACAAGATCAAATTATTGCCATGTTGGTATTAGATTAATCCCTTGAAAATGAAGAATCAAATATGTTAAATTTTAAGTCCAAATTTTCGGCCATATTCATTCAACGCATGCCGAAATTTTCAGCATGTGTGATATTTCCAATATCATCAAAATATTTTCATAACATTATCAAATCAATCCATTAATATTAAATAAATCATCATTTAGTATAAGAATTTCGGCCAGCTCAAGTGTACACATGCTGAATTTTCAGCATGTGTCACAAATGTGACATAGTTTGAAATATTACCTTGTGTAGCTCCCTCCTTTATGTCACCAACCTTGTATACTTCATTCTTGACCAATCAAGATGCCAACTAGGCTCTACATATGCTCCATCAAAGCTGATTTAGGCGTGTGATGTAGGATTGACATGTGCTAAATTTTATTTTTGCAAACTTTATAAAATAAGGCACAATAATTATACACATATGGTATATTACAATCATCCCTAAATTGATTTTTCTAGAACACTTTAGAATGTATTGAATATGTAAAAAGTGTCTAGATACATGTTAAATGTCATGCCAAAAACGTTCCATGTGTCGTGTTCGTAGAAAACCGAATTTTCAACTTTTGTCGATTACGCGATTTTTTCCCGATTGAATTCAAAATTTTTGCACATGTCATATATATTATGTCACACATAATATACATAGAATAACTTCAATATTCAGCTCTAATGGCTGAAATAAATGGCGCCCCATGTGCTTAAAATGTTGAATTTGAAATCTCCACAAATTGGCCTTAATTGGGGGTGATTTGTGTGTGCCAACATGGAATGATTTTATGGCTGTTTATACCATGTAAGCCACAAAATTTGTGGCCATTTTTGAAGTGTAGTGTCTGGCCATCTATATGGCAAGTATGTGACACGTTGGCAATGTTTCGATTGTCACCCGATACGACAATTTTTTGTTTAGAATCTTGTAACGTGTCGTAATAATTTTGTCATCACCATGACTTATATCATATGATATAAGACCTGAATATACTCATAAAAATGAGGTAAGTATAGTGGTGTGACGTTAACCTACGTTCAGAAAATATATAACATGTCGGTAGTACGTTGGAATATATGTGTATAGTGCCTTTTTAAAAAAATCCGAATATATATATATATATTTAAAGGCGTGTGAGAGGGGAATGAGAAGGCTTTCCATTCTTCAGTTTGTTGCATTTGTGCCTTTTTCAAATATGGCTTCGTTTAATGGACTACTTGGTTCATTTAACTAAGTACTTCACTTAATGAACTAGTTTAGTTTATTAATGGTGGCACCTGAAAATAGTTCAAACACAAAAAATGTTTGCCATTTAATGTAAGCTTTAAAGCTTCATGGCTCGTTAGTACGGCAACATTATATATGAACTATATAAGGCATGTTTAGTGCAAAAACGTGTCAAGTCATAAAACGTGTCATGCATTTCTTTAGTACACGTTATTTAAATCATGCATTTTGTAATCACTCAAACCCTTTTTTCTCAACAATCTCCCCCTTTTGATGATTTACAAAATAACTTACGTTCATGATTTAAATTTTGTCGCTCCCCCTCCAATCATGCACAATTTCAAAATTTTAAATTTTGAATTTTGAATTCTCCCCCTTGATTTGTGCAATCAATCTCTCTCTCCCCCTTTATTTGGAAAGACAATCAAAAGTGAATGTAAATATGGAAAGAAATATCAAATCAAATCAGCAGAAATCATGCCTAATTTAGAACGAAGATTTTCATACGTGGCCTGATTTAGTGCCTTAGTGAAGATGTCTGCTACTTGTGCCTCAGTACGTACGTGATCTATGATAATATCACCATTGTTTACGTGATCACGAAGGAAGTGATATCGTACTTCTATATGCTTGGCCTTAGAGTGTAGGACGGGGTTCTTAGATAAGTTTATGGCACTCATACTATCACAATAGATAGGGATACGATTTACCGTGATACCGAAATCAGAAAGTTGTTGTTTTAGCCATAGTAATTGTGTACAACAAAGACTAAGTGCCATGTATTCAGCTTCGGTAGCGGATAAGGCTACACTTGCTTGAATTTTCTATAAATTGACAAGTGCCACTTGTGCTTTTTCTATCAATTTTTCATCCACCATAATTCATGTCGATATAAGCATGCAAATCAAATCCACAATCTTTATCATACCAAATGCCTAAAGTGGGTGTGTGCTTAATATATCGAAATATTCTTTTCACAGCATTATAGTGAGACACTTTAGGTTGACTTTGAAAACGTGCACACATACATACACTGAACATGATATCAGGTCTACTAGCAGTAAGATAGAGCAAAGAACCAATCATAGATCTATATAAAGCATTATCAAAGTCCTTTCCATGTTCATCTTTATCTAGTTTAGTGGTGACGCTCATAGGGGTGGGGGACGGTTTTAGATTCTCAAAATTGAACTTTTTAATCATGTCATTTATATATTTAACTTGGCTTATATGTATACCTTTACTCATTTGTTTAATTTGCAAGCCAAGAAAGTAACTCAATTCACCAACCATAGACATTTCAAATTCGGATTTCATGCATGTTTCGAAATCTTCAACAAGTTTATGAGATGTAGACCCAAAAATGATGTCATCAACATAAATTTGAATGATTAGTAAATCCGATTAATCTTGTTTTAAAAATAGAGTGCTATCTATCATGCCTCTTTTAAAACCATTTTCTAAAAGAAAAGTAGCAAAACGATCATACCATGCCCTAGGTGCTTGCTTTAAACCATATAGTGCCTTCTTTAGTTTGTACATGTGATCGGGGTGTTTCAAATCTTCAAAACCGGGTGGTTGTTTCATGTATACTTCTTGTATAAATCCATTTAAAAATGTACTTTTCACGTCTATTTGATAAAGTTTAAAACCTTTCATGCAAGCAATAGCAAGTAAAAGTCGTATGACTTCTAAACGTGCTACGGGTGCAAATGTTTCGTCATAATCTATTCTTTCTTCTTGATTATATCCTTGTTCTACAAGTCTAGCCTTGTTTTTAACAACTTTTCCTTCTTCATTCATTTTATTTCTAAACACCCACTTTGTGCCTATTATAGTCCTTATTTTTGTGGTCGTGGCACTAAATCCCATACATCATTTCTTACGAATTGATTAAGTTCATCATGCATATCATCAATCCAAGAAGAATCACTCAAAGCATCAAACACATTTTTAGGTTCAATTTCGGATATCATAGCATGGAATTGTTTTATTTCCTCCGGATTAATTCTTATACGTGGTCGCACATTGTGAGTGATGTCGCCTATAATGAGATCATGTGGGTGATCCCTATGCCATCTTGGTTGATTATTTTCTACGTTCTCATGCATTTCTAAGTGATCATGCATTTCTAGTATGTCTACTTCATCATGCGTGCCATCATCATCATCTAACACGGGTTTTTAATTCAAAATCATCTTCATATTTTTTTTATCTTTTTCAACCTTACCAAATTCATTGAACTTCACATGAATGGTACCTAAAATTTGTCTAGTGATGGGATCATAACATCTATATGCTTTTGAATTCACAGAATATCCAACAAAGATGCATTCAATTGATTTAGATTCAAACTTGTCTAAATTGTCTTTCGTATTTAAAACAAAGAATTTGCAACCAAACACACGAAAGTAATCAATCTTAGGCATGCGATCATTTATTATCTCATAAGGCGTTTTATTCATTTTCTTTCTAATAGACAAGCGATTAGCTATATAGCATGCACAATTTATGGCTTCCGCCCACAAAAATCTAAGAAATTTATTTTCACACAACATGGTTCTAGCGATTTCTTGTAGTGTCTTATTCTTTCTTTCTACTGTTCCATTTAGTTGTGGAGTTCTAGGTGGTGAAAACTCGTTTTTGATTCCTTTTTCTTCGCAAAATGCAATCATGTCCTTGTTTTTAAATTCTGCCTCTATCGCCTCTAATCTTTTTCACATTTAAACCATATTGATTTTCAAGTTGTTTTATTAGTTTCGCAATCTCAATGGCACTATCATCTTTGTTTGCAAGAAACAAAGTCCAAGTATAGCGAGAAAAATCGTCGACGATAACACATGCATAATGATGTCCACCGAGACTCGTAGTGCGACTAGGACCAAACAAATCAATGTGTCATAATTCCAAAACTCTAGACATGCTTATTTCATTTTTAGGTTTGAGTGACTCGCGTGTTTGTTTGCCTTTAATGCAAGATTCACACAACTGAAAGTTGTCTAAATCAAGTTTAGGCAACCCTCGTATTAGGTTCTTTCGTTGGAGTTTTTCAAGTGTAGAAATGCCGATGTGTCCTAAACGTCTATGCCACAAATTTACGTTAGGTTCATTTGACATGAAACACTTAACCTTAGCATCTAACGTGTCATCGATAGAAAGCGTAAAAATGTTTCCTTCCCTTTTTCCTTTTAATACTACTTCTCCATTTTTATTTATTAAATTGCAATATGGATGAGTAAAACACACATCCAAACCATTGTCAATAAATTGGGAGATGCTAAGAAGATTATAGGATAAGTTACTTACCAGAAAAACGTTGGAGATTTGAAGGGTCCTTGGACTTCCGATTGTACCTTTTCCCATGATTCTTCCTTCATTGTTGTCTCTAAAGGTCATGGATCTGCCTTTTGTGACCTTTTTCAAATTTGTGAACAAGCTCGGGTCACCCGTCATGTGCCTCGAGCAACCACTGTCAAGGAACCACTTGATGGATGTGTCTTTTAATGTATAGGTTCCTTGCAATGTACAACAATGATTTAGGTACCCTTTTAATTTTGGGTCATTGAAAGTTAGTTATTCACCTTTTAGTAAAAGTACCTTTCGGTACCTATACTTGGGTGATCCTTCTCAGTCTAGCAAAAGGTTAGAATGTAGATGAAGGAGCAATGTAGTAGACATGGGGTGAGAAAACATTAGGCCTTTGGCCGAGAAATCCCCTTATCTGCATTATGTGGCATGCGACATAATTATATTTTGCATGATATGAAGAAGAAATATGACGAGATGAGGGGAGAGGGGGTCTTTGCATCATCTTAGACGCCATGTTTGCTTTAGGTGTGTCTACTTTCTTAGACAAGACGAATTTGGTTGGTTAATTGATACTTCATTCGTTTCAATGTATTCTAATCCGGTTTATCACTATCATGCATTTGTGATAGAATAATATGATCTAGCATGTTAGATCCCGTGTCAAATTGTTTCATCATTTTCTCTTAAATCCGTATTCCTTGATTTCAAATTTGAAATCTTGGGATTTCGTTTCATTATTATGTGTAGTCAATGATGAGATCTCTGACTTTAATGCATTGATGATGCATGACGATTCTTCTTTTGAATCGTTTAATTGAGAAACAAGATTCGTGTTAGAAGATTCTAACAACTTCTTGTCTTCAATTAATCGCTTCTTTTCTTTTGCGAGAGTCTTAGTGAATTTGTGCAATTCTATATATTGATTGAAAAGATCATCATATGAAGGTTCAGAGTCAGATTCAGAATCAGAAGATACCTCTTTTGATGCTTTGGATACAAAGCATACTTGTGCTGTCTCCTCTCCTGTATCAGTCTCACAGTCAGATGTGTCACTCAAAGTGGAGGCCTTGAGAGCTCTTCTCCTTTGTTTAGGTTCTGAGACGAGTCTATTTTTGGTCGCGATCCTTGTCCGGGGTGCTTGTTTGTTTGCTTGTCCTTGTAGGATAGTCATAAGATAATTGTCCAAGTTTTCCCGCATTCGTAGCCTTTTTATGTCCTTGTCATTGTTTTATTTTTATTTCTTTTAGTGGAAGTAGTCTGAGGTTTGTTTTTATATGACTTTCTTATGAATTTTCTCAAACTTTTAGCCAATAGTATTAAGTTCATCATTGTCTGATTTGGAATCACTATCATCTACGTGATCGGAAGAAGTAGACGTATTCATTTGATTTAAAAGCAATAGTTTTACCTTGTTTCGACGTTGATTCCGATTTCCTTATAGTGAGTTGTTTTCATATGCCTTTAGTGATCCATTAGTTCCTCCATTTTTATTGATTTGGTTTCCTTTCTTTCCTCTATAGCCGTCACTTTAGGATCCCATTCGGATGAAGGCTTCGTAGTACCTGTTGGACCTTTTCCTGCGTAGAGAAGCTTTGCCAAGATACTCAAGAGAATTGTAAATTTTAGTCCAAGCGAGACCTGCAAGACACCACTAGAAGGAGGGGGTTGAATAATGAGTGCGGAAAATTTGGTTTATAAAATTGTTTTAATCCAAAACCAACTTCTGAAAACAGTTTCTGTTTTCAGGACCTGTTTTTCAACGTTTTGAAAACTAGGTTACAGGTCTTCAAAAATTCTAAAATTGGAGAAATTCTTAGTCTCAGATTTTTTTGAGTATCTCCTAAAAATTTCCTGATCAAAATTCAACTTTTAACCCTTTGAAAAATTGTGGTGGTCAATTGCGCAAATCTGCCTGAAACAGTAGTCTGACTTGAAAGATTTATTCCGATTAAACGGTGACCTCCAATGTCTGAAAATTTAATGAAAAACCGCTAAACTATGTGTAGTTAATTGGGTTGAAACATTTTTGAAAAATTTCTTTGGGAAGTTAGTCAAATACTTTCAAAATCTCAACCTTTGCAAGCCTGAAATCAGACGGCACTAGTCTTCAGACTATTGACGTTTGAATGACTTATACTTATCCAAAAGGGTTAAACTTGTGCCAAAGAAACTTAAACTTGTGGCTATGTTTCTGAAAGTTTTCGTGATTTTTAAAAATCGTTTGATATTTTTAAGATTGCGATGAAAATGATGCACTATGCTGGAAACTGAAAGTAAGTGCTGAAAAGTAAAGAACATAAGGAATTTTATACTGGTTCGGTTAAATCAACCTAATCCAGTCTTCGAGGACACCTTCCTCAGTTATCACTAATCACAAAACAACAAACAACACCTTATCACACAGGGTTGATGGAGTTATACACCAACTCCAACCCTTTACAAACCTTACAAAGAATCACAATGATCACGAACACCACCACCGAGCGGATGAAAGATTGATCACACCTTCATCAATCTTTTACAAAAATATAGCGTGTATGGTGGTTTATATGAAGCCTATACAATGTGTATGAATATGAATACAATAGGCTTTGAGAGAGAAGAAGAAAGAAAGGTAGAAGAAGAAGATCATGAACACGTTTTGCACTTGGAGAATTTGTGAGACTTGTCTTGTCTTTTGTTTGCTCTCATTCTCTCCTTTTTATCAAAAGTGGCCACCCCCTTATTTGATTTTCTTCCCCTTGGAAATTATCTTTTAAGTCCTTGGAAGAATATCTTGCATCATTATGACATTCACTTGCTTACTTGGCAATACTTCATTGGATGATCATCTTGGCCTTGTTTACTTGGCACTCATTGATTGGATGAGACTTGTCATCATTTGATGACTGTATAAATCTGAAAATCACTTAAAACATGTGCCAATTAGTGGTTAAAATGTTGCCATAAGTCACATAATCAATCCCCTAAAATTTGCAAGACACATTAATCACCATTAAGCTCAAATATTTGGCCACCCCCTTTCTTCACATGCTAAAATTTTCAGCATGTGCAATAACCAAGACAAGATCAAATTATTGCCATGTTGGTATTAGATTAATCCCTTGAAAATGAAGAATCAAATATGCTAAATTTCAAGTCCAAATTTTCAGCCATATTCATTCAACACATGCTGAATCAAAATATTTTCATAACATCATCAAATCAATACATTAATATTGAGGAGGAAAATAAATCATCACTTAGTATAAGAATTTCGGCCAGCTCAAGTGTACACATGCTGAATTTTCAGCATGTGTCACAAATGTGACATAGTTTGAAATATTACCTTGTGTAGCTCCCTTCTTTATGTCACCAACCTTGTATACTTCATTCTTGGCCAATAAAGATGCCAACTAGGCTCCACATATGCCCAATCAAAGCTGATTTAGGCGTGTGATATGGGATTGACATGTGCTGAATTTTATTTTTGCAAACTTCATATAATAGTGCACAATAATTATACACATATGGTATATTCCAATCAGCCCTAAATTGATTTTTCTAAGAAACTTTAGAATGTTTGAATAATGTAAAAATTGTCTAGATACTTTATATGTCATTGCCAAAAACGTTCTATGTGTCGTGTTCGTAGAAACCGAATTTTCGACTTTTGTCGATTACTCGATTTTTCTCCGATTAATTCAAAACTTTTTGCACATGTCATATATATTATGTCACACATAATATCATAGATAACTTGAACATTCATCTCTAATGGCTGAAAGTGGCGCCCCATGTGCTTAAATGTTGAATTTGAAATCTCCACAATTTGGCATTAATTGGGGATTATTTGTGTGTGCCAACTGGCTGATTTTATGGATGTATATACCATGTAAGCCACAAATTTGTAGCTATTTTTGAAGTGTAGGGCTGGCCATCTATATATGGCAAATACATGACACGTTGGCGAAGTTTCGTCGGTTGTCACACGATACGACAATTTTTTTTAGAACCTTGTAACGTGTCGTAATAATTTTGTCATCACCATGACTTATATCATATGATATAAGACCTGAATATCTGATAAAATGAGGTAAGTATAGTGGTGTGCGTTAACGTACTTCGAAAAATATATAACGTGTCGGTAGTACGTTGGAATATATGTTGTATAGTGTCTTTTTTTAAAAAAATCTGAATATATATATATATATATATATATATATATTAAAGGCGTGTGAGAGGGGAATAGAATACTTTCATTCTTCAGTTTGTTTCTTTGTCCTTTCCAATATGGCTTCATTTAAACTACTTTTCATTACTACTACTTCACTTAATGAACTAGTTTAGTTCATTAATGGTGGCACCTGAAATAGTTCAAACACAACAATGTTCGCCATTTGATTTAAGCTTTAAAGCTTCATGGCTCGTTAGTATGGTAACATTATATGAACTATATAAGGCAGGTTTCATGCAAAAACGTGTCGAGTCATAAAACGTGTCATGCATTTCTTTAGTACACGTTATTTAGATCATGCATTTTGTAATCACTCAAACCCCTTTTTCTCAACAGAAAATTCCACAAAAAGTACCAAACTCTATTCACACCCCCTATAGAGTGTGTTTTGGAGCTAACAATTGTATCAGCCTAACCTTGATTGCTTGGCCTATCTTTTCAAGTAGCAAGGTTAAAGATCATGGCAATGACAACCTCAACCTCTCATCTCACACACTTCAACTTCTAAGCCTACTGCACTATTTTCAGGTTCAAATACTAAAGCACCTATGTTTGATGGCCACAATTATTCTCTGTGGAAATTTCGAATGATCAATCTTTTGAAAGGCTGTGGATTTGATATATGGAGAGCCGTTGTCAAAGGAATTTAAGTTCCTATGATTAACAACTCAAAAGGAGAATCAATGTTCAAAGATGAGGATGACTACACCGACGAAGAGAAGATAAAATTTGCCATCAATGGCAAAGCATTTGATATTCTCTCAAGTGCTCTTACCACCACTGAGCTCATAAGACTTCAAGGTCTTAAACAGCCCATGAGGCATGGAAAAGGCTTGAAATGATACATGAGGGAACTGAGCACGTAAGAATGGCCAAAGACTCATGTTCATGAAGGAATATGAGATGTTCGGAATGAAGAGTGGTGAGAAGATTGAGGAGACAATCCACCGATTCACACGAATAGTAAATCAACTTTTCATGGTGGACAAGAAAATCACAAATGAAGACCTTGTCTCAAAACTCCTCAACTCTTGCCAAGAGAATTGACACCTAAAGTCACCGCCATCACCAAATCAAAGAATCTCAAGACTCTTACCCTTAACGAGCTATCCAGTAATCTTCTTACTCATGAAATTCTTATTGATAACAAAATAGGATGAATCCTATCAAGCCCACACAACATCACACAAAAGGTCGGTGGTAGAGTCCGATGAATCGGATGAGGAAGTTGCTCTTTTATCAAGAAATTTAGAAGAATGGCAACAAGAAATAAAGCTCAAGCAAAATGTTTTCAAAAGACCACCCAAAGAAAAATAGTGAAAATTGTTATAGATGGTCGACTTGGTCACTTCATTGTCGATTGCCACGTCAAGGAGCCGCAAAACAAGAAAGAAGGTCTTTCCTCAAAAGAAGAAAGCTCTTAATGCGGATGTAACCACGGGGATGATCTCCTTTCTGAATCGGAAGGAGAAGAGTGAAGATCAGGTGTTGGATTTGTTGCAATAGTTGAAAATCCAAAGGTGCACATACTTGTCTCATGGCAATTGAAGATGACCTTGAGGTAAATTCTAATCCTTTTAATTTTGTAAGATGAAATAGGAGATTTGCAAGATGATTTTGAAAAACAAACTTAAGTATAACATTTGAAGAAAGAGTTCAAGAAGTGCATTTTAGAAAATAAGAACTTGCATGATAGAACATTTTGATATTTCAGAGCATGACATCATACTCACCATGCATAAAACTGTAGCTCTTGAAAATATAGAAATTAGAAAAGAATGTGAGAACTAAGGTTAGATTTGCAAAGACTAACCAATGGTAAAAATAATCTAACAACTACTTGGAAACCAAAAATTGGAAATGATAATCCGGTTTAGGATTTAATTCATCACATTCTTCCATTAAGCCTAAGTCATAAAGAAAAAGACAAACAAGATAAAATACAACATAACTCATCATCTTCTAAACCAAGGCATGTACACATTTGTTTTCATTGCAACAAAGTAGGACATGTGAAGAATGAATGTAGAGCTAGATTTGGAAGCTTGTATGTTTGGAAGCCTAAGGGTCGACAAACTAACCCTAAAGGACCCAACCATCAAAAAGTACCAATGCATAAATCTCTTGGTTTTGTAGGCTCTCAAGATAATGGAGTAGCCAAAGAAGAAGGAACCAAATGGCTTATGGACAGCGGATGTTCAACGCACATGACTAGAGACAAAACGTTATTCACCAAGCTCAAGCTCCAGATGGTGGAACGGTGCATTTTGGCAATGAGAGAGCCAAAATCATTGGACATGGAGAAATTGGTAACTCTTCTTTTACTATTAATAATGTACTATATGTAGAAGGGCTTAAATATAATTTGATAAGTGTTAGCCAACTATGTGATGCTAATTTTCAAGTTTAATTTGTGAAAAGAAAATGCATTGTGAAAAAGAACGATAAGATTGTTTTTGAGGCTATAAGGAAAATGATGTTTACAAATTTAGCACACATGATTTGATATCACAAAATGTTTCTTGCCTAGTTGCCAAAAATGATTTGACTCACTATGGCATAGACGACTTGGACATATTAGTTTTAAAATTTCAAAGAGATTTTCAAAAATGAAAAAGTACAAGGTCTTCCAAAATTGAATTTTCGAAAACCATGGCTTATGTGACACTTTCAAAAGGCAAAGCTTGTTAAAACAAGCTTCAAGCCCAAAGTGAAATCTCCACCACCAAACGCCTACAATTACTTCATATGGATTTGCATGGGGATTTGGTACAACAAGTCTAAGTGGAAAACATTACACCTTTGTGGTGGTAGATGACTTCTCTAGGTACACTTGGGTAATGTTCTTAGCTAAAAAAATGATGCATGCCAAGAATTTATAAAGCTTTGTAGGAGACTAGAAATCAAAGAGAAGACACAATTAAGGAAATTAGAAGTGATAGAGGTGGTGAGTTTGATGGAGAGTTTCAGGAATTTTGTGTATCCAAAGGGTATGGACACAATTTCTCGGCTCCAAGAACTCCTCAACAAAATGGTGTTACGGAAAGGAAAAATAAAACACTTCAAGAAATGAGTAGAGCCATGCTAATGAATTTGAGCTACCCAAGTATTTTGGGTCGAAGCGGTAACACCACTTGTCATGTGATGAATAGAGTTTATTTGAGGCCATCTGTTGTACCCTGCAAAAAATCGGTATATACTGAGAATCGTATAAAGCGGTTTAAAAGAGGGAACAATGTTATACCTACGGGAATTCGTCTAGACCGCCGACTCTTATGAAGATGAGTCACTAAGAATTAGTCAACCGGTTACGTTATTTAAATGTAATTACATTGATTTGACATTCTCCGATAGAATTTCCTTAAAGTAAATATTATAGGAAATTTAATATAATTATGTAAGTGTGTCGCACGACACAAGTGAAATGACAAACTACCCTTCCAACATTATGTAAAATTCGGCCATAAGGGCCTTGGAAGAGTCTAGAATTTTCTTTATTATCACAATTATGTAATTAGTAAGACTACAATGAAATAGGTTGTCTTGGAACAAGAAGAATTAAGCATGGTGAAGGGTCAACCAAGCCTAGAAATCGGCCCCCCTAGTTGACCAAGAAAAATTACCATGGTTACTTAATATTTACTACAAGGTAACTCTAGTTGAATAAAGTAACCAAGTTGGCCATAAAGTAACCAAGGTTGGCCATAAAGTAACTATAGTTGATATAAAGTAACTATAGTTGACATAAAGTCTATAGTTGGCATAAAGTAACTATAGTTGGCATAAAGTAACTATAGTTGGCATAAAGTAATTATAGTTGGCATAAAGTAACTATAGTTGAACTAAAATAACAAACTCTTATTTAAGAAATAAAATAAAATAAACAAAAGGAAACACAAGACAAGTTGTCTTGGAATAAAATAAAACAAAAAAAAAGAAGATTACAAGCGTGGGGGACAAAAGGGCTGCCCCATTGCAAGACACAAGAAACTTCCTCTTTCTAGGCATTCTTGGAAATCCTCCATGTCTCCCTTCCCCTCCCTAAGGCACGCCCCCCTCCCCTGGTCTTCTCCATGAATACTTCTTCAAGTCATGAAGGAGCTTAACTTCATCCATGGAGTTTTATCTAAATTCATACTAAGAAGCTCCATCATCTAATCTTGAACACCCTCAAGAACTCACCTAACCAAACCATTCAAGATTCATTGAACACTTAGACAACTCCTCTATCATCATCATATATTTCGGCCATAGTAGGAGCTAGGAGTGTCAAGGCTATCTTCATCTTCAATTTCAAAGGATGAAGCTCACGTTGGTAACCTCCTTTTCCTGCTAAAACGTGACCATCAATGGTCACTAGGAGAAGATTCTGTCAAGCTACTAAGAGAAGCTAACATCTTGGTGGTTTGAATCCATTTCAAGCTCCATTCAAACTTCATTTTGGTAAGGAAATCTAGCCTCAATCTAGCTCCATTCTTCATTTAAAATGGTAGCTAATGTTCTCCTTCTTCTCCTCTTCAAAACGTGCTACACAAGTGAAGTGGAGGAAGACTTCATTCCATTTCAACCAAGGTTCAAGCTAAGGAAAAGCTCTAAGGTTAAAGAGGCAAGTACACTCTAGCCAGTCTTGCCTTATTTTTGAAGTGCATGCTTGAATGACTAGCCATTTTTAAGTTATGAATCTTAGTTGAAGATTCTAAGAACAAGACATGAACTTAGTTGATGTAAAGAAAAGTGTTGATATGAAAAGTGACATGTTCTAAGCATAAATGGCAAGACTGTTGGTATGAGTTATGTGTAGCCTAAAATGAGTTATGAGACTTGGAATAACTATGTTTAAATGTGTATTTGATGTATAGTAAGTCATCTTAATGAATGAAGTTGGTGGAAGAATGCTTGAGCAATAAAAAGGTGAAGAAGTGCTGAAACTACTGGGGCTGGCAGATTTGTGTTGCTGATTGTGTGACTTGAGAACGAACCTTAGAATGTTCAATAAGCTAAATTTTGACGTGACACTAGCTCTGTGTGTGTAGTACGAGTGAGAGTTGGAATTGCAAGTAAAAAGAATATGGTTTATTTTTAATAGTCTTTTGGGTAAAATTGCTCAGAAGAAATTTCTGGAACTGGGCAGAAACAGTATGACGGTTTGCATGACCTGAAATGAATCATAGGAGTATTTAAATTGGCTAATTTTTGGTGTTATGTTAGCCTCATATGTATATGAATGTGTGAGTTGGAATTTCAATAAAAGGAGTTGTGGTTTGTCCTTAATGAGGTTTTTAGTAAGAAGTTGTCAACAGAAGCACTGGAGCTGAGCAGTTTTATGTGTCATGTTGAACGACCTGAAAACGAACCCTAGGAGGTGCAAATTGGCTAAATTTTGGTATGGTGATAGATTTGTATGTTTAAGAATTTGTGAGTTGGAATTTCAGTAAAAGGAGTTGTGGATTATGTTTAATGAAGTTCTTGGTACAACTGCTCAAACAGAGTTGCTGGAACAGGACAGTTTTGAGTAGTAAGTTGTGTGGCTCGAAATGCACCTTAGGAATGTTCAAATGAGCTGATTTTTGGTATGATGATATATTCATGTGTTTATGACATCTGTGAGTTGGAATTTTGGAAAAGGATATGTGGTTTGGTCACAATTCATTTCGTGATCCAACTGGTCATTCCAGTTTCTGCATGTACCCAGTTTGGGAAAGTAATTAGATGACCCCTTTAAGTTATTGGATTTCCTTGGAAATTTTATGGTAGTTACTTAAGGCATATATGTACATGTTCATGTAAATAAATCAGCATAAAACCACCATTTTGATGGTTAACCATTTAGTTGAAGTTAGTAGTACAAACTGGAAAACAGGGCTGTTTGATGTCATGAGTTGTAAGGCTTTGATCTTGCTCTTTTAAAGCTTAAACGTGATGTTTAGCCTCATGAATATTGTTCCGTG
Organism: Eustoma russellianum; assembly: GCA_036186865.1. Taxonomy (NCBI): domain Eukaryota; kingdom Viridiplantae; phylum Streptophyta; class Magnoliopsida; order Gentianales; family Gentianaceae; genus Eustoma; species Eustoma russellianum. The sequence continues at coordinate 24,784,343 of AP025063.1, forward strand.
GTATGTTAGCTATGTTTTTCAGGTGTTGGATCAAATTTATTAAGGTTTTATGATCCATGAAAACGAGGTAGGCGGTATTGCCCTGCTGATTTCAGCAGTATCTTTGATGATAGTTGATGTTTTGAGGTCGTTAAGACATATCGGAATGTTATGAAATTTTTATGGTATGTGTCTAAGACTTCATTATGCATGTGTATGACATGAGTTTACGAAAATAAGCACGAATGGCCGAACATGAGGCTGTATGGACAAAGTATGATTGCTGGACAGTTTTTTTTCCCAGCTTAAGAGACGAGTCAGTATATGCGTGTTATGATGTATTTGTTCACATGTCGCATGTTGCATATCATGCATCGCATTTTCCATGTTCATAAAACTTATTTCAGGAAAAAGAATGATGAGAAAGATCTTTTGAAAAGAAGTTTTGAGTTTTGAAAGAAAGATCTTTGAAAGAGAAGTTTACGATTGCGAAAAGATTCCTATGGTACCATTTATTTCTGGCCAGCTTAACCCGCTCCAGATCCGGGGTTAATTGATCTGAAGAAGTATAAGAACCGCTACAGGCCGGTTATAATAGGTCTGATGAAAGATAAGAACCGATCCAGGCCCGGTATAATAGGTCTGAGGAGAATAAGAACCGAGCCAGGTCTGGTATAATAGACCTGAAGGTGATCATGTTATAAGAACCGAGTCATGCCCGGTATAATAGGCTGACACACTCTCTTGTTATGATGAGCATGATTTAAAGAAGAAAGAAAGTTCAAGTATTTTTTTATGGCATGTCTAAATGAAAGAATGAATGTTTTCCGTTGCATTTGCATCGCATTCACATTTTCATAACACATTATGCATGATCCTTTTCATAGAAGTAAGATTCGAAGGGAGGATATGACCGCCTCAGATCCGAATATAATAGATCTGAACACTCTTATGATTTATTGCCTTAGTGGCTATTGACGGAAGGGATGAGATGCTAGCTAAATGCTAGACGTAATGTTACTTAGGTCATGATCTTTCGTTACCTAAGTTACGATCTTATTGTTTGTTGTTATGTAAGCTATGATCTTATTCCCTTTATGATCAAGTGATGCTTCTATTACCTTGGTGGCATTTGAATGGAAAGACAGGTATGATGGTAAGAGATCAAATTTTGGGGGTTCGGTTCTTGTATGTACTTTCCATTTAATGCATGATTGTTTATGGTGTACTTGCTGGTGACTTTGTCACTCACCCCTATTTTTCCTCCAGAGTTTACAGGAAACGGGGTAGCAAGGATTGATGACGAGCATAGGATCCCACATCCGTGAGAATACTGAGTGGATGATAGCTTAGGGATTCTATTATGATGGATTCATAATATGACGGATTTATGTTGGAAGCGATGATTGCAGAAGTACTGATGTAATGAACGTGGTTGTAAAACTTATGTCGGATGTATAGAATGATTTATGTAAAAGTTTTTTATTCTGACGTATTTTTATCTACCTGTTAAGATCGTGACTTTGTAATCCATGTTTATCCATGGGTTTTACGAGTTAAGTATCGACGCTTTATACTTTTCTGAAAGGGAAAGTACGGCGGGTGCACCGTACGAGGGGTAGCCGGGTACAGGGCGCTACAGGTGGTATCAGAGCCAAGGCTCCAGATCCGGGCAGAATGTCGAACTAAGTGATGATTATAGTCAACTAAGTTTTATCTTAGACCTAAGTTCTGATCTTAGATGAGAGTTGACCTTAGACCAGGATGATTTAGACTGGAAATTAGGGTTTTGACCATATGATAAAGCCCTAGTCGATGGCCATCTATGGAATGTAATCATGACTGTTTGCATGACCATAAGAGCATATAGGGATTACGAATTAAATGGTGTCGCTTATCCTGAATATTTGTACCTTGAGTAAGACTCCGACACTTCGTGGTGCGGATGGCACCACAATTCAGTAAAAAATAACATCATCACTATCACCCCAGGAGGCAGTAGACTTTACTAGCAATAGTTAGTAAGAACACGTATTCCAAGGTTTGACAGGGAATTTAGTTCATAGTGGGCAGAAAGATGGTTCGGTAAAGTTGAAGGTAACTCCATGCTGATACTGGTATTAGATAGAGTAAGAGCAAAGTTCTAAGAGGAGTTTTGTGAGTTCTTCCTCTCTCAGAACTTAGTCACGAGAAGGGTTGAGGAATATGACTCACTAAGACAAGGGTCACGCATCACCATACCCATTCATTACTTTGGGACAGTATGTTCCTTTGATTATGAGAAATGAAAGGTTTAAGGTGATCAGATTTGTGCGCGGTCTAGACCCCCAGATCTAATTAGGCTAAGTTAAGTCGTATTCAAAGACCTTTGGTGAATTATTAGAGGACCGCTATAGAGCGGAATGCGATAGTAAAGGAACGAAAGAATGAAAGAAACGATTTAACAAGCAAACGAAGTAGAAGGTGGAAATCGTATCCATATAAGGCTAGTTTATGCAGATGACCAAGAAACAACCAAGGTACGCCTAATAAGTGTGAAGTACCTATGTCCTCTACTCTACTTCCTATTAACCAAGTATGAGTGATTATGATAGTTTTCTTTAAGTTATGATGAGTAGACCACAAGTAAGCAAGTGAGATTATTAGTGATAACATGACTAAGTATGACACTATGTATGGGACTCGAGGTCCTCGCCATAATGCGTCACTATTAACACTTGTACGCATTTTAATGCAGTATAGAGGGAATATGTCATGACCATGAAAACCATGTTTTAAGAGAGCGGGCCACCTTCGGATGATTTGAAACATCCTAAAGGGAACATAAGTTTCAAAGGAGAACCCACGACTTCTAGTTCGATTTTATGAAATGATCGCAAAAAGGGGGTAAAAGTTATTACGTAATAAGACGATCAGCAAGACAGATAAACGTGGCACATACTTATGAAGATCTTGGTATGTGTACCTTATGGGAATTATTCCGGATGTCCTTGGAAGCTATTTTGTACGTAGGATGACCGTCACATGATCACTGAAAGGATGTTTACAGAAAAGAGATAAAGGTCTATATCCCAGAGTTAATGATCTCTGCCAAGTTTTTGTTCATATTTTATGAAAAAGGAAATTATAAGCCTACTATGATCATGATTATACGGAATGGATTTCGTTATCAAGTACATAGTATCAAGGTTGCAAGTGCTAGATATGAGATAGGTTACGACAACACCTCTAGAGAATAAGGATAAGTTCTGGTGAAATCTCTAAGATGAAAAGAACAAAGCAGTTCTGAAGGAACTAAATAGACGTTTATTGCGATCTTATTTACCCAAAAGAAGAAACCACATGGGAAACGGAAGGCAACATGAGGAGTAGACGCCCCATTTTGTTGACTAGCCTGAAGTTTCGAGGACGAAACTTATATTAGGGGGGGGGGGGGGAGAATGTTGTACCCTGCGAAAAATCGGTATATACTGAGAATCGTATAAGCGGTTTAAAGAGGGAACAATGTTATACCCACGGGAATTCGTCTATACCGCCGACTCTTATGAAGATGAGTCACTAAGAATTAGTCAACCGGTTACGTTATTTAAATGTAACTACATTGATTTGACATTCTCCGATAGAATTTCCTTAAAGTAAATATTATAGGAAATTTAATATAATTATGTAAGTGTGTCGCACGACACAAGTGAAATGACAAACTACCCTTCCAACATTATGTAAAATTCGGCCATAAGGGCCTTGGAAGAGTCTAGAATTTTCCTTATTATCACAATTATGTAATTAGTAATACTACAATGAAATAGGTTGTCTTGGAACAAGAAGAATTAAGCATGGTGAAGGGGTCAACCAAGCCTAGAAATCGGCCCCCCCTAGTTGACCAAGAAAAATTACCATGGTTGCTTAATATTTACTACAAGGTAACTCTAGTTGAATAAAGTAACCAAGGTTGGCCATAAAGTAACCAAGGTTGGCCATAAAGTAACTATGGTTGATATAAAGTAACTATAGTTGACATAAAGTAACTATAGTTGGCATAAAGTAACTATAGTTGGCATAAAGTAACTATAGTTGAACTAAAATAACAAACTCTTATTTAAGAAATAAAATAAAATAAACAAAAGGAAAGACAAGACAAGTTGTCTTGGAATAAAATAAAACAAAAAAAAAGAAGATTACAAGCGTGGGGGACAAAAGGGCAGCCCCATTGCAAGACACAAGAAACTTCCTCTTTCTAGGCATTCTTGGAAATTCTCCATGTCTCCCTTCCCCTCCCTAAGGCACGCCCCCCTCCCCTTGTCTTCTCCATGAAGACTTCTTCAAGTCATGAAGGAGCTTAACTTCATCCATGGAGTTTTATCTAAATTCATACTAAGAAGCTCCATCATCTAAATCTTGAACACCCTCAAGAACTCACCTAACCAAACCATTCAAGATTCATTGAACACTTAGACAACTCCTCTATCATCATCATATATTTTGGCCATAGTAGGAGCTAGGAGTGTCAAGGCTATCTTCATCTTCAATTTCAAAGGATGAAGCTCACGTTGGTACCATCCTTTTCTTGCTAAAAACATGACCATCAAATGGTCACTAGGAGAAGATTCTTCAAGCTACTAAGAGAAGCTAACATCTTGGTGGTTTGAATCCATTTCAAGCTCCATTCAAACTTCATTTTGGTAAGGGGAATCTAGCCTCAATATAGCTCCATTCTTCATTTAAAATGGTAGCTAATGTTCTCCTTCTTCTCCTCTTCAAAAACGTGCTACACAAGTGAAGTGGAGGAAGACTTCATTCCATTTCAACCAAGGTTCAAGCTAAGGAAAAGCTCTAAGGTTTCAAAGAGGCAAGTACACTCTAGCCAGTCTTGCCTTATTTGTGAAGTGCATGCTTGAATGACTAGCCATTTTAAGTTATGAATCTTAGTTGAAGATTCTAAGAACAAGACATGAACTTAGTTGATGTAAAGAAAAGTGTTGATATGAAAAGTGACATGTTCTAAGCATAAATGGCAAGACTGTTGGTATGAGTTATGTGTAGCCTAAAATGAGTTATGAGACTTGGAATAACTATGTTTAAATGTGTATTTGATGTATAGTAAGTCATCTTAATGAATGAAGTTGGTGGAAGAATGCTTGAGCAATAAAAAGGTGAAGAAGTGCTGAAACTACTGGGGCTGGCAGATTTGTGTTGCTGATTGTGTGACTTGAGAACGAACCTTAGAAATGTTCAATTAAGCTAAATTTTGACGTGACACTAGCTCTGTGTGTGTAGTACGAGTGAGAGTTGGAATTGCAGTAAAAAGAATTATGGTTTATTTTTAATAAGTCTTTTGGTAAAACTGCTCAAGAAGAAATTTCTGAAACTGGGCAGAACAGTATGACGGTTTGCATGACCTGAAAATGAATCATAGGAGTATTTAAATTGGCTAATTTTTGGTGTTATGTTAGCCTCATATGTATATGAAATGTGTGAGTTGGAATTTCAATAAAAGGAGTTGTGGTTTGTCCTTAATGAGGTTTTTAGTAAGAAGTGGTCAAACAGAAGCACTGGAGCTGAGCAGTTTTATGTGTCATGTTGAACGACCTGAAAACGAACCCTAGGAAGGTGCAAATTGGCTAAATTTTGGTATGGTGATAGATTTGTATGTTTAAGAAATTTGTGAGTTGGAATTTTAGTAAAAGGAGTTGTGGATTATGTTTAATGAAGTTCTTGGTAAAACTGCTCAAACAGAGTTGCTGGAACAGGACAGTTTTGAGTAGTAAGTTGTGTGGCTCGAAAATGCACCTTAGGAATGTTCAAATGAGCTGATTTTTGGTATGATGATATATTCATGTGTGTATGACATCTGTGAGTTGGAATTTGGAAAAAGGATATGTGGTTTGGTCACAATTCATTTCGTGATCCAACTGGTCATTCCAGTTTCTGCATGTACCCAGTTTGGGAAAGTAATTAGATGACCCCTTTAAGTTTATTGGATTTCCTTGGAAATTTTATGGTAGTTACTTAAGGCATAGATGTACATGTTCATGTAAATAAATCAGCATAAAACCACCATTTTGATGGTTAACCATTTAGTTGAAGTTAGTAGTACAAAACTGGAAAACAGGGCTGTTTGATGTCATGAGTTGTAAGGCTTTGATCTTGCTCTTTTAAGCTTAAACGTGATGTTTAGCCTCATGAATATTGTTCCGTGGTATTTTAGCTATGTTTTTCAGGTGTTGGATCAAATTTATTAAGGTTTTATGATCCATGAAAACGAGGTAAGGCGGTATTGCCCTGCTGATTTCAGCAGTATCTTTGATGATAGTTGATGTTTTGAGGTCGTTAGACATATCGGAATGTTATGAAATTTTTATGGTATGTGTCTAAGACTTCATTATGCATGTGTATGACATGAGTTTACGAAAATAAGCACGAATGGCCGAACATGAGGCTGTATGGACAAAGTATGATTGCTGGACAGTTTTTTTTCCCAGCTTAAGAGACGAGTCAGTATATGCGTATTATGATGTATTTGTTCACATGTCGCATGTTGCATATCATGCATCGCATTTTCCATGTTCATAAAACTTATTTCAGGAAAAAGAATGATGAGAAAGATCTTTTGAAAAGAAGTTTGAGTTTTGAAAGAAAGATCTTTGAAAGAGAGTTTACGATTGCGAAAAGATTCCTATGGTACCATTTATTTCTGGCCAGCTTAACCCGCTCCAGATCCGGGGTTAATTGATCTGAAGAAGTATAAGAACCGCTACAGGCCCGGTATAATAGGTCTGATGAAAGATAAGAACCGATCCAGGCCCGGTATAATAGGTCTGAGGAGAATAAGAACCGAGCCAGGTCTGGTATAATAGACCTGAAGGTGATCATGTTATAAGAACCGAGTCATGCCCGGTATAATAGGCTGACACACTCTCTTGTTTTATGATGAGCATGATTTAAAAGAAAGAAAGAAAGTTCAAGTATTTTTTTTATGAGCATGTCTAAATGAAGAATGAATGTTTTTCCGTTGCATTTGCATCGCATTCACATTTTCATACACATTATGCATGATACCTTTTCATAGAAGTAAGATTCGAAGGGATGGATATGACCGCCTCAGATCCGAATATAATAGATCTGAACACTCTTATGATTTTATTGCCTTAGTGGCTATTGACGGAAGGGATGAGATGCTAGCTAAATGCTAGACGTAATGTTACTTAGGTCATGATCTTTCGTTACCTAAGTTACGATCTTATTGTTGTTGTTATGTAAGCTATGATCTTATTCCCTTTATGATCAAGTGATGCTTCTATTACCTTGGTGGCATTTGAATGGAAAGACAGGTATGATGGTAAGAGATCAAATTTTGGGGGTTCGGTTCTTGTATGTACTTTCCATTTAATGCATGATTGTTTATGGTGTACTTGCTGGTGACTTTGTCACTCACCCCCTATTTTTCCTCCCAGAGTTTACAGGAAACGGGGTAGCAAGGATTGATGACGAGCATAGGATCCCACATCCGTGAGAATACGAGTGGATGATAGCTTAGGGATTCTATTATGATGGATTCATAATATGACGGATTTATGTTGGAAGCGATGATTGCAGAAGTACTGATGTAATGAACGTGGTTGTAAAACTTATGTCGGATGTATAGAATGATTTATGTAAAAGTTTTTTATTCTGACGTATTTTTATCTACCTGTTAAGATCGTGACTTTGTAATCCATGTTTATCCATGGGTTTTACGAGTTAAGTATCGACGCTTTATACTTTTCTGAAAGGGAAAGTACGGCGGGTGCACCGTACGAGGGGTAGCCGGGTACAGGGCGCTACAGGTGGTATCAGAGCCAAGGCTCCAGATCCGGGCAGAATGTCGAACTAAGTGATGATTATAGTCAACTAAGTTTTATCTTAGACCTAAGTTCTGATCTTAGATGAGAGTTGACCTTAGACCAGGATGATTTAGACTGGAAATTAGGGTTTTGACCATATGATAAAGCCCTAGTCGATGGCCATCTATGGAATGTAATCATGACTGTTTGCATGACCATAAGAGCATATAGGGATTACGAATTAAATGGTGTCGCTTATCCTGAATATTTGTACCTTGAGTAAGACTCCGACACTTCGTGGTGCGGATGGCACCACAATTCAGTAAAAATAACATCATCACTATCACCCCAGGAGGCAGTAGACTTTACTAGCAATAGTTAGTAAGAACACGTATTCCAAGGTTTGACAGGGAATTTAGTTCATAGTGGGCAGAAAGATGGTTCGGTAAAGTTGAAGGTAACTCCATGCTGATACTGGTATTAGATAGAGTAAGAGCAAAGTTCTAAGAGGAGTTTTGTGAGTTCTTCCTCTCTCAGAACTTAGTCACGAGAAGGGTTGAGGAATATGACTCACTAAGACAAGGGTCACGCATCACCATACCCATTCATTACTTTGGGACAGTATGTTCCATTGATTATGAGAAATGAAAGGTTTAAGGTGATCAGATTTGTGCGCGGTCTAGACCCCCAGATCTAATTAGGCTAAGTTAAGTCGTATTCAAAGACCTTTGGTGAATTATTAGAGGACCGCTATAGAGCGGAATGCGATAGTAAAGGAACGAAAGAATGAAAGAAACGATTTAACAAGCAAACGAAGTAGAAGGTGGAAATCGTATCCATATAAGGCTAGTTTATGCAGATGACCAAGAAACAACCAAGGTACGCCTAATAAGTGTGAAGTACCTATGTCCTCTACTCTACTTCCTATTAACCAAGTATGAGTGATTATGATAGTTTTCTTTAAGTTATGATGAGTAGACCACAAGTAAGCAAGTGAGATTATTAGTGATAACATGACTAAGTATGACACTATGTATGGGACTCGAGGTCCTCGCCATAATGCGTCACTATTAACACTTGTACGCATTTTAATGCAGTATAGAGGGAATATGTCATGACCATGAAACCATGTTTTAAGAGAGCGGGCCACCTTCGGATGATTTGAAACATCCTAAAGGGAACATAAGTTTCAAAGGAGAACCCACGACTTCTAGTTCGATTTTATGAAATGATCGCAAAAAGGGGGTAAAAGTTATTACGTAATAAGACGATCAGCAAGACAGATAAACGTGGCACATACTTATGAAGATCTTGGTATGTGTACCTTATGGGAATTATTCCGGATGTCCTTGGAAGCTATTTTGTACGTAGGATGACCGTCACATGATCACTGAAGGATGTTTACAGAAAAGAGATAAAGGTCTATATCCCAGAGTTAATGATCTCTGCCAAGTTTTTGTTCATATTTTATGAAAAAGGAAATTATAAGCCTACTATGATCATGATTATACGGAATGGATTTCGTTATCAAGTACATAGTATCAAGGTTGCAAGTGCTAGATATGAGATAGGTTACGACAACACCTCTAGAGAATAAGGATAAGTTCTGGTGAAATCTCTAAGATGAAAAGAACAAAGCAGTTCTGAAGGAACTAAATAGACGTTTATTGCGATCTTATTTACCCAAAAGAAGAAACCACATGGGAAACGGAAGGCAACATGAGGAGTAGACGCCCCATTTTGTTGACTAGCCTGAAGTTTCGAGGACGAAACTTATATTAAGGGGGGGGAGAATGTTGTACCCTGCGAAAAATCGGTATATACTGAGAATCGTATAAAGCGGTTTAAAGAGGGAACAATGTTATACCCACGGGAATTCGTCTATACCGCCGACTCTTATGAAGATGAGTCACTAAGAATTAGTCAACCGGGTTACGTTATTTAAATGTAACTACATTGATTTGACATTCTCCGATAGAATTTCCTTAAAGTAAATATTATAGGAAATTTAATATAATATGTAAGTGTGTCGCACGACACAAGTGAAATGACAGACTACCCTTCCAACATTATGTAAATTCGGCCATAAGGGCCTTGGAATAGTCTAGAATTTTCCTTATTATCACAATTATGTAATTAGTAAGACTACAATGAAATAGGTTGTCTTGGAACAAGAAGAATTAAGCATGGTGAAGGAGTCAACCAAGCCTAGAAATCGGCCCCCCCTAGTTGACCAAGAAAAATTACATGGTTGCTTAATATTTACTACAAGGTAACTCTAGTTGAATAAAGTAACCAAGGTTGGCCATAAAGTAACCAAGGTTGGCCATAAAGTAACTATGGTTGATATAAAGTAACTATAGTTGACATAAAGTAACTATAGTTGGCATAAAGTAACTATAGTTGGCATAAAGTAACTATAGTTGAACTAAAATAACAAACTCTTATTTAAGAAATAAAATAAAATAACAAAAGGAAAGACAAGACAAGTTGTCTTGGAATAAAATAAAACAAAAAAAAAGAAGATTACAAGCGTGGGGGACAAAAGGGCAGCCCCATTGCAAGACACAAGAAACTTCCTCTTTCTAGGCATTCTTGGAAATTCTCCATGTCTCCCTTCCCCTCCCTAAGGCACGCCCCCCTCCCCTTGTCTTCTCCATGAAGACTTCTTCAAGTCATGAAGGAGCTTAACTTCATCCATGGAGTTTTATCTAAATTCATACTAAGAAGCTCCATCATCTAAGTCTTGAACACCCTCAAGAACTCACCTAACCAAACCATTCAAGATTCATTGAACACTTAGACAACTCCTCTATCATCATCATATATTTCGGCCATAGTAGGAGCTAGGAGTGTCAAGGCTATCTTCATCTTCAATTTCAAAGGATGAAGCTCACGTTGGTACCTCCTTTTCTTGCTAAAACATGACCATCAAATGGTCACTAGGAGAAGATTCTTCAAGCTACTAAGAGAAGCTAACATCTTGGTGGTTTGAATCCATTTCAAGCTCCATTCAAACTTCATTTTGGTAAGAGAATCTAGCCTCAATATAGCTCCATTCTTCATTTAAAATGGTAGCTAATGTTCTCCTTCTTCTCCTCTTCAAAAACGTGCTACACAAGTGAAGTGGAGGAAGACTTCATTCCATTTCAACCAAGGTTCAAGCTAAGGAAAAGCTCTAAGGTTCAAAGAGGCAAGTACACTCTAGCCAGTCTTGCCTTATTTGTGAAGTGCATGCTTGAATGACTAGCCATTTTTAAGTTATGAATCTTAGTTGAAGATTCTAAGAACAAGACATGAACTTAGTTGATGTAAAGAAAAGTGTTGATATGAAAAGTGACATGTTCTAAGCATAAATGGCAAGACTGTTGGTATGAGTTATGTGTAGCCTAAAATGAGTTATGAGACTTGGAATAACTATGTTTAAATGTGTATTTGATGTATAGTAAGTCATCTTAATGAATGAAGTTGGTGGAAGAATGCTTGAGCAATAAAAAGGTGAAGAAGTGCTGAAACTACTGGGGCTGGCAGATTTGTGTTGCTGATTGTGTGACTTGAGAACGAACTTTAGAAATGTTCAATTAAGCTAAATTTTGACGTGACACTAGCTCTGTGTGTGTAGTACGAGTGAGAGTTGGAATTGCAGTAAAAAGAATTATGGTTTATTTTTAATAAGTCTTTTGGTAAAACTGCTCAAGAAGAAATTTCTGGAATTGGGCAGAACAGTATGACGGTTTGCATGACCTGAAAATGAATCATAGGAGTATTTAAATTGGCTAATTTTTGGTGTTATGTTAGCCTCATATGTATATGAAATGTGTGAGTTGGAATTTCAATAAAAGGAGTTGTGGTTTGTCCTTAATGAGGTTTTTAGTAAGAAGTGGTCAAACAGAAGCACTGGAGCTGAGCAGTTTATGTGTCATGTTGAACGACCTGAAAACGAACCCTAGGAAGGTGCAAATTGGCTAAATTTTGGTATGGTGATAGATTTGTATGTTTAAGAAATTTGTGAGTTGGAATTTTAGTAAAAGGAGTTGTGGATTATGTTTAATGAAGTTCTTGGTAAAACTGCTCAAACAGAGTTGCTGGAACAGGACAGTTTTGAGTAGTAAGTTGTGTGGCTCGAAAATGCATCTTAGGAATGTTCAAATGAGCTGATTTTGGTATGATGATATATTCATGTGTGTATGACATATGTGAGTTGGAATTTTGGAAAAAGGATATGTGGTTTGGTCACAATTCATTTCGTGATCCAACTGGTCATTCCAGTTTCTGCATGTACCCAGTTTGGGAAAGTAATTAGATGACCCCTTTAAGTTTATTGGATTTCCTTGGAAATTTTATGGTAGTTACTTAAGGCATAGATGTACATGTTCATGTAAATAAATCAGAATAAAACCACCATTTTGATGGTTAACCATTTAGTTGAAGTTAGTAGTACAAAACTGGAAAACAGGGCTGTTTGATGTCATGAGTTGTAAGGCTTTGATCTTGCTCTTTTAAGCTTAAACGTGATGTTTAGGCTCATGAATATTGTTCCGTGGTATGTTAGCTATGTTTTTCAGGTGTTGGATCAAATTAATTAAGGTTTTATGATCCATGAAAACGAGGTAAGGCGGTATTGCCCTGCTGATTTCAGCAGTATCTTTGATGATAGTTGATGTTTTGAGGTCGTTAGACATATCGGAATGTTATGAAATTTATATGGTATGTGTCTAAGACTTCATTATGCATGTGTATGACATGAGTTTACGAAAATAAGCACGAATTGCCGAACATGAGGCTGTATGGACAAAGTATGATTGCTGGACAGTTTTTTTTCCAGCTTAAGAGACGAGTCAGTATATGCGTGTTATGATGTATTTGTTCACATGTCGCATGTTGCATATCATGCATCGCATTGTCCATGTTCATACAGTTCACGAAACTGATTTTAGGAAAAAGAATGATGAGAAAGATCTTTTGAAAAGAAGTTTTGAGTTTTGAAAGAAAGATCTTTGAAAGAGAAGTTTACGATTGCGAAAAGATTCCTATGGTACCATTTATTTCTGGCCAGCTTAACCCGCTCCAGATCCGGAGTTAATTGATCTGAAGAAGTATAAGAACCGCTACAGGCCCGGTATAATAGGTCTGATGAAAGATAAGAACCGATCCAGGCCCGGTATAATAGGTCTGAGGAGAATAAGAACCGAGCCAGGTCTGGTACAATAGACTTGAAGGTGATCATGTTATAAGAACCGAGTCATGCCCGGTATAATAGGCTGACACACTCTCTTGTTTTATGATGAGCATGATTTAAAAGAAAGAAAGAAAGTTCAAGTATTTTTTTATGAGCATGTCTAAATGAAAGAAAGAATGTTTTCCGTTACATTTGCATCGCATTCACATTTTCATACACATTATGCATGATACCTTTTCATAGAAGTAAGATTCGAAGGGATGGATATGACCGCCTCAGATCCGGATATAATAGATCTGAACACTCTTATGATTTTATTGCCTTAGTGGCTATTGACGGAAGGGATGAGATGCTAGCTAAATGCTAGACGTAATGTTACTTAGGTCATGATCTTTCGTTACCTAAGTTACGATCTTATTGTTGTTGTTATGTAAGCTATGATCTTATTCCCTTTATGATCAAGTGATGCTTCTATTACCTTGGTGGCATTTGAATGGAAAGACAGGTATGATGGTAAGAGATCAAATTTTGGGGGTTCGGTTCTTGTATGTACTTTCCATTTAATGCATGATTGTTTATGGTGTACTTGCTGGTGACTTTGTCAATCACCCCCTATTTTTCCTCCCAGAGTTTACAGGAAACGGGGTAGCAAGGATTGATGACGAGCATAGGATCCCACATCCGTGAGAATACGAGTGGATGATAGCTTAGGGATTCTATTATGATGGATTCATAATATGACGGATTTATGTTGGAAGCGATGATTGCAGAAGTACTGATGTAATGAACGTGGTTGTAAAACTTATGTCGGATGTATAGAATGATTTATGTAAAAGTTTTTAATTCTGCCGTATTTTTATCTACCTGTTAAGATCGTGACTTTGTAATCCATGTTTATCCATGGGTTTTACGAGTTAAGTATCGACGCTTTATACTTTCTGAAAGGGAAAGTACGGCGGGTGCACCGTACGAGGGGTAGCCGAGTACGGGGCGCTACAACCATCTCTCAAAAAGACTCCTTATGAGCTTCGGAAAGGTTGAGTATCAAATATTGGTTATTTAAAGGTACTAGGTTGTAAGTGTTTTATACTTAACACCAAAGATAACTTGGATAAACTTGATTTCAAAGCAGATGAAGGAATCTGTAGGATATGCAAGGCACCAGTAGAAGGGGGGATGGTTTCAAATTTTCAAAGTTAAACTTTTTAATCATGTCATTGACATATTTTGCTTGACTTATGTGAATCCCTTTACTCGTTTGCTTAATCTGCAAGCCAAGAAAATAATTAAGTTCACCAACCATAGACATTTCAAATTCAGATTTCATGCAATTTTCAAAATCTTCAACAAGTCTATGTGAGGTAGAACCGAAAATATGTCATCAACGTAGATTTGGATAATAAGTAAATCCGATTTATGCTGTTTCAAAAATAGTGTACTATCTATAGTACCTCGTTTAAAATCATTTTCTAAAAGGAAAGTAGCAAAACGATCATACCATGCTCTTGGTGCTTGCTTTAGTCCGTATAGTGCCTTCTTTAGTTTGTACACGTGATCGGGATGTTTCAAATCTTCAAAGCCGGGTGGTTGCTTCACGTATACTTCTTCTTGTATAAATCCGTTTAGGAATGCACTTTTTACGTCCATTTGATATAATTTGAAATCTTTCATGCAAGCAATAGCAAGTAATAGTCGTATAGCTTCTAAACGTGCCATGGGTGCAAATGTTTCATCGTAGTCAATTCCTTCTTCTTGATTATAGCCTTGTGCTACAAGTCTCGCTTTATTTCTAACGACCTGTCCTTCTTCATTCATTTTATTCCTAAACACCCACTTTGTGCCTATTATAGTCTTATCTTGTGGTCGTTGCACTAAATTCCATACATCATTTCTAACAAATTGATTAAGTTCATCATGCATGGCATCAATCCAAGAAGAATTACTCAAAGCATCATGCACATTTTTGGGCTCAATTTCAGGAATCATAGCATGAAATTCATTTATTTTGTCCAAAGTAATTCTTCTATGTGGTCGCACACCGTGAGTGAGGTCGCCTATGATGAGATCATATGGGTGATCTCTATGCCATCTTGGTTGATTATTTTCTATGTTATCATGCATTTCTATGTGATCATGCATTTCTAGTGTGTCATTCATATCATGCATATCAAATATACCATCATCTTCATTCAACACGGGTTTCAATTCAAAGTCATCGTCATATTCTTTATCTTTATCAATCTCACCAAATTCATTGAATTTCACATGAATAGATTCCATGATTTGTCTAGTGAGAGGATCATAACACCTATATGCCTTTGAGTTTATAGAATATCCAACAAAAATGCACTCAATTGATTTGGATTCAAATTTGTCTAAATTATCTTTTGTATTTAGAACAAAACATTTGCATCCAAACACACAAAAATAGTCAATCTTAGGCATGCGATCATTCAAAATCTCATAAGGCGTCTTGTTAATTTTCTTTCTTATAGATAGGCGATTTACAATATAGCATGCACAATTTACGGCTTCCGCCCACAGAAATCTAGGCAATTTATTTTCACATAACATAGTCCTAGCTATTTCTTGTAAAGTTCGATTCTTTCTTTCTACTACTCCATTTAATTGTGGAGTTCTAGGTGCGAAAACTCATGCTTAATTCCCTTTTCTTCGCAAAATGAAATTATCTCTTTGTTTTAAACTCACCGCCTCTATCGCTTCTTATCTTTTTCACATTTACACCGTATTGATTTTCAAGTTGTTTAATTAATTTTGCAATCTCAATGGCACTATCATCCTTATGTGCAAGGAATAAAGTCCAAGTATAACGAGAAAAATCATCAACAATCACGCATGCATAGTGGTGCCCACCAAGGCTTGTAGTGCGACTAGGACCAAACAAATCAATATGTAATAGTTCTAAGACTCTAGTTGTGCTTATTTCATTTTTAGGCTTAAGTGACTCACGTGTTTGTTTGCCTTTTATGCAAGATTCACACAACTGAAAGTTGTCTAAATCAAGCGTAGGCAATCCTCGTACTAGGTTCTTTCGTTGAAGTTTTTCTAGTGTAGAGATACTAATGTGTCCTAAACGTCTATGCGATAAATTCACATTGGGTTCATTTGACATAAAGCACTTAACTTTAGCGTCTACCACATCATCCATAGAAAGAGTAAAAATATTACCTTCTCGTTTTCCTTTTAAAACGGTTTCTCCATTTTTATTTATTATATTGCAATAAGGGTGAGTAAAACACACATTAAAACCATTGTCAACAAATTGAGAAATGCTAAGAAGATTGTAGGATAAGTTGCTTACCAAAAAGACGTTGGAGATTTGGAGAGTACTTGGATTTCTAATCGTACCTTTTCCGATGATCTTATCTTCGTTGTTGTCTCCAAAGGTCACGGATCCGCCTTTTGTGACCTTCTTTAATTTGGTGAACAAGCTCGGGTCACCCGTCATGTGCCTCGAGCATCCACTGTCAAGGAACCACTTTATAGTTGTTTCTTTTGATGTGTGGGTTCCCTGCAATGTGTAAGAATGACTTAAGTACCCTTTTAACTTTGGGTCCTTTCGAGTTAGTTAATCACCTCTTGGTAAAAGTACCTTTCGGTACCCATACTTGAGTGATCCTTCTCGGTCTATCGAATGGCAAGAATGTAGATGAAGGTGCGATACAGTAGACATATGGTGAATGCATTTTGGGCCTTTGTCCAAGGACTCCTCTATACTCATTGTATGAAGGACGTTTTTGATATGTCCTTGTGTGTGTGTGCGTAGTGCGTGGATGAAATGAATGCCGTGTATGCATCACTCTTTTATTTTCATATCTATATGGTACAAAATTGTATTTCACGTGATATGAAGATGTAGTGGGACGTGATAAGGGAAGTGACGGTTTTTGCGTCATCTTAGACGCCACTTGGGGCTTTGGAGTGTCTACTTTCTTAGACACCACAAACTTAGTTGGTTTGGTTGATACTTCATTAGTATCAATGTATCCCAAACCCGTTTTGTCACTGTCATGCTTTTGTGATAATATAATGCGATGCAGTATGTTGGATCCCGTATCAAACTGTTTCATCATTTTCTCTAAGTCTGTATTCCTTGATTTCAAACTTGAAATCTCGGATTTCATTTCATTATTTTGAGTGGTCAGTGATGAAATCTCTGTCTTTAATGCAGTAATGACACATGATGACTCTTTTTTTGAATCGCTTAATTGAGCGACAAGATTCTCGTTAGAAGATTCTAACAGTTTCTTGTCTTCAATTAATCGCTTCTTTTCCTTAGCGAGAGTCTTAGTGAATTTATGCAATTCTAAATACTGACTAAAAAGATCATCATAAGAAGGTTCAGAGTCAGAGTCAGAATTAGATGATACCTCATTAGATGCTTTGGATGCAAAGCATACTTGTGCAGTCTCTTCTTCGGTCTCAGTTTCAGAATCCGATGAATCACTCCAGGTGGAGGCCTTTAGAGCGCATTTCCTTTGCTTGGGTTCTGAGACGAGTCTATTTTTGTTCCGCTCCTTGTCAGGGTATTTAGTTGTTTGCTTTTCTTTATTGGGGCAGTCATATAATAAGTGTCCGAGTTTGCCACATTCATAACATTTAACATCTTTATCATTTGACTTGTTCTTATTTCTCTTAATTGTAGTACCCTTATTTTTATTTCTGAATGACCTTCTCATAAATTTTCTTAAGCCTTTAGCCAATAGAATTAGGTCATCGTTATCCGATTCAGAATCACTATCATCTACGTGATCGGAAGGAGAAAAGACGTATTCATTTGATTTAAAAGCAATAGTTTTACCTTGTTTAGATGATTCCGATTTCCGTATGGTGAGTTTATTCTCATAGACCTTAAGTGATCCGATTAATTCTTCCATCTTTATTGACTTAGTTTCCTTGCTTTCTTCTATTGCGGTCACTTTAGGGTCCCATTTGGATGGAAGGCTTCGTAGGACTTTCTGTACCTTTTCTTGCTTGGTAAAAGCTTTACCAAGAGACTCAAGAGAGTTGTAGATGTTAGTCAAACGAAGATCCATATCAACAATAGACTCATTAGGCAATAATTTAAACGACTCAAGTTTGGACATTAGCATGTTTATTTTTGACTCTTTTACTTGACTCGTGCCTTTGTGTTTCATTTCTAGTATCCTCCACATTTCTTGTACACTCGAACAGTTTGAGACATAACTAGACTCACTTTTACTTAATCCGTTTAGGAGCAATTGCATAGCCCTAGCATTCATACTAAGTTTCTTTTTATCATCACTCGTATATTCTTGTCTAGATTTAACGACTTCTAATGTGACTCCGTCTACGGTAGATAACTTAGATGGGACAAAAGGACCATCTTCTATTATTGACCAAAGATCTATGTCTATAGCCATAAGAAAAATCTTCATCCTAAGTTTCCACTGAATAAACGACTCACCGTCAAAAAGTGGAGGCCTTTGGCTCGACATACCTTCTTGCTCGGTTTTGAGATTTGTGGTTGCCATCTCACTGAATCGTTGGATTCTTTGAAGTGAGTGTTCCTGCTCTCTGATACCACTTGTAGGATCTGCAAGGCACCACTAGAGGGGGGGTTGAATAAGTGGTGCAGAAAGTGTGGTTTTCAAAATTTGTTTAAACCTAAACAACTCAACTTCTGAAAACAGATTCTGTTTTCAGGATCAGTTTTAAAGTGTTTTTAAAACCAGGTTATAGGTCTCCAAAAATTCTGAAATTTTGAGAGAATTTAGCCTCATATGTTATGAGGGTCACCCTAAAAATTTCAAATTAAAATTCAACCTTTAACCCCTTCAAAAACCGTGGGTGATCAGATTGCGCGAATCTGTCAGAAACGGTAGACGGTTTTGAAAAATGTATTTCTATTTGTGTGTAAGTCCAAATGCTCTGAAAATTAACCACTAACTCCTTATATACTATATTTAAGTGGGTTGAAACAGTTTTGCAAAATTCTTTTGGGAAGTAGGTCAATTACAATCAAAGTGTCAACCTTTGCAAGTCTGAAAATCAGACAGCACTAGTCTCAGAACTTTTGATGTTTGATCGATTTATACTTATCCAAAAGGGTTGGAACTTGTGCCAAATTAACCCTAGAACGTGTGACTATGTTTCTGGAAATTTTCGTGATTTTTAAAGTCGTTTACTATTTTTACAAACACAAACAAAAAGAGTAAACTGTGCAGTGACAGAAAATAAACGCTGAAAGTAAATGGCACCGAGAATTTTATACTGGTTCGGTTATAAACAACCTACTCCAGTCTTCAAGGAACACCTTCCTTGGTTCACACTAGTCACACACATGCAATACACCTTACCACAGGGTTGATAGAGTTACATACTAACTCCAACCCTTTACAAACCTTGTACGATGAATACAATACGCACGAACACCACCACCTTGCAAGATTGAAGATTGATCACACCTTGATCAATCTTTTACAAAGATATGGAATATGTGGTGGTCTATAACAAGCCTATTCAAGATTGAAAATATGAATACAATAGGCTTTCAAGAAGAAAGAAAGAAAGAGAATGTAGAAGAAGAGGCTTAGGCGTTTTTGATCACTTTGTTTTGCAATGCTTGTGCTTCTTGTTTTTGCTCATCTTCTTTCCTTTTATTGCCATGTAGCCATCCCCTATAGGTATCCTCCCCCTCTTGAAAATTATCTTCTAAGTCCTTGAAAGAATGTAAGACATCATTGTGACATGGTCTTGCTTACTTGTCACCTTCTCATTGGATGATCACTTAAGCTTTGCTTACTTGGCACTTCATGATAGGTTGAATGTTGTCATCATTGATGACTTGGAAAAATCTGAATATATCACTCAAACATGTGCCAATATCAATCATAAAATTATTTCCATAATACACAAGATTTTCACATAAATTGCAAGACAAAATTTCTTCCTTACTAAGCAAAAAATCGGCCATGATGAATATTTGCCATGCTGAATTTTCAGCATGTGATACATGGAGTTAAAGTTCAAAATAATTCCATTTTTCTTTGATTTTTCTAATTAAAATGAATCACCAATTGATGGAAAATATCCTTATCACATTAGAAATGAATTTGGACACCTTTATGACCTTCCATTCGGCCAAGACATACCACACAAATACTGAAAAATTTTCAGCATGTGTGATATATAAAATATCACACTTTATGACTTTGAAAAATATTCAAATTGCTTCCATTTCTTCTTCCAATCAATCACATAATTCAAGACACAAAATATACCTCATTTACTTGATAAAATTTGGCCATCCTTTGTTCAACATGCTGAAATTTTCAGCATGTGTTTCAAATGAGACAGAGTTTGAAATCTTACCATTTGTAGCTTCTCTCTTTAATTTACCAACATTGTATGATTGATTCTTGACCAATCAATATGCCAACAAGGCTCCAAATAAGCTCCATCTCAGCTGTGATATGCGTGCATAATGCATATACTTGTGCTGAAAATTATTTTTGCTA
Source organism: Eustoma russellianum (assembly GCA_036186865.1). Classification (NCBI taxonomy): domain Eukaryota; kingdom Viridiplantae; phylum Streptophyta; class Magnoliopsida; order Gentianales; family Gentianaceae; genus Eustoma; species Eustoma russellianum. The sequence goes on from AP025063.1 coordinate 24,804,823, forward strand.
ACTTTGTAAAATAGTGCACATTTAATAATACACACATGTTATATTCCAATCAGCCGTTAATTTAATTTTATAGAACACTTTAAGATGTATAACATATGTAAAAAGTGTCTAGATACGTGTCATATGATGTGCCACAAATATTTCATGTGTTGTGTACGTAGAAAACTGAATTTTCGATATTTATCGATTACCCGATTTTTCTCTAATTAAATTCCAACTTCTTGCACATGTTATATATATTATGTTACACATAATATATATAATATATACTTTAAATCTCAGCACTTGTCTGGTCTAAAGTGGCGCCATTAACGTGTGACAAAATTAAAATTAGAATCTTCACATTTTGGCCTTAATGTGGGGTGATTTGTGTGTGCCAACATGGAAAGAATTTTTGGCTGAAAACATTGCCATATGCACAAAATTTATGACGAATTTTTGAGGTGTAGGGGCTGGCCATCTATTTATGGCAAGTACGTGACACGTTGGCGAAGTTTTGGTATTCAACCGATACAACAATTTTCGGTTTAGAACCTTTTAACGTGTTGTATTTAATTTGTCATCACCATGTCTTATATCATATGATATAAGACCTGAATATACTCATAAATATGAGTTAAGTATATTGGTGTGACATTAACGTACGTACGTAAAATATATAACGTGTCGGTAGTACGTTGGAATACATGTGTATGTGCTTTTAAAAAAAAATCTGAAAATATATGTATATATATGTGTGTATGGCGTGTATATATTAATGAGGGGAGGAGGAGAAGACTTTCCTTCCTTAGCCTTGTTGCCTTTGTGCCTTTTCCAAATATGGCTTCCTTTAATGAACTAAGTTTTATTAACTAAGTATTTCACTTAATGAACTAGTTTAGTTCATTAATGGTGGCACCTGAAAATAGTGTAAACACAACAAATGTTTGCCATATGATGTAAGCTTTAACGCTTCATGGCTCGTTAGTACGGCAACATTATATATGAGCTAAATAAGGTAAGTGATGAGCAATGTATCATGCATACATGCCTATCATGCATACATTTTGTGTATTCATCGTACAAGGTTTGTAAAGGGTTGGAGTTAGTGTGTAACTCTATTGCATGTGTGTGACTAGTGTGAACCAAGGAAGGTGTTCCTTGAAGACTGGAGTAGGTTGTTTATAACCGAACCAGTATAAAATTCTCGGTGCCATTTACTTTCAGCATTTATTTCCTGTTACTGCACAGTTTACTCTTTTTGTTTGCGTTTGTAAAAATAGTAAACGACTTTAAAAAATCACGAAAATTTCCAGAAACATAGTCACACGTTCTAGGGTTAATTGACACAAGTTTCAACCCTTTTGGATAAGTATAATCGATCAAACATCAAAAGTTCTGAGACTAGTGCAGTCTGATATTCAGACTTGCAAAGGTTGAGACTTTGATTGTAATTGACCTACTTCCCAAAAGAATTTTGCAAAACTGTTTCAACCCACTTAAATATAGTATATAAGGAGTTAGTGGTTAATTTTCAGAGCCTTTGGACTTACACACAAATAGGAATAAATTTTTCAAAACCGTCTACCGTTTTCTGGCAGATTCGCGCAATCTGATCACCAACGGTTTTTGAAGGGGTTAAAGGTTGAATTTTAATTTGAAATTTTTAGGGGA
>AP025063.1:24806575-24843050 GCA_036186865.1 Eustoma russellianum
AATACACCAAAGTCATAAACATACAACTTATATGTCTTTTCCCTACAAGTCACAATCTTTAACAAGAACAATACTTATCCCTCAACTTGCCATCCAACCGTCCCCCTTACATAGTAAAGAAGAGAACTTTACCACATTTATCTTAGAGAAGCATCATATTCATACGCAAGAAGGCAAAGAATCCACCTTTGAAGAAGTCTCAAACATGCAGGCCACTTTTCTTAAAGAAGCCGAAAGTTTCATGCTTCAAGCTTAACATTTTACCTCTAAGATTAAAACTTAGTAACATCTAGACGTTCAAGCATACACTTTAACCACAAGTCATGAATATTATAGTGTACTTGCCTTTTTAGATCTTAAGCCTTGTTTGGATCTTTGTTGAACAAGAAATGTCTCCTTCCACCCTTTTTCCTATCATACACGGTTTTAGGGTAGGGGTATTTGTTAGCCACCTTTCTAAATGCCCAATAAAACTTAGCTTGAGGCTTAGATGGTCTTACCAAAGTGATTCTAGAATGGTGAGATGATTCTAACCCACCAAGAAGCCAATCTTCCTTAGCTCTTCAAAATTCTTCACCTAGTGACCTCTTGAAGGTCACGGTTTCCACAAAGACAAGGGTATCTTGTGAGCTTTATCATGTAAAACATAAAACCTTCTTAAGGAGTGTAGAGTGCACTCACCTAGACCAAGTTTAAACTTTGATGAATCCCAAATCTCCTTGGTTTAAGTTGCCGTGTTCCTTGAGGGGAGGAGAGGAAAAAGATCCTTGTTTAATGATAATACTTTGAGGATTTAGTATGGTAGGGAGGGTTTAAGAGGCTCTTAATTAAGAGAAGGAGGAAGAAACCCTTTATCGTTAGGAGAGTGGCCGGTGTGTTAATCATGAAGGAAGGGAAAAGCTACTAATGTGCATGGTCCTCATTTAATGCCTAACCACAATTCACTTTAGGGTTCATTAAGAGTCTTGAAGCCACTTGTTTGATTCAGAAGGCATCATGACCGAAATATAAGTGGGTACACTTATGCTTATATATGTTTAATCTTATTGTATGTTATCAATGATCATAACTTACCCCTTTTCCTATCTAACTTCGCATATACTATACATATATGTGCGCTTAAAGAGTATTTTCAACTATTGTCCTTTTAAATATACTTTTCATGGAACTAAAATTCTTTAGGCCACTATTACATCGTAGGTCGACATCTATATATAAATATGTGACACACATATATCCAATACTACGCATGCGTATATATATACATGAATATATCGTGTAAACATGCTTTCCACAAGAATGGAAGTTATTCAACCAAAAGTGGATAAATGTAAGTGGTGAAGCCACCTTGGTTCACCCCAAGGAAAACCGGCGGTTAAGGGTCTACCCCAAAGCTCATTTACTCCTTAATCATTATACTCCTTCTTGCTTCTTAAGCTACTTTTTACAAAGTTTCTATGGTGGTTAAGGGACCATCATGGGTTACCCATGGTTTAGTTCCGGTGTTTAGGGCATATTTAGTAGCTCCATCATGCTTGAATCACTTTTTAGAATGTTCAATGAAAAAGGTTACTAGGTAGTTAAAGAAAATGGTAAAATTTGATCCTTAATTCCCTAACCCCATGCATCCCACATTGCTAAGGGGACCTCTAGTGAGTCACACATTCTTACCACAACATTATATTGTGACTACATCATGCATAACTATTTACATTGTTGCTTCAATAAGCAATTAAGGAGTGTAGTTAGTCTTTTAGCAAAAAGGTGGTCTCCTTAATGCTCCCTCTACCCGGCGGCTGAATGGGGAGAAAAAAGAGTATTTTTCCTCTTTTTGCTTTTTAAGTCTCATTTATTAGATCACTAAATGCTAGAATAAATTCCTATATTTTCTAACAACGAGTTAGTTGCTTGTAGTAAAACAAATTCCACTTTAATATCCCCAATGCTCTATGCCGAAATTTATGAGTACTCTTGGGAGGGAAAGCTATCCTACATGCTTCATCATTCATACTTGGGGTAGTATACTATTTTCCTTTAATTATTGAATAAATGTTGGTAATTCCCAAAATATTCTCCTTTAGAAATATCGTTCTATTGCATCATTTCATACTAGCCCTGAATACGGTGCTATTTTTGGTGGGGTACAACATGAATTGCACCTTAAATGAACGGGCTAGGGCGATGCGGCTCCATTCAAAACTTCCAAAAATTTTCTATGCAGTGGAAGTAAATACGGTGGCCCTGAATCTCGAGCTACACGAGGAGAGTTGGATGGATATGAAGATATCTTTGTCGCACTTGCAAGTATTTGGATGTACATCCAATGTTCATGTAGATTCCGAGAATAGGGACAAGCCGGATGCAAAGGCAAAGAAGTGCAATTTCGTCTGATATGGACTAAATTATTTTGACTGTGGATTTTCGGACAGAAAAGGCTGAAGATAATTTGATCACACGATGTTACATTCAACGAAGATGATAAATCTTCCAATCCAATGGAGGATAAAGTGAGGGAGATTGTTTTAGACAAAACACAAGTTTCACATAGTGAGCCAAAACGAAGAGGGCTGAGGTCGGAGATTATAATAAGGCCAAACAAAATGAAGAAAGTTTTGATCGTAGTCGCAAGCAAAACACACGGTATTTATCCTCTCAAATTATTTATTCTTGGCCAACTCCGGTGAGGCCGAAGATTATGATGAGGCAATAATTTCAACGACTCGGTCAAGTGGAAGCAAACATTGAAGAAGGAGTTACGGTCGCTAGATACAATAGCACTCCGACCGTACCTAGGTTGCCAGAATGAAAAAGTCTTTTGAAAGTAAATGGGTCTACCAAATCAAAGAAGCAGCAAATGGAAGTAAGTGTTATAAGGGGAGATTGGTTGCCGTATGCAAGCTCTTCCTCTGATACTAAACATTTATCATACGCAAGTTGAATCAGTCTCTTAGAGAAAGTAAACAAGAAGAAGCAGTTATCATAAGAATCATTTGCTAGTAGTTCACCTTACTCACTGGTGGACGCAAAATTGTTTTAAGGATGATATAACTTTTGTTACGTCTTGGGTATTTTCTTATCTTTTTGATGATGTCAGATGAGGTAAATAGCATAAAAAGGATATGCAGTGGGGTAGAGAGAGAGGAGGAAGAACATTTGTGGTGTTCAAATGATGATTTTTAAAGTCCATTAACAAGAAAAAGGTATGTCTTGGTCACATTCATATGTTCGAGGGACACCTCACATGTACGGCTATGGTCTTATTTTCAGCCTAAATAGGCGTGTACATATTTTATTCTATTTTTTCAGGGTTTTCTAGAAGTTTTTGGAGCATTTTGGTATGTTCAAAACATGTAGAATCTGATTTGGTAGGAACTTTCCTTTTGGAAGAAAGTAGGGCTTTGACTTCAGAACCACCTGTCGCTATTTGGAGCATATTGTATCCTACAGATATTGTATTGATGTGATTCAAAAGCCTATGAAAATCTAAGATCCATACGTATAACTCCGAGAAAGGGCTCATCAACCGATTTGCCTTGTAGAAGGTCATGAAATCATGTAAAAGTTCAAACATGATTTCAGAATTCTAGGTCTATTAGGAATTTTTGGTTTGCTTTTTCTAGCTTAGCTTATGCCTATTTAAAGGCCTTGTATGCACTAAATTTGTACATAAGACCAGAATAAAAATTGTTTGTTTTCAGCCACAAGGCAGAATTCTTTATAAGTTTTACTTGTGTTTGATATTTGATCAAAATTTAGGTTCATATCAAGGTCTTGAGCAAACCTTGTGGGAAATCCGGTTCTTCATCATTGAAAATACATACCAATGGTGTGAATACGTTCTTGGATTACGAACATGTTTTAAGGAAGAATAATTATAGTGAAAATAGCACAAGTATCACATGATGGGCACTTGAAATGAGAAGAAAAATGCTTGTTATTCATAATAGCTTCAACTTACACATATATACACATCAGTTCTAATGGCTAGAAGTGACATGACAAAGATAAGCCAACGGCTAGTTTAGCCGGGTAAAATCTAATGGTTGAAACTAAATTAAACCATCAAAATGATGATTTATCTAATCCTATGATCATGATTATGTACAATGAAATGAAGATTCAAAACAAAATTCAAGGAGAATTCAATTCAAGAATAGGTGTTCGACGCTTATAATAAATTTTTCGATGAAATGCCTCAAAGAGAATTTCTGAGATTGAACACACTGGACTCCTTCTTGCGTTTTTGGCTTGATCCTTCACCTGATGTACACTGTATTCCAACACTCCTCCTCTAGCTAGAGTTGTAGATGTTAATACAACCTAGCCTGTCAAGTAACGTCTTCAAGATTTGAATACTCACTAGTTTAGTTAGCGCATCTACAATCTGGTCTTTGGACCAAATAAAGTGGAGTTTGAGCACTTTGTCCCCAATCTTTTTCCCTCAAGAAGTGCATGTCTATCTCAATATGTTTGGACTTGTCATGCTGCAGAGGATTCTTAGTCATGTGAATTGCAGATATATTGTCACAGTATACATGAATAGGTAGCTGAACATTTAGCTTTAAGTCTTTCATCACCCTGTTGATCCACAGGCCTTCACATATGCCAAGAAACAGAGCCCTTAGTTGAGCATCAACACTGCTCCTGGATACAATATGCTGCTTTTTTGCTTCTCCATGTAATCCAGTTCCCCCCATAAATAAGAGGGATAGCCTGAAGTTGATCTCATATAAGTTTTGGACCTAGCCCAATCAGCGTCAATGAAAACTTTAATATCTCTATCTTTTGTTGTTTTGAAAAATAGTCCCTGACCAGAGGAAGATTTTAGATACCTCAAGAATCTTAAGGCATACTTATAATGTCTGGCAATAGGCTTATGCATGAATCCGCTAATGAAACTTACCTCATAGTAGATGTCTGGTCTAGTATGAGACATATATATCAGCCTACCTGTTAACCTCTGATACCTATGTTTGTCAGTATAACCTGAATCCCATACCTTCTTTGGCTTGAATCCAGGCTCAATTGGAGTGCTTGCAGGCTTACAGTTTGTCATTCCAATGTTCTGCAGTAGATCTAATATATACTTCCTTTCTGAAATTCAAATGCCACTAGATGATCTGAAGACTTCCATGCCTAGAAACTATCTCATGTGTCCTAAATCTTTTACTTCAAAAGACTTTGGTAATAGGTTCTTTGTTTCTTATACACCATTCTAATGATTTCCAGTAAGGATGATATCATCAACATACACAAGAATAATGTAGCTAATGCTGTCAAAAGGCTTGATAAATAAGTTATGATCACTCAGAAACTGAGAGAAGCCAAGAGAGGATATTGTTGATATAAACCTTTTGAACTATGACCTTAGGGACTGTTTTAACCCATGGAGAGACTTCTTCAATCTACATACCATATTTTTATTGGATTTAGAAGTGAATTCAGGATGAATATGCATGTGAACTCCTCTTCCAAGTCAGCATTAAGAAATACATTCTTAATGTCAAACTAGAAAAGTGGCCAGTCAAGGTTAAAAGCAAGAGAAAAAGTATTCTTACAGCGTTCAATTTTGCCACATGTACAAAAGTTTCTTCATAGTCAACCCTAAATTTTTGAGTGAAACCTTTAGCAATTAACCTTGCTTTGCGCCTGTTTATGGATCCATCTGAATTATATTTGATAGAGAAAATCCATTCGTAAACCACTAGTTTGATCCCATCCTCAGTAGCTATAACTTCCCATGTACCATTCTTGATTAAAGCATCCTTTTCCTCAGTAACACCTTTCTTCCACTCAGGTTGAGCTAAGGCCTCTTGAATGTTCCTTGGAACTTGTAGGCTATCAAGTGATGAAACAATGACTTTACAGCTCCCCTAAAGACAACCATATGACACATAATTGCCAATAGGACACATCTTCCTCACACATGCTCTGACTCCTTTTTTGATGGCTATTAGTGTATCATCTACTGGGATAATTTCCGTGAAGGTAGATGATTCAGCCTCTGATTCTTCAATACTTCTGTAAGTATTCTCATGCTGATCAGACACAATGTTGTCCCTCTGTGGTGAGTGTTGTTTCTCCTGCTCACTTGGAATACTTCCCTCTTTTACAGGTTCTGTGCTAGGAATATCAATAATGCTTCAGGTGTTGCATTCCTTTTCCTGCTCAGACTCAAAGACATGTTTACCATAAAACGCATTAGCTTCATCAAATACAACATCAAGAGAAACATACATTTCCTTTGATGTAAGAGAGTAGCATTTGTATCCCTTTTAAGTATGTGATACCTAAGAAAGATGCATCTCTCAGCTCTCCAGTCCAGTTTGCTTCTGAATCGCTCAGGAATATATCTATACATAATGCATCCAAGCACTTTCATTGGTAGTTCTGAGAATAAATTTGAGTTGGGAAAGTACTGAGACATGGCATTTTTAGGGGTGACATAATTTATGTTACGACTCGAAAAATTTCGCTACTTAGATACATATTCCTTATCTTGAATACATACACGTAAATTTTGCGCTTGTATTAAAAGTTCCGGAATATTGACATGTGACAAAATTTGTTAACGAATGTTACGATTTTGTCTAAGAATTACAACAATACGAATGTGTAACAACTTGAACCCTATAATAAATTAAAACAAAAACAAAAAGAATGAGACAAAGTATTGACCACTACTTAAATAAAAGGAAAAGAAATTATATGCATAGAAGATATTTGTAATAAAATAAAAAAGAAAAAGGAAGAAGAAAATCAGCCATAATGGCCTAAGACAAGATGGAAGAAGTCTTCCATAATTTCCTACATGCAACCATAACATTTTCACCCTCTCCCAACCACTCCACTTCTTCCATTTTCCCTCATTTCCCTACCTTAGCCCTCTTGGCCAAAATTTCTCTCTAGTTATAGGACAATTTCTCTCTTTCTTCCACACTTCACACTTCATCAAACAAGAAACATTTTCTCTCCCTTCAACTCATTCAAAACAAGTTTTCCATCCTCCTTTCTCTCCCTTCTAGCTGATAGTTTGCCAAGGAAGGATCAAGGTGTAGTTTTCTTCTCTCCATTCCATTCTTCACTCAAAGCATTAGCTACAACATCCTCCCTAATATTAACATCAAAACCATGGGGTAGAGAAGCTTAAGGAGCACGAGAAAAGAAGGTGAGAACATGATCAAAGTTAGGTTGTTCTTCTTCCATTTATCCATTTCCATGGTTGATCACTAACTTCTTTATTTTTTGGATAAAACTGTGGCTATACATAAGGTAAAGAAGAGGTTTTTCTTCAAGCCAAATGAAGAAATCTTTACTCTTCTTTAAAGATTAAGTGATAAAGGCAAGTATTCTTCCTATATCATGCATGATTTTCAAAGATCTATGTATATATGTTCATATAAAGTTGGATTATTCATGATGTATGTTTAATGTTTTAGTATCGAGATTATGTAAAGCTATGTTCTTAAGTGATGGATATACGGTTAAATATTAGAAACATACACATGACCATCAGATGAAAAACAATCATATATGCATAAATGAAATTAAATGAATACTCTTATGTGAGGTGTAGGCATAAAAGATAAAGAATGAGAATGACGATATATGACATGTTAAGAAAAGAGTACTAAGAAGGTGACTTTGATGTATTTGTTCATGATGATCATCACAATGTATTTTCTATGGTATGTTTGTTTCATATGTTTTATGATCTTGTTTTAGCATGTTTATGTATGCATCATAACCATGTCTAACATACTTGATGATACATGTTTGTGATGATAATCAATACATATAGACACGGTCTATATGACCTTTTATAGCCTACTGGCTTTATTTTCATGATTTCCATCCTTTGACATGTTTATGTATTTGATGATGATTTTGTGAGGCTTCATATGGATGGAATTAATATGTTTATGGTTAGTATAAATATTCAAATCAACATATAAGAAAAAGAGGTGAAAAGGAAAAGATTTATGTGATGTACATATGTATATAACTTTCGGCCATTATAGTAAAAAGGAAGAGAAAGAATAAGTTTTATGACACGTAATCAAAATAAATATGGTGGATATGAAAATAAATAGCCATAAGATTAAAAGATGGAATAAAGAAATGTGTTATAAACGGAAAATATAAGTAAGAATATTTGTATATATATTCGGCCAATAATCACTTTTGGCATAAATATATATGCATACATGTACACTCAGTTCCTTATATATAAAGATGGAAGAAAAAAGGTAAATATAGAATAAAAAGTAAGATATATAAAAAAGGAAAATATAAATATGTATATATATCTGTATTCGGCCAAATGGCCCTCTTGGTGGGTATATGTATTAATACTTTATATATAATAAGTGTGAAATAAATGACTTTAGATAAGTGATGGATATAAATATGTATAAAATAAAGTATAGTAGAAAATATGATTACTATATGTATATTTTTATAGAATATGCAACCATATATAAAGAAATATGAAATTAGGGCTTTTGGACCATTATAGCTAATTTTAAGCGTGTAAATTAGGGAAATATCGATAGAGAAAATGAAGAAATGTGGGATGTTTTGGGGGAAATTTGCCGAGGCATTGGGTGGAGAAAAAGAAGATGTATTTTCATGATTTGGTGCATGTGTTATGTATATATATGTGAGGTTTTAGAATATGATGATATGGGAAGGTTTAAGAAGCATATAGATGATGACATGTATAAGTGGTTAAGGTATATGCATACATTTTTCACATTTCATAAAATGTTTTGAAAAGTTCACCCTTGCACGTAGAATTATATCATGTAGTCGAATTTCTCATATCATGTTACAGTATTTATATTTTCAGTTGTTGCCCTGTCATGACATCGGAACCGGAGTGGTGGATTTCATGGGGCATACTGGATGTTATTGAGTAGAGCGCTGCATGATATCGGAACCCAAGGGGGTTGATGTCATGAGCATACCAGCTCGAGTGTATTCCTTGTTGATGGACAAGGGGTCACCGGCATACCGAGTTACCGTTATTTCTATGTGGGGGATTATTCCCATTCTGTGATGATATAATTTGCATGCGAGGTAGAGTTTTACAGTTATCATACGAACAAGGTCATGGATATGAAAAGGTATGTTTTGACATGTTACAGAAATGGGAAAATTGTTACATGCTTACAGTTTATGTTTATGACATCAGTTTAAAGGCATAGCATCATAAGAGTATCGTATTTACATGATTTGTATAGGGACTTAATGCATCTATATGATAAGAATAAGTACGATGATATGTTAGATCATGATTAAGACCTTAAGTATGGAGTCTTGATGGCATAGAGTGATTACATGACAGAGGCATATGTGTTACGCATTGTTTATTTACCTTTATGTTATGCACTTTATTTATTTAAGTTGGAGACATGAAATGTTATGTTCTTTATCTATATATCATTACTTTATTACCAGGTCTCCCATGCATGATCCACATGACATATCTAGACGGATTACTTGCTGGGTGATAAGTGTTATCGCTCATTACTTGCCTTATCACATTGTAGAGAAAAGAGACCCTGACGCCTTGTTCACTGAGGAAGGACCCGGCTAAAGTACGTGAGCTGAGATGTAGAACGTAGTTATGTATTGGCTATGTTGGGCATTTTGATCATGATGTACTTAGATTATTTTGGAGACATTGTACATTATGATTTGTACGCACTTATGAGGATTTGTATTATTATGCATGTCGTATGTTTATCTTTGTTTTGCTTCTGCTATTTCGATTTACGATTCGTGTCGACATGCACATGTATAGTATCAATGCATTGTTCTTCTTGTAGTAGAGTACGGCGAGTGCACCGTGTCGAAAACCTTGTTTTGGGCTAGGCGCTACATGTATCAGAGCCTAAGGCTCTAGATCCACGGCAGAAATAGTAAAGTAAACACTTAGAATTTAAGGATGATTTTAGAACCTAGGCGATGATTTTAGATCGAGAGTTCAGCCTTAGATTAAGCTAACTAGAATTAGGGTTAGCGGACAAAATAACATTAATTTACTTAAGTAATGGATGGATATGGAGAAAACTCTAATAATTAGAAACATTGTCTAAGGAGTACGGAAAATGACTTGAATAAATATTTTTCACCAATTATTTGTTGACTTTTGTATTAATATAAAATATCTCCAATAGGATGTTGTCACGATAGAGAGGCATACCGTGCGCTGATAGACTGGCACAGTTACCCCCTCCTTCTCTATCGCCACATGTACCTCCACCAACGGAGTCGGTACCACTATATGCTGATCCTATACCCCCACCTCAGTAGCAGTATCAGGGGGATTTTCATCAGGCTATACTTCAGGCATTAGTACATATTGGACAGGCTGTTGGGAATAACAGTCATCAGAATCATGCTGCACCTCTACCGCCACAACCGCTGCCACCCCTGCATTAAGGCACCCGTTTCTTCTATACGGATCTGAAGAGGGCCAGAGTGCCTAATTTCGAGGGCGAATCTGATCCTGATGTATCCAAGAGATGGCTAAAGGAGGTACATAATAACTTTGATTTGATTCGAGTACCTCACGAGATGAAAGCTCAAGTTATCTGACCTTTTCTGATCGATGAGCCCAATCAGTGGTGGATTACGAGTCTCCAGCATCTGCCAGTGACAGTGACTTAGGAGCGATTTCTGATGGAGTTCTGTAAATTCTACATCCCACCCTCAATCACTTTGTAGAAGATAGGGATGTTTGAGTCGGTGCAGGCACCTGGTATGATAGTGCCAGACTATGCCAGCCAGTTTACCACGTTGGGGAGATATGTTACAACTATCATGGGGGGTGAGCAGCTAAAAATGATTAAGTTTGAGAGGGGTTTACATTCTCGCATCCGCACTTGGATTGTGAATGCAAATCCATGGGATTTAGGTGAGCTACTAGATGCATGCTATCGTGTTGAGGGCGATATTCTGAGGAGAGATGCAGAAATAAAAGGCAAGAGGCCACGAGATATTGGAGGTGATCGGTCCAGACAGTGGAGCAAGGTACTGAGGGGATCTAGTAGCAGACCTCAGCTGAGACAACATCCTCAACATCCGATGCAGTTTTAAAGCCATATGCAGTTTCAGCGGGCGCCACAACCACCACATCAGCAGATACAACAGTATAGGGCGGGACCATATGTAGCCATTCCCACTTGCCCCACTTTTCATAGAGTGCACACTGAAAAGTGTCGACTGGTGACCGGTGCTTGCTTCAGATGTGGTAAGACCAGTCAAATGATAAGGACTATCCCGTGCCGAGGGATGGGCAGCAGAGGAATGCAACACAACGGAGAGGTGATCCATGAGCCAACGCTCGAGTGCACGTTATGATCAAGGACGCCCTATGAAGTGAGAGGTGTATTTAGTTATGCAATTTAAGTGATATTCTTATGCATGTTTAGAATTCCCTACTTGAATTATTAATTGCCTCAGGTGTTATATTAGTGAACAACATACATGCGAATGTATTGTTTGATAGTGGTGCAAGCCACTCTTTCATGTCTAAGAGGTTCGCCAAGAACCTTAGTTGCTATCCGACATGGTTAGAGACATCTTATCGTGTTCAGACAGTTTGCGAGCAGGTCCTTATTTTACATCACCTGTACAAGGACCGTGAAATCGGGATGGAAGGGCACAAGATTGAGGCTACCCTAATTCTTATACAGATTGGGGAGTTCGACATTATTCCGGACATAGATTGGCTGTTTAAGTACCATGTTACTATCAACTGTCCGGGAAAGCACGTAGTGATCAAGGACTCGACCCTACAGGAGATTGTATATTAGGGCGATTCTAAGTTGAAGAAGATACCACGAGATGTACACCTGACAATAACACAAGCTTACATAGCGCTGAAGAAAGTAGATGAGGGTTTTCTTGTATATGCCCATGGAGATGATTCAGAGATGCCTACACTTGACAGTATTTCGCTCAGTAGTCCACGATTTTTCAGATGTATTTCCAGATGACTTGCCTTGTTTTTCTCTAGATAGGGAGATGGAGTTTGAGATAAATGTCGTACCTGGAGCAGACCCTATCCCTAAATCGTCCTACCAAAATGGCCAACAGTGGAGTTAAAAGGGCTGAAAGTGCTGTTACAGGAGTTGATTGAAAAGAAATTTATCCATCCCAGTGTATCACCTTGAGGAGGTCCAGTTCTGTTCGTGAAAACAAATATGACAGTATGCGACTGTGCATTGTTTACTGGGAGATGGATAAAATCACGATTAAGAACAAGTATCTACTGCCGAGGATCGATGACTTGTTTAATCAGTTAAGGGTAAGGATTTTAAATACTTATTCAATGCTAATATATATAAATATACATTGTAATCGTTGCGTACAAGGTGACAAAGTTTTACTAAAATTGATCTTTGATCCGGATATTACCAATTGATGATCAAGACGGATGACATGGATAAGACTGCTTTTCGGACTTGTTATGGACATTATGAGTTTCTGGTGATGCCATTCAGATTGACCAATGCCCCTGTAGCATTTATGGATCCAATGAATACTGTGTTCCTGGAGCAGATAGATAAGTTCGTGATGGTATTCATCGATGATATTCTTATATATTCACCCGATGAGGAGACTCACACTGAGCATTTGAGGACAGTATTGAGTATACTATAGGTGAAGCAGCTCTACGCCATGTTTAACAAGTGTGACTCATGGCTGCTTAATGTAGTTAGGCCTGCAAATGAACCGAATCATAAACGAATAATTCGGGTTCGATTCGTTTATGGTTCGATTCGAATTTGATTATAGCATATTCGAATACGAATTCGAATCATATTTTGAGTTCGAAATATTTCACGAACCGAATTCGAACTAGAGGGTATTCGGTTCGAAGATTCGATAAAGCTTCGATCAATTGAACTATTCAAAGGCTCGATTCGTGATTCGGTTCGACTCGACATTATGGTATAAAAACAAAATTTCCTACCCTAGAATTTCATCCCTCAACCAGTGGCCGCCATTACCCCTGCGAGCTGCGACCTCTTCTGCAAAATTCATCAACCGGAATCGCCGCTTGCCCAGTGTCCACCAGTCCACCACCACTGTCTCAACCTCGTCTCTCTCTATTTCTCCCTCAGCTTTCGGAATAGGTAAAAACACTCTCGTTCTTCTAATCAATTATTGCCGCTGGTCTCCAATTGAAGCTCCTCTTCTGGAATTTTTTTCAGAATTCCTTCTGCAGTCTCCCTTTTCGACGACAGCAAGCTCGTCTCTCTCTGTTTCTCTGTCAGCTTTCGGAATAGGTAAAAAAAATTTACTGTTTTCCTTGATTGTTTGATTCCGAGATAAATGTTGTGTGTGTAGGGTTGGATGGTTGATTTTTTAGATTCCAAGCTAAATCTTGATGCTTTTTTTGACTGATCTTTGTGGGAACAAGAATTCAAAGGCAATTCTGATTATTTTATTTATGTTTGCTTGCTTTTGTTCTGGACCGATTTTGAGTGATGACAGTTTAAGTGTTCTATGGTTTTTTCATATGGTTGGTATTTGATAATTGAATCCTTGTTTGAAAGATTGTATGCAATATCCTGGTGCTATTGAGCAGGATGAGCAAAATTAAAATTAGTAATCAATTTAGCCTCAATTTACGTTGTAAATCATAATTATCTAACATGAAAAATCTGTTTATATACACATAATGATGTGATTGATCATTATTATTTTTCCTATGGAGCTGAGTCACTTGGCTCATGATGGCTAAAACCTTGAATTTAAAAAGGCAAATCATGATTTAAAGATTGTCTTGGCTAATTATTGAAATAAATGACTTCTAGTGCTCCATTTGTTTATTGATGACTAATTTGATAGGTATGCTTTTCATTGCAGTAGTCAGCGTGCTGAGCCTAGCATCATTAACATGATTACAAGAAGAGTGGCATATAATTAGATAGGCCTATTGAACTACGAGTAGGACTATTGTATGAATTGTATCTCTTCGATGTTTTGATCTCCCTAGTTAATATATTATCATTTTAACCAAAAAAAGAGAGTGGCATATATGGTTGTCGTCTAATATTAATTTAGAATTGAATTCTTTCAATAATTTTAAATGTAAGATAGTTCTAAGGAACTCTTTATAAAGTATTTGAATTGTTTTCTTATTTATTGACACCTCTTCAGATCTTACTTAGTCGAATATACTGCCTTCAGTTCCTTATTTATATATTTTATGTCAGATGTTTTTTCTCATGTTCTTTTTCATTATTTCAGAAAAATGCAAGACAGTGGCCAGGATTTGGAGGTTGGGTTGCAACAGCCAGCTGATTTTACCTGAGAAATTGATGTAAGAGAAGGTGGCCTGGAGGATGAACATGGAAGGGAAGAAGAACATCCTTCGACCACACAAGAATCAACTGCTACAGATGCTCCATTTCAAAGAAAGAAAAGAAAGAAGACTTCAAAGGTTTGGGAGGAATTTGTACAGATTGAGCTGCCAAATGGGGAAAAGAAACTTCAGTGTGTGCATTGTAAGATGAAGCTGTCTGGTCAAAAAACTGGGGTGACTACTCACATGGACAGACATCTGAAAAACGCTTGTACTGTACGAGCACTGAAGTTGAAGAACCAGTCCAAGCTTAACCTTCAACCTCAAGAATCAAAAGTGGAAGCACCATTTTTGTTTTCGGGAAAATATGATCATGCGAAGCAAAGGGAAGCGACTGCTCATTGGGTTCTCATGAATGAGAAGCCTTTCAATATTGTTGAAGAAGATGGATATAACTTCATGATGCAAGTCAATCAGTCAGAATTTACTAAGATTTCTCGAACACAAGTGAAGATGGATTGTATATCCGTTTATGAAGAGGAAAAGAAAAAGCTGAAGATTCTTTTGAGAAGTGTGGGTAAGATTTCGTTGACTACGGATATTTGGACTTCAACGTCCCAAAAGTTATCATACATGTGATTGACAGGCCATTTTGTTGATCCTGATTGGAAGCTTCAAAAAAGGGTCTTGAGTTTTGTTGAAATACCTCCTCCACACTCAGGTATTGAAGTTGCTGAAACTTTAAATAGATGCATCAAAGATTGGGAAATTGAGAGTAAAGTTTTTAGTATTTCTGTTGATAATGCAAGCTATAATGATGTAGCAATTAGAATTCTCAAAGAAACATTCCTTAGAGCTAGAAAGTTGCCATTAGGAGGTAAACTTTTTCATGTTAGATGTTGGTCTCACATCCTTAATATTATCGTGCAAGATGGTCTAAAGTCAATTAAAGATGTGATTTTTAATGTTAGAGAGACAATTAAATTTATTAATTATCCAGCACGTTTGAAAAGATTTGGTGAGATTGTTAGTCAAATGAAGCTTCCCGTGAGAAAAATGATCCTTGATTGTCCTACCCGTTGGAATTCAACCTATGATATATTGGTGGTGGCTTTACAATTTAAGAATGCATTGCCCGTTTTTCAAGAATTTGAGCAAGGATATGTAAATTGTCCAACTGAAGAGGAGTGGGAAAGGGTTGAACAAGTTGTTAAAATACTGGAGGTTTTTAGTGAAGCCACGAATATGATTTCTGGAAGTGAATATCCGACGGCAAACAAGTATCTTGTTGTTGTTGGGAGAGTAAAAGAAGTTCTTGATTCTAGATGTGATGATCAAGATGTTTTTGTTTGGAGAATGATTAGGGAAATGAAAGAAAAGTTTGATAAGTACTGGAAGGAATCTAATCTTTTAATGGCTATTGCGGCTGTTTTGGATCCGAGGTGTAAGATGGTGATGGTTAATTTTGTGTTTGGCACAATATACACAAAAGAGGATGTTGAGATTCAAGTTTTAAAAGTAAAAAAAGCTTTGGGTGAGCTCTTTAATGAATATAAGGAGATGAATGTTCTGTCATATGAAAGTTCTGTTTCAGGGAGTTATGGATTCGCATCATCTTCAAGTGACTTGGTATGTAGCTCCAGCTCGATGAATGTTGGTTGGTCTAGATTCGATCAATTTGTACAATCTGTTGAAACTGTTCAGCATGAAAAATCAGAATTAGAAATTTACCTTGAAGAGGGACTATATAGGATGAGATATGGAGATTCGTCTTCGAGTTTTGACTGTTTAGAGTGGTGGAAAAGTAATGAGTTGAAATACAAAATTTTGTCGAAGATGGCTTGTGACATTTTAGCTATCCCAGCAAGTACAGTTGCATCTGAGTCTACTTTTAGTGCCGGAAGTAGAGTCATTGATCATTACCGAGCCTCCTTAGCTAAAGAGACTGTTCAAGCATTAATATGTGGAGGTGACTGGGTCAGAAAGCTTCATGGGGTGAAGAAAAAGGCAAAGGTACTATCTGTAACTTAAGCTTTCGTTGAGAATAAATTTTTTTTCAAGTTTTCATTCATGTATGAGATTTATCTTTATTGTAGGTTGATGAAGAACCTGTTGAGATCCAATTGGCACAAGTGTAACAACTTTTCTTTCAATTCTCTCCCTTGACTGAAATTCTGGATCTTTACTTTAACAAAAATATTTCTGTTATGATGATTTTCTTATTTTGTGGTTGTATTTTCTTAGATGGTATTTTCTCTGTTTTTGCTCGGTTTTGCATACAAGTATGGTGTGCTCGGTTTCTTTGTTGTAAGTACTTTGTTATTTCTGGGTTTCAATTCAATTTGAGCTTCTGATTTTACGTTGCCACTGAAGGATGTATTTTGTTGTTGTGCAGATCATATTGGCTTTTGGTGAAGAGGAGCAAATAGATTGTTGTACTGATGTTGGGCTTTGTTTTGGGTTATATTAGCATTACTGGTGTTGGACTGCTGGTGCACAATGCTTTTTTTTTGGAGTTGGATTGCATTTATGGCGCAAATGATGATATATTTTGTGTAATTTGGCTGCACCTATGGTGTAATTTTCCTAGGAAAACAACACTTTATCATTTACCAGCAAATTATGATGACTGATGTATGTTTTGCTTTGCTGCTTTATTTGGATGAGTTGGCTCTAGAAATTTTGCTTTCCTGCTTTATATATTTTGGAATACAGGTATAGTTTGTTGTTTGGTCATTGAAATTAAATCTGAGGTGTTGCGCCTGTTTTAATTTTATGGAAACCTCAGTGACGTGTTTATATTGGGAAAAATACAGTTGGCATTTGATTCTCACGTAAATTGGTAATATTGTTATTTACGAATCGAATTCGAGCTCACGAATCGAATTTGAGCTCGCGAATCAATCTAAGTTTGCGAATCGAATAACTATAACGAATAATTAATCGAGCTTCGAACCGAACCTAAAATTTACCGAATCCCAATACGAGCTGAATTTTAGGTTCGTCACGAATTCAAACTCGAATTCGAACCTCAAACAATATTTTCGAATCGAACCTATATTTTATAGTATTCGCTAAGATTCGATTCGTTTGCACCCCTAAATGTAGCGCTCTTGGAGTCATGTTGTTTCTGAGGATGGCATATCAGTGGGTCCCAAGAAGATTGAGGCCATTACTGAGTGGCCAAGACCGATGAACGTGACAGAAGTTTGGAGTTTCTTGGGGTTGGCCGGATATTATCGAAAGTTCATCGAAGGTTTCTCCATGATTGCATTTCTGTTGACCAGATTGACACAGAAAAAGGCTAAGTTTGATTGGACTGCAGCATGTGAACAAAGCTTTGCCGAACTTAAAAAGAGCTGACGTCAACCCCAGTTTTGGCGCAAACCATATCCGATGAGGGATTCATAGAGTATAGTGATGCATCCAAGAATGGTCTAGGTAAATGAATAAACAAATTAATTATTCTAAAATTCATGAAGTATACGTGCGTTAACCTTTATCTTGTAGGTTGCGCATTGTTACAGAATGAGCGGGTAATTGGTTATGCCTCAAGATAGTTAAAACCATATGAGCAAATTACCCTATCCATGATTTGGAGTTGGTAGCAGTAGTGTTTGCATTGAAAATCTAGAGGCACTACTTATATGGTGAAAGGTGTAAGGTTTATACAGATCATTTTAAAGTACTTTTTCACTAAGAAAGAACTAAACATGAGGTAGGGGAGATGGCTGGAGTTGATAAAAGACTATGATCAGGCAATTCATTATCATCCAGGGAAGGCAAACAAGGTAGCAGAGGCACTGAGTAGGAAATCGAGCCATGCCCGATAGACGCCTCTTGAGAAGGAGATAGCCGAGTTTGGATTAGATGTGGTTGATTCGACAGCGAATATTCAAGCTACGTTGATGATGACTCCTACTTTGATTGATCAAATTATAGAGGCGCAGAAGAATGATACCAGGCTAATAAAGATTTTTGAGCAATTTAAAGAAGAGATCATGACGATAGCTGCCTTTGGTTCAGAGGGAGATTGTGTGTACCGGATTAGATCAAGAGGGATATCATGCCTAAGGCTCAAAGTTTGCGAGTATCTATTCATCCGGGAGCCACCATGATGTCTCAGGATCTTAAAAGAAATTGCTGGTGGAACAGCATGAAGCGCCAGATTGCAGAGTTTATGGAGAGATGTCATACTTGTCAGCAAGTTAAAGCAGAACATCAGTGACCTGCTGGATTAATACAACCATTCGAGATTTCAGAATGGAAGTGGGAGCATATCACGATGGAATTTGTTACCGGACATCCTAAGACTCATGGTGGCTATGATACGATTTGGGTAATTGTTGATCGACTCACTAAATCGGCATATTTCTTACCTATGTTGATCCAGTCATCTATAGAGAAGCTAGTGAGTATATACATGATGATATCGTGAGCTTGAATAGGACACCTATCAGTATTGTATGTTATAGGGATATGCGTTTTACTTCACGATTCTGGAGGGCTTATCATCATGCTATGGGTACTGAGATCCAGATGAGTACCATGTTTCACCCGCAGACTGATGGGAAGCCAGTACATACCACACATAGATAGGAGGACATGTTACGTGCCTGCGCTTTGGATTTCAAGGATAGCTGGGATAAATCAGTGAAGTTGATTGAGGTCTCGTACAATAACAGCTGCCACCGTTATATTGGCGTGGTACCATTCGAGGCATTATATGGACATAAGTTTCGATCTCCAGTACTTTTGGACGAGGTTGACGAGAGAGCTATTATGGGACCGGAGTTTGTGGAGAAGACCTTGGAAAAGGTCAAGATGATTCGTGAGAAATTAAGGCTGCCCAAGACCATAGCAAAAGCTGGGCGGACACGAAGAGACCGTCGATTGAGTTTGAGGTGGGCGAGGAAGTATATTTGAGGTTTTTGTTGATTAAGGGCGTGATGAGATTTAGGATTAAATGGAAACTGAGCCCTCGATTTATTGGCCCTTATGAGATTTTGGAGAGAGTTGGAGATGTTGCTTATCGATTGGCTCTACCTCCTATATTATCACTGGTACATGATTTGTACCATATATCTTAGTTGCAACGTTATGTACATGATCCGAGTCATATACTGGGGCAGCAGCAATTGACGATTGGAGATGATGCTACATATGAGGAGGTTCTGGTATGAATTATGGACCGCAAGGAATAAATATTAAGGAGGCAGTCGATTCCGTTCGTCAAGGTACAGTGGAACAATCATACTGAGCGAGAAGCGACATGGGAGCATGAACAGCAGATCTGAAAGCAATACCCACGACTCTTCGATTAGAGGTACGTAAGTTTCAAGGGAAAAACTTTATATAAGAGGGGAGAATATTACGCCCCGAAAAATTTCGCTATGTCGATACGTATTGCTTATCGTGATTACATATGCGTAAATTTTGCGCTTGTATTAAATCTTATGAAATATTGATATGCGATGAAAATCGTTAATGAACGTTACGATCTTGTCATGAGAAATAAAACAATACGAATATGTAACAACTTGAACACTAGAATAAATTTTAAAAAAACAAAAAGCATGACAAAAAGTATTTACCACTACTTAAATAAAAGGAAAAGAAATTGTATAGATAGAAAATATTTGTAATAGAATAAAAATATTAAAAAAGTATAAGAAAATCAGCCATAATGGCCAAAGACAAGATGGAAGAAGTCTTCCATAATTTCCTACAAGCAACCATCACTTTTTCACCCTGTCTCAACCATTCTGTTTCTTCTATTTTCCCTCCTTTCCCTCCTTTAATCTCTTAGCAAAAATTTTTCTCCAGTTATAGGACAATTTCTCTATTTCTTCCACACTTCACACTTCATCAAACAACAAACACTTTTCCCGTCCTTCAAGCCATTGAAAATCAGTCTTCCATCCTCCTTTCTCTCCATTCTAGTCTGAAGTTTACCAAGGAAGAAATAAGGTGTAGTTTTCTTCTTCCCATTCCATTCTGTAGGATCTGCAAGGCACCACTAGAAAGGGGGGATTGAATAGTGGGTGTAGAAAATGTGGTTTTTAAAATTTGTTTAAACCAAAAACCCAACTTCTGAAAACAGTTTCTGTTTTCAGGACCAGTTTTAAAACGTTTTTAAAACTAGGTTGCAGGTCTTCAAAAATTTTGACATTTTGAGAGAACTTAGCCTCAGATGTTATTAGTGGCATTTAAAAATTTCAGATTTAGATTCAACCTCTAACCCCTTGAAAATTCGTTGATGGTTAGATTGCGCAAATCTGCCAGAACTAGTAGTCTGTTTTGAAAAATTAATTCCTATTTGTCCTTGACTCCAAAAACTCTGAAAATTTAAAGACTAACCCCTTATAAGTTTTATTTAAATTGGTTGAAACAATTTTGAAAAATTATTTTGGAAAGTTAGTCAAATACGATCAAAGTCTCAACATTTGCAAGCCTGAAAATCAGACTGCACTAGTCTCAGGACTTTGGATGTTTGAATGATTTTTACTTGTCCAAAAGGGTTTAAACTTACGCCAAAAGAAATTTAAAACGTGTGGCTATGTTTTCTGAAAGTTTCGTGATTTTTGAAATCTTTTTACTATTTTTATGAACGTGATCAAAAAGATAAACAGTGCTGAAACTGAAAGTAAGTGCTGAAAGTAAATGACACCAAGAATTTTATACTGGTTCGGTTATAAACAGCCTACTCTAGTCTTCGAGGACACCTTCCTCGGTTCACACTAATCACACAACACAAAAACACCTTACCACAGGGTTGGTGGAGTTACAAACCAACTCCAATCCTTTACAAACCTTGTATGTGAATACAATGCACACGTACACC
The DNA here is from genome assembly GCA_036186865.1 of Eustoma russellianum. Lineage (NCBI taxonomy): Eukaryota > Viridiplantae > Streptophyta > Magnoliopsida > Gentianales > Gentianaceae > Eustoma > Eustoma russellianum. The sequence continues at coordinate 24,827,746 of AP025063.1, forward strand.
ACCACCTTGCAAGTCTAAGATTCATCACACCTTGATCAATGTTTTACAATGATAAAGAATATGTGGTGGTCTAAAAGAAGCCTATCAAAATATATGAATGTTAGTATAATAGGCTTTTAGGAAGAAGAAAGAAAGTGTAGAAGGAGAAGAAGCTAGGCGTTTTTGATCTTATGATTTGCAAGACTTGTTCTTGTTCTTGTTTTGCTCTTTTGTTTCCTTTTAATCCATGTGGCCGCCCCCCTTGGCTCTTCTTCCCTTCTTGAAAATTATTCTCTAAGTCCTTGGAAGAGTATGTGGCATCATTGTGACATGTCTTTGCTTACTTGGCATCTTCTCATCGGATGATCATTAAACGTTTGCTTACTTGGCACTCATTGATTGGTTGGATGTTGTCATCACTTGATGATTAGGAAAATCTGAGAATACCACTTAAAACATGTGCCAAAACCATCATAAAATAGTTACCATAACTTCCAAGACCATCACATAAATTAAGCAAGACAATTTTCTCCAAAAATCCTTAAAAAAATCGGCCATAAAGTCTTGCACATGCTGAAATTTCAGCATGTGTTACACTTGCTTCTTATTCAAAACTTTTCCAAGTTTACTTTGATTTAATCCAAGAAATCAAAGAAGAATTTAATCACCATTTAGTACACAATATTTTCATCAATTTTGGAATAAAAATTGGACACCAATAAGGCCTAAAAATCGGCCAACATACATTACACACATGCTGAAATTTTCAGCATGTGTGATATTCAAGAATATCCCTTTCTTTATTCCATAAAATATTTAAAACACTTCCATACAATCTTCCAATTAATTCACTTAATTCAATAAGTAAAATATTGCTCATTTAAAGATGAAAATCGGCCATCCTATAGCTACACATGCTGAATTTTCAGCATGTGTCACAAATGTGACAAAGTTTCAGATGTTAACTTGTGTAGCTCCTTTCTTTTTGTCACCAACATTGTATGCTTCATTCTTGGCCAATCAAGATGCCAACAAGGCTCCACATATGCTCCAACTCAGCTTGAATAGGCGTTGGAATAGATTTGTTTATGTGCTGAATTTTATTTTTGCAAACTTTGTAAAATAGTGCACATTTAATAATACACACATGGTATATTCCAATCAGCCCTTAATTGAATTTTTTAGAATACTTTGATATGTATGAAATAAGTAAAAAATTTCTAGATACATGTTATATGTTATGCCAAAAATGTTCCATGTGTCGTATACGTAGAAAACCGAATTTTCGATGTTTATAGATTACCCGATTTTTCTCTAATTAAATTCCAACTTTTTGCACATTTTATATATATATATTATGTGTATGAATTAAACTTTAATATTCAGCACTTAGGCTGATTAAAGTGGCGCCCAAAACAAGTGACAAAATTGAAATTGGAATCTCCGCAATTTGGCCTTAATGTGGGGTGATTTGTGTGTGCCAACATGGAATGATTTTATGGCTGCACATACCATATGAGCCAAAAACTTTGTGGCTATTTTTGAAGTGTAGGGGCTGGCCATCTATTTATGGCAAGTACGTGAGACGTTGGTGAAGTTTCGGTATTCGCCCGATACGACAATTTTCAGTTTAGAACATTTTGATGTGTCGTATTTAATTTGTCATCACCATGACTTATATCATATGATATAAGACCTGAATATAATCATAAATATGAGTTAAGTATGGTGGTGTAACGTTCACGTACGTACGTAAAATACATAACGTGTCGGTAGTAGGTTGGAATAAATGTGTACGTGCCTTTTTCAAAAAATTTGAAAATATATATATACATATATATAAATGGTGTGTATATATGTGTGGGGAGGAGAGTGGAAGACTTTCCTTTCTTCACCTTGTTGCCTTTGTGCCTTGTCCAAATATTGCTTCATTTAATGAACTACTTAGTTTAATTAACTAAGAACTTCACTTAATGAACTAGTTTAGTTCATTAATGGTGGCACCTGAAAATAGTTCAAACACAACAAATGTTTGCCATTTGATGTAATCTTTAAAGCTTCATGGCTCGTTAGTACGACAACATTGTATATAAACTACATAAGGCAACTTTTATGCAACAACGTGTCATGTCATAAAATATGTCATGCATTTCTTTGTAACACGTTATTTAAATCATGCATTTTGAAATCACTCAAACCCCTTTTTCTCAACAATCTCTCCCTTTTGATGATTTTCAAAATAACCTACATTCATGATTTAAATCTTATCACTCCCCCTTCAATCGTGCATAAATTCAACTTTTGAATTTCAAAACTTCCCCTTGATTTTTGAAATTAATCTTTCTCTCTCCCCCTTAAATCATGCATTCTCTCCCCCTTTATTTTGGAAAGACAATCAAAAGCATATGTAGAGATGAAAAAGGAATCATGCATTTTATAATATCAAACGTGCGTTCGTAAGGGTTATTTATTCAACCCTTTGAAAATGTCCCTTTTGGTACCCAAATTTGGGTGACCCTTCTAGGTCTTCCAAAAGGTGAGAAAGATGATGAAAACACAACATAATATACGTTAGGTGCAAATGCGTTTGACCTTTTGCCAAGAACTCATGTATACGCATTATATGTAGGACGTTTTTGATATGTCCTTGTGTTAGTGTGCGTAGTTTGTGATCTAGATGGATGAAATGGATGTCGTGTATGTATCACTTGTTTCTTCTTATATCTATATGGTACAAAATTGTATTTCTCATGATATAAAGAAGAAGTATGACGAGATGTGGAGAGAGGGGGTCTTTGTGTCATCATTGGTTTTGGAGTGTCTACTTTCTTAGACACTACAAACTTGGATGGTTTAATGGATACTTCATATGTTTCAATGTATCCTAAAACCATTTTATCACTATCATGCTTTTGTGAAGAAATAATGTGATCTAACATGTTTGTTCCCGTATCAAATTTCTTCATCATTTTCTCTAAATTCGCATTCCTTGATTTCAAGTTTGAAATCTCGGATTTTATTTCATTATTGTGCGTGGTCAATGATGAAACCTCTGATTTTAATGCATTAATGATGCATGACGATTCTTCTTTTGAATCGTTTAATTGAGAAACAAGGTTCGTGTTAGAAGATTGTAAAAGCTTCTTGTTTTCAATTAATCGTTTCTTTTCTTTTGCAAGAGTCTTTGAAAACTTATGAAACTCTAAATATTGACTAAATAAATTATCATAAGAATATTCAGAATCAGAATCAGAGTCGGAAGATACCTCATTTGATGCTTTAAATGTAAAGCATACTTGTGCCTTTTGTTCTTCCGTATCATCAGTCTCAGAGTCAGATGTGTCACTCCAAGTGGAGGCTTCGAAGGCTCTTCTCTTTTGTTTAGGTCCTGAGACGAGTCTACATTTTGTCCGATCCTTGTCTAGGTATTTGTTCGTTTGTTTGTCCTTGTTTGGGCAATCATATGACAAGTGTCCAGGTTGTCCACATTCATAACACTTTATTTCCTTATTTTTATTTTTATGATCCTTAGATGAAGTAGACCTATGTTTAATCGATTTTCTCAAGTTTTTTCTTAATCTTTTAGCTATTGTGATTAAATCCTCATCATCGGAATCTACGTCACTATCATCTACGACGTATTCATTTGATTTAAATGCTATAGCCCTATCATTATTAAAAATAGACTTCAGAATGTCTTAAAGTGAGTTTGTTTTCATATATCTTTTGCTGCAGCCCGCTTCTAGGCTAGGTCGTACATTTTACGACTAATATGTTTCGACTGATTGGAAGTTATAAACTAATAACCAATGTTGTACCAGTCTTTGTTTCCATTTCAAATTTACCTCGTATAAGTGTAGTATCCTAGCAAGTGCTTGGGGACTATTTCGATAATTGTGGTTATGCCCACACAATGCCTAACAATTTACCTAATGAATAAATGTAGGACGTAATGAATGTGTTACATTCTAAAACAATACAAAAAGGAAGCTGCAAATTTACCAATGAAATACCCTCACATTGTGTCCCCCGCCAAAATAAAAAAAAAGTAATAAATGTCTGAAGTAGAATGAAACAAAAACTTTGCAAGCCTGCCAAAAAGTACCCTAAATAAGACAAAAAGGAGCCTTGAAATGTCCAAAATCCTACACACCTCGTCATTACCATTGCCATGATGAAAAAAAAACCATATGTATCGAACTCTCTTTCCTAGGAGGTGGGCCGAACACCATGGGAGAAGGGGGAAAGTCCTAAGTTCCATGGAAGCACCATCCTTTAAAAAGACCAAAGCATGCTTGTTACCACCACACCTACACTCTTTTACACCTAAGAACCTTGAAGACCTCAACTCTTTTTGCCTAGGAAGCTGCCGTTTCTCTTTCTTTCTTCCTCCACAAGAAGACACCATCTTCATACTCTAAACAACCTTCAAGAAGAAAAGCCATTACCCCTCTCCACCTATTCCAGAAAACCAAAGCCTTAAGGAGAAGGAGAAGGGATTCTCAAGAAGTTATAGAACTTCCACCTTGTATTATCTAGGTGAAAGCTCCAAGCCCTAAGGGAGGGAACAAGACTCCTCAAAAAGAGACCAAGTTCTTGGAAGGTTGAGTTAAGCTTAAAAGGCAAGTTCTCTCCCCTAGACTCTACTAGAAAATATAATTGAGCCTTGAATAAGTTGTGCCATGTTAAGATAAGAAACTGTAAGCTTCAATTTATTAGTGGAGTGGTTGATTCTTGAAGAAGAGTAAATAGATTTGGTTTTGAAGATGATTTATAGTCTTATGATGATACTTAAAGAAACTAGTTGAAGAAAGGATAAACAATGAGAGAGGAAGGGGTACGGTCCTTCCTCTTCAAACAAGAAGACTGCCCCAAGATCGCTTAACAAATTAAGTGGAGGAAAAGAATGATACTCAAATATGTATGTGTAGAAAGATTGAAGCAAAGAAGGGCTTAGATACCCTTAGGGAGACCCACGGCCTGAAGACTAAGGAAGGAGTGAGAATAGTCATTTTTCTATAAACTAGATTATACTTTAGTAGGTATGAACATGAAGTTAAGTAAACAAAAGAAGATGGGATTTGGGGATATGCGTATGTGGGGGAGACGGTGGGTTGTTAATATTTTATATATTGGAGTTAATGGTGGAATGTACACTGTAGGCTACTGTGTTTTCTTTTGAGATCCTGCCATGCATGTGGATATATATCACTTGTATGTGATGCTGACTAATGCCATTTGCCATATGAGGCTGCAACTCGAATGTAATATGATAAGAAAAGAAAAAAAACAAAGAGTTTATCAACCACAACATAGTATACAATAAATGTCTTGCACAATGTTGTTAAATAATTAAAGTATACAAACGTTATATATAATTAAGTACGTAGTATTAATATAAACTAGTCCTAATTTAGCTCTATTTTTCATTAAAAATAGTGGCTAACATTTTCTCTTTCTGCTCCCTCAAAACCATATGCCTCATGGGTGTAGTGGAGGAAAACTTCAACTCATTGCATCCAAGATCCAAGCTAAGGAAAGGTTCTAGCTTGCTGAGGCAAGTATACACTAGACTCTCACGATTTACTTGAAGAATTAGTGACTTGAATGGCTAGATGTTTCTAAGATGTGAACTTTAGTAGAATACACTAAGTTCATGATTGTACCTTAGTGATTTCTTAAGAACATTATCTTGCATGTGACTTATTCCTTCAAAGATGAAATCTTTTCTTACATGCAATGTAAAATGAGGCTGTTTTAGGATGAATTAAGGTTCACCCATGTGAGTCTAGGCAAGATTAACTCTTGGATGAAACTTGTGAAGACCTAAGAAAGCATGCATGTGGTAGATGTGAGTTTTATGAGGTTGTTTGGTAAGATTCGAATAAGATGGTACTTGAATGTGTTGCATGCCTAAATAAGTGTTGTAAAAATGTGTTCTTGGCATCATATAAGTTTCGGCCTAAAGGATGAAGATGAAGGTGAGTTTGAATCCAAGAAAAAACACCTTTTGTGAGCAAGTTTGCTAGTGGTTGTAATAAACTACCAACTGTTTTGACATGGTGCAAAGATGACTCAATAAAAGGAACGAAATCTTGACATTCATGGGAAAAAGGTGTATGCGATGACTAATAAGTTATTTCATAAGCACAAGATAATTAGTGCTCACTTGACATGAAAAGATGGTAAAATATCAAACCACTGGAGCTCGACGAAATTGGGCAGTGAGTTGTGTGACCTCAAACTGAACCTTGCTGACGTGATATCAAATTGGTTTTTGGTATGATGTTAGCCCTACGTGTGTATCAAATATGAGAATTAGAATTGTGGTAAAATAATTTATGGTTTATTGTCTATAAATTATTTGGCGAAACTGCTCAGGCTGGAAATCCTGGAACTGGGCAGAATTGTTTAACGTTTTGAATGGCTTAAAAGTTGATCTTGTAGACCTTCAATAAAGCGGATTTTTGGTACAAAGTTAGCCTTATGTGTGCAGCAAATATGAGAGTTGGAATTTTTGTAAAATAAGCTATGGACTATTTTTAAGAAATTATTTGGTAAAACTACTCAGGCTGGAACTACTGAAACTGAACAGAATTGAGTAACAAGTTTCTTGACCCAAAAATGAACCTTAGAAACAAGAAAATGGGCTAAATTTTGATAGGATGCTAGTTCCACGTGTTTATGATGCGTTTCAGTTGGAATTTTAGAAAAAGGAATCACGGATTTACCACAACTGAATTTTAGTAACATTGGTCAGTCCAGTTTCAGCATATGACCCATTTCAAAACAATGATTAAATGAACCCTTTAAGGTCATCGGATTGTTCTGGAAATTTTATGCTAATCATCCAAGACATAAAGGAGTATGACCATGCAAAATAATCAATTTGGTATTATCGTTTTAATGTGTATTTCTGGAATTAAAGTTAAGGAATTAAAACTGGTAATTTGGACAGAATTCAGCAGTTACACTTGATAATAATTTAACGGTTTAAGGGCCTTATTCATATTTGAAAGTTACAAAAACTTCACGACATGCAAATAGGACCCCACTAAACCATGTAGGACAAAAGATTACGAAAATAGGCTAAGTTTGGATTAATTTAGCCGCCCAATAAACATGAAGAAAAAGCTAGGAAATTCTAGTTTCCGAAATCATGTTTGTTGTCATGCTATAAGAGATAATATTGATACTTCATGGCATGACTTGCATTGCATCTCACTTCATGTATCATGCATGATCATATGCATCATGAAAATGGTTTTATGAATTTTCCGTATACAAGCAAGTCTTTCCAAGTAAAAATGTTTTTCGATATACATGAAAGTTTCATGGTCCCATGTTTTTAAAGAAAGCTTTATGATTCCCTTGCCGCACAAGCATGCGACTAACCCGATTCCAGACTCGTGGTTAATTGGTCTGTTGACATGATATGTTCTGGACCTGCTCAGATCCGGGGTTAATTGATCTGATACATGTTCTGGACCCACTCAGATCCGGGGTTAATTGATCTGATACATGTTCTGGACCCGCTCAGATCCGGGGTTAATTGATCTGATACATGTTCTGGACCCGCTCAGATCTAGGGTTAATTGATCTGATACATGTTCTAGACCCGCTGAGATCCGGAGTTAATTGATCTGATACATGTTCTGGACCCACTCAGATCCGGGGTTAATTGATCTCGCACTCAGTTTTTCATGATTATTTTATGGGACCACATGATGATTTTTACCATGACATGACATCCTTTATTGCATCATGCATATTTCATGTGCACGTTACATGATAAGAACGAATGATGAGTGAAAGGTAACGATAACGTAAGAATTTTATTACTTAAGTTATATTTAGGTTACCTTCAAGTATTCAAGGACTAATGACCAGGTATGAACAGATGTTGATATTTTGGGGGTTTTACATTCATGTTGTAATTCTTTATTTATTTCATGGTGGTTTATTGTATGCTTGCTGGGTGATTTTTATCACTCACTCTTTATTTTTCCCAGAGCCAGATAATGCTAAAATTGAGCGGATTAAGGATGAGCCGAGAGTGCCATATTTGTAGGCGAGGATATTTGAAGAAGGCAAAGCTTAAGGACTTTTGTGCAGACATGATGATTGTATTATGAACAATGTTGGACTCTTTGAATTTCGGTTATGTCATCTTGTAGACTACTATTTTGGGACTTATTATTCCAGTGACGCATGTTATTTAAAAGGTTTTAATTCTGCCTAAATTTTACTACCATGTTAAATGTTAGCATGGAAGTCCATGACTTAAGCTATGGATGTTCACATGTTATGCATGATGCTTTGTACTCTGCTTAGTGAGGTACGGCAGGCACACCGTATCCAGATGAGGCCTGGGTGCGGGGCGCTACAGGTGGTATCAGAGCGCAGGCTCTAGATTTCGGGCAGAACGTAGAACTAAGTTATGATCTTAGTAATCTATGTTTGATCTTAGACCTAAGTCATGATCTTAGATGAGAGCTGACCTTAGACTAGGATGACCTAGACTGAAAATTAGGGTCAGGACCTAATAACAAAGACCTAGTCAATGGAAATTGTATGTGACATAGAATCCAATTCGTATCTTGTTTTCTTGTATGTCTAGTGAATTGGATTATGAATTAAATTCTATTGCTTATCTAGATATTTTAACCTCGAATAAAAAATTCTGACGCTCCATGGTGCAGATGGCATCGCGTACTGATAAATAGGCATTGTCACTGTCACCCCCGGGAAGTAGTGGATTTTACTACCGAAAGCTAGTTAGAACACATGTTCCGAAATTTTGTGGGGAGACTAATCCAGAGGAGGCTGAAAGATGGCTAAATGAAATCGAGAGTAGCCTTTTACTAATACAAGTGCCTGACGAGATAAGGGCACAAATTGTCCGGCCATTTATGATTGGTAAGGCCAGCCAGTGGTGGAAGACTTGCATCCAGCCACTGCCCCAACCAGTAACCTGGGAAAAATTTCTAGAAGAGTTTTGCAAGTCCTTCCTCTCTCAGGACTTGATCACGAGGAGGATTGAGGAATTCGACACATTAAGACAAGGACCAGGCATCACTGTCTCAGAGTATGCTCGTCGGCTCGCTATTTTGAGTCGGTATGTCCCTTTGATCATGGAGGATGAAAAATATAAGGTGACCAGGTTTATGCGCGGTTTAGACCTTCAGATCAAGATTCGGTTAGTCAAGGTGTATTCGAGAACTTTTGATGAATTATTGGAGGACTGCTATCGAGCAGAACGTGATAGTAAGATAACAAATGGACGAAATAAACGACTTAACGAAGGTATTAAGAAACGAAGTAGGAGGTGGTAGCCGCATCCACGTAGAGCTAACAAAGAGACAACCAAGAACACCAATATGGACCAAAAAGTGCCTGATCCAGAATATCCTGAAACATCAAACCCGTAAACAGGTATGCCTAACTGCCCAATTTAAATACAAAATACCTATGTTCTACCTTCCTTATTGCCTAAGTATACATGGTCATGATCCAATTAGAAAAATGTGATAAAGAACCTTAGGAAAAAGGTTTCCATAAGGACGGTAACATGGCAGATAAAGAAGACGATTAGAGTAGCACAGCTGAAGCGTGAAAGCTAGAGTACGTTAGGCGATTGATTTTAAAAATTTCCAACAATCGGATAATAAACCTGATAGCTAGTGCACCTAAAATTCCAGATGAAAGTCGTAAGAAAGGCATGTCCGAACCTAATCCAATACATCAAAAATGTTCAAGACACGTGACAAAGTTGGAATCAAAAGAGTAACGTTAAGCAGTTAAATTACAACCAATTTACAAGTTTCGAGGACGAAACTTATTATAAGGGGGGAGAATTGTTGCAGCCCGCTTCCAGGCTAGGTCGTACATTTACGACTAATATGTTTCGACTCATCGGAAGTTATAAACTAATAACCAATGTTGTACCAGTCTCTGTTTCCATTTCAAATTTACCTCGTATAAGTGTAGTATCCTAGCAAGTGCTTGGGGACTATTTCGATAATTGTGGTTATGCCCACACAATGCCTAAAAATTTACCTAATGAATAAATGTAGGACGTAATGAATGTGTTACATTCTAAAACAATACAAAAAGGAAGCTGCAAATTTACCAAAGAAATACCCTCACATTGTGTCCCCCGCCAAAATAAAAAAAAGTAATAAACGTCTGAAGTAGAATGAAACAAAAACTTTGCAAGCCTGCCAAAAAGTACCCTAAATAAGACAAAAAGGAGCCTTGAAATGTCCAAAATCCTACACACCTCGTCATTACCATTGCCATGCTGAAAAAAAAAACCATATGTATCGAACTCTCTTTCCTAGGAGGTGGGCCAAACACCATGGGAGAAGGGGGGAAAGTCCTAAGTTCCATGGAAGCACCATCCTTTAAAAAGACCAAAGCATGCTTGTTACCACCACACCTACACTCTTTTACACCTAAGAACCTTCAAGACCTCCAACTCTTTTTGCCTAGGAAGCTGCCGTTTCTCTTTCTTTCTCCCCCACAAGAAGACACCATCTTCATACTCTAAACAACCTTCAAGAAGAAAAGTCATTACCCCTCTCCACCTATTCAAGAAAATCGAAGCCTTAAGGAGAAGGAGAAGGGATTCTCAAGGAGTTATACAACTTCCACCTTGTATTATCTAGGTGAAAGCTCCAAGCCCTAAGGGAGGGAACAAGACTCCTCAAAAAGAGACCAAGTTCTTGGAAGGTTGAGTTAAGCTTAAAAGGCAAGTTCTCCCCCAGACTCTACTAGAAAATATAATTGAGCCTTGAATAAGTTGTGCCATGTTAAGATAAGAAACTGTAAGCTTCAACTTATTAGTGGAGTGGTTGATTCTTTAAGAAGAGTAAATAGATTTGGTTTTGAAGATGATTTATAGTCTTATGATGATACTTAAAGAAACTAGTTGAAGAAAGGATAAACAATGAGAGAGGAAGGGGTACGGTCCTTCCTCTTCAAACAAGAAGACTGCCCCAAGATCGCTTAACAAATTAAGTGGAGGAAAAGAATGAGACTCAAATATGTATGTGTAGAAAGATTGAAGCAAAGAAGGGCTTAGATACCCTTAGGGAGACCCACGGCCTGAAGACTAAGGAAGGAGTGAGAATAGTCATTTTCCCATAAACTAGATTATACTTTAGTAGGTATGAACAGGAAGTTAAGTAAACAAAAGAAGATGGGATTTGGGGATATGCGTATGTGGGGGAGACTGGTGGGTTGTTAATATTTTATATATTGGAGTTAATGGTGGAATGTACACTGTAGGCTACTGTGTTTTCTTTTGAGATCCTGCCATGCATGTGGATATATATCACTTGTATGTGATGCTGACTAATGCCATTTGCCATATGAGGCTGCAACTCGAATGTAATATGATAAGAAAAGAAAAAAAAAACAAAGACTTTATTAACCACAACATAGTATACAATAAATGTCTTGCACAATGTTGTTAAATAATTAAAGTATACAAACGCTATATATAATTAAGTACGTAGCATTAATACAAACTAGTCCTAATTTAGCTCTATTTTTCATTAAAAATAGGTGGCTAATATTTTCTCTTTCTGCTCCCTCAAAACCATATGCCTCATGGGTGTAGTGGAGGAAAACTTCAACTCATTGCATTCAAGATCCAAGCTAAGGAAAGGTTCTAGCTTGAAGAGGCAAGTATACACTAGACTCTCATGATTTACTCGAAGAATTAGTGACTTGAAGGGCTAGATGTTTCTAAGATGTGAACTTTAGTAGAATACACAAAGTTCATGATTGTACCTAAGTGATTTCTTAAGAACATTATCTTGCATGTGACTAATTCCTGCAAAGATGAAATCTTTTCTTACATGCAATGTGAAATTGGGCTGTTTTAGGATGAATTAAGGTTCACCCATGTGAGTCTAGGCAAGATTAACTCTTGGATGAAACTTGTGAAGGCCTAAGAAAGCATGCATGTGTTAGATGTGAGTTTTATGAGGCTGTTTGGTAAGATTGGAATAAGATGGTACTTGAATGTGTTGCATGCCTAAATAAGTGTTGTAAAAATGTGTTCTTAGCATCATATAAGTTTCAGCCTAAAGGATGAAGATGAAGGTGAGTTTGAATCCAAGAAAAAGCACCTTTTGTGAGCAAGTATGCTAGTGGTTGTAACAAACTACCAACTGTTTTGACATGGTGCAAAGATGGCTCAATAAAAGGAATGAAATATGGACATTCATGGGAAAAAGGTGTATGCGATGACTAATAAGTTATTCCATAAGCAAAAGATAATTAGTGGTCACTTGACATGAAAAGATGGTAAAATATCAAACCACTGGAGCTGGACAAAATTGGGCAGTGAGTTTTGTGACCTCAAACTGAACCTTGCTGACATGCTATCAAATTAGTTTTTGGTATGATGTTAGCCCTATGTGTGTATCAAATATGAGAACTGGAATTTTGGTAAAATAATTTATGGTTTATTTTGAATAAATTATTTGGCGAAACTGCTCAGGCTGGAAATCCTGGAACTGGACAGAATTGTTTAACGTTTTGAATGGCTTAAAAGTTGATCTTGTAGACCTTCAATAAAGCTTATTTTTGGTACAAAGTTAGCCTTATGTGTTCAGAAAATATGAGAGTTGGAATTTTGGTAAAATAAGCTATGGACTATGTTTAAGAAATTATTTGGTAAAACTACTCAGGCTGGAACTACTGAAACTGAACAGAATTAAGTAACAAGTTTCTTGACCCAAAAATGAACCTTAGAAACATGCAAATGGACTAAATTTTGTAAGATGCTAGTTCCACATGTTTATGATAGTGTTCAGTTGGAATTTTAGAAAAAGGAATCACGAATTTACCACAACTGAATTTTAGTAACATTGGTCAGTACAGTTTCAGCATATGACCCATTTCAAAAAAATGATTAAATGAACCCGTTTAAGGTCATCGGATTGTTCTGGAAATTTTATGCTAATCATCCAAGACATAAAGGAGTATGACCATGCAAAATAATCAATTTGGTATTATCGTTTTAATGTGTATTTCTTGAATTAAAGTTAAGGAATTAAGACTGGAAATTTGAACAGAATTCAGCAGTTACACTTGATAATAATTTAACGGTTTAAGGGCCTTATTCATATTTGAAAGTTACAAAAACTTCACGACATGCAAATAGGACCCCACTAAACCATGTAGGACAAAAGATTACGAAAATAGGCTAAGTTTGGATTAATTTAGCCGCCCAATAAACATGAAGAAAAAGCTAGGAAATTCTAGTTTCCGAAATCATGTTTGTTGTCATGCTATAAGAGATAATATTGATACTTCATGGCATGACTTGCATTGCATCTCACTTCATGTATCATGCATGATCATATGCATCATGAAAATGGTTTTATGAATTTTCCGTATACAAGCAAGTCTTTCCAAGTAAAAATGTTTTTCGATATACATGAAAGTTTTATGGTCTCATGTTTTTAAAGAAAGCTTTATGATTCCCTTGCCGGCCAAGCATGCGACTAACCCGACTCCAGACCCGGGGTTAATTGGTCTGTTGACATGATATATTCTGGACCCGCTCAGATCCGGGGTTAATTGATCTGATACATGTTCTGGACCCACTCAGATCCAGGGTTAATTGATCTGATACATGTTCTGGACCCGCTCAGATCCGGGGTTAATTGATCTGATACATGTTCTGGGCCCGCTCAGATCTGGGGTTAATTGATCTGATACATGTTCTGGACCCGCTCAGTTCCGGTGTTAATTGATCTGACACATGTTTTGGACCTGCTCAGATCCAGAGTTAATTGATCTGATACATGTTCTGGACCCGTTCAGATCCGGGGTTAATTGATCTGGCACTCAGTTTTTCATGATTATTTTATGGGACCAGATGATGATTTTTACCACGACATGACATCCGGCATTGCATTATGCATATTTCATATGCACGTTACATGATAAGAACGAATGATGAGTGAAATGTAACGATAACGTAAGAATTTTATTACTTAAGTTATATTTAGGTTACTTTCAAGTATTCAAGGACTAATGACCAGGTATGAACGAATGTTGATATTTTGGGATTTTACATTCATGTTGTAATTCTTTATTTATTTCATGGTGGTTTATTGTGTGCTTGCTGGGTGATTTTTATCACTCACTCTTTTATTTTTCCCAGAGCCAGATAATGCTAAAATTGAGCGGATCAAGGATGAGCCGAGAGTGCAATATTTGTAGGCGAGGATATTTGAAGAAGGCAAAGCTTAAGGACTTTTGTGCAGACATGATGATTGTATTATGAACAATGTTGGACTCTTTGAATTTCGGTTATGTCATCTTGTAGACTACTATTTTGGGACTTATTATTCCGTGACGCATGTTATTTAAAAGGTTTTAATTCTGCCTAAATTTTACTACCATGTTAAATGTTAGCATGGAAGTCCACGGCTTAAGCTATGGATGTTCGCATGTTATGCATGACGCTTTGTACTCTCCTTAGTGAGGTACGGCGGGCGCACCGTATCCAGACGAGGCCTGGGTGCGGGGCGTTACATCTTTAGTGATCCAATTAGTTCTTCCATCTTAATTGATTTAGTTTCTTTCCTTTGTTCTATGGCCGTTACTTTAGGGTCCCACTCAGATGGAAGGCTTCGCAAGACCTTTTGTACCTTTTCCTGCATAGAGAAGGCTTTGCCAAAAGACTCAAGAGAATTGTAAATGTTAGTCAAGCGAAGATCCATATCAACGATAGATTCATTTGGCAATAATTTAAATGACTCGAGTGTGGACATAAGCATGTTGATTTTAGAATCTTTTACTTGACTAGTGCCTTCGTGTTTCATTTCAAGAATTTCCACATCTCTCGAGCACTCGAACAATTAGACACGTAACTAGACTCACTTTTACTTAGACCGTTTAAAATTAGTTGCATGGCTTTAGCATTCATACTCAATTTCCTTTTATCATCACTGGTGTATTCTTGTTTCGTTTTTGAGACCTCTAGTGTGACACCATCAACAATAGATAACTTGGAAGGAACAAATGGACCGTCTTCTATGATGGACCATAGATCAATATCAATAGCCATAATAAAAAGTTTTATTCTTGATTTCCATTGAATAAAGGACTCGCCATCAAAAAGAGGATGCCTTACAGTTGACATTCCTTCTTGCACGGTTGTGGTTGCCATCTCACTTAGATCGTTGGATCCTTTTGATGTGAGTGTTCCTGTGCTCTGATATCACTTATAGGATCTCAAGGCACCAATAGAAGGGGGGGTTGAATAGTGAGTTTTTAGAATTTGTTTAAACCAAAAA
>AP025063.1:24843150-24908430 GCA_036186865.1 Eustoma russellianum
TTCTTGGAAAGTTGAATTCTATTTGGTTTAGTGTCTTCTTCTTGTTTTGAATTATAAACCTCCAAAACAAAAAGAAACCAAAACCAAAATAGTTTATCCGTGTGTTTTCTAGTCCATTGTTTTTTCTATTAAAAAAGTCTGATATTCACTTCTTTTTCTGTTACATCTTGTTTTCTTTGTTGTCCATCATTCAAAAAAAGTGTCATCTTGTTGTTTATCAAGTTTCTTTGTTTCTTCTGGGTCAACAAGCAAAAAAAAACTCAATCAAATCGATATACAAGCTTACCGTATCATTTGGTGATATAATGTTCGATTGGACTCTGAAAAATTACCGTAACATTGGACCTACATGAAATTAATGATACAAGGTTGGATTGGACTGTGTAAAATTACCGTAACACTGGACCTACATGAAATTGGTGATATAAGGTTGCATTGGGCTCTGAGAAATTACCGTAACGCTGGATCTATATGAAATTGGAAAGGACTAAGGACAAACATATCATAAAATGCTTAAAGATTAATTTCTATGTGATGATTTATGGTTTCTTTATTTTATTTGGTTGGATTTTAATTTCTTTATGTTTAGACAATTTCTTGGACTTTAAGTTCTTTGTTTAAAAGTTTTTCCGCATTACTTATATTCAGTCCAATGCTTATATACCTACCTTGGTCTATCCTATATTCTTGTTGTTATCGAAGCTCTTGGTTTTAGACTTCGTGTTTGTTTAGTTATATTTTGTGGTGAACTTAGTTGCATTTTCTTGTGTTCAATATCTGATTTGGTAGCCTCGACAAAAAAGAAAATCAATTTGTTCGTCTTGAACAACTTGACAGCCTACTACACACAAAAACATCAATACATCTATCCAAAACAAACACACAAAGCCTTATCAATCAATTTTACCAAGATATATACACATTGATTAGCTTTGAACAAGGAAAAAAAGAAAGAAAGAAAGAAAGAGAAGCTTATTTCAAAGAAAAGTTTGCACAAAATAATCGAAGGTGCAAAGAGCAAAAGAACTGGTCTTGTTTCCTTCATAAACCCAAAGTACTCAATTGTTTTCACTTTTGAACATTTGAGTGCTTCTAGTTCATTCATACTTACATCTAGCTTGCATAAAGCCTAAGATTAAGTTAAGGATTGCACAGAGCAACCCCTTAGCATTTCTTTGGCTCAGCCTGTAGCGCCCCGGCCCGAAACTGTCATTGGAACCAGTGCACCCGCCATAGTCTACTATGAGAACTACGAAGCGTCAAAGCAGATCAAGCGTACATCATCCATGACATAAGATAAATCAGCGAAAACGTTGTAAAATTTAAAACTTCACCATCATTAATGTAACCAGAAAATGCAGCGTAAATAAAAGGTGTTTGATCAACTGTCTAACATAACTTCCAGCACAACATAATAAACCTTGAGTTTCCAAACTTAAGGAGAGTAATCCAGCATCTATCTACTTCCATGCCCGTCATCCCATTGAGCCCACTCGCCATCGTCTTCGACAAATATCATTTCATATTCCGGCTCACCTGAAAAGGAATAGAGTATCTGTTCTTAGAGAAAATATCGCCAGCAAGTAACACATCTATACACCTTATGGGATGACACACGACGAGTCACCAGTGTATAAATCATTGCCCAAAATAAGGTGCTCAGGTTAACAAATAGCATCTTTATAAGAATTCCGCAAAGCAGATAAAACACATAAATGATACACGGATACGAGAACACACATGTACTAAAGCAACATATCACGTAAGCAAGTCATAAGCTAGTCACATTTCTTGCATGTCAAATCTTATGCTTCGTGTATCATGATGCATGTACTTCTTTAAAACCACACACAACACCCATGCATATGTCCTCTTTCATAAACATGTCATGCGTGTCATTTCACAAAACATTTCATAACTCTTCTTATCGTATTCTTCACGTAGCGGAACTTTATACCATGTGGGTGGTCAGTCCACAGCAAACAGAACTTTATACCCCGTGCTGAAATGTCCACGGCCCCATAACATATAACTTTATAGCCCGTGTTGAAAGGTCCACGGCCGCATAACATATAACTTTATACCCCGTGCTGAAATTCCACGGCCCCATTACATACATCATATATCCGTGCTGATAGGTCCACGGCCCCATAAAATATTTTATACCCTGCTGTTGATTCACATGTCACGTTTTTATACCCTGCTTTCACAGGCGTGACTTTTATACCGTGCGATCAACCAGCAGCCATAGTTTGCCTTTCGAAAACATTGATCTTTTCTTGTAAACACATGTCCTTTCGCAAAGCAATTCTCAAGTCAATGCAAGTGCTCATATCATGATGCAGGATGCACATGTAACTTCGTATCAAACATGTAACACTCAAACACACACACATCTTACATATCAAACATCCGGTCTTGCACCTCAAACGCTCCACGTTCGTATCTTTCAAAGTCCATTCGTCTCACTAATTCACTAGGGATTCAATCTTATTCTTACTTAGTCAAACATACCATCTATTCCTCAATTACACCTCTAATACACTTGCATTTTATGTTCAAAAGAAGTGTATAAAGTTACTACACATACATAGGGCACCTAAAGGGTCAAAAAGACTTCCTGTATACTTGGAACGCCACATGAGGCGCCTAAAGTTACTTGGAGCGCCCATACTAGGCGTTCGAAGTGTTCGGGGATGTGCCGTATACATCAAACGGCTACATGAAGCGCCTAATGTGACATGAAACGTCTAATGTAGGTGTTCGAAGTGTATGGGAGTGCTCTGGGACACATTGAACGCCTACATTAGGCGCCTAATGTGACTTGAAGCACCTAATGTAGGTGTTCGAAGTGTTCTGACGGTTCAGAACTGTAGTTTTTCTGCAGTAACTTCCTCCCATCTCCTTCCTTCTCCAACCCCTTTCATGTTCAACACCTCAAGATCAATCTTAGCACCTTGATTCATCACGCTTAACCCACAACTATCATGATTTGATTCTTAAACATGCAAACTAGTCTCCACTCTAACCTTCTATCATCCACAAGCTTCTCTAGGTATCTTCACACCTTCCAACACAACAAGTCTACAACCAAGCCAACATCCATCCTTCGCAACTTGCAAACACTCTCAAAACAACTAAGGTGTAATTACCAACTTACGAACTTATATCAAGACAATAAGCACATTACATAAAACACTCTTATGGGCATATTTCACAAAGAAGAACACAACATAACCATTTCAAATATTGGTCCAAAGAACATAGCTTTACTCAATCAACAACAACAACAACAACTACATATAGTAAAGCATTTAACATAAGCATACCAATGCTACTAATGTGTGATCCAAGTTTTCTCTTTGTAAGAACATAGGGCCTAAAGTAACAAAATTTGCATAAAGCGTATAGAAAGATTACTTGCCTTTGTTTCTAGTTAATCTCACGAATATACTGCAGAATTTCGGTAAAGATTGCACCTAGGTTAGCCCTCTTCTTCTCCTCCTCCTCCTCTTCTTCTTCTCCTTTCTTCCCTTAGACGGTTTCTTCCTCTCCTTTTTGGTCTCCTAACCTACGGCTGATGGGTGGGAAGTTATATAAATGTTGTGTCATTTCACAAAACATATCACGTAAGCAAGTCATAAGCTAGTCACATTTCTTGCATGTCAAATCTTATGCTTCGTGTATCATGATGCATGTACTTCTTTAAAACCACACACAACACCCATGCATATGTCCTCTTTCATAAACATGTCATGCGTGCCATTTCACAAAACATTTCATAACTCTTCTTATCATATTCTTCGCGTAGCAGAACTTTATACCCTGTGGGTGATCAGTCCACAACAAACAGAACTTTATACCCTGTGCTGAAAGGTCCATGGCCCCATAACATATAACTTTATACCCTGTGTTGAATGGTCCACGGCCCCATATCATATAACTTTATACCCCGTGCTGAAAGGTCCACGGCCCCATTACATACATCATATATCCGTGCTGATAGGTCCACGGCCCCATAAAATATTTTATACCCTGCTGTTGATTCACGGGTCACGCTTTTATACCCTGCTTTCGCAGGCGTGACTTTTATACCCTGCGATCAACCAGAAGCCATAGTTTGCCTTTCGAAAACTTTGATCTTTTCTTGTAAACACATGTCCTTTTGCAAAGCAATTCTCAAGTCAATGCAAGTGCTCATATCATGATGCAGGATGCACATGTAACTTCGTATCAAACATGTAACACTCAAACACACACACATCTAACATATCAAACATGCGGTCTTGCACCTCAAACGCTCCACGTTCGTATCTTTCCAAGTCCATTCGTCTCACTAATTCACTTGGGATTCAATCTTATTCTTACTTAGTCAAACTTACCATCTATTCCTCAATTACACCTCTATTACCCTTGCGTTTTATGTTCAAAAGAAGTGTATAAAGTTACTACACATACATAGGGCACCTAAAGGGTCAAAAAGACTTCCAGTATACTTGGAACGCCACATGAGGCGCCTAAAGTGACTTGGAGCACCTATACTAGGGGTTCGAAGTGTTCGGGGATGTGCCGTATACATCGAACGCCTACATGAAGCGCCTAATGTCGGTGTTCGAAGTGTACGGAGGTGCTCTGGGACACATTGAACGCCTACATTAGGCGCCTAATGTTACTTGAAGCGCCTAATGTAGGTGTTCGAAGTGTTCTGATGGTTTAGAACTGCAGTTTTTCTGCAGTAACTTCCATCTCCTTCCTACTCCAACCCCTTTCATGTTCAACACCTCAAGATCAATCTTAGCACCTTGATTCATGACGCTTAACCCACAACTATCATGATTTGATTCTTAAACATGCAAACTAGTATCAACTCTAACCTTCTATCATCCACAAGCTTCTCCAGGTATCTTCACACCTTCCAACACAACAAGTCTACAACCAAGGCAACATCCATCCTTCACCACTTTCAAACACTCTCAAAATATTTAAGGTGTAATTACCAACTTACGAACTTATATCAAGACAATAAGCACATTACATACAACACTCTTATGGGCATATTTCACAACGAAGAACACAACATACCCATTTCAAATATTGGCCAAAAGAACATAGCTTTACTCAATCAACAACAACAACAACTACATATAGTAAAGCATTTAACATAAACATACCAAAGCTACTAATGTGTGATCCAAGTTTTCTCTTTGTAACAACATAGGGCCTAAAGTAACAAAATTTTTGTAAAGCATATAGAAAGATTACTTGCCTTTGTTTCTAGTTAATCTCACGAATATACTGCAGAATTTCGGTAAAGATTGCAGCTAGGTTAGCCCTCTTCTTCTTCTCCTCCTCTTCTTCTTCTTCTCCTTTCTTCCCTTAGACGGTTTCTTACTCTCCTTTTTGGTTTCCTAACCTGTGGCTGATGGGTGGGAAGTTATACAAATGTTGTGTAACTTCCCCCCACATGTAGTTGGCAAAGTTTGGCATTTTGGCCAAATTCCCTCAATTTCCACTTTTGTATATTTTCTCCCATATATTTTGTTTTAATTACACTTCATACCCTATACATTTAATGAATTCACATTTTAAATTGTTTTCTAATTATTAAAGTCGGACTTTATAATTACGGGGTATGACATTCCACCCTCCTTACAAAAAGTTTCGTCCTCGAAACTTACGTACCTTAGTCAAAGAGTTGAGGATACTTCTCCCGCATCTGTTCTTCGAGTTCCCAAGTGGCCTCGCGTTCCGTGTGGTTGCTCCACTGAACTTTCACATAAGGAATCACTCGTTTCCTCCAAACTTGGTCCTTTGGGCCTACTATATTCACCGGTATCTCTTCATAAGTAACATCATCATTGAGTTCCAAAGGTTGTGCCTCAAGTACATGACTTGGATCCGTCACGTACTTCCTTAGTTGTGACACGTGAAAAAAATTGTGAACTTGCGCCAATGTGGAGATAATGCTAGTCTATATGCCAAGGCTCCCACCTTCTCAAGGATTTCGTATGGACCAATAAAACGAGGGCTTAGCTTGCCTTTTACTCCAAACCTCATAACGCCCTTCGTAGGTGATACCCTCAAATAGACTTTTTCACCCACATTAAATTCCAATGGTCGTCGTTTGGAATCTGCCCAACTCTTGTTGCGATCGTAGGCTGCCTTAAGTCTTTCCCGGATGACTTTCACCTTTTCTAGCGTTTCCTCCAATAGCTCAGGTCCAGTGATGGTCCTCACACCTATTTCGTCCCAATAAACCGGGGACCTACATTTTCTTCCATACAAAGCTTCAAAAGGAGCAATGTCAATTGCGCTGTGGTAACTGTTGTTATAAGAAAACTCCATTAGCTTTACCATTCCATCCCAACTCCCTTTAAAATCCAACACGCAAGCCCTTAGCATATCTTCTAAGGTCTGAATAGTCCGCTCAGACTGTCCATCGGTTTGTGGATGATACGCTGTACTCAACCTTAATTCTGTACCCATGGCTTTCTGGAATGCTGTCCAAAACATGGATGTAAACCGTGAATCCCGATCGGACACTATACTTACTGGAACACCATGCAAGCTAACAATATTCTCCATATATAAATTCACTGACTTGTCAAGAGGTGCTTCACTTGAAACGGGTAGGAAATGGGCAGACTTTGTTAAACGATCCACGATGACCTAAATCATGTCATATCCACTTCTTGTCTTTGGTAAACCAGCTGTGAAATCCATCGTGACATGTTCCCATTTCCATTCCAGAATTTCCAATGGCATCAACAATCCACCAGGCCGTTGGTGTTCCGCCTTGACTTGTTGACAAACTAAGCACCTTTCTATAAATTCAGCAACATGTCGTTTCATTCCGGACCACCAATAATATTGCTTGAGATCTCTATACATCTTGATGCTACCAGTGTGTATTGATAACCTCGAACTATGAGATTCTTCCAAAATTTCCTTTCTAAGTTCGTCAACCTCAGGTATATAATCTTTCTCTAACCCATAAGCTAACATCCTCTTTGGTCCGAAATCCTTCAACTTGACTATGTTTCACCCTTTCCATTATTTCACCGAGGGTCTTATCATTCTTTTGAGCCTCCTTTATTCGATCAACCAGACTTGGTGTGATAGTCAATGTTGTCAAAACATTCACTGTGGAGTCAACCAAATCTAAACCGAATTCCTTCATCTCTCTTTCCAATGGTGATTGTCGCGCATGGCTGGACTTCCTACTTAAAGCATCTGCCACTTTATTAGCCTTTCCTGGGTAGTAATGGATTGTCAAATGATAGTCTTTTAGCAATTCCAACCATCTCCGCTGCCTCATGTTTAATTCTTTCTGAGAGAATAAATACTTTAAACTCTTGTGGTCTGTGAATACCGCGCACTTTTCTCCATATAAATAGTGCCGTCAAATCTTTAAGGCGAATACAACCGCGGCGAATTCAAGATCATGTGTTGGGTAGTTTTATTCATAAGGCTTTAGCTGTCTTGAGGCATATGCAATGACCCGTTCGTTTTGCATCAAAACACAACCTACAAACAAGGTATTAGTCTAAACTTAATTGGTATGCAAGATCATAACCTTATACTACAGTTTACGTACCTAAACCGTTCTTCGATGCATCACTATAAATCACAAACCCATCAGTTCCGGAGGGTTGAGCCAATACTGGAGCTGTCGTTAACCTCTTCTTAAGCTCCGTGAAGCTTTGCTCGCATTCCGCCGTCCACTCAAACTTGGACTTCTTTTGAGTAAGGCGACTGAGAGGTACAGCTATCCTTGAGAATCCCTCAACAAACTTTCTGTAGTAACCTGCTAGACCCAAAAAACTTCGCACTTCGGTGACGTTGGTAGGTCTAGGCCATTCAGTTATAGCTTCCACCTTCTTCGGGTCAACAGCAATCCCCTCCTCCGATATCACGTGACCCAGAAAAACCATACTTTTTAACCAAAACTCACACTTGCTAAACTTAGCGTATAGTTGTTTCTGCCTCAAAATACCTAGAACGGTTCTCAAATGATCAGCGTGAGTTTGCTCGTCAAGAGAATACACCAGAATATCATCTATGAATACCACTACAAACTTGTCCAACTGTTCCCGAAAGACGGTATTCATAAGGTTCATAAAGGCTGCAGGGGCATTTGTTAATCCAAACGGCATTACCAAAAACTCATAATGACCATATCATGTGCGAAAGGCTGTCTTTGCGATGTCCTCGACCGTCACTCTTAACTGATGATACCCTCATCGGAGATCAATTTTAGAGAAAATTTTAGCATCCTTGAGCTGGTCAAATAGATCCTCAATTCATGGAAGGGGATACTTATTCTTGATGGTAACTTTATTCAACTCTCTATAATCGATACAAAGTCTCATGCTACCATCTTTCTTCTTTACAAACAAAACAGGTGCTCCCCAGGGCGATACACTAGGGCGGATAAACTTCTTGTCTAATAACTCCTGCAGTTGTTCCTTCAACTCTCTCAACTCTGCCGGAGCCATCCTATAAGGGGCTTTAGAGATAGGTTCAGTTCCTGGAATCAAGTTTATCTCGAACTCGACTTCCCTCGGGGGTGGTACTCCTGGTAAATCTTCCGGAAACACATCAAGAAATTCATTAACCACTGGAATTTGCTCAATAGACTGTACTTCCTGAGTAACATCCAGGGCGTACACTAGAAATCCCTCAGCACCCTTCCTCAAGGCTTTGCGTGCTTGTGCAACGGACACATATACCTTCTTGGAAACTTTCTTTCGTTCTGCATCTCCTTGAAACATTACCTCTTCCATCCTAGCACTCTTGATTGTAACTTGCTTCAATCGACAGTCATTGTTGGTGTGATACTTGGCCAACCAGTCCATTACCAATATCACGTCAAAGTGATACATCTGAATAGGGATCAGTGTCGCGGAGAATGTTTGTCCTTCAAACTCTAATTCGCAATACCAGTACTGGTGATACGAAACCATAATTTGATCTCCGGCCGCCTGAACACGATACGGAGTTTCTAACCATTCAGGCAAACTACCAAGATGTTTAGTGAATCTCTTTGCTACGAAGGAGTGGCTTACGCCACTATCAAAGAGCACGTTGGTAGGTACCTTATTTACTAAAATCGCGCCCAAAGCCATATCAAGTTTTACACAAAAGATTAAGCACGTAAATACTTAATTCAATAAGGATTTAAACTTAGTTTAACTGGTACCTGCTACTACATCGGTAGCCTCCTGCACATCAGTGTCTGTCATGAGATGTACACGGGCATTTGCTCGTGGCTTTGCTCTCGGCTACTGAGCCGCCTCTCCAGGAATATTTCTCTTCATCTCCGGGCAGTCCCTAATCATGTGACCCACTTGACCGCATCGGAAGCATGCTCCAGCCACCTTTCTACACTCTCCGACGTGATTCTTGTTGCAATGTGGACAAACTCATATAGCCTGCTGAACTACTGGATTCTGGGGTGGGAGTCTCTGAAAATTTCCAACCGGCCCTCTTTTCGGAATTTTGACCCAACGTCCGGGTCTTCCACCAACTCTCACATCATCTTTTGGCCTTTTGCCTCTATCAAACCCTCCTGCACTAGCAGCTCTTGCCGCTACTCTGCGGAAATCACTCTCAACCTGAAAACATGCATCCAGCATATCTCGTAAGTTTTCATTCCTGCGTTCACTATTACCGACTGTATCCTCGAGTCCAAAGCCCTCTCGAACTTCGTCATCTTAAGGCGATTATCAGACATAATCGCCGGGGCAAACTTACCCAAGGCATGAAAAGGATCCGCATACTCCGACACCGTCATCCTTCCTTGCTCCAATCTGTCAAACGCTCTTATCTTTTCCAATATTGCAGTCTCCGGTACGTAATATTTCAGGAAAACATCACAAAACTGTGCCCATGAGATAGGTGGTGTCATTCTCAACACCATTCCGTCCCACCATTCGCCAGCTTTACCACACAAAAGGGGTGTGGCCACATCTACCTTTATCCCTTCAAGCACTTGCACCAATCGAAAACACTTCTCTACCTCAGCCAACCAGTGTTGAGCCTCCTCCAGATCAGTACATCCTCAAAACTCCGGAACTCTCACCTTCCTCATCTCTCCGTAGAAGAACCGGATATTGTGTTGTGGTGGTGGAGGCGGTGGGGGCTGATGCTGCTGAGCAAATCCTTGTGCGATCGCCGTTAGTGCATCAGTGAGCACCTGGGGTAAAACCACTTATAGTGGCTGGTTCTCCTGTCCATTGCCAGAGTTTTCGGTGTTCTCTCTTCTTGGAGGCATTTTCTTTGAAAGGTCAACATTGCATCAGCATTCAGTAAATACAAGATGTTACTGAAAGCTTGAATGCACAAGAATGGGTGGGGTATAAAATAAAATAGTAATGCAAAATTAGATGCTAAACGCGCTCACACACACCCAACCCTGATCATACTTAAACTCTGAAGAAATCAACACTTATATCTAAGGATCAAACTTAAGGGAAAATCATATCTTAATTTGCTAAAAGATCGTGAACCTATGTTTCTGAGATAGATCTGAAGCCTAGTCTCTAACACCACCTGTAGCGCCCCGACCTGAAACTGTCATCGGAACCAGTGCACCTGCCGTAGTTTACTATGAGAACTACGAAGCGTCAAAGCAGATCAAGCGTACATCATCCATGATGTAAGATAAATCAGCGGAAACGTTGTAAAATTTAAAGCTTCACCATCATTAATGTAACCAGAAAATGCAGCGGAAATAAAAGGTGTTTGATCAACTGTCTAACATAACTTCCAGTACAACATAATAAACATTGAGTTTCCAAACTTAAGGAGAGTAATCCAGCATCTATCTACTTCTATGCCCGTCATCCCATTGAGCCCACTCGCCATCGTCTTTGAACAATATCATTTCATATTCCGGCTCACCTGAAAAGGAATAGAGTATCTGTTCTTAGCAAAAATATCGCCAGCAAGTAACCCGTCTATACACCTTACGGGATCACACACGACGAGTCACCAGTGTATAAATCATTGCCCAAAATAAGGTGCTTAGGTTAACAAATAGCATCTTTATAAGAATTCCTCAAAGCAGATAAAACACATAAATGATACACGGATACGAGAACACACATGTACTAAAGCAACATATCACGTAAGCAAGTCATAAGCTAGTCACATTTCTTGCATGTCAAATCTTATGCTTCGTGTATCATGATGCATGTACTTCTTTAAAACCACACACAACACCCATGCATATGTCCTCTTTCATAAACATGTCATGCGTGTCATTTCACAAAACATTTCATAACTCTTCTTATCGTATTCTTCACGTAGCGGAACTTTATACCATGTGGGTGATCAGTCCACAGCAAACAGAACTTTATACCCCGTGCTGAAATGTCCACGGCCCCATAACATATAACTTTATAGCCCGTGTTGAAAGGTCCACGGCCGCATAACATATAACTTTATACCCCGTGCTGAAATTCCACGGCCCCATTACATACATCATATATCCGTGCTGATAGGTCCACGGCCCCATAAAATATTTTATACCCTGCTGTTGATTCACATGTCACGTTTTTATACCCTGCTTTCGCAGGCGTGACTTTTATACCGTGCGATCAACTAGCAGCCATAGTTTGCCTTTCGAAAACATTGATCTTTTCTTGTAAACACATGTCCTTTCGCAAAGCAATTCTCAAGTCAATGCAAGTGCTCATATCATGATGCAGGATGCACATGTAACTTCGTATCAAACATGTAACACTCAAACACACACACATCTTACATATCAAACATCCGGTCTTGCACATCAAACGCTCCACGTTCGTATCTTTCCAAGTCCATTCGTCTCACTAATTCACTAGGGATTCAATCTTATTCTTACGTAGTCAAACTTACCATCTATTCCTCAATTACACCTCTAATACACTTGCATTTTATGTTCAAAAGAAGTGTATAAAGTTACTACACATACATAGGGCACCTAAAGGGTCAAAAAGACTTCCTGTATACTTGGAACGCCACATGAGGCGCCTAAAGTGACTTGGAGCGCCTATACTAGGCGTTCGAAGTGTTCGGGGATGTGCCGTATACATTAAACGGCTACATGAAGCGCCTAATGTGACATGAAACGTCTAATGTAGGTGTTCGAAGTGTATGGGAGTGCTCTGGGACACATTGAACGCCTACATTAGGCGCCTAATGTGACTTGAAGCACCTAATGTAGGTGTTCGAAGTGTTCTGACGGTTCAGAACTGTAGTTTTTCTGCAGTAACTTCCTCCCATCTCCTTCCTTCTCCAACCCCTTTCATGTTCAACACCTCAAGATCAATCTTAGCACCTTGATTCATCACGCTTAACCCACAACTATCATGATTTGATTCTTAAACATGCAAACTAGTATCCACTCTAACCTTCTATCATCCACAAGCTTCTCTAGTTATCTTCAAACCTTCCAACACAACAAGTCTACAACCAAGCCAACATCCATCCTTCGCAACTTGCAAACACTCTCAAAACAACTAAGGTGTAATTACCAACTTACGAACTTATATCAAGACAATAAGCACATTACATACAACACTCTTATGGGCATATTTCACAAAGAAGAACACAACATAACCATTTCAAATATTGGTCCAAAGAACATAGCTTTACTCAATCAACAACAACAACAACAACTACTACATATAGTAAAGCATTTAACATAAGCATACCAATGCTACTAATGTGTGATCCAAGTTTTCTCTTTGTAAGAACATAGGGCCTAAAGTAACAAAATTTGCATAAAGCGTATAGAAAGATTACTTGCCTTTGCTTCTAGTTAATCTCACGAATATACTGCAGAATTTCGGTAAAGATTGCACCTAGGTTAGCCCTCTTCTTCTCCTCCTCCTCCTCTTCTTCTTCTCCTTTCTTCCCTTAGACGGTTTCTTCCTCTCCTTTTTGGTCTCCTAACCTACGGCTGATGGGTGGGAAGTTATATAAATGTTGTTTAACTTCCCCCACATGTAGTTGGCAAAGTTTGGCATTTTGGCCAAATTCCCTCAATTTCCACTTTTGTCTATTTTCTCCCCTATATTTTGTTTTAATTACACTTCATACCCTATACATTTAATGAATTCACATTTTAAATTGTTTTCTAATTATTAAAGCCGGACTTAATAATTATGGGGTATTACACAGCCTATTACATCAAATTTTGTTTCGATTCTCGTTGAATATTAGTACAGTCCAAGTTTGTTGTTTATAACACTGGAATCGTGAGTGAATTAGTGGGAGACTTGTGAAGAAATTTTACTTTACATGATTAAAGTTATCGGAATTGATACTCACTTGGCAAGTTTGCTTTGAATTGTTCTAGCCTTAGATTCTTCAAGTAGACACAAGATTGTGTGAACTACAAAAAGAGAAAGAGAGAGGAACAAACACTTGTTTTTTTGTTTTCCACTAACATACTCAAGTTTCTTTTGTCTTTGTGTTAGTTTTCTTTTTTCTTTGTTTTTCTTCTTCTTCAATTTCAGGTAACTGTACCATGGATAATGTAGGATTTGCAAGATACCACTAGAAGGGGGGTTGAATAGTGTAGGAACACCTTCCTTGGTTCACACTAATCACACAACTCAAAAACACCTTACCACAGGGTTGATGGAGTTACACACCAACTCCAACCCTTTACAAACCTTGTACGATGAATACAATTCGCACGAACACCACCACCTCGCAAGTCCAAGATTGATCACACCTTGATCAATCTTTTACAACAATGAAAAGATTATGTGGTGGTCTAAAATAAGCCTATTCAAGAATATGAATGTAAGTACAACAGGCTTTTAGGAAAAAGAAAGAAAGAGAATGTAGAAGAAGAGAAGGCTAGACGTTTTTGTCACTTGAAAATGCAATGCTTGTTCTTGTCTTTTGTTTTTGCTCATCTTCTTTCCTTTTAAGCAAGAGTGGCTGTCCCCCTCTAGTGCTATCCCCTCTTGAAAATTGTCGTTTAAGTCCTTGGGAGAATGTATGGCATCATTGTGACATGATCTTGCTTACTTGGCACCTTCTTATTGGATGATAATTTAACCTTTGCTTACTTGGCACTTCATGATTGGGTGAATGTTGTCATCACTTGATGACTAGGATAATCTGAGAAAACCACTTAAAACATGTGCCAAAATCATCATAAAATAGTTGCCATAATTCACAAGATTATCACATAAAGTTATCAAGATAATTTTCTCACAAAAAGGGCATGAAAATTTCGGCCATTAAGAGACTTTGCATGCTGAAATTTCAGCATGTGATACATGGGTATTCTTTTCAAAATGTTGCCATGTTTTCTTTGATTTATTTCTTGAAAATGAATCACCATTTAGTAGAAGATATTTTCATCTTTTATGAGATAAAAACTTGACACCCATGTGGCCTAAAATTCGACCATTATACCTTCACACATGCTGAAATGTTCAGCATGTGTGATATTGAAAAATATCACCACTTAAATTCCATAACTTATTCAAAATGCTTCCAAATTATCTTCCAATTAATCCACCTTAATTAAGAAGTAAAATATCACTCATAATGGAGGTAAAAATCGGCCATACATTAGCACACATGCTGAATTTTCAGCATGTGTCACAATTGTGACAAAATTTGAATTGTTACCTTGTGTAGCTTCTTCCTTTATGTCATCAACATTGTATGATTGATTCTTGACCAATCAATATGCCAACAAGTCTCCTCATATGCTCCATCATAGCTGTAGGGGCGTGTATACATGTATATACATGTGCTGAATTTTATTTTTGCAAACTTTGTAAAGTAGTGCACATTTAATAATACACACATGTTATATTCCAATCAGCCCTAAATTTAATTTTCTAGAACACTTTAAGACGTATGACATATGCAAAAAGTGTCTAGATACGTGTCATATGATGTGCCAAAAATGTTCCATGTATTGTGTACGTAGAAAACCGAATTTTCGATGTTTATCGATTACCCGCTTTTTCTCTAATTAAATTCCAACTTTTTGCACATGTTATATATATTATGTTACGTATAATATATATAATATAAACTTTAATTCTCAGCACATGTCTGGTCTAAAGTGGCGCCATTAACATGTGACAAAATTAAAATTGGAATCTCTACAATTTGGCCTTAATGTGGGGTGATTTGTGTGTCCCAACACGGAATGATTTTATGGCTGAAAATATCATCATATGCACGAAAATAATAATCATTTTTGAGGTATAGGGGCTGGCCATCTATTTATGGCAAGTACGTGACACGTTGGCGAAGTTTCGGTATTCGCCCGATACGATAATTTTCGGTTTAGAACCTTTAACGTGTCGTATTTAATTTGTCATCACCATGACTTATATCAAATGATATAAGACCTGAACATACTCATAAATATGAGTTAAGTATGGTGGTGTGACATTAACGTATGTACGTAAAATATGTAACGTGTCGGTAGTACGTCGGAATACATGTGTATGTGCCTTTTTCAAAAAATCTGAAAATATATATTTATATATGTATATAGATGTGTATATTGATGAAGAGAGGAGGAGGAGACTTTCCTTTCTTAATCTTGTTGCCTTCGTGCCTTGTTCAAATGTAGCTTCCTTTAATGAACTACTTAGTTTAATTAACTAAGTACTTCACTTAATGAACTAGTTTAGTTCATTAATGGTGGCACCTGAAAATAGTATAAACACAACAAATGTTTGCCATTTGATGTAAGCTTTAAAGCTTCACGGCTCGTTAGTACGGCAACATTGTATGTGAATTATATAAGGCAAGTAATATGCAATGTATCATGCACATTTATGTCATGATCATGTATTTGAAAATCACTCAAACCCCTTTTTCTCTACAGATAAGACACCTGAGAGTACAATGGGCTTAACAAAGAAGGAGAAAGATTGCCCACAAATGCGACGATTTAGCACAACTAATGCAAAAGATGTTGTAGGAAATGAAATTGATGAGTAGCCGTGTAGATGGCCTAGAAAAGTAGTCACAATCTCATCTAGAAAATCCTTTACATGAAGGACAAACATCACATGTACCGGAACATAGGCTTGAAAGCCGTGGGTCTTTTGCTCCGGAAAGAGGAAGAGGTAGAGGGAGAGGAAAAGGGCTTAATAGGGATTTCATACCTATGAGGACCTTTGATGAAAGAGAAGAAGAAACAAACCAAAGGTTTGATGACTATAATATTGAGGAAGAGTACAACCAGTTTTAAAATCGTGGGAATCAAAAGAATAACACAAAAGAAGACGAATTCATCAAAACAAAAGTGAACGTCCCCACATTCTATGGAAAGAATGATGCTGGGGCATATTTTAAATAGGAGAAAAAGGTAGATCTCATATACTCTTGTACAAATTATACTGATTTGACTAAAGTGTGGTATGCAGCAATAGATGCAGATTATGCCCTAATTTTGTGGGATCAACTACACAACGTAAGGAGAAGGACCGGACAATCACCAATCTCTACTTGGGAAGAAATGAAAATTGAGATGAGAAAAAAATTCATTCCTTCAGACTATGAAAGAACCATCTACCAAAGCTTGCAAAAACTCACTCATGGAAGCAGTAGTGTAGATGAGTATTTCAAAGAGTTAGAGATCTTATTGATTAGAGCTAACATTGAAGAACCAGAGGAAGCTACCATGGCTAGATTCCTAGCTAGATTGAACAGGGAAATTGCAAACAGAGTTGAACTTACCACATATATTGATATGACTTCTATGGTTCATAAAGTTAAAAAGCTTGAGAGACAACTCAAGGTAAAACCCTTTCAATCTAGTTTATCTTTTCGAGCTAATTTTTCATCTTATCCAAGAATGTCGTCTAGGACAAATCAAGGCACAAGTTTTAGGCTAGCTGCACCTCAAGGCCGTGGGTTCCAAGGCAAGACTCAACCAAATCAAAGACCACCTCAACCACCTCAACAAAACTTGGATAAAGGGAAGAACAAGGTTGAAGGTTGCATTTCTAATTTCACTTCTAGATTTAGAGACATTCAATGCTTTAAATGTTTAGGTAAAGGTCATTTTGAAAATCAATGTCTCAACCCTAAATGTATCATGTTCATTGAAGAGTCTAATGAATATTATTCTGATGATGAGGAAGTGGAACATGTTAATGTTGAAGAAAATCATGATGAAAATGAGGAAAGTGTGAATGAAAATGAAGAGCTTGCATCAAAACAATTCTTGGTTGTTAGAATAGCTCTTAATGCACATGTGAAGATTGATGAGCAAGATCAACACAGAGACAACATTTTTCATATCCATTGCATGGTTAAAGAAAAAGTTTGTACTTTGATTATTGACTCTGGATCATGTACTAATGTGGCAAGTGTTGAACTCGTTAGAAAACTTGATTTGCCATTACTTAACCTCCCACACCCTTGTAAACTATCTTGGTTGAATGACTGTGGAGAAGTGAGTGTTAGCAAACAAGTTTTGATCTAATTGTCTACTGGTGGGTATAAACATGATATCGTATGTGATGTAGCTCCTATGCATGCAAGTCATATCCTTTTAGGTAGACCATGGCTGTTTGATTAGAAAGTTACTTATGATGGATACTTGAATATGTATTCATTAAAGTTTAACAATAAGTTGTTTAAGCTACATGCATTACCCCCACACAAGGTACTTGAAGATCAAAAGAGAATGTGTAAGAACAGGAATGATCCTAATAAGAAAGAGGCAGAAAAGAAATCACTGGAGTGTATTAAGAGTGAAAGAAAGAAAAATGAGTCTAAAGGCAAAGAGATAGTAAACATTGATGAAGACAAATCTCAAAAGAAATTTTCTTTCTTTGCCAAACCAAGTGAAGTGTCACATGCCATAAACTCAAAGAAAACTGTCTACGTTTTGATGTTTAAGGAGTCTGTCTTTTCTATGAGTGACCTACCCTCCACTTTGCCCAGTGGAGTTGTATCTTTTCTTGATGAGTTTTCAGGGTTGTTTCCTTAAGAAGAACGTTCTGATTTGCCGCCTGTAAGACAAATTGAGCACCAAATAGACTTCATACCAGGTGCTGTCTTGCCTAATAGGCCAGCTTACAGAGCAAACCCTGCTGGAACAAAGGAAATTCAACACCAAGTAGAAGAACTCTTGGCCACAAGAAAAGTGAGGGAAAGCACGAGTCCCTGTGCTGTTCCTGTGATCGCTGTACCAAAGAAAGATGGTACATGGAGAATGTGTACTGATTGTAGAGCCATCAACAAGGTAATTGTAAAATACAAGTACCCTATTCCTAAACTTGATGATATGCTTGATGAATTACATGGTGCTAAGTATTTTATCAAGATTGATCTTAAAAGCGGTTACCTTCAAGTATGGAATAGATAAGGTGATGAATGGAAAACTGCATTTAAGACTAAGTTTGGATTGTATGAGTGGTTAGTCATGCTATTTGGTTTAACTAATGCACCTACTACTTTCATGAGATTAATGAATGAAGTCTACGTGCATTCATTGGAAAATTTGTTGTTGTTTATTTTGATGATATCTTGATTTACTCTAAGACTTTGCATGAACACATAGGCCACCTAAGAAGCGTTTTTGAAGCGTTGAAGAATGAACAATTATATGAAAATTTCAAGAAATGTTCTTTTTGTATGGAAAAAGTTGTGTTTCTAGGATTTGTGGTTAGTGCAAATGGAATTGAAATGGACCAAGATAAAGTGAACTGAATTTTAGAATGGCCAATTCCCACAACTGTTGGAAAGGTGAGAAGCTTTCATGGGTTGTCTAGTTTCTATAGAAGATTTGTTAAGGACTTTTCCACTATTGCTGCACCTTTGAATGAGATTGTTAAAAAAAGACATAGGATTTCAGTGGGGAGAGTCACAACAGAAAGCCTTTGATGAACTTAAAGCAAGGTTAACTTCTGCACCTATTCGAAGACTACCTAGCTTTGATGAAACATTTGAAATTGAATGTGATGCTAGTGGTGTTGGTATAGGAGCTGTACTATCACAGTGTAAACAACTGATTGCTTATTTTAGTGAAAAGCTTAAGAAAGCGCACTTTAATTATTCAACCTATGACAAAGACTTGTATGCACTGGTTAGATCATTGCAGACTTGGCAACATAAGGAGTTTGTGGTTCATACTGATCACGAAAGTCTTAAGTTCCTTAAAAGCCAAGGAAAGTTAAATACGAGGCATGCCAAATGGGTTGAATTCATTGAACAATTTCCTTATGTGATAAAATATAAGCAAGGGAAAGATAGCATTGTAGCGGATGCATTATCTAGGAGATATTCTTTGATTACTACATTGTCATCTCATTTACTTGGATTTGAGTGCATCAAGGAATTATATACATGTGATCCTGACTTTTAGTCAATATTTGATGCATGTGCCGATTCTCCATTTGGTAAATATTATTTGCATGATGGATATTTGTTTAAAGAAAGAAAATTGTGCATACCTAAGTGTTCTGTCAGAGAGATACTTGTCAAAGAAGCACATGGTGGAGGTTTAATGTGCCACTTTGGCATTTTTAAGATATTAGAGATGCTAAAGGAACGTTTCTCTTGGCCCCACATGAGAGTTGATGTAGAGAAGGTTTGTGGAAGTTGTATAACTTGCAAGAAAGCTAAATCTACATCACATCAACATGGTTTGTACACCCCATTATCTGTCCCTATGTCACCTTGGATTGATATATCTATGGACTTTGTCTTAAGATTACCTAGATCAAAAAATGGAAGTGATAGTGTGTTTGTTGTCGTTGACAGATTTTCTAAAATGGCACACTTTATATCTTATAAAAAGGTTGATGATGCATTTCACGTCACAAACTTGTTCTTTCAGGAAGTTGTACGTCTACATGGCATGCCTAGAACCATTGTTAGTGATAGAGATACTAAGTTCTTAAGTCACTTTTGGCACGTATTGTGTGGTAAACTTGGAACAAAACTCTTATTTTCTACTACTGCTCACCCCCAAACAGATGGTCAAACTGAAGTTGTGAATAGAACTTTGTCTCAATTATTACATGCTATAATTCCAGAGAACCTTAAGAATTGGGAAGATTCCTTGCCATATATTGAATTTTCTTATAATAGAAGTGTTCACAGTGGCATCACACATTCACTGTTTCAAGTTGTATATGGTTTCAATCCTTTGTCTCCACTTGATCTTGTGCCTATTCCTGTTCATGAACGTGCAAGTATTGATGGTAAGAATAAGGCTGAACTGATTAAGAAATTGCATGCTAAGGTTAAGCTACAACTTTAAAAGAAAAACAAAAAGCATGCAAAATAAGCTAACAAAAGACGTAAGGAAGTTTGTTTGAACCAGATGATCTTGTTTGGCTACATTTGAGGACAGAAAGATTTCCTAGAGAAAGAAAATCTAAGCTCATGCCAAGAGGAGATGGCCCTTTCAAAGTACTTCAAAAGGTTGGAGATAATGCTTACATTCTTGACCTTTCGGAGAGTGAGTATGGTTGAGTTTCTCATACTTTTAACGTTGCTGATCTTACCCCTTTTGGTGATGATTTAGATTCAAGGTCGAATCCTTTTGAAGAAGAGTGGAATGATGAGGTCCATAACCCTCATCCATGTCAAGATAATCAGAATGCACATAATGTTACAAAAATGCAAGATCAAGGTGTAGGATCTGCAAGGCACCACTAGAAGGGGGGGGTTGAATAGTGGGTGCGGAAAATGTGGTTTTTAAAATTTGTTTAAAACCAACCAACTCAACTTCTGAAAACAGTTTCTGTTTTCAGAACCAATTTTAAAACGTTTTTAAAACTAGGTTGTAGGTCTTCAAAAATTCTGAAATTTTGAGAGAACTTAGACTCAGATTTTATGAGTGTCTCCTAAAAATTTCAGATTTAAATTCAACCTCTAACCCCTTGAAAATTCATTGGTGGTCAGATTACGCAAATCTGCCAGAAACGGTACACTGATTTGAAAAATTAATTCCTATTTGTACTTAACTCCAATTCCTCTAAAATGTTAACCACTGACCCCTTATATGTTGTATTTGAATGGGTTGAAACAGTTTTGAAAAATACTTTCGGGAAGTTAGTCAAATACACTCAAAGTCTCAACCTTTGCAAGTCTAAAAATCAGGCTGCACTAGTCTCAGAACATTGGATGTTTGGATGACTTATACTTGTCCAAAAGGGTTGAAACTTGTGCCAAAAGAACCCTGTAACGTGTGATTATATTTTCTGAAAGTTGCGTGATTTTTGAAATTCGTTTACTATTTTTACGAACGTGATTAAAAACAGTAAACTGTGCTGAAACAGAAAATCAGTCCTGAAAGTAAATGACACCAAGAATTTTATACTGGTTCGGTTATCAACAACCTACTCCAGTCTTCAAGGAACACATTCCTTGGTTCACACTAATCACACAACTCAAAAACACCTTACCACAGGGTTGATGGAGTTACACACCAACTCCAACTGTTTACAAACCTTGTACGATGAATACAATTCGCAAGAACACCACCACCTTGTAAGAATGAAGATTGATCACACCTTGATCAATCTTTTACAAAGATAGAGAATGTGTGGTGGTCTAAGATAATCCTATTCAAGAATATGAATGTAAGTACAATAGCCTTTTAGAAGAAAGAAAGAAAGAAAGAGAGTGTAGAAGAAGAAGGCTAGAACACTTTTGATCTTTGAATTTTCAACTCTTGTTCTTGTTCTTGTTTTGCTCTTCTTTCTCTCCTTTTAATTTGTTTTGGCCGCCCCACAATAGTGCTATCCCCCTCTTGAAAATTATCTTCTAAGTCCTTGGGAGAATGTAAGACATCATTGTGACATGGTCTTGCTTACTTGTCACCTTCTCATTTGATGATCATTTAAGCTTTTGCTTACTTGGCACTTCATGATTGGTCGGATGTTGTCATCATTTATGACTTGGAAAAATCTGAGAATAACACTTAAAATATGTGTCAATATCAACCATAAAATTATTTCCATAATGCACAAGATTGTCACATAAATTGCAAGACATAAATTCCTTCCATACAAAGGCATAAAATCGGCCATAATGTGATGTTACAATGCTGATTTTTCAGCATGTGTTGCATGGTTGTATAATTCAAAATATTACCATTTTTCTTTGATTTTTCCTTTTAAAATAAATCACCAATTGATGGTAATTATTCCTATCACATGAGAAATGAACTTGGACATCTTTATGCTCAATAATTCGGCCACCACATGTCTCACACATGCTGAAAAATTTCAGCATGTGTGATATGTAGAATATCACACTTTATTTAATTTAAATAGCATTCAAATTACTTCCATTTCTTCTTCCAATCAATCACACAATAAAAGATGATAAAATATACCATTTAATGTGCAAAAATTCGGCCAGCAATGTTTCGCATGCTGAAATTTTCAGCATGTGATATAAGAGAGACAAACTTTGAATTCTTACCATTTGTAGCTTCTCTCTTTAATTCACCAACATTGTATGATTGATCCTTGACCAATCAATATGCCAACAAGGCTCCAAATAAGCTCCATCTCAGCTGTATGGGCGTTTCAATGAGTATGTACATGTGCTGAAATTTATTTTTGCTAACTTTGTAAAATAGTGCACATTTAATAATACACACATGTTATATTCCAATCAGCCCTTAATTTAATTTTCTAGAACATTTTAAGGTGTATATCATATGTAAAAAGTGTCTAGATACGTGTCACATGATTTACCAAAAACGTTCCATGTGTTGTGTGCGTAGAAAACTGATTTTTCGATATTTATCGATTACCCGATTTTTCTCTAATTTAAATTCTAACTTTTTGCACATGTTATATATATTATGTGATACATAATAAATATAATATATACTTTAAATCTCAGCACTTGGCTGGTCTAAAGTGGCGCCATTTATCATGTGTCAAAATTAAAATTGGAATCTTCACATTTTGGCCTTAATTTGGGGTGCTTTGTGTGTGCCAACATGGAAAGTATTTTTGGCTGAACATATAGTCATGTGCACGAAATTTTTATGAATTTGAAGTATAGGGGCTGGCCATCTATTTATGGCAAGTACGTGACACGTTGGCGAAGTTTCGGTATTCGCCCGATACGACAATTTTCGGTTTAGAACCTTTTAACGTATCGTATTTAATTTGTCATCACCATGACTTATATCATATGATATAAGACCTGAATATACTCATAAATATGAGTTAAGTATAGTGGTGTGACGTTAACGTACGTACGTAAAATATATAACGTGTCGGTAGTACGTTGGAATACATGTGTATGTGCCTTTTTCAAAAAATCCGAAAATATATGTATTTATATATATGTATGCCGTGTATATGAGTGATAAATGAGGAGGAGGAGACTTTCCTTTGTTAGCCTTGTTGCCTTTGTGTCTTTTTCAAATGTAGCTTCCTTTAATGAACTACTTAGTTTAATTGACTAAGTACTTCACTTAATGAACTAGTTTAGTTCATTAATGGTGGCACCTGAAAATAGTATAAACACAACAAATGTTTGCAATATGATGTAAGCTTTAACATTTCATTGCTCGTTAGCAGGGCAACATTATATATGAGCTAAATAAGGCAAGTATAAGCAATATCATGCACACGTTTGCTCATATCATGCACGTT
Source organism: Eustoma russellianum (assembly GCA_036186865.1). NCBI lineage: Eukaryota > Viridiplantae > Streptophyta > Magnoliopsida > Gentianales > Gentianaceae > Eustoma > Eustoma russellianum. Next base: position 24,866,778 of record AP025063.1, read on the forward strand.
TTATGTTATGCTTGTTTTTGGGCACATTTAAATCATGTATTTGAAAATCATTCAAACCCCTTTTTCTCTACACAAGGACCCTTAACAAGAAGTAAAACTAAGAAACTAATGCATGAATTGGGGGCCTTCATATTTAAACATGTGCAAGATGAACCAAGGGAATTTATACATTGGGTTGACTTTATTGAACCTATAACATGATTTATAAGAATTTTTAGAACCATTTTAAAATATCATTAAGATAAAATGTGTTCTTTATTTTGCTTTTCAAATGTTTATGTTGTATTAGTTTAGGCCCATCTCAGATTGTGACTTTCTGAAAGACCAGTTTTGGCAGAATTGACATATCTCTCCAACCACAAGACCACATTAAGAGTTGCAAGATGCGTTGGAAAGCTAAGACAAAGATCTAAAACTTTTATTTTTTGTCCGTCTCCAAAATCGGTCGTCTTGATAGTCAAAAAGAGCATGAAAATGGAAGTACTGTTTCTACCGAATTCTGTGGCATACTTTCAATAATTTGGATGTAACTCCTCAATGGTTGGGCCAAATGCAAAGAAATTTATATGCTTATTTTCTACACTCAATGTGCTACAATTATCTAAAAAAAATCAAGGCCTCATTCGAATTAGAAGATGCCAAAAATCAGTCACAATCCAGAAATGTTTTCAAGTTTAAGACAAATCCTTTAAGTCTTCCATGAATAGTACTTGAAGGACCTACTTTGAAAAGCATCATTTAAGACTTGCAAGACTAAATTTTATGGAGCCTACACGAATAGTTTTTAGAAGTGTGTAGTTTTTTCAATCATTATTTTAATTTGTAAGATAGTTTGTTGTCTTGTGATATTTTTGCTTATAAATGGCACATAAGAGAAGCCTTGTAATCTCACACCTTCAATGAAAATTTCTTCTTCTTCAAGAGTATTTCTTGTGTGTTTTCTTGGTTCATATTCAAAATCAAGGCTAGAATCTTTGAAGGCTTGAACATCCTTGTGAGAGTTTTCCAATTTCGGAGAGAGAAACATCCAAGAGGGACGTATCTTGCTTGGGTTATGTAGAACTCATTAGAGGACTTATGTTCAAAAGGTTTTCTTCAACTTATTTGGAAGCAAGGTGAAGCTATCTTCATTGTGCCTAAACTATGTTTGGAGGAGAAGCTTTAGAGTTAAAGAAAGGTCCATTCTTGCACGTATCAACATTGCTAAAAACCCCCTGTTTCATGAAAGAACAAAGTATATTGAGATTTATTGTCATGTCGTTAGGGACAAAGTGTGAAAAGGAATGCTGAGGTTGATGCCAGTCAGAACATAACTTCAATTAGCAAACTTGTTTACAAAGGCTCTTGATACACAAAGATTAAGTCAGCTTGCAGCATCACTAGGATTGCAAAATTTGTATGTCAAGCCTGGCTTGAGGGAGGGTATTGAAGATGCTGCAGAGAGTTGCAATCACCTTGGTGATCCTAAGTCTTGATCCGTGGAAGTTGAAGTGTGCATCGTTGGATCAAGGTTGGAATCAATGATTAAGAAGCTTAGATGTTGAGTTGTCAAGCTTGTGTCATTTGGAGTTTTAGCTGCAGCAGTGCACCCGTGAATCTCGGAGCAAGGTGTAACTACTTGGAGCTTGAAGGAAATGCAGTTGAAGCAGGAAGACGATAGGAGATGGTGAAAAGACTATTTTGCCCTGACAATTATGGTGTAATAGCAGTTAGTTAGAGGGCATTTTTGTCATTTACTGTGTTTTTGAGCTGTAAATTTCGACGGTTAAGCAGTTGTGAACGTATCTTTCAGGTAGATTGCCAAAACATCTGTGCAAATGCACACGACACAAAAGTGAACCATACGCAACTTTTTCATCTCAAATTGTGAAAATTCTCAATCAAACAATGATTTCATCAATTACCAATTGGATGTACCAAATATCCGAATAGCTCCGTTGACGCAACCAATAGCCGGCACTGGGTTGCATGTTACGCTGTTATTGTTTTAGCGTTTGGGTTGGAAGAAGCCCAAAGCAGCATATTTAAGATCTCCAGTCTAAATATATATGGACAATCATGAACTATATGAAGCTGATATGAGGTCAATCCCCTAGCTACCTCAAGAAACCCAACATATAATATCACAAATTTAAAATTAATCGTAACATTTACATTCACATGATCAGCAATAATTTAAGTTTACATGACGAGAAAGATATGTAATAAAGTGTCAAAAAAAAAAGATATAAAGCACAATATAGTACTATATGAAAATTATATTTGAAGACAACGCCTAATTGTTTCTAATAAGGTGGCTCAATGTGAAGCAGATCTTCCGCCAGCTTTCTGCCGAAAGGATAACATATAATTACATAACAGTTGACATTTCTTTTGTAGTTTATCAGTTAAAAAAATCTAGAAATTAAAGCATAGCAAGAAGAAACATTCAAATCTGTTGGCTGACACGTGAACCATATAACAACTGGCATCAGAAGCCTACTCTGTCTCCACACAGGACTACATTTTTGTAATCATATGCTTGTGGCCGATTTTGCCCACTATATGTACATGTCAAATCCCATTCTAAATTTTTCATCAAGTCACAGTTTTCAATTTCTCCTTCTAAACAAATGATCCAACGCAATGTCGCCTTCCAAATTTGCTGAACTAATCGCCATAGGACTCATGTGCATACTGGTCACTTCTACTCAGGTCCACATCTTGACGTGCGATGACGTCAATAATGATCTTCTGCCATGCCTAAGCTACATCACTGGAGGTGGGCAGCTGCCATCAGGTTGCTGTGGCGGTCTAAAAACTTTGGTAAGCTCGGCGAAGACGAAAGGAGATCGCCAAACTGCTTGCACCTGTCTCAAGTCACTTGCCTCTAACGCCAGTGATGCAGAGGTGCAGAGGGCTGCAGCCCTTCCAAAGAAGTGTGGAGTGAATATTCCCTTTAAAATTTCTCGCAACATTGATTGCTCAAGGTAATGTTTATACCCCTGCATATTCATATACGTTTTTTTTGTTGGAGAATTTAAGGTTTGGGCTTTGGCCCATCGTTGGAGATTGGAAGATTTGGGCTTTGGCCCATTAATGAATGTTGCAAAACTTGGTTGAGCAACGTACTTTGAGCTTAATGAGTTTTCGATAATGATAATCGAAAACTAATGATTCCTTAATTATCTACGTGGTGAGTAGTTAATTTTAGGATGTGGAATCACTCAATTACGATGTTGTGTGAATATGAAATTAGTGCTCAAAGTGGATGGAAAATGTTGTGGATGGGTGACGTGTCACCCTTATGGAGGAATGCCACGTTGGATGTGTCCATGTGGCGTAAAAGCTTCTGACGGACATCGATCGATCGATGTCACTTGGATCGATTGATGTGATCGATCGAAGATGGTCAGGAAAGCTTTGAAACATTCTGTCCGACATCGATCGATTACATCGATCGATCGATGTCACTTCGATCGATCGATGTATCGATCGAAGTTGGACAGAAAGGTTTGTGATGTTTCTGTCTTACATCGAACGATTACATCCATCGATCGATGTTGACTTCGATCGATCGATGTATCGATCGAAGTCGGACAGAAATGAGAGGAACGATTCTGACGTACATCGATCGATCGATGTGATTGATCGATGTAGAACAGCGTGCAGAATCTCTTCAGTTTGAGTGGTTATGTTTCAAATCTGAAACTAACACTATCCTCCTGTTTAAATGAGATCAACTTGTTTTGATCTAACGGTGGTGGAGAAGCAGCTTTAATCTAACGGCCGAGATTTAAACTGTCTTAACCGCTTAACCGAATGTGGTTTCCATCTAACGGTCCAGGTTTAAACCTGAGAATCAATCTTTAATCTAAAGGCTGAGATTAAACCTTCCTAATCTAGATGGGAGGTTTTAATCTAACGGTCTAAATCAAACTTCGGTTTTGATCCAACGGTCACGGTACCTTGTCCTTCAACCGACTTCCCTATATAAAGAGGGCTAAGGGTGTTCATTTGAGACACACCAAGCTCTAAGCATTTCATAAGCATTCTGCATTCATAGCACGTGAGTCTTGCATATTGTCCGGGAGAAGTCAGGACACTCTAGCGTTCGAAGGAGTTCAAGTTCAGCAGTGCCGCTCAACTGAACAAGTACCCGTTGTATCCTGGGAGACGATTGCTCGTACCGGTTGGGCACAGTATACCGGAGCAATACGTCTTAAGGACAGAGTCCTTGACTCGCCCCAGGTTTGATTTATTTTGTTGTTTCATATGCACATAGTGAACGACTGCGTCCTTGTACAGGATTGATTGTGCCAACAATCTTAAGACGTATTCAATTCAATTAATTTCTGTACCGTTTTTTAATTTGCGCAAAAGCAGTTTCGTACTGATTTGCAGTCTACTTCTACTCCTTTCTTAAATCTGATTCTGTTCTGATCTATTCGTTTTTATCAACTGAACAGTAATCTGATGGAGAACGCAAGCTCAGGCTCCGTTCATGGCGCAGACATTCAGAGTTCTGCTCCAATGGCACCAACTTCTGGGGTGCCAAGACATGCTCCTCCTGCGCAGGGTCCTGTAGTGGCCCAAGTGGAGAAACCGGAGAAGTTCAGTGGGAGCTTCTTCAAGCGCTGGCAGCAGAAGATGCTGTTCTTCTTGACTGCTGTGGGACTGGCAAATTTCCTGACTGAGGACCTGCCTATGGTGGATCCGTTGGAGGACCAAGCCCAGGATATGCAAAACCAACGTTTTGTTGAAGGTTGGAACTTCAACAATTATGTTTGTTTGAGCCATATTCTGAGTTGTTTGGACAACTCCTTGTACGGTTTGTACTGTACGTACAAGACCGCAAAGTCTTTGTGGCAGGCTTTGGAAAAGAAATACCGTACGGAGGATGCCGGCACTAAGAAATTTATTGTCGGCAAATTCCTGGATTTCAAAATGTCTGATTCTCTCACTGTTGTTTCTCAAGTTGAGGAACTTCAGACTTTGGTTGCCGAGATGGAAGAGGAGGGCATGTTGCTCAGTGAATCTTTCGTCGTGGCAGCAGTGATTGAGAAGCTACCTCTTTCGTGGAGGGAATTCAGAAGCTATCTCAAACACAAGAGAAAGGAGATGACATTGGAAGATCTAATTGTTCGACTCCGCATTGAGGAGGACAATCGTAGATCTGAAAGAGCGCCACAATCTAGCTCTGGTCAGGCTAAGGCCCATGTTATAGAGGCCAAGAAAAAAAAGAGCCAACTCGGGGTGAACAAGAAAGGCAAGCAGATCGCCAAGAAGTTCACCGGGAAATGCTACAACTGTGGCATTCAGGGGCATGTCAGCAATGAATGCAGAAAGCCCAAGAAGAAGCAATCCAAGGCAAAGGCGAACATAGTCGATGCATTGGATGATCTAAATCTCTGTGCGGTGGTCTCAGAGTGCAATGCTGTGGAGAACGTACGTGAGTGGTGGCTTGATACTGGCGCCACTAGACATGTTTGCTCCAGCAGAGAGATGTTCACGGAATACCAGCCCGGGAACAATGAGCAACTTTACATGGGAAACTCGGCCTCCTCGAAGATTGAAGGCGAGGGCAAAGTTGTTCTGAAGCTCGCATCAGGGAAGCATCTGACTCTGCAGAATGTGCTACACGTCCCTGATATTCGGAAGAATTTAGTATCTGGATCTCTTCTAGTCATGCATGGTTTTAGACTAGTGTTAGAATCCAATAAAGTTATTCTTTCGAAAAATGGCATGTATTTGGGGAAGGGGTACTTGTCGAATAGGATGTTTAAATTGAATGTCATCACTATTGTACCCAAAAGAGATTTGCCCGCAGAGGCTAATAAAATTGCTTCCTCTTCTGCTTACATGCTTGAATCTTCTTGTTTATGGCATTTTCGTTTGGGACATGTTAATTACAAGTCAATATAACGTATGAGTAATCTTGACGTATTGCCCAAACTGGACTTTAATAACAAAGGAAAATGTCAAATATGTGTTGAAGCGAAGATGGCAAAGGCGCCATTTCCTTCAATAGAAAGGAACACTGAACCTTTGGATTTAATTCATACCGATGTGTGTGATTTAAAGTTTGTGCAAACAAGAGGTGGTAAAAAGTATTTCGTAACTTTTATCGACGATTGCACACGATACTGTTATGTATATTTGCTAAGTAGCAAAGACGAGGCCCTTGATGCTTTCAAGGATTATAAAAATGAAGTTGAGAATCAACTTAGCAAACGAATTAAAAGAATTCGTAGTGATAGAGGTGGCGAATATGATACACCGTTTAATGAGTTCTGTTCAGAAAGTGGTATTATTCATCAAACGACTGCACCATATTCACCTCAATCGAATGGTATTGCTGAACGCAAAAACCGTACTCTTAAAGAGATGATGAATGCTATGTTGATAAGTTCGGGTTTACCTCAGAACTTGTGGGGGGGAAGCAATCCTCTCAGCCAACGTCATTTTAAACAGAATTCCATCTAAGAAGATGGATGTAACCCCTTTTGAGCTTTGGAAAGGCTACAAGCCTAGTTACAAATACTTGAAAGTGTGGGGGTGTCTGGCAAAGGTTGCTGTACCTAAACCAAGACAGGTTAAAATTGGGCCTAAAACGGTTGATTGCATATTTATCGGTTATGCAACTAACAGTAGTGCATATCGGTTCTTGGTGCACAAGTCGGATATTTCTGACATACATGAAAACGTTGTCATGGAGTCAAGGAATGCAGTGTTCTTTGAAGATGTCTTTCCGAGGAAAGACAAAATTCAAGAAGTAACAAGACTTGGTAAGCGATTGCGTGAGGCGACTCCTCAAGGAGATGAGGAGCTTCGTCAAAGCAAGCGTGCCAAAATGCCAACTTCGTTTGGACCGGATTTTCTAACCTATATGGTAGAAAATGAGCCAAGGAACTTTTCCGAGGCTATGTCAACTCCAGAGGCTTCATTCTGGAAAGAAGCAGTTGACAGTGAAATAGACTCAATTCTTCAGAACCACACTTGGGAGTTGGTTGACCTTCTACCTGGAAGTAAACCACTTGGTTGTAAGTGGGTTTTCAAGAAGAAACTGAAAGAGGATGGGTCTATTAAAAAGTATAAAGCCAGATTGGTAGCAAAAGGCTATCGACAAAAGGAAGGCTTTGACTTCTTTGACACCTACTCACCGGTGACTAGGATCACTTCTATAAGGATGCTAGTTGCGATTGCTGCAGTCTATAACTTGGAAATCCATCAGATGGATGTAAAGACTGCGTTTCTGAATGGTGAGTTGGAGGAAAAGATTTATATGGAACAACCCGAAGTGTTTGTGGTTCCAGGACAAGAGTCTAAGGTTTGTAGACTCGTTAAGTCCTTGTACGGACTTAAACAAGCGCCTAAGCAGTGGCACCTGAAATTTGATCAAGCTATGTTAGCTAATGGTTTCAGGATCAATGAGTGTGACAAGTGTGTCTACATTAAGAGCACACAGAATGCATATGCGATAGTGTGTCTCTATGTAGACGACATGCTAATCATGGGAAGTACTCGGGACATAATCTTAAACACAAAGAAGATGTTGACGAGAAACTTCGATATGAAGGATATGAGAGTTGCCAATGTTATTCTAGGAATAAAGATTTCTAGGATGACTGAGGGACTCGTGTTGTCACAAATACACTATATTGAGTCTGTCCTAAAACGGTTCAATATGGATGATGTGAAACCGGTAAAGACCCCGCTCGACTTAAGTATACACTTAAGAAAGAATCGAGGCGAACCTGTTGCCCAGTTGAAATTCTCTCAGGTAATCGGGAGTTTGATGTACATAACGAATTGTACAAGACCAGACTTAGCTTATTCAGTAAACAAGTTGAGCAGATTTACGAGTAATCCAAGTGATGATCATTGGAAAGATCTTAACAGAGTAATGAGGTATTTAAAATACACAATGTATCATGGATTACAATACACGAGATATCCAGCAGTATTGGAAGGATACTGCGATGCAAATTGGATATCAGATAGTAAGGACTCGAAGTCCACCAGTGGGTACGTGTTCACTATTGGTGGTGCTGCTGTGTCGTGGAAATCCACGAAACAAACCTGTATAGCTCGGTCCACTATGGAAGCTGAGTTCATAGCATTGGACAAAGCTGGGGAAGAGGCTGAGTGGCTTCGGAATTTTCCGGAAGATATTCCGTGTTGGCCTAAGCCGATAGCTCCTATTAGCATACACTGTGATAGTCAGTCAGCTATAGGACGTGCTCAAAGCAGCATCTATAATGGTAAGTCACGACACATACGTCGGAGACATAATACCATTAAACAGTTGATCTCTAATGGCGTGATTTCCATAGATTATATAAAATCAATGGAGAATCTTGCGGATCCGCTTACAAAGGGCTTGCCTAGAGATCAGATGTCAAGATTGACAAACGGAATGGGACTGAAGCCCATAATACATGAATCTTTGTAATGGTAACCCAACCTTGTTGACTGGAGATCCCAGAATCTTGGTTCAATGGGACAACTAAGTTATGAAGGTTCAGTTAGCACTTACTCATTCCGTCTAATAAAAGTGCTGTCTGCAGAGAATGTAGGGTAAGCTAAGGCTTTTAATGATGTCCTATATCTTGATGCGTCAAGTGGAGTATGGCAGAATACTCTTGATAGGAATCACCTATGTAAGTGTGAAGTGGGGCCGCTTCTATGAGAAAGTCTAGGTGGCGAGATTTCTCTAAAACACTTTTTGAAACCAGGTTGTTCATGGCCAAAACGAACACAACCATGAGAACCAAAAGGGTGTTAAAGGAAATATTGTGTGAGTGTCATTGTCTTGGTTCACAACAAAGGCTGACTAGTTCAAGACATCAAGTCACTACTTAGCCGAGTGGATCCGATGATACATCACTAAGAAAGGTTCAAAGCCAGAAGCTACCTCTTCTGATGCAATATTTTCTTGTCTGACTTCTCCTCAGAGTTTACATAAGTGTCTGCATTAATTTCCATTCATGTGAGGGATTGTTGGAGAATTTAAGGTTTGGGCTTTGGCCCATCGTTGGAGATTGGAAGATTTGGGCTTTGGCCCATTAATGAATGTTGCAAAACTTGGTTGAGCAACGTACTTTGAGCTTAATGAGTTTCCGATAATGATAATCGAAAACTAATGATTCCTTAATTATCTACGTGGTGAGTAGTTAATTTTAGGATGTGGAATCACTCAATTACGATGTTGTGTGAATGTGAAATTAGTGCTCAAAGTGGATGGAAAATGTTGTGGATGGGTGACGTGTCACCCTTATGGAGGAATGTCAAGTTGGATGTGTCCATGTGGCGTAAAAGCTTCTGACGGACATCGATCGATCGATGTCACTTTCATCGATCGATGTGATCGATCGAAGATGGTCAGGAAAGCTTTGAAACATTCTGTCCGACATCGATCGATTACATCGATCGATCGATGTCACTTCGATCGATCGATGTATCGATCGAAGTTGGACAGGAAGGTTTGTGATGTTTCTGTCTTACATCGAACGATTACATCAATCGATCGATGTTGACTTCGATCGATCGATGTATCGATCGAAGTTGGACGGAAATGAGAGGAACGATTCTGACGTACATCAATCGATACATCGATCGATAGATGTATACATCGATCGATCGATGTAGAACAGCGTGCAGAATCTCTTCAGTTTGAGTGGTTATGTTTCAAATCTGAAACTAACACTATCCTCCTGTTTAAATGAGATCAACTTGTTTTGATCTAACGGTGGTGGAGAAGCAGCTTTAATCTAACGGCCGAGATTTAAACTGTCTTAACCGCTTAACCGAATGTGGTTTCCATCTAACGGTCCAGGTTTAAACCTGAGAATCAATGTTTAATCTAAAGGCTGAGATTAAACCTTTCTAATCTAGATAGGAGGTTTTAATCTAACGGTCTAAATCAAACTTCGGTTTTGATCCAACGGTCACGGTACCTTGTCCTCCAACCGACTCCCCTATATAAAGAGGGCTAAGGGTGTTCATTTGAGACACACCAAGCTCTAAGCATTTCATAAGCATTCTGCATTCATAGCGCGTGAGTCTTGCATATTGTCCGGGAGAAGTCAGGACACTCTAGCGTTCGAAGGAGTTCAAGTTCAGCAGTGCCGCTCAACTGAACAGGTACCCGTTGTATCCTGGGAGACGATTGCTCGTACCGATTGGGCACAGTATACCGGAGCAATACGTCTTAAGGACAGAGTCCTTGACTCGCCCCGAGTTTGATTTATTTTGTTGTTTCATATGCACACAGTGAACGACTGCGTCTTGGTACAGGATTGATTGTGCCAACATTTTTTTTGGCATAATTTGGTTGTATATAAATTCGGATATATGAACTCTTGCATGCTATAACTGAAAGGAATTATTTGTTTTTCTTGCTTAGAAGAAACACGCAGCTTTTCTCAAGAAACAGGCACCTTTTCTCATGAACAACTATTCAGCTGCCCCTCATTTTATCATTCTTTCTACAGGGTGAATTAGAGTTGCCAAGAAAGCCTACAAGCAGCAGCTGGTCAGCAAATGTTCCTATATCGCTCAAGTAACATGATATATGTATGTTTGTCCATTTCAATCTATCTAATGTAAAGAACGGAAATATATGTGTGATATTTAAACGGATGTCATGAAGTGAAGCAGTATAAGTCGTATTTGAAAGTGCAGCATCTTCTACCTGTTTCTCCCTTCTCACGCAAAAAAATATTACACATGCACTGAAAGAGGAGAGAGCGTCTCGGGAGCCATAAAATTGATAATTTAGGTTGTGTAAATTACTTCCTCGAGTATAGTATTAATCAATCCACAGTGGCCAATGTAGTTTTGTTCTTGATACCTAATTTCGATCGACCGTAGGTGTATATATGTGGAACCATCACTATTTCGATCACTGGGTATATATAACCTGCTTCCAAACATCTCATCCAAACTCTCTTATGGGACAATTTAGGATATAGAACAACTTAAAGGAAAGGTAGGAAATGATATGGTCTCTATAATTCAGGATATAGAACAAGCTAAAGGAAAGGTAGAAAATGATACGGTCTCTATAATTTAGGATATAGAACAAGCTAAAGGAAAGGTAGGAAATGCTATGGTCTCGATCTAAAAAGGCCGTTTTGAGCAGGGTCTCTACCATTCTACAAATTTCAAAGGCTTTCTAGCACAAAATGATGGGATTTCTTGCTTTTAATGGCTATGGCAGTCCAAAAATATGCCAAACTCGTCATTCCTTAGACCCAAACTAGAATGTCTTTTTTTCTTTAAAAGGAGAGTTTTAGGATCATACGGTGAAAAGTGTATTCATATTCGGTTTACATAATAAAATTTATTTAGCAAATTCTAAAGAAAAATCGTTACCCAGAACTAGTACGTCGATGTGAAACATATTATTGTCCAGATTATGACATTACTCAATCGATTCTAAACCATTTTTTATTGTACTATGACATACTACATTAGCTTAATGATCATATCAAACATGTATGATGACACAAAAAAAATTTTGAAAAATATTTTCCTTGATTTATTATGAATTTTCTCATGCATAGACTCTAAATAAAAACAGACGGGATATGAAAGTAAAACATCGCCCACAACACTTAGTGCTGGCAGTTTGCTCACTGTAAGGTACATGACAAAAGAAAGATAAAACAGGACTAATGAAAAAATTGAAGATAAGTGTAAAAGCAAGAAAAGAAATAGAAAATCGAATCTAGCCGCAACTGTGAACACGGCCTCCATTAAGGTGGGGATGATGGACTTTCTTCTCAAGAAACAACCGTAGTACTTGAGCTGTGATAAGGATCAAAATCGTATTGCTTGTGGTGTAAGGGTCATAATATGGGTAAAATGGGAATTCCACCGGTTGCAAATAGAGGAACGAGCGGGACATGGGTTGTGGGTAAGCTTCATTAATGTCTTAATCCAATCTTGGTACATTTGCGTGGGCGCGTAGTCACGGCTTCTGAGTAGTTCTTGATTAACTACCCATAATCAATGGAGATTTAGCATCGAACAAAAACATATCACTGCTTTCACGAATCATTTTGGTATCATAGCATCAGTCTTCTCTCCCTTTTATCACTATCCTTTTCATTCATCGAGTATTTTGAGCCTTTCTTTTCTTTTCTTTGTCCCTTGTTGATAGCATAAAAAAAAATTCAGTTAGTGCGTCTCCTATTTTTAGTCAAAATCTCTCCGCCACTTTGTTGTTTGGTGTGAAAACTAGTCGTATGTGTCTGTTGGAATAATTCAAGTCAAACAAAATTGACTTCTATACAATAATAGCCAACGTGCCGAGTTCAGGGTAGGCTGGACTGATCTGCATAGTCAAGATACTTCAGATAGCGCAATAAAGTTTGCGTTCTGAACAGTCAGCTGACCTAAACTAAACAGTACTTCAAAACAGTAGATCTGTGCTCTTAGTCTTCCAGCCAAGCTGAACTAAATCAGTCTGATCAGACAGATCAGATCAATCCAGTCAGCGCAATTGTATTTGCGTTCTGGGCTGATCACGGATGTGCGGACCTCGGCACTTCAGCACAACTGCGAAAGTTAAGCTTTCAGCCGCTTCAACCGAGCAGAGCTCAGCACGGCAATGTTGTAGAACAACAAATGTTCTCAGCTAACAGCAGAGCTCAGCACAAGTCAGAGCTCCAACACAACAACACTGTACAACAACAGTGCTGCGATATCCCACAATCAGCTTGGCTAACCACAAAGCAGAGCTCAGCATGGCAATAACCTTTACAGCTTAATTGAGCAAAGATCCGAGGTGAGTCTAGGACTCTGTCTTTAAGATGTATTGCTCCGGTATACTGTTGTAGTGCCCCGCTCCCGAGCCCTAACATCGAGAACAGTGCACCCGCCGTATCTCACTAAGGAGAATACAAAGCGTCGAATCAATCTCTTACTTGTCAAAAATGACGTAAAAATTTTTCGCGGAAACGTAAGTCATAACATATGTTAAACTCCAATAATCGTCATTACATTGCTAAATAAAAATTCTGGGAATAAAAGTAGTAAAGTAGTATGTGGAAAATCCTCAAAGTATAAACAAAAACAAAACAGCTGCAGAGTCCCCTCATATCCTAGCTGCAGCCCTCAACCAGACCACTCTACTACGTCCGTCCTGTCCTCAACAAAGATACTGTGTCCAACCGGATGGAGCAATCGTCTCCCAGGATACAACGGACTTAGTTCAGACGAGCGGCACTTTAGCGTATGAGCTCTACGAACCTGTAAGATGCCTTGTAGCGCCCCGTCCCGAACCCTAAGGTCAGAACCGGTACGCCCGCCGTATTCCGCTCAGGGATATACAAGGCATCTGTACGAATCCCAGCACTTATCAAAACGACAGAGTATTCGATTGCGGAAGCGAAATAAATCAACTCAAAACCCTAAATCACAAGTAAAATCCCCAAAATCATGTATAGTCAACCTCAAGTCAAAATCTCCTAAACGACATCGTAAATGCGTAAAATGAAATTCCCTAAGCTAAGTCCTCAAATGAAATAATTAATAAACTAAAACTTCTCTAATTCTTGATCATCAATCTCACATCAGTCTCTACGAGTCCCAATGTGCCCATTCAGAGTCTTTTCCAACTCATATGTAGTCATACCCTGAACCGTCTGCAAGAAAACAAAACGAACGGTGTGAGCGACAAAAACGTCACTCAGTAGGTACCAAGCCTGCATCGGCCCTATGAGATCATACATGCTAGGACAGTAGTGAAATATATATAAGTACGTTAATACGAAAATAGATTGTCCACGTTTCGCAAATACATATAACGATCATAACTTCTTAAACAGTCAAAACACATAATCATGCAAAATGAGCGTGAAATGCAATGACACATACGTGATGCATGATAAACCTACCTTCTCAAAACATTCATCTAATCGTGCAATGCATGACCCCGGGTCCTAACAGAACGGAACGGAACGGAACGGAACAGATCAGATATGCGACTTATGTCTCGCATATCTTAACAGAACAGAACAGAACAGAACAGAACATATATGCAATGTCTCGTGATGCATGAATGCACAGAAATCATACACGGAATCTTCTTTTACTTTCCTTCTTCCTTTTTCCTTTTTTTTCTCATTCTTTTTCCCTTTGCTTCAGCTTCCTTCGAAACCCCCCCCCTTTTCAATTCCTTTTTCTTTTTCTATTTATTTTATTATTCATTCCTTTATTCTTTTCTTTTTCTTTTTCTTTTTCTTTTTCTTTTTCTTCTTACCTTCCTGCGTCCAGCTTCTTCTGCGATTCCCAACTCCCCCTTTTCTATTTCGTTCCAAATTCCCCCTCCCGACATCCCTCAGCCCCCACCCCCGCTCCCTCACCTGGCTTCCCACCCCCTAGCGCACCCCCCTGTGCACCCCCACCCTCCAGCCGCAACCACCCAGCCCCCAACCCTCCAGCAAACCCCCCTAACCAGACCGCATCACCCGCCCCCCAATTCACACCACCCCCTCAGCAACCCTTTCAGCCGCCCCCTCCCTCAGCCCTCCACCCCTCCAAATCGCCCCCCAAACCAGCCCCCCCGTCAGTCCGCTCCCTCCCCTTATTCCTCTATCCGGCAGCACGTGGTCATAGCCCACCACCACCGGCCACGCGACGCCGGTACAAACACTCATTCCTACGATTCCGGTATTCACACGCAAATCAAAAACCGAATCTTTCTTTGAGTTTCATACGAAAATAGCCTCGTACATATATACGGACATACAATTCCCCACATATACTTATAATCAATAATCAAACATCTGTACAATAACAAATACTAATGCACGATCTCGTTTTCATAAGAAATTAAAGGGCTACTGCTATTACATTAAACGGATGTTAAGGGGGCACCTACCCGGTATTTGATACGCGTTTGAAGGTGTGAATTGATGCGGTGGTGCTCCTTCTATCCCTTAAAGTGGCCGGCCTTCATGGAGCTAAAAGAGATGAGTCGTTCTTTTTTTTTCTTCTGTGAACGGCGCACACTTTGTGAGGGCAAGGGAGAAACCTAAGCATAGTTTAAATAGATATTTGATTAGGGTTTAGGGAAAATTTCCTAATCAAATTAGGTTTAATAATTAATTACCCCAAATACCCCTTTTTACCCTTATTAAAAAAATGGGATATAACATGCCTTGAACTTCTCGGACTAGATGCAAAATGCAAAAGAAGAAGAGAGGAGAAGAGCACGTGTATGCAGAGGAGGAGAAGAGGAGAAAATCGGATTCTGAATGAGTGACCAGAGAGGTCAGCGAAGCCACTATTTATGGGGAACAATTTGATTAGAGTGGTTAATTGGAAGTTTAACCACAGCCGTCGAATCAGATTTTCAGTGTTAGATCAGATAATAGACAACCGCTTTTCAAATTTGAATTACGGTTAAGTAACCGTTTTTTAAAAATTAAATCAAGGTTAAGTAACTGATTTTCCGAATTTGAATTACGGTTAAGTAACCGAATCTCAAATTTGAATTATGATTAAATACCCGGCTTTCCAAATTTGAATTATAATTAAGTAACTGATTCTCAAATTTGAATTACGGTTAAGTAACCTACTTTCAAATTCTTTTATCCCTATTTTTAGCATTAATTTCTCATTCACCCATTTCAATTTCTCGAACAATCCCCCATATGAATGGAAATTAATGCAAGTGTTTATGCAGACTCTACCGAGAAGTCAGACAAGAAAATGTTGTATCAGAAAAGAAAGCTTCTGGCTTTGAACCTTTCTTAGTGATATACTATCGGATCAACTCGGCTAATTAGTGAACTTAATGTGAATTAACCAGCCTTTAGTGTGAACCTAGACAATAGTACTCACACAACATTTCCTTTAACACCTTTTTTGGTTCTTATGATTCTGTTTGTTTTGGCCATGAATCGTCTATTTTCAGAAAGTGTGTTAGAGAACTTTGGCTTTAAAAAATTCTCATACAAGCGGCCACACTTTACACTTACATAGGTGTTTCCTATCAAGAGTATTCTGCCATACCCCAGTTGACACATCAAGATATAGGATCCATTAAAAGCCTCAGCTTACCCTCATTCCTCTACAGACACCACTTTTATTTGACAAAATGGGTAAGTGCTTACCAATCTCCATAACTTTGTTGTCTTATTGAACCAAGATTCTGGGATCTCTAGTCAACAATGTTGGGTTACCGTTACAAAGAATCATATGTTATAGGCTTTAGTCCTATTCCGTTTGTCAAAATTGACATCAGATCTCTAGGCAATCCTTTTGTAAGCGGATCCGCAAGATTCTCCTTTATTTTTATATAATCAATGGAAATCACGCCATTAGAGATCAACTGCTTAATGTTATTTTTTCTCCGACTTATGTGTCGAGACTTACCATTATAGATGCTGCTTTGTGCTCGTCCTATAGCCGACTGACTATCACAATGTATGCTGAAAGGAGCGATTGGCTTAGGCTAGCAGGGCATATCTTCCGGGAAATTCCAAAGTCATTCAGCTTCTTCCCTGACTTTATCTAGTGCTATAAACTTCGCTTCCATCATGGAACGAGCTATGCATGTTTCCTTCGTGGATTTCCACGACACAGCACCTCACCGACAATGAATAAATATCCACTCGTGGACTTCGAATCTTTACTGTCAGATATCCAGTTGGCATCACAATAGTCTTCCAACACTACTGGATATCTCGAGTAATGTAATCCAAGATTTATTGTATACTTCAAGTATCTCATTACTCTATTCAAAGCATTCCAATGATCATCACTTGGATTACTGGTAAACTGCTCAATTTGTTTACCAAACACGCTAAGTCTAGTCTTGTACAATTCGTTATGTACATTAGACTTCCGATTACTTGCGAATACTCTAATTGAGCTACCGGCTCGCCTCAGTTCTTCCTTAAGTGTATACTTAAGTCGAGTGGAGTCTTCACCGGTTTTACATCAAGCATATTGAAGCGTTTTGCAAAATATTCAATATAGTGAGTTTGTGACAGTACGAGTACCTCGGTTATCCTAGAAATTTTAATTCCTAGAATAACATTGGCAACTCCCATATCCTTCATATTGGAGTTTCTGGTCAACATCTTCTTTGTGTTTAAGATGATGTCCCGAGTACTCCCCATGATTAGCTTGTCGTCTACATAGAGACATAGTATCACATATGCATTCTGTGTGTTCTTAATGTAGACACACTTGTCACACTCATTGATCTTGAAACTATTAGCTAGCATAGCTTGATCAAATTTCCAATGTCATTGTTTAGGTGCTTGCTTAAATCCGTACAACAACTTAACAAGTCCACAGACTTTCGACTCTTGTTTTGGAACCACACACCCTTCGGGTTGTTCCATATAGATTTCTTCATCCAACTCACCATTCAGAAAAGCAGTCTTCACATCCATATGATGGATTTCCAAGTTATATACTGCAGTAATAGCAACTAGCACCCTTATACATGTGATCTTAGTTACTGGTGAGTAGGTGTCGAAAAAGTCAAAGCCTTCCTTTTGTCAATAGCCTTTAGCTACCAACCTCGCTTTATACTTTTCAATAGACCAATCCTCTTTTAGTTTCTTCTTCAAAATCAAGTTGCAACCAAGTGGTTTACTTCCATGTGGAAGATCAACCAACTCCCAAATGTGATTTTGAAGAATCGAGTCTATCTCATTGTTAATTGCCTCTTTCCAGAATGGATCCTCTAGAGTTGATATTGCCTCGAAAAAGTTCCTTGGCTCATTTTCTACCATATAGGTTAGAAAATCCGGTCCAAACAAAGTTGGCATTCTGGCACGCTTGCTTTGACGAAGCTTCTCAATTCCTTGAGGAGTCGTCTCACGCATTCACTTACCAGATCTTATTCTTTCTATATTTTTTCTTTCCTCGGAAAGACATCTTCAAAGAACACTGCATTACTTGACTCCATGACAACGTTTTCATGTATGTCAGGAAAATCTGATTTGTTCACCAAGAACCGATATGCACTATTGTTAGTCGCATATCCTATAAATATGCAGTCAACCGTTTTAGGCACGATTTTAACTTGTCTTGGTTTAGGTAGAACAACCTTTTCCAGACACCCCCACACTTTTAATTATTTGTAACTAGGATTGTGGCCTTTCCAAAATTCATATGAGGTTTCATCCATCTGCTTGGATCGAATTCTATTTAAAATGATGTTAGGTGAGAGAACTGTTGAGAAATATGTTTGGATAATTTTCAAAAAGTCATCATTTTAAGTGGTAAATATTTAAAAATATCATACATGATGTTATATGTGATTAAAAGTTGAAAAAGTTGACATCGATCTCTCAGGTTGTTGCACTTCGATTGATCGATGTACTTCGATCCCTCACATTGATCGATCCATGTAAGGCGGTGAAAGTTCAAGACCTTACGGTGAGACATCGATCTCTAAACTTGAGACACATCGATCGATCGATGTATACATCGAACCCTCACTTCGGTCGATCGATGTAGGTCAGAGACAAACTCTGAAACTTACTGTGAGACATCGATCTCTGAAGCTGAGGCACTTCGATCGATCGATGTCTAGGGTTTTTAGAAATATTTTTATAAAATGTGATAAAGTGGTTGTTTTCATTTGTACATGATTTATACATGTTCATTATGTGATTATTATGTGTTTTTGATTATTATAAATAAATTGTGACTAATGTGCCTTGAAGTTTCTACAACTTACCAAAAAGATCAAAAATTGGTATTTTGAGTTTTTTGGGATTATGCTATGATGGAAATACTTCAAGGATATATTCGTATCTTATACATCTTGACAAAGGTGTTATAATATTCATTTTTGACCATCGGGGTCATTTCTGGAGTTTTTTCTCATCAGGGGCATTTTGGTCATCTCACCCATGAGGGTATTTTTGTTATTTTCACTCAAGGAATCTCTTGAGTATACTCTTATCTTCATTCTGGAGTTGATCTATGATTATTTAGAAGATTATATGGTGATTTAATATTATTTCTCTCACATGATGATATTATTGACTATAGCGGGATATGTGACGAGTTGTGACGTCACATTCTATTTCTTTCTTGAAGATTCTTTTACATATGTTATTGGAGGATATTTATCATTATATTTCAGAGAATATAAAGGTGTTGAAGGTGTCCAAATGATCACAACATAAAAGAAGAAGCATTGGGAATTTTGGTGTTACGTGTTGACATAATCTTGTCAATTATTATTTGGTGATTTCTTCTTCAAAATTCTGAGTTGATATACTTCTATATATGCTCAAAAATGTCCATATTCAGGTGGAGGTGATATATTATTAAAAAATGTTGAATATGTAGCCAGGGGCTACATGGTTGAAAATGGCTGATTTTGGGGTCAAACTTTCAGCCTTCACATCCCCTATTTTCAAGCCTAGAAGTTGAGGTATTTTTGTGGTATTACCCCTCTTATTATCTTCATTTTGCAAAGGATAATAATGACATGCCAAGGTGTAAATTTCGGCAAACATGGTGATGCCAAGGTGGACCAATTATTTTGCTTTATGTTGCCAAGTGTACAAGGCCAACCAATGATGTGAAGATACTTAAGATTGATGATGAAGATTGTACATATGTGCATTCTTTTCTCCAAGGCTCACTTCACGCTATAAATAGGAGGCAAAGGTGAAGAAGATGAAACACACTTGAAGCTCTCTTGAAAGCATTTGTTGATTTGTCTAGCTATCATCTTCGTCCTGTGGTTCTTGGTTCATTCTTTGTAGCAAAGGTGTTCTTGTTATATTTGTTGAGCTACAAGCCTCTTGAGCTTCATTTGTAAGATTGATTAGCCAATTCTATAAGGCTGCATCAATATGTTGTAGAGGTGTTGCAACTAAATGTTTCATAAAAGGCGTTCATCCAAGTCTTGAATAGGGTTGGTGTATAACCCAAGGATGAAGCTTGGTTATTGTTGTAAGTTGATTCATACCATAGTGAAATCCAAAGAAAGGCGTTCTTTAGGATTGGAGTAGGTCACATTGACCGAACCAGGATAAATCCTTGGTATTCTTGTCTTTTTTCTACCTTTCTGTTTTCTGCCCGTTTTTACTACAGTTTTCATACAAATTCTCATGATTTTAAAAAATAGCTAAACACTTTCAAAATTTGTTATTTTTGGTGCGGCGTTATACTTCAGACTGTTAGATTTCATTTGCAACAAGAATCACTTGATTTGAGCAAGGGAAAGTTAGTCTTTCAGTCTTTGTAAGATAACTGCTCCAATCTGGCTGTAATATGACCAGCTTTGAGAAAACTTAAATTCTGTTTTAATCAAGAATTATTCAAGGTCAGGGTCTTTTGGAAACATCAACTAGACATTCTAAGGAGTGTTTTGACATAAAGATCAACCTTTTTTGTTGAGTATTCAAAGAGAAACACCTTTTTCAATTTCAACAACATTCTGTCGAAGTCTGTCCAGATTGACCATCTGAATCGTTTTATTTGTTTGAAGAGCCAAAAGATCTTATTTTTATCTGATTTTTGGACAGAGTCTTGTTAACACATTGAAGTTAAGTTCTGAAAAGTTTTATAATTTTTGGAGAATTATTTACGGATTTGTGAATTTTTCAAATACGGGTTTTGAATATGAGGTGGTCTCAGATTCTGTTTTCAAAGGAGATTTTTATCAAGGGTAGTAGTGTAATTTCCGCTAACAACTATTCATCCCCCTCTAGTGGTGTTTATTGCAAGTGCACGGTCCAATAATTGGTATCAGAGAATGGTCTACATCACTCACAGAAGCAAGATTCAACACCGTACAAGCAACACAAGGCCAAGAAAAAATATTTCAACTTAGCCTGCTAATCTCAGATTAAACGTACATACAATGGCCATAGTTTCTCACAAAGGTGAGTTAGAAGGTGTGTCCTACAACGTCCTTCTCTTTTTGATGGTAATAATTTTATCTATTGGAAACTAAGAATGAGGCTATTCTTAATGACTATAGACATCGATTTATGGTCTGTAGTTGAAGATGGGCCATAAATTCCAATGAAAATTGTACAAGTTAGTGGAGTCACACAAGAGGTTGAAAAATATAAAAGTGAATGGTCATCGGAAGAAAAAAAGAAAATGTCCATGGATGCTAAAGCTATGCAATTACTTTTGAATGGACTTACGGCTTCTGAAGCAGGATATGTTTCAAATTGCGCAAGTGCACACGACATGTGGAAATCACTTGTATTAAAGCATGAAGGTAAAAGCGGTGTAAAAGAATCAAAAATAAACATGCTTATGACTGAGCTTGAATCTTTCAAAATGTTGCCAAACGAATCCATAACATCTATGGATTTGAGGATTACTAACATTTTTAATGCCCTTGAAGCTTTAGGCAAATCATTCATGAACAATGAAAAGGTTCAAAAGGTGCTCCGAAGCCTTCCTGCTGAATGGGATCCAAAGGTCACGGCAATTGAAGAAACAAAATCGATCACAAAAATGGAAGAATTAATCGGTTCACTTAGAGTATACGAGGTAAAACTAAACCAATGGAAGTCTGAGTCATCTAAGTCATCCGGTAAGTGTATAGCTTTCAAAACAGCTGAAACACATGCAAGTAATGATGATAGTAATAGTGATACTGAATTAGACGATGACTTGATATTGATAACTAGAAAGCTTAGAATGTTTTTTAAACGTCCTAATAAGAATAAATAACATTCTTCCTCTTCTTCTTTTTCTCAACCTAAGAAAAATAACTCTAACAACAACCAATGATATAATAAAGAGTTAAAGTGCTACGAATGCGGTCAAAGAGGACATATCTCATATGATTGCCCAACAAAGAAAAATAATAATAACAACAAT
The DNA here is from genome assembly GCA_036186865.1 of Eustoma russellianum. NCBI lineage: Eukaryota > Viridiplantae > Streptophyta > Magnoliopsida > Gentianales > Gentianaceae > Eustoma > Eustoma russellianum. The sequence continues at coordinate 24,888,600 of AP025063.1, forward strand.
AATAAACAAGCCAAGGACAAGGAGGCACAAACGACTAGGCAAAGGAGTCCAAGTCAAGGAAAGGCAAACAAGCAATAAAGATGAGCACATGGAGCGACTCATCTGACTCAAAATCCGACAATGAGAAAACTCAAGTCTGCTTCGTATCCAACGAAGTAAGTTCTTCTTCTGATGATGATTTCGATAGTGACATGACATTTGATGAAATGTATGAAGAATTTTTAAGAATGCATACTCACTGTAAGAGGCTATCTAATGAAAAGAAGAAACTAATTGAAGAAAATGACAAGTTGAAGACGTCCAACTTGAAATTTTCCGATCAATTGGAATCTTTTAAACAAGAGTCTACTAATACTCTTGATTCTTTAGAAGTTAAAATTGAATCATATAGGAAAAACGAACACACATTAAAAACTGAAAATAGCATGTTGAAATCTAAGGTAGAAAGTTGTGAAAATGAAATAGTACCACTTAAATCTTCCAAACTTACCTTAGAAAAAATGTTAGAACAATTTAAATCTGGTGCAAATATGTTAGACACACTTATATCATCGCAAAAATATGGAAATGATAAAACCAGGTTAGGATATAAAGAAAAAAATGCCAAAGTAGATAAAAAGACTAAGTTTGTCTCATCTAGTACAAAAATGTCATATAATACAACGAAATCAACTTTGCTTGCTGCATCTTCTTCTAGCCCTTCTTCTGTTTATTCTAAGGCAAAAATACAATCTGCACCCATAAAAGCACATACATATCAACGTACAACTAGGAAATACTTTGCATCTAGACAACCTAGAAATTATGCCTATATGTATACGAATGCAACTAGATTTAATAAAATGCATCTAACTTATTATGAACCTAAGTATAGACAACATTCATATAAGTCTTATAGAAATGCATATGAACATATATACATAGCACCATATAAGAAACAAAGTCACATGCCTTATACACACTATCAAAATCGGCCATCCTATAGTACTTATCAACCAACACACAACATGTATAACAATGCATCTTCACTTAAGTGGAATGATCATGAATATGCTAATCCTTTTTATTTTTCTAATTATAACAATGCTAAAAATGTGCCTAGAAGGTATGTTCAAGTTTGGATACCTAAGGGATATCTAAACAAGGATGGTGCCCCTAACATTCAAGGACCCAAATAAATGGTACCTAAAACTTTGTCTCCATTGTAGGAAAATCGCAAGGAATGCAAGAAGGAGGCAAAGTCAAAGAATCTAAAAACTAAATGATTTTAGATAGTGGATGTTCAAGGCATATGACGGGCCACCCCAAACTATTCACCGAGTTGGAACATATCAAGAATGGAGGAAAGGTAACATTTGGTGACAACAACAAGGGACAGGTTGTTGGAAAAGGAAAAATTGGGGACCCTAACACATTTCAAATACGAAATGTGTTGTTAGTAAGTAATCTTTCTTATAATTTATTAAGTATTTGTCAACTTATAGATTGTGGATATAATGTCTCTTTTCTTCCCAATTATTGTGATATAATAAATGGAAAAGGAGAAATTGTATTAAAAGGAAATAGAGATTGTAACACTTAAACTCTTACCTTAGACAACATGTTAGATGCTAAGCTTAAGTGTTTAATATCACATAACTTAAATGTGAATTTATGGCATAGAAGATTAGGCCATATAGGAACTTCAACCATTAAGAAATTATCTAAGAAGAATTTAATTAGAGGAATGCCTAAGTTAGACTTAGATAATTTTCAAATGTGTGAAACATGCATTAAAGGAAAACACATTAAAGAAGCATTGAAACCAAAACATGAAGTGAGTACTAGTCATGTACTAGAATTGCTTCACTTAGACTTATTTGGTCCAAGTAGGACAAGAAGTCTAGGTGGACACTACTAAGTGTTTGTCATAGTAGATGATTACTCACGCTACACATGGACAATGTTCTTAACACACAAAGACGATGTTCAATTGGCAATCGAAACTCTTATTAAGCAACTCGAATACATTTACAAAGAAAATGTTAAACGAGTTAGAAGTGATAGAGGTGGAGAATTTAAAACAAAAATATAATCAAGTTTTGTGAATTACATGGAATTAAACACGAATTATCACCACCTAGAACACCACAGCTCAATGGAGTTGTTGAACGTAAAAATAGAACAATTCAAGAAGTTGCTAGAAAAATGTTATGTGAAAATAAATTACCAAGATATTTATGGGCTGAAGCTGTAAGTTGTGCTTATTATATAATAAGTAGGCTTTCTATTAGAAAAAAAATTAAATAAAACACCTTATGAATTGTTAAACAATAGACAACCTAAGATAGATTATCTTAGAGTATTTGGATGTAAGTGTTTTGTGTTGAATACTAAGGATAATCTAGACAAGTTTGAACAAAAATCTATTGAATGCATATTTGTTTGTTATTCAACTAATTCAAGAGCATATAGGTGTTATAATCCTGCATCTAGAAAAATAATTGAATCTATACATGTGAAATTCAATGAAAATGCATGCTTTGATGTTAGTGATAAAACTCAACATAAACATGAGAATAATGTTGAAAATATGTTTGATGATGATGATGTATTACTTGAGCCTGTAATTGTTCATCTAGAACCAACTCTCCCTGAATAAGATATACATGAACCCTTAGATGAAATAAATGAATAAACTTTGCAATTGGAAGATAATACAACTAATGATCTAATTACAAATGATAGTGTTCACACAAATGAAACACTTGAACAAGATGAAGGTGAACTTAGTCAGCCTAGGAATTGGTGGCACCCTAGAGAATTAATCACTGGGGATCCAAGTGTTGGGGTTAGAACACGTAGAAATATAAGTCAACCTGAAGGACATAGCTTAATCTCACAATTAGAACCTAAGAATGTAGAGGAAGCCTTATGTGATATATCTTGGATAGATGCCATGCATGAGGAATTAAACCAATTTACAAGGAAAAATATGTGGGACTTAGTACTTAAACCAGAAAACAAGTCTATAATAGGAAAGAAATGGGTGTTTAGGAATAAAATGGATGAACAAGGAAACATCACAAAAAATAAGGCTAGACTAGTCGCACAAGGTTATAATCAAGAAGAAGGAATAGATTATGAAGAAACCTTTGCACCTGTTGTACGACTAGAAGCAATTAGATTGTTACTTGTTGTTGCAAGTATAAGCAACATCAAACTCTTCCAAATGGATGTCAAGAGTGCGCTCTTGAATGGATACATCCAAGAAGAGGTGTTTGTGAAACAACCCCAGGATTCGAAGATCAAAATAATCCTAACCATGTTTACAAGCTTAAGAAAACTCTATAAGGTTTGAAACAAGCTCCAAGAGCTTGGTATGATAGATTTGCAAACTTTCTTATTGCAAATAATTATCAAATGGGAACCATAGACAATACATTATTCCTAAGAAGAAAAGATAATGACTTATTAATAGTTCAAATCTATGTAGATGCTATAATCTTTGGTTCAACCAACCCTACTTTAGTAAAATACTTCCAAGAGTGTATGAAGTCAGAATTTGAAATGTCAATGGTAGGAGAGTTGAATTATTTCTTTGGACTTCAAATCAAACAAAACCCTCAAGGAATTCACATTAGCCAACTTAAGTATGTCAAAAATATGATTAAGAAGTTTGGCTTTGAAGAGTTGAAACCAACACCTACACCCATGAGTGTTAGCACCAAACTAGATAAGGATGAAAATGGTAAACCTTTTGATGACACACTTTATAGGTCTATGATTGGATCACTGTTATACTTAACTACATCAAGACCTGACATCATGTTTAGTGTGTGTACGTGTGCTAGGTTTCAATCTTGTCCTAAGATATCTCATTACAATGCAGTGAAAAAGATCTTTAGATATCTTAAACACACACCTCACTTAGGACTTTGGTATGATAGAAACGCTAAGTTAGAATTATATGCATATAGTGATGCTGATTATAGTGGTTGCAAGTTAGATAGAAAATCAACTAGAGGTATATGTCAATTCATAGGAACCAACTTGATCTCTTGGTTTTCTAAAAAGCAAGCTAGTGTAGCTCTTTCTACCACCGAAGCCGAGTATATAGCCTTGAGTTTATGCACTACCCAAATACTTCTGCTTAAACAACAACTTAGTGATATTGGCATTAAAATGAATAAGATTCCAATTTTCTATGAAAGCACAAGTGCGATCAATCTTTCACAAAATCCGGTACTTCATTTTAAGGCCAAAATGAGGATATAGCTATAAACCATATAAGAACTGATCATCAAATAGCAGATATCTTCACCAAACCCCTAAATCAAGCAAATTTTGAAAACTTGCGAGCCAAGTTAGGTATGATGACTTACGATACCTTTTCGTAGTTCTATCTTTTGCATGATTTGCAAAATAAAGAGGGAGATTGAATAAGAACATGATTTTAGTTGGTAAGTCATGATTTGGTTGGTTGAATAATATGCTAAGTTTTAATTGGTATAAATTTTAGAGCATAGGTTAAGGGGGAGAGTATAATTTGAGGGAGAGCACATGAACACATATGTTAAAGACATGAGAATTGAGAGTTTGAAAATAATTAATAATTGGTTAGTAATTGGTTTTTAAAACAATTAGTACAGATTTGGTGAAATGATTGGTGAATGGTGAGGCAAAACAATTCAATTGGTTTAAACTTGGTAGATTTATGATAAACAATTGGTAAAAAGTTGTGACATTAAAATCATGTTAGGTTATTTTGAAAATCATTTAAAAGGGGGGATAATGTTGAGAAATATTTTTGGGTAATTTTCAAAGTCATGATTTTAAGTGGTAAATACTTACAAATATCATGCATGATGTTATATGTGATTAAAAGTTGAAAAAGTTGAAAAAATTGACATCGATCTCTCAGGTTGTTGTACTTTGATCGATCTATGTACTTCAATCGTTCACATCAATCGATCCATGTAAGGCAGTGAAAGTTAAAGACCTTACGGTGAGACATCGATCTCTAAATATGAGACACATCGATCGATCGATGTATACATCGAACCCTCACTTCGATCAATCGATGTAGGTCAGGGACAAACTCTGAAACCTACTGTGAGACATCGATATCTGAAGCTGAGGCACTTCGATCGATCGATTTTAGAAATATTTTTCTAAAATGTGATGAAGTGGTTGTTTTCATTTGTACATGATTTATACATGTTCATTATGTGATTATTGTGTTTTTGATGATTATGAATACATTGTAACTAATGTGCCTTGGAAGTTTCTACAACTTACTAAAAAAGGCAAAAATTGGTATTTTAAGTTTTGTATGAACATGATATGGTGGAAATAATTCAAGGACATGTTCCTCTCTTACTCATCATGACAAAGGTGTTATAATATTCATTTCTAACAATCTGGATCATTTCTAGAGTTTTCTCTCACCAGGGGCATTTTGGTCATTTCACCCCTGAGGGTATTTTTGTTATTTTCACTCAAGGAATCTCTTGATTATATTCTTATCTTTATTCTGGAGTTGAGATATGATTATTTTGAAGATTATATGGTGATTTAATAATATTTCTCTCACATGATGATATTATTGACTATAGCGGGATATGTGACGAGTTGTGATGTCACATTATATTTCTTTCTTGAAGACTCTTTTATATATGTTATTGGAGGTATGTTATTGGAGGATATTTATCATCATACTTCAGAGAATATAAAGGTGTTCACGGTGTGCAAATGATCACAACATACAAGAAGAAGTATTGGAAATTTTGGTGTTACGTGTGGACATAATCTTGTCAATTAATATTTGATGATTTCTTCTTCAAAAATCTGAGTTGATATACTTCTATGTATGCTCAAAAAAGTCCATATTCAGGTGGAGGTGATATATTATTCATTTTATAGATTGGTGACATGTTGACAAATCAAAAAGAGGTTATTGACAACTTAGAAAACTTGAAAAATGTTGAATATGTAGCCAACGGCTACATGGTTGAAAATGGCTGATTTTGGGGGTCAAACTTTAAGCCTTCACACGCCCTATTTTCAAGCCTAGAAGTTGAGGTATTCTTGTGGTATTATCCCCCTTATTATCTTCATTTTGCAAAGGATAATAATGACATGCCAAGGTGTAAATTTCGGCCAACATATTGATGCCAAGGTGGACCAATTATTTTGCTTTATGTTGCCAAGTGTACAAGGCCAACCAATGATGTGAAGACACTTAAGCTTGATGATGAAGATGGAGACACATGTGTATTCTTATATCTAAAGCTCACTTCACATTAGAAATAGGAGGCAATGGTGAAGAAGATGAAACACACTTGAAGCTCTCTTGAAAGCATTTGTTGATTTGTCTAGCTATCATCTTCTTCTTGTTCTTGTTTGATTCTTTTTAGCAAAGGTGTTCTTGTTGTATTTGTTGAGCTACAAGCCTCTTGAGCTTCATTTGTAAGATTGATTAGCCAATTCTATAAGGCTACATTAATATTTGGTAGAGGTATTGCAACTAAGCATTCGGTAGAAGGTGTTCATCCAAGTCTTGAATAAGGTTGGTGTATAACACAAGGATCAAGCTTGGTTATTGTTGTAAGTTGATTCGTATCATAGTGAAATCTAAGGAAAGGTGTTCCTTGGGACTGGAGTAGGTCACATTGACCGAATCAGGATAAATACTCGGTGTTCTTGTCTTGTTTCTAACTTTCTGTTTTCTGCTCGTTTTCACTGCAGTTTTCACACTTCTCACAATTTGAAATAATAGCTAAACACTTTCAAAATTTCTGATTTTTTGTGGAGTTATACTTCAGACTGTTAGCTTTCATTTGCAACAAAAATAACTTGATTTGAGCAAGGGAATGTTAGTCTTTAAGTCTTTGCAAGATAACTGCTCCAATCTGGCTGCGATCTGACCAGTTTTGAAGAAAACTTGAATTCTGTTTTAATCAAGAATTATTCAAGGTCAGGGCCTTTTAGAAACATCAGCTAGACATTCTAAGAAGTGTTTTGACATAAAGAAAAACCTTTTTGTTTGAGTATTCAGAGAGAAACATGTTTTTCAATTTCAGCTATATTCTGTCCAAGTGTGTGCAGCTTGACCATCTGAATCTTTTTATTTGTTTGAAGGGTCAAAAGATCTTATTTTTATCTGATTTTTGGACAGAGTTGTGTTAACACATTGAAGTTAAGTTCTAAAAAGTTTTATATTTTTGGAGTAGTATTTACTGATTTGTCAATTTTTCAAAAACGGGTTTTGAATCTGGGGTAGTCTCAGATTCTGTTTTCAAAGGAGATTTTTATCAAGGGTAGTAGTGTAATTTCCGCTAACCACTATTCACCCCCTCTAATGGTGTTTATTGCAGGTGCACGGTCCAACAAGAACGACTTCTCTCCACAAGTTTTGAGGTAAGCCTAAACTTATCAACGTAGCATTCATCATCTCTTTTAGAGTTTGGTTTTTGCGTTCATCAATACCATTCGATTGAGATTAATATGGTGTAGTCGTTTGATGAATAATGCCATGTTCTGAACAAAATTCATTAAATGGTGTATCATATTCGCCACATCTATCACTATGAAATGTTTTAATTCACTTGCTAAGTTGATTCTCAACTTCATTTTTATAGTCCTTGAAAGCATCCAGGGCCTCATCTTTGCTACTTAGCAAATAAACATAACAGTATTGTGTGCAATCGTCGATAAAAGTTACAAAATACATTTTACCACATCCCGTTTGCACAAATTTTAAATCACACACATCGTTATGAATTAAATCCAAAGGTTCACTGTTCCTTTATAATGAAGCAAATGGCGCCTTAGCCATTTTCGCTTCAACACATATTTGGCATTTTTTATTATCAAAATCTAATTTGGGCAATAAGTCAAGATTAAAAATTCGTTGTATTGACTTATACTTAACATGTCCCAAACGAAAATGTCATAAACAAGAAAAATCAAGCACGTAATCAGAAGAGGAAACATTCTACTTAGCCTCTATGGGCAAATCTCTTTTTGGATACAATAGTGATGACATTCAGTTTAAACCTCCTATTCGACAAGTACCCCTTCCCCAAATACATGCCATTTTTCAGAAGAATAACTTTATTGGATTCTAACACTAGTCTAAAACCATGCATGACTAGAAGAGATCCAAATACTAAATTCTTCCGAATGTCGGGGACGTGCATCACATTCTGCAGAGTCAGACGCTTCCCTGAGATGAGCTTCTGAACAACTTTGCCATCGCCTTCGATCTTTGATGAGGCCGAGTTCCCCATGTAAAGTCGTTCTTTGTTCCTGGACTAGTATTCCATGAACATCTCTCTGTTGGAGCAGACATGTCTAGTGGCGTCAGTATCAAGACACCATTTGCGCATGTTTCCCACAGTGTTGCATTCTGAGACCACCGCATAGAGGTTCAGATCATACATGACATCGACTATGTTGGCCTTTGCCTTTGTCTGCTTCTTCTTGGGCTTTCTGCATTCATTAATGACATGCCCCTGAATGCATAGTTTTAGCATTTTCCAGTGAACTTCTTGGCGATCTGCTTGCCTTTCTTTGTTCACCCCGAGTTGACCCTTCTTTTTCTTGGCCTCTGCAACATGGGCCTTGGCCTGACCAACACTCGTCTGTGGCTCACATTCAGATATGCGATGGTATTGTTCTATGCGGAGTCGAACAATCAGATCTTCCAATGTCATATCCTTTCGCTTGTGCTTGAGATAGCTTCTGAATTCCCTCCACGAAAGAGGTAGCTTCTCAATTATCACAGCTACTACGAAAGATTCACTGAGCAACATGCCCTCCTCTTCTATCTCGGCTACCAACGTCTGAAGTTCCTCAACTTGAGAAACAACATTGCGAGAGTCATATATATTGAAATCCAGGAATTTGAAGACAATAAACTTCTTGGTGCGGCATCTTTCGTACGGTATTTCTTTTACAAAGCCTTCCACAAAGACTTTACCTCTTTGTAAGTGCAGTATAAACCGTACAAGGAGTTGTTCGAACAAATCAGAATTTAGCTCAAACAAACATAATTGTTGAAGTTCCATGCTTCAATAGAAAGTTTGTTTTGCATATTTTGGGTTTGCGCCTCCTCAGAATCAACCATAGGTGGGTCCTTGGTCAGGAACGAAGCCAACCTCATGGCAGTCAAGAAGAACAGCATCTTCTGCTGCCAACGCTTGAAGAAGCTCCCACTGAACTTCTCAGGTTTCTCCACTTGGGCCACTACAGGACCCTGTGCAGGAGGAGCATGTCTCGGCACCCCAGCATTCAGTGCCATTGGGGCGGAACTGTGTACGTCTGCGCTTTGAATCGAGCTAGAGCTTGCGTTCTCTATCAGGTTTCTGTAAGATCAGAAACAATCAGGAATCAGTACAGAATCAAACGAATACGTCTTAAAAATTGTTGGGAATACTTCAAGTCAGATAAAATTGACTTCTGTACAGTAATGGACGATCTGCCTAGCTTAGGGTAGGCTGGACTGATCTGCATAGTCAAGAAAGTTCAGATAGCATAATTAATTTTGCGTCCTGAACAGTCAGCAACCTGAATTGAACAACACTTCAAAACACTAGATCTGTGCTATCAGCCTTTCAGCAGAGATGAACTAAATCATTCTGATCGGACAGATCAGATCATTCCAGTTAGCATAATTGTATTTGCGTTTTGGGCTGATCACCGATCTGCAGACTTCGGCACTTCAGCACAACTACAAAAGTTGAGCTTTCAACCGAGCAGAGCTCAGGACGGCAATGCTGCAGAACGACGATTGTTCTCAGCCAACAGCAGAGCTCAACAGAACAACACTGTACAACAACAATGCTGCGATAGCCCATGATCAGCTGGGCTCAGCACAAAGCAGAGCTCTGCACGGCAATAACTTTTACAGCTCAACTGAGCATAAATCTGAGGTGAGTCCAGGGCTCTGTCCTTAAGACGTACTGCTCCGGTATATTGTGTCCAACTGGATGGAGCAATCGTCTTCCAGGATAGAATGGAAGTCAGTTCAGATGAGCGGCACTGCAGCGTATGAACTCTACGAACATGTAAGGTGCCCTGAACTTCTCAGACATGATGCAAAATGTAAAAGAAGAAAAGAGGAGAAGAGCACGTATACGCAGATGAGGAGAGGGGGAGAAAATCGGATTCTGAATGAGTGATCAGAGAGGTCACCTACGCTACTATTTATACGAAAAAATTTGATGAGGGTGGTTAATTGGCAGTTTAACCACAGTCGTCGGATCAGATTGCCACCGTTAGATCAGATAACAGACAACCGCTTTTCTACTTTGAATTACGGTTAAGTAACCGTTTTCAAAATTAAATTACAGTTAAGAAGCTGATTTTCCAAATTTGAATTACGGTTAATTAATCGACTTTCAAATTATTTTATCACTACTTTAAGCATTAATTTCTGATTCACTCATTTCAATTTCTCCAACAGTGTCATCGTAGCTTGCTGTTCAAATCTGATCATAACCTAGCAACAAAACATGAATTTCGTAGCTCCCTGAAATATAGGGCTTTGCCGGCTTGGCACCAGCCTTGTGCGATCTATACATATAAAATTGCTTCTTGTTGTTCATCTATATGTATCTTGTTTGGCATCTGTGAAGATCCTCAATTCTTAAGTTCCGTAAAATTTGGACATCAAAACGCATCAGATCACCGAAATTCTGGAAGATAAGAAAACGTTGTTTGTTGATCTTTTCTGCAAACTTTTTGTGGTAGGTCCACTAGTCTTCCCTGTAGTACTCTGTGTGTAATTATTCTATTAAAATAAAGGGCCGCACGACATCTGTGATCTCAATTTAGGATTTCGATCAAATTAAGGGCGTTTAGTTTTTTTGGCCACATAAAAAGCTAGCTACTTGTTATAAAAAGCTTCACGTGTCATTAATCTCCTTGTTGCTTGAAGCCTTATTTGTCTGGTTTGGTGAAAATTCCAACTAATCACCGTATGCTAAACAGTATAGGAAAGAATGCGAAAACAACACACAAGATTTAAGACTCGAAGCGAATCAATATAAAGCCGAGATAAATTAGATGAAAACAAGTGAAAAAAGAAAACACTGGAACAATTCTCATTCATTCATCAGGCAAAACGTCCAACGAACAATATAACGCAGATGCAGGAAGAAGAAGTAACTGTCCGTGTGAAATTACAAGAATGTCCAAATAACTAACTGTACAACGTATTAACTAAAAAGGTAAAACTGTATTTTCAATTCCTCAAATCTCCTTCCCGCGAGTTTCTTCTCTTCTCTGCGACTGTGAGCTCACAGCACTTAACCCATGCCCATATCATCTTCAGTCGTCTCCTCCTTCAAACGTTCAAGGACTCGTGTTTATTGGGCACATACTTTAACACCCTCCTAAAGCCTAGCTTGCTATATATATATATATATATATATATATATATATATATATATATATTGTACGTCCCTCTTGAGCAATTGATTCGTTCTCCTAGTATCCAGCACTTTAGTAAAGATGTCTACCAATTGGAACCCAGTTCTTTCTGGCATCAATTTAATCACTTGATGGTGCACCTTATCCCTCACTATATGGCAATCAATCTCTATATGCTTCGTTGTCTCATGAAACACTAGGTTCTCCGTAATATGTAAGGCACTTTTACTGTCACAGAATAATTCTACAGGCTCTTGTCCTGTGAGCATTAGGTCCTTGGCCAGAAAGAGTAGCCACTGCACTTCACACACAGCTGAGGCCATGTCTCTTTATTCTGCCTCCGCTAAGGACCTTGATACTGTAGTTTGCTTTTTTGCTTTTCATGACACTAAGCTTTCACCCAAGAGCACACAATAACCTGTCATAGATCTTCTAGTCTCTTGATAGCGAGTCCAATTAGAGTCTACAAACCCCTTCAACTTAAGATCTCCAGAGTTAGGTAGCAGAATGCCCTGACCAATGGAACCCTTTAAGTATCTTAAACTCTATGTGCTGCTTTCAAATGATTTACAGTGAGGCAGTCCAAGAATTGACTTAGCTGTTGGACACAAAAGGCAATATCAGCCCTGGTGATTCTGAGATAAATCAATTTGCGTATGAGTCTCCTGTACTGAGCGATATTGTCCAACAATTCTGAATCATTACGGACCAACTTCACATGGCTTTCCATAGGAGTGATTGTTGGCTTGGAACCTAAAAAACCCATTTCTTCTAGTAACTCCAGAGTGTATTTTCTCTGGTTTATAACCATTCCTTTGTGTGACATGAAAACCTCAATACCAAGAGAATATCTTAAATCTCCTAGATTCTTGATATGGAATTCTAGGTCCAGGGCCTTCTTAATCTCCTAAACTTCATGTAGGTCCTTGCTTGATGCAATGACATCATCAACATACACAAGTAGTACCAATAAGGAATTACCCGAGAATCTAGTAAACAATGTATAGTCATTCTTAGACTGGGAGAAGCCTTGTGAGATAAGAAAACTGGCCAATTTTGCATTCCACTCCCTGTATGCCTGTTTAAAACCATATAAGGATTTTTGCAGCTTACAAGTATTAGGGCGATCTACCACTACTCCAGGAGGGAGAACCATGTAAATTTTTTCATATAGATCACCATGTAAAAATGCATTATTAACATCCAATTGATGCACATACCATCCAAGTCTAGATGCCAAGGCCAGTACTAGCCTCACTGTAGTCATCTTAGCTACTGGAGAAAACGTGTCCTTATAGTCTATCCAAGCTGTTGTGTATAGCCTTTTGCCACTAGTCTAGCTTTACACTTCTTTACAGATCCATCAGGCTTATACTTCATTTTATATACTCACTTACATCTAATGAGCTGTTTTCCTAGGGGCAATTCTGTCATTGTCCAGGTTCTATTTGCTTCTGGAGCTGCAATCTCATTAACCATGGTTTTCTTCCACTCAACAGAACTGGCTGCCTTTGTATAAGAGTTAGGTTCTGTATGCACATTAATGTTTAATGCATATGCTTTGAACTTTGGTGCCAGAGAATCAAATGAGAAATATTTGTGAAGTTAATATGGTGTGGAAGTGGTACGTGGTCTGAGGGATAAAACAGAATTTTGATTTGTTTGGATCTGGTTACAATAGTATTCTTTGAGATATCTGGACATTGGAATGTCAATATGAATGGATCTAACGGGCCTTTTGGGAGAGCCTCTTGGGTCTTCTGGCCTGGGACTTAGGAGATTAGAATGTTGAGGTGACTGATGAAGGACGTTATCAATGACATGTTATGGTGATGGAAATGATTGCTGTGAGTCAAGACTCTCCTCAGATGCTGGCATGAAGGGACCATATCTTATTGATGAATCATATACTAAAGGGATTTCAGCAGGGAATAGAGAAAGTGGAATAGGAGGAGTAGAATCAGAAGAAATGCTAAAGAAGACAGGAAGAGGTTGCAATCGCAAGGTAGACAAAGAGGGAGAGTCAGAAGAGGGTATAGAGTTAGACTCAAGAGGAAAAATGTCTTTATAGAATGTCACATTCCTAGATAGAAACACATCCTTAGCAATCAAATCCTTAAGTACATAGCCTTTAGTAGTATGGGAGAGTCCCAGGAAAATGCTTCTTCTGGCTCTAGAAGTGAATTTTTCTTTAGAAAGGGAAGTGTTGGTAACAAATAGACATCCAAAGACCTTGAGGTGAGTGTATAATGGAGGCTTATTGAACAACATCTGATAAAGGGTTTTGTGATCTAAAGGAGATGGTGTTATATTGATAAGATACACTGCATATTGGACACAAAAACCCAAATAACCAACTGGCATGTGTGCTTGAAAATTCAAAGCTCTAAGTACATTAAGAATGTGTTGTTGTTTGCATTTAACCAACCCATTTTACTGAGGAGTATACACACATTTGGTTTGATGAAGTATGCCCTTAGAAGCAAAGAAGGAGCTCAGTTTAAATTCACTCTCATTATCAGTCCTTATAACTTTAATGTTTGCACCAAACTGAACATAAACATGGGTCCAGAAGCTTTCAATAATGTTTTTTGTTTCAGATTTCATTTTCGTGAGATAAACCCAATAATATCTGGAGTAATCATCAACAATTGTGAGAAAGTAATGCCGTTTATACATTGTGGGGTATTTGTATGGACCCCATATATCCATATGTACAAGGCAAAAGGGGGAATCAGACAGTGAAACTAAAACAGAAAAAGGGGCTCATTTTTGTTTTGCCAAGGGACAAACAGCTCAAGTCGGGGATTTAAAAGAAGCATCAACTTGAGGATCAATTTTGCTGATTTCTTTGAGTCAGGATGGTAAAGTATGTCAAAGTCTTGAGTGCCAAAGAAAAGAATGTAAGGAAGCAACAACATGAACTTGAGAAGGAATAGAAGTAGATAAGCTCTGAGATGGTGAGATATGGCCAAGTAGGTGATATAAGCCTTGGTTCACTGTAGCTGAACCAATCGTCCTCTTGCTCAAATGGTCCTATAGCGAGCAGAAGATGGAATGAAAAACTAAATCTAAGTCACCATTTTTAGTTAGTTCACTTAGTGACAACAAATTGAATGAAAATGATCGCACATGTAAGATATCTGAAGTGTTAGATAGCGGCTGACACATACTGTGCCAATATGGGCGATAGGAGCTAGAATGTTGTTCGGTAGTTTGACTAACATGGCTTTAACTAGATGATGATATTAAAAGAAGGATATGGAACAATAAATATGATCTGTGGCTTCAGAATCCAATATCCATGTGCATGAAACACTATGAGATACATTACCTGACTGCTTCATAGGGACAGTAGCCTGCTGAGCTGACATTACTGCATAGAGTCTTTTAACATCCTCAGCTGATCCACTGCTCTCACCATATTTCTTATCTTTATGCTTCTGCAACAAACTGATTGGTTAGTTGTATTGCTCCTGCGTGAATGAAGGAGTTACCTGTGAAAGTGTGCTCAACAAACCATCCTGTATGACTTCACTAGTTTGACAAGGCTCATAAGCTGTCTGACTAGACATCTCACCATCTTTACCCATGTACACATCACTCCCAACGCAATTCACCAACCCTCTAGATTTGAAACCAGGAGGGAAGCCATGTTTCTTATAAATCTATATATTGTGTGACCCACTATGTTACAATGAGTACATACAGGAGCCTTGGGATTTTGTAGAGATGGCCTCTGAAAATCCCTCCTGAAACCCCTGCCTGCTGGTCTAGGCCAACTGCCACCAGAACTTGGATTAACAGGCCTTGGTCCATAAGAGCTATATCTAGGATTACCATTAGCACTCAACACCATAGAGGGATTATCAGTGAACTTGTTCTGTCTGGACGCATAATTGAGTTTCTTTTCCAACTTAACATCCATGGAAAAGGTGTTTTTCAAATTAGGCAATGGGCTCATCAATAGAACCTGTGACTTCACATGCTCAAACTCTTAATTCAATCCTTTAATAAATCTAATAACATAATCATCCTCAATGAACTTGTTTATCTGACCTGAAACATTACAGGTGCAACGGTGACAGCCACGTTAAGGATGGAACGCATCACCATAAGTTCTTCCCATATTACCTTTAAACGAGTATAGTATTAAGTAACTAAATTAGTCTCTTGTCTAGTAGAATAAAACAACTTTTAAAAGTCAGATATCCTAAACACTTTTACATTGCCGTATCTATGTTTTAAATCATTCCAAATATCATACGCATTATCAAACTACATAATGCTTTGACCGATAGAAGGTACAACCGAGTTAACAATCCAAGACACAACCATATTATTTGCCTTGGTCTAGACAACATATCTACGATTTGCTTCAACAGGCATAGGAATCATACCTGTCACAAAGCCTACCTTATTCTTATATTCCAAAGCTCTTCGGAAAGCCCTACTCTAACTATGAAAATTGTTACCATCCAACAGAGGTTGAACCAGCACAAGTGAGGGACTATCACTTGGATGAATATAGAGTGGATCCTCAGTGGGATCCGTGGGCATAGATTTGCACCGCTGTTCGAGGAACTATGAGAATTCTGATTTGTATCCATGAATGTATCAAAATTCATCAGAATCAGGACAACCGCACTGATACCATGTGAAAACTCCAACTAATCACTGTATGCTAAACAATATAGGGAATAATGCGAAGACAACACACAAGATTCAAGACTTTAAGCGAATGAAATCACAGAGCGAAGGAGTAGAAGAGCAAGGAAAAAAGTAGAAGGAAATTAGATGAAAGCAAGTGAAAAAAACCCTGGAACAATTCTCATTCATTCATCTTGCAAAACGTCGAACGAACAACATAAGCAGGTGCAGGAGGAAGAAGTAACTGCCGGTATGAATTACTATAATGTCCAAATAACTAACTGTACTGCGTATTAAGTAAAAGGGTAAAACTGTTATTTTAATTTTTAAATCTCCTTCCCGCGTGTTTCTTCTCTTCTCTGCGACTGTGAGCTCCCAACACTTAACCCATCGGATTTTCCTTTGATCCCAATGTTCCCGTCCATTTTTATGTGTCCAATCACTTGCTCCTCCAGATTAATCCGTGAATCCAACGATCCCCTCTCATATCAACATGGATCGCTGCCTATATCATCTTTAGTCGTCTCCTCCTTCAAGCGTTCAAGGACTTGTGTTTCTTGGGCACATTCTTTGACATGGTTGGGTAGTGGCTAATTGTGTGCAACCTGTGTTTAAACTTCCATGAGAAGTGTCCAATTTTTTGTAACCCGTTTTGGTTAACCCTACCCAAACTAATATCTGTCACAAAAAGAAAACTTGTTGGAAAAAAAAGAGGAAAGGCTGTGTAGTAGAAAAAAAAAAGAAAGAAGAAAAAGTGCAATTCAAGAATTTGTTCCATTCTTTAAGAGAAAGAGCCACTGGTTCTATATTAATTGAAATCTAGAGCCCAACAGTCAGAAACAAAGCCGATCTTACACAAGAAAAAAACCAAAAAAATAACAATCCTTAAATGTTCCAAGAAAAAAGCCCAGAGTATCATTCTCAAAGTTATCCATCCTGACGCTTATCATTGTTTTGACGCTTTTGCGTGAATTCATATTACTTGTTGTGCATCACTGATTAGTTTATTTGGTAAAATAGCCAAGATTTGTTCGAAGCTTTTATTGTCATGTGTTTTGGCCTAAAGTTACTACCACAAGGGTAGCAATGATAGAATTTATGTACAAAAACGATAGAGTTGTTAGGAATATAGCGACGGATTATTTCGTCAGAACAAACTCTCCAAAGATATATATCGTCCCAAAGGCAATACGTTGCTTCACATTTTATCTTGTTTGCTTAGAAGGAGGTAGTTCGAGAGAAAAACATGTTGGAGAAAATAAAAAGAAATTGAAATTGAACCAAGTTGAAAATTGTGGTTAGCAACGTACTATGAGATAAGATTATGATTTACTAATGATAAGTGAAAACTAATAAGTCCTTAATTTTTATTTCAACCAAAAAATAGTATTTTATTTATACGGCAAAAGAGAACGTTGTGCACAGTTGTATTGCTTGCCTACATCCTTTTAACTATCTAATATAGTGGGTTTGGGGATCTGTTAGTAGGTATCCCTTTGCCGTTTTTGGGATTTGATCAAGTATTTTGTATTTGATGAGTAGTCTTTGTGTCATTCTATTTTGTGCTACATAGTGTGTTGCTGCATTTGTTTCTCTAGGAGCATATTAGACATTTCCTTCCAGCACCGACATGATTCTTTTTATCTGCTCCATTATCGCCCTTGCCTTTCTATCTTTGCCTTCCATTTTCCTCTGTTGCAGAAACTCTGCCATCTGCCTTGAATCTGTTTCATCTTCTATCTTCTGATGTTTCATTCCAAAGTAGCTTATGACCATTAATATTGTCTGAGCTTCTGCTGTAAACGGTTCTGTCTGCGGAAGACTGAAGGAAATAACTTTGATGAAGTTTCCGCAACGGTCCTGCTGATTTTTTGTTATTGCATCCTGCATCTATGTTAATTTTGATGAATCCTTCTTGTAATGGTGTCCATCTGACTACTTGTTTTCTTTGTTATTGTAGCGGTGGTGATATTTCAGCATCCACTAAGTTCTATACAGTTGCTGCTATTTCTGTTTTGTTTAGCGACATGCACCAATTGTATAGTTGTTTTCGGATGTCTTCGTTTGCTTGTCTGATATTCCATTGTCCTTCTCTATATGTGATGTTTGTTTATTGTTTCCATATTGTCCATATGAGTATCTCTGTCGCTACTATTTTGATTTTTCTCTGAATCTTGTTTGTTTCTCTGTTTCTCCACCATCTGCGTAGATAACTCTGGAGTGTTGGACTAGCTGTTGGGGGTGTGTATCCATCTAGCAATATGGCATATTTGTGCCAGATTGCTTTTGTATGCTCGCAGTTTAGCCATAAGTGATCTCCTGTCAGACTTGCTTTTTTGCATATTAGGCAGATTTTTGGATATATCGTTTGAAATAAGCTGAGATTTTCTGGTAGTGGCAATGCCTTGTTTTGTAACCTCCATAGAAAGATGTTGATTCTTGGTATTTGTTTTTTGTCCCAAATATATTTGTATTGAGTCTCAGGTTGTGTCTTCCAGCTGCATTCTTCGTATGCCGTTTTCAGAGTGAAGCTACCGTCCTTGGATGGTTTCCATATCCAGTTATCTTGTATTTTGTCTGTCCTCCCTTGACAGAATATATGTATTTTGGCTATCCTTTTCCATGAGGGTAATCATAGTTCTTTGCGTTTTCCTCTTGTCTTTTGGCATATTTTTCGTGCATGTATTCTGTCCAGAGGGATTTTTTGTGTTGAAGTTCCACCATATCTTGCATGTGTATGCTTTTTGTAGGTCTTGGATGCTTCTTATTTCCAGTCCTCCTTCCTGCTTTGGGTAGTAGAGTTTCTCCCATGATATCCATTTATGCTTTGTATGATCTTGACTGGTTCCCCAGAAGAATGCAGTTATTTTTCTATTAATGCGGTTTATGATCTTCTTTGGGAGTTTGGTTACTGCCAGTATACGTAAGAGGATAGTAGATGAAACATAATTTATCAGTACTAGTCTTCCTGTCTGGCTTAGCATTTTTGTGTACCATGCTTCTAGCCTTGTTTCAAAATTTTGTATTAGAGGCCACAATATATTGTTCTGGTTGTGCCTTTGTGTAATACATTTCCTAAGTATTTGATAGGCAGGGTGACTGTTTTCATTTTTGTGTGTTTTCTATTTCTTGGAGCCTTGTATACTAATGTTTTTTGATGTTATTAATTGGCTTTTGTTGTTGTTTACTAACTGTCCTTGGATGGCTTGGTATTCTTCTAAGAATTTTTGGAATTTTTTCAAGTTGTTTTTTCTGCCATTTAGAAACACTAATAGGTCATCTGCATATACCAAGTGTGATATTATGGGGTTCTACCTGTTGAGTAAGGCTCTATTTGTCCATGTTGTATTAGGGTATTCAGCCCTCTACTGAAACAATCTGAACTTATTATGAATAGTAGGGGTGAGAGAGGGTCTCTTTACTTCACTCCTCTAGTTGGTTTGAAGTATCCTGTGGGGGATCCATTTATTAAAACTGATAGGTAGGTACTGGAGAGATGATTGATGATGAGGTTTATAAACTTTTGGGTAAATCCAAATGTTTTCATTACAGCAGCCAAATAATTCTAGTTTACCCTGTCAAAGGCTTTTGGCATGTCTAGTTTTATTATGATGTTTGATCCCCTTTAAGGTTTGTCTATTTGGTGTACCATCTCATTTTCCAACAGTATTTGGTCTGAGATACTTCTATCTGGAACAAAGCCTGCTTGTTGGGGGGATATGAGTTTATGTAGAATTGGGGTCATTCTACTTGTCATTATTCT
>AP025063.1:24908440-24964600 GCA_036186865.1 Eustoma russellianum
GTCATTCTACTTGTCATTATTCTTGTGTTTATTTTACTTATAAAATTTGATACACTTATACGCCTATAGTATGCAAACGTTTTTGCATTGTCTCCTTTTGGGATTAAGGTTATTGTTGTACTAGAGACTGCTTTAGGGATTGACAAGCCTAGAAAAAACTCTTGTGCTGACTTGTGTACATCATGTTTTATTATTTCCCAGCAGTATCTGTAGAAATACCTGTTAAACCCATCTGGCCCTGCTGAGCTCTGTGGATCTATGACCCATGCTATTTTTTAATCTCTTCTATTGAGGGGAGTGTTGTGAGTTGTGTGTTTTCTTCTTCTGTAATTAGAGCAGGAATGTAATGGAGTATACCTGTCTGTTCTGAGTCTGCTTCCTTTAAGAATAAGGCTCGGTAGTATCTGACTGCTTCCTATTTTATCTGGTCTATGCTGGTGAGTAGTTGGCCTTCTACTGTCTGTATTTTTTGTATTGCTCGTTTTGATCTTTTTGCTTTGACCATAGTGTGAAAAAAATCAGTATTTGCGCTCCTTCTTTTATCCACTTTACTTTTGCTTTCTGCTCCCAGTATGCTTGCTCTTTGCTTGTTGCTTGTATTAGTTTTGCTTGAGCTGAATATCTTGCTTCCTTTCTTGGATTCTGATCATAGGCCTTCTCTGCTCTTGTGACCTCAATTTCTGCCTGTTCTCCATGACTAAAAATGTTCCCATATATTTCTGCATTCCATGTTTTATGATCTTTCTTTAGTTGTTGAAGTTTGTTACTAATGCCTCTCATCCCTCCTATTGTGGGGTATAAATCCCATTGTGTTTTTACATATTGGTAGAAGTGACTATGCTGAGTCCATACATGTAAAAATCTGAATGGTTTAGGTCTAGTAGCTTGGTTTGTTTTTGTTTATATGAGTAGTGGAGAGTGATCTGATGTGTTTCTGTTTAGGTGTTGTATTTTTATTTCTTCATGCATATCAAGGAATTCATTATTGCAAAAACATCTATCTAATCTTCTCCATACTTTTCCTCTACTCCTATTCCCAACCCATGTGTATTTGTTTCCATGATAAGGTATTTCATGTAATCCACATTGTGTAATGCTGTCAGAATAGTCTTCTAGAGATGGTAGAGATGGGGTTGAGTAACCTTTATGGTCTTCTACTCTTAGGAGTGTGTTGAAGTCTCCTCCAATGATCCATGGTAAGGTGTTTTGTTCTTGGAAAGATATGATTTCTTTCCATAACTCTTTTCTATTTTGTGTGGTGTGCTTTCCGTACACTGCAGAGAATATAAAATTCTTGTTAGTTTTTATGCATTGCAGTTGGAAATGACTAACCTGTTCTGTTTCTTGGCTTTGTATCAGTTGATAGGTTTTTGATCTCCAGAAGATCCATATTTGGTTATTGCAGACTGCCTGTGCTTGTGAGAATCCAAGTTGAAGTTGGTATAGTTTGAGGTTTTGTTCCTTCTGCTTGGGTTCTATGATGATCAGGATTTGTGTTGCATGCTTTCTGTTGAGTGTCTGTATTCCTTGTTGGGAGGTTTTGATCCCCCTTGCATTCCATATTATGTAATTCATTGTTGATTGGTGGCTTTTTTAGCTGTTGATGCCCTTCGGACTGAGGCTCTTGTTTCCA
The DNA here is from genome assembly GCA_036186865.1 of Eustoma russellianum. Taxonomy (NCBI): domain Eukaryota; kingdom Viridiplantae; phylum Streptophyta; class Magnoliopsida; order Gentianales; family Gentianaceae; genus Eustoma; species Eustoma russellianum. The sequence goes on from AP025063.1 coordinate 24,910,074, forward strand.
TCTTTGAGACCTTTGGGGGTTTAGGTTTTTGAGATTTTGTTTCTACTTCTTCTGTTTTGTCTATGTGTTGCTCTAAGGATCCTTGGAGCAATTTTATGTTGGGTCTTTCTTTTTTCCTTCCTCCCCCCGTGTCTGAGTAATATGCTTCCTCTTGTTCTTTCTCTGAGTTTTGTTTTTCTATTATATCTTCCTGGTCTATATTTAGCTTTGTGATGTCCTGTGCAAAGGATATTTTTTCCAGTATTGAGTCATAATCCTTTTCATCTGTGGTTGCCTTTTTGTCTTTGTTGTCTGTATGTTCTTCTTTTGATTTTGACTTGTTGTTCCTTACTCTTTGCTCTTCTGTTTCTGTGTGTTTGCATGTTTCTATGCTGTCCTCTATGCTATTCAGGATGTGTTATTCTTTCTTTTCTGAACCTTCCTTTTGTATTTCATGTCTTCCTCTTTGATCATTTGAGTGTGTTTCTTGAGGTGGTTCTGTGTTTTTTCCTTCTATCATGCTCAGCAAGTCAAATTGGTTTGAAGTTGTGATAATGTCATTTGGTTTCCATATCTTGTCTTAGCTTTTCTTGTGTGCCCCTTTCTTTTGTTTTCATTGATAGATTTCTTGATGCTTTTGTCTGGCTTGTGTTTGCATCGGTTGGGATTCTCTCTGTTCTGTGATATCTTTAGTTGTGCCACATTGTCCTTTCTTGTGTCCCAACAGTTTGTACTCCATGCAGTATTGGGGAATATTTTCATATATCACTCTTTGAATAAAGCTGTGTTCCTCACATTGTATATGTATCTTGGTAGGGAATTCTTGCGAGATATCAAGTTCGATACATTTTGTTGCTGCTGATGGCCTGTTGAAATTCAGCATGGCTGTGTCTATTCTGACTGGTCTTCCCATTACACGGGCTATTGCGTTCAGTGCTCTCTTATCATGGAGATGTATTGGCAAGTTTTCTAATGTCACCCAAATTGGAACTATTAGTGAATCTTGTTTTGGATGATATGTTGGTGTCCATTTGGTGACTTTGAGTTGTTGTCCTTGTATATTCCAGATCTCGCATGAGAAGCATGTTTTATAGTCTATTTCGTTATGAAATGTGATCAGCACATGTGCAGAGTCTAGGACGCCAATTGTGGGATTTTGTGTGAATCCTATTCGTTCAAAGATTTTCTTGATCGTTGGTAGCGGTGGTTTTCTTTGCCAAAATGTTTCCACTAGCGCAAACTCAAATTTGGCAAGCCAGGATTTGAGTCTCCTTCTTGGAGAATGATATTGATGGCATGCCTTTATATTTTTGTATCTCTTTGGCTGGGAATTCCTCCATGTTTTGTTCCCTTCCTTGTGTAGATTTGACGATTGATGCGTAGGTCGCCATTTCTTGATTTCTTTGTGTACCCTTATGTTACAGTGAGCCAATTGACCCTGATGCTGTCAGGGTTTTGAATTGCTCCTTGTGTATGATGGTTGAGATGGTACTGCAGTGATGATTGCTTCTTGTGTATGATGTATGGATTTCGAATTTGATGTTGAAATTGAATCTGCAAAGCTAGTATCTTGATTTTCTTGAATTTTCAGAAAGTTTCAGCGAGAGAAAGTTTTAGCGAGAGAGAATCTTCTATAAAGCTAATTGTTTATAAAATGGAAATTATCGGTTTGCGACATTTGTTTTACCTGCGTGACAAGTAGATAATTGTAGGCTTTTGAATCACTCGATTCTGATGCCGGGTGAATGAGAAATTAATATTCAATGTAAAGGGGGAAGTTAGGTCGGCTCGGCACATACCTGGGCATGGGCTCAGGTAGAGGACTGAGCTGTGTATCTGATTGGCTCAGATGACGGACTGAGCTGATAGGCTCAGGTTGTCGACTGGGCTACAGGCCAGGCTACTGGCTGTAGACTGTAGGTTGGGTCCTGTAGCACCGTGTCAGATCTTATCAGCTGGGATGAAGTTTGTTTCAGTTCAAACTCTCCAGGTTGTTAGAATAGGCTAAGGTTAAATTTTGAAAAGTTGGAACTTTAACCAATCGAGCTAACATGAATTTATGATCTAACGACTCAGGTTGAACAATTATTGCGGTTATCAGATCCAATGGTTCAAGCCAAGGTGGTATTTGATCCTACGGCTGAGATTAAACTTATTGTAACCATCTAACCTCAGAATTTCTCTATAAATAGTGGCCAAGGAGACCTTTGTGGTCATCAACATTCACCCTCAGAAATTCTTCTCCTTTCCTCTGGAATCTCCATTTGAATATTCACTTTCACAAACACTTCTGTATTTCTTTATACCGAGAAGTTTAAGACATCTTACAGGTTCATATAGTTCATACGCTGCAGTGCCGCTCGTCTGAACTGACTTTCATTGTATCCTAAGAGACGATTGCTCCGTTCGGTTGGGCACATTATAGCGGAGCAATACGTCTTAAAGACAGAGTCTTGGACTCACCTTGGATCTTTGCTCAGTGGAGCTTTGAAGGTTATTCCCATGCAGAGCTCTTCTTTGTGCTCAGAACATTCGTTGTTCTGCAGCAATACCGTTCTGAGCTCGGCTAAAGCGGCTGAGAGCACAACTATTACATTGTGCTGAGGTGCCGAGGTCAGCAGGTTGGTCATTAGCCTAGAATGAAAATACAATTGCCCTGAATGGACTGATCTAATCTGACTGATCAATCTGACTTCACTTCAGCTCGGCTAGAAGGCTGATAGCACAGAACTACTGTTCTGAAGTGCTATTCTGTTAAGGTTGGCAGGTCGGTAGACTTTTCAGAATGCAAACTCAATTGCGCTATCAGAACTGTCTTAACTTGGCAAAACAATCCAGCCTACCCTGAGCTCGGCAGATCGGCTACTACTAGACTCAACAGGCAAACTGTACATAAGTCAATCTGGTCTGACTTGAGTTATTTCCAACAATTCTTAAGACGTATTTGTTTGATTCTATACTGATTCCAGTTTGTTTCTGACATCTTACGGAAACGAAATGGAGAACGCAAGCTCTAGCTCGGTTCAAGACGCAGACTTACGCAGTTCTGCTCCAATGGCGCCAAATGCTGGGGTGCCGAGGCATGCTCCTCCTGCACAGGGTCCTGTAGTGGATCAAGTAGAGAAGCCGAAGAAGTTTATTGGGAGCTCCTTCAAATGCTTGCAGCAGAAGATGCTATTCTTCTTGACTTCCATGGGATTGGCCTTGTTTCTGAGCAAGGACCCGCCTGTGGTTGATCCTAAGGAGGACCAGACCCAGAATACAAAGCACAAACTCTTTGTCGAGGCATGGAACTTCAACAATTACGGTTGTTTGAGCCATATTCTGGGGTGCCTGGACAACTCCTTGTATGGTTTATACTGCACGTACAAGAAAGCAAAGTCGTTGTGGCAAGCTTTGGAAAAGAAACACCGTAATTTATTGTCGGCAAATTCTTGAATTTCAAGATGTCTGATTCTCGCACTACAGTTTTTCAAGTTGAGTAACTTCAGGCGTTGGTAGCCGAGATGGAAGAAGAGAGCATGTCGCTCAGTGAATATTTTGTGGTGGCTGCGATGATTAAGAAGCTACCTCTTTCTTGGAGGAAATTCAAAAGCTAGCTCATGCACAAGAGAAAGGAGATCACACTAGAAGATCTGATTGTCTGACTCCGCACAGAGGAAGACAATCGAAGGTCTGAATGTAAGCCACAATAAAGTGCTGGCCAAGCCAAGACCCATATTGCAGAAGCCAAGAAAAGAAGGGCCAACCTGGAGTGAACAAGAAAGGTAAGCAGATCACCAAGAAGTTCACCAGAAAATCCTACAAACTGTGGCATTCAGGGGCATGTCAGCAATGAGTGCAGAAAGTCTAAGAAGAAGTAGACCAAGGCAAAAGGGAAGATCGTTGATGCCATGGACGATCTGACTCTTCGCGGTGGTCTTAGAGTGCAACGCTGTGGGGAACATGCGCGAAGGGTGGCTCGATACAGGCATCCACGAGACATGTCTGCTCCAGCAGAGAGATGTTCACGGAGTACTAGTCTGGGAACAATTAACAGCTTTACATGGGAAACTTGGCCTCATCGAAGATCGAAGGCGAGGGAAAAGTTGTTTTAAAGCTGACCTCAGAGAAGCATCTGACTATGTAGAATAGGCTGCATGTCCCCGACATTCGGAAAAATTTCGTATCTAGAGCTTTTTAGTCATGCATGGTTTTAGACTAGTGTTAGAGTTCAATAAAGTTATTCTTTCGAAAAATGGCATGTATTTGGGGAAGGGGTACTTGACAAATAGGATTCAAGTTAAATGTCATCACTATTGTACCAAAGAAAGATTTTCCCGCAGAGGCTAATGATATTGCTTCCTCTTCTGTTTACATGTTTGAGTCTTCTTGTTTATGGCATTTTCGTTTGGGACATGTTAATTATAAGTCAATATAACGAATGGTTAATCTTAACTTGTTACCCAAACTAAACTTTTATAATGAGAAATGCCAAATTTGTGTTGAAGCGAAGATTGCAAAGATGCCATTTCCTTCAATAGAAAGGAACGCTGAACCTTTGGATTCAATTCGTACTGATGTGTGTAATTTAAACTTTGTGCAAACGCGGGGTGGTAAAAAGTATTTTATAACTTTTAGTGACGATTACACACGATACTATTATGTCTATTTGTTAAGTAAAAAAGATGAGGCCATTGATGCTTTCAAAGGCTATAAAAATGAACTTGCGAATTAACTTAGAAAACGAATTAAAGCATTCGTAGTGATAGAGGTGGCAAACATGACGCATTGTTTAATGAATTCTGTTCAAAACATGACATTATTTGTCAAACGACTGCACCATATTCACCTCAATCGAATTGTATTGTTGAACGCAAAAATGGAACTCTAAAAAAGATGGTGAATGTTATGTTAATAAGTTCGGACTTACCTCAAAACATATGGGGGGAAGCCGTTCTCTCAGCTAACGTCATTTTGAATAAAATTTCATCTAAGCAGATTGATGAAACCCCCTACGAGCTTTAGAAAGGCCAGAAGTCGAGTTAGAAATACTTGAAAGTTTTGGGGTGTCTGGCAAAGGTTGCTGTGCCTAAACAAAAACAAGTGAAAATTGGGCTAAAACGATTGATTGCTTATTCATTGGATATACAACGAACAGCAGTACATATCGGTTCTTGGTGCACAAATCGGATGTTCCTAACATATTGAAAACGTTTTCATGGAGTCAAGAAATAGAGTGTTCTTCGAAGATGCCTTTCCGAGGAAAGACAAGAAACAAGAAGAAGAACCAAGAACTGGTAAGCGAATGCATGAGGCGACTCCTCAAGGAGATGAGTGTTAGTGTATGTGCTCTAGGCCATGATTTGGATATTTATGTTATGCATTTATTATTAATAAAAGAGGTTTTATTATCATTATTGTTGGTTAGTATGTTACACAATTTTGATATATGTCCCTGATTCATTATTGTTATAGAGATAAAATAATTTATAATCAGTATGAGTATTGATTTGATAATCATGAGATGCTTATGTGTGTGGTGATACGAATCAATCTCATAGATACTTGTTAGAGAACAGTGTGTTGGATAGACCCATCATGAGATTACTACATGGATTAGCGTCATAAGTAAATCTCATGATAGTCAAGTTTTAATCCTTTGACATGAGATTGTCATAGTTTCCAACATAAGGACTATTATATTTTGACATGATCAAACGTTATCCGTAACTGGATAATAATAAAGGTCATGATTGAATGTGATAGAAATTATGTAGAGGATATTGAACAATCAAGATAGAATTTGTCCCTGTCTTTTGAGAGAGATATCTTTGGGCCCCTCGATTAGTGAGACTATAAAATGCATGGCCGTGCTCAAATGAATTGATAGTGTGATCAATATCATTTGTTTTATAAGTCTACTTAGAGATCGAGTAATCATATGTTTGAACAATATAAGTATGACGCTGACCATGACTTATGTTCAAACTAGATATCGTGTGACAAAGGGATTAATGCATGTGCTATTATTAGGCTAATTGGATTGCACTCGTATTAATTGGGTAGTTGTAATGCCTTGCTAGAGGCCAATTACGACTTGTTGATTTAATAGCGATTTAATCAACTGCCAATTAATATGGACCTATCGGGTCACACACAAGAATGTGTATGGCTGAGATTAATAATATTAATAATATTAATATTGGATATTAATTATTATTATTATTATTATAATCGTTTTAATATTAATAATATTAATATTGGATATTAATTATTATTATTATTATTCTTTTCGTTTTTATGGTTATATATATATATATATATGTTTCCGGATAATAATGACAGAATCCATATCTGATATGGATTTTGAATATCCTGATAGAATCCATATCTGATAAGGTTTTTGATTGGCATTGACTAATTCGATTAGGACTCGGATTTTGACGTCAATATATGTGTATATATATATTGTGTATCTCATATAGAGAACACACACGAAAATAACAGAAAACCCTAGAGCCGTTTTTGGAGAAAAGTGAGTTCTCTCAGCCACGCAGTTCAAGAGCTAGCACTCCGGACGGAAGCATTCGATTGGATACCTACAGAGGGTGTTCGTGATTTCGCACCTCTTCCACCTGCGGATTTCGAATGTTTGAAGGTATTTTTACGTTTCTTTCTTCGATTAAACGAACAACATGGATCCATGGTAAGAAATTAGAGATCAAGTTTTGTTTCTCCGCTGTGCGTTTTGAAGTGATCTTGTCGGATTACCTAACAGTGGTATCAGAGCCACTTGTCTCGTTTAAATCGATTATATCATGCTTATGTGATATATGTTTTCTGTTTGAATTCGTATGGCATGATATATGTACAAACCCCAAGTCGGATTTCATATGATGAGAGAAGAATGGTGTTTTTTAAATCGTTTTCATGAGATGATTTGTGTACGGCGGTATTCATTTGTCATGTGATGATTAAAACAGATTCTGTTTATATTAGATATAAACACACGATATGTGTAAAACCGTATTCGAATCTCATCTGGTGAGAGCAGATTGATGTTTTCAATTCGTTTCCATGAGATGTTATAATTCGAGAATGTTATAAGTGATATAAAGTTTTCGTTTTTCATGTGATGATCAAAACGATTATGTTTATATCGATATGAAACACCGATAATGATTCTGTAAGAGTTTATGCACATTCAAAACAGACAGATTATCAATTCGATTGATGATTCTGTTTTCGGATTTCGAATGGCGGATTATCAATTTGATTGATGATTCTGTTTTGGATTTCGAATAGCAGATTATCAATTCGATTGATGATTCTGTTTCGAGTTTCGAATGATAACTCTCGGTTCGATCGGTGCTTCTATAAGGGTTTACATGTATTCAAAATAGTAAGATCGTTAATATGATTGACGCGTCTGTGTTAGGGTTCCGAAATGAAAATTATCAATCTGATTGATGTTTTCTGTTTGGCTTCGAGGGGCGCTGCCCCTCGGAACCCCGCCCAGGGGTGCTGCCGCTCGGAACCCCGTATGCGTACGCCCTATAGTTCGTTACCGTGACATTAAGAATGTCAATATATATTTATTTGTTATAATATGTTTGTGTAAGATATATTATAATTGTTGATGTCTTTGCATGGTGCATAGCATGGCCTCAGGACCTATGTGATTGACTTAGTCATATTTCTATTTTGGGTTATTATGGCCTGCGTGCCGCTGCAGTTTTTGTTGTATTTTATTATACAAGTAGTTAGGTTTTTCTTTATTATTGTAATAAATGAAGAATAAAGCTACAAAAGTGGTGATGGCGACACATACCAAGGATGAGTGGATTCCATGGAGATGGAGGCACGAGCTCAAGAGTAGAAGATATGTATCATTGCAAATGTTGTAATAGGAAGTCTTTCACATAGGGTTTTCTTTACGATCTTCATTTGGTCTCATGAAGATCATATTTAGTTTGGCCATGCTATGTAACATTTACATATTTATCATTTTGTATGAGATGCGTGGATGATAGTTTATATATGCATATAGGATGCTACGATATAATGATATGCAATGCAAGACATAAACTAAGTTGAACCCTCATTAATAATTTAAGTCTTGATGCCATCCATGTCATAAACACCTATTAAAACTGGGATTGTATTAAAGTAGGTATTGCCAAAGCAATGTGCTTTAAACATTCCTAGCTACGTAGGATGAGTAATAGTGCTATTCACATGTTTAAAATTGGTTAGACTTAATTGGGCTATCAAAACGGTTTTGGGCTCAAGGCATTAGATAGAATCTAACATACAATGATACAAGATGTCATTATTCCATAAATTCTAAGAGTTGCATGAGATGTAATTGGTAAAGAAGTTACCTACCTAAATAACTTAATTTTAAGCGTCATGCCAAAGCTGAGTTTAGAATTAAGTCAAATATGGATCTTAGCTCACTAAAATATTTCTTTTGAGGGTTATGTTTTAGTGGGAGTTTTATAAATTTTAACCTCATTATTAATAAAGTGTTACTTTGTATGTTTTGTAGATCATAAATGGCTGCTAATAACAATTCCACATTATCGTTGCGATCAATCCTTGAGAAGGAAAAATTAAAAGAATGTGGGACTAATTTTGTTGATTGGTTTCAAAACTTGAGAATTGTTCTCAAGCAAGAAAAGAAGTTCTACGTGCTCGATGACCCTGTCTCTGAACCCCCTCCTACCGATGCTTCTGTTGCTGCTAAGAATAAGTGTAAGAAGCATGTGGAAGATTCCAATGACATAGGATGTCTTATGTTGGCAACTATGTGTCCAGGACTTCAGAAAGACCTGGAACACTAGAGGCTTATGAGATGAGTGTGCATCTCAAACAAGCATTCTAACAACAGGCCAGGCAGGATAAGTTTGACACCGCTGTTGCACTTTTTGCCTGTAAGATGTTTGAAGGTGAATCTATTAGCGCTCATGTTTTAAAGATGAAAGGCTATATAGATCACCTTGCAAGACTTGGATATCCCCTGAGTTTGGAACTCGCCATGGATTTGATCTTACACTCTTTGCCTAGCAGTTTTTCTCAGTTCGTTATGAACTACAATATGAATAATATGGAAAAGTCCATTCCTGAACTACACGGTATGCTCAAAAATGCTGAGGGGAATATAAAAAAGCGTACCCAAGTATTGAGTGTCAATATCAAGCCTATGAAAAGGAAAGGTAAAGGCAAGGGTAAGCCCAAAGGTGCGAAGGGTGCAAAAGGGTTCAAGGGTCAAGCTAAACCGAAACCTGGTCCCAAGGAAAAGGTTCCTAAGGAAGGAACTTGTTTCCATTGCAACAAGCCTGGACATTGGAAAAGAAATTGTGATGTTTATTTGGACGAGTTGAAGAAGCGGAAGGGTAGTGCGACTACATCTTCAGGTATTTATGTTCTAGAAATTAATTTATCTACTTCTTCTTCCTGGATATTAGATACTGGGTGTGGATCCCATATTTGTACAAATATGCAGGGGCTCAAAAGGAATAGGATGCTGAAGAAGGGCGAAGTGGACCTACTTGTCGGCAATAGAGCAAGAGTTGCTGCAATAGCTGTAGGGACCTATGAGCTTGTCTTGCCCAATGGGCTTTTGTTAGTTTTGAACAATTGCTTTTATGTTCCTACTATGAGTAAGAATCTTATTTCATTATCTGTTTTGGATGATGAAGGTTATTCGTTTTTTATTAAAAATTAGAAGTGTTCTATTTTTGATAAAAATGACTTGCTTTATTGTAATGCAAGTAGTTATAATGGAATTTATGTCCTTAACCTTGATGATTCCAATAATGGTAATATTTATAACATATCCTCAAAGAGAACTAAGCCAAATGAATTAAACACTACATATTTGTGGCATTGTCTCCTTAGCCATATAAATGAGAAGCGCGTATCTAAACTCCATCAAGATGGATTATTAGATTCATTTGATCTTGAATCATTTGAAAATTGCGAGTCTTGTTTGCTTGGAAAGATGACAAAGGCCCCTTTTACTGCATGTAGTGATGGGGCTAATGACTTATTGGGCTTGGTATATACAGATGTATGCGGCCCAATCAGCATTAGTGCCAAAGGAGGATTTCTGTATTTCATAACTTTTACTGATGATTTCAGTAGGTATGGCTATGTCTACCTAATGAAACATAAGCATGAGTCTTTTGAAATGTTTAGAACTTTTCAAAATGAAGTACAAAATCAACTTGGTAAGACAATTAAAACGCTTCGATCAGATCGAGGTGGTGAATATTTGAGCCAAGAATTTGATCAACATCTAAGAAATTGTGTAATCGTTTCACAGTTGACTCTTCCAGGAACTCCACAATGAAATGGTGTTTTTGAAAGGAGAAATCGAACTTTATTAGATATGGTTCGATCTATGATGGGCCAAGTAGATCTTCCTCTATCTTTTTGGGTTATGCCTTGGAGACAGCTACATTCTTTTGAACCGTGTATCATCTAAAGCGGTTGAGGACTTACATATACTTATATTCACTTTTTGTTAAAAGGAAAAAGGAAAAGAAAGTCTCAAAATTTAAAAATGTATACGGTTTTGGAAAAAAAGATACTAATATATATTAACCGTTTTATAATTATGTACATATATGTGCTCTCAGTAATTACTAATTGAAATATTTGTAACTGTTTTTGAATTGAAAATTAAAATATATGTGGGCAGCAGCTATTTGGAATCCAATTGTGGAAATTTATGCTACTCTTAGTTTGGAATCCAAATTGACTCTAGTAAATTGTTTTTTTGAAAGTACACTCATATGTATATTATGTTTTCTTCGGCTTTGCAAATATAAGGACGGTAATAATTATTTTCGCATGGGATTTATCAGTTATACAATTTTGAATCTTAAAACGTATATAGTCATATAAATGGTTTAGGAAGGAATTACATATTTATTGTAATTTTCTCGGATTTTAAGGAAAAATTGGAGTAGTATATAAAATGTCTAGAACAGTGCGTTGAAAGAATAAGAGTAATTCAAAGGAGAAGGAATTAGTGGTGTAAAGGTGAATTTGAAGAGACAAGTTAATAAACAAACAATTAATTTACAGGTTCAATTTCGAAGATTCCAGATGATAAGTTGGACATGTAGAAGCAGAGACTTTTATGGTAACCTTCTTCACGTTCAGGCATAGAATAAGAAAGCTAAGTGACCGATCAGAGGTAAGTGGTCTATCTATGCTCGTTATACTGTCATGCATCAGAGGTAAATTGTCTATTTGTGCTCGTCATGTTGTCATGCATCAGATGTGAGCGGTATATTTGTGCTTGATATGTTTATCATGCATCAGTGTGTTATTTGTTGCATATCTGTAATTGGATTTCCTCTATATGTGAATTGTGTGCATATGTGATGTATGTATCTACATGTGAACTGTGTGTATGTATGAGTGTGGATGCATCAGATTAAAGAAAGATGAGAAGAATAGAAATGAGAATGAAAATGAAAATGAGATGAAAGAAAAGAGAGTCGGGCCAGACAGGCCGTCGAGCCAGGCCGAATGGTCAACGGGCCGGTTGGGGTGGCATGTCTTGACCCAAAACATAATATAAATGTTACTTAATTACTTCTAAATAGTAATAATTATAGGAAGATAAAGATAAATATCAGAGAATTAGAAATAAATTCTAGAAATTATAAAATAGTGAAATTAAATTATTTCCATTAAATTTAGGTAATTGAAATAATTTATTTAATTCAAATAATTAGGTAATAAATAAAAATAAATAGGAGAAAATAAGGAAAAATATAGAAAATATACGATAAACATATACAAGCAATGAGAAAATGGATTTGACGACAAGAAACGTTAAATAATTACTCAGATAATAATTGAACCTAGATTTAAGTGCCGGAGGATGGTGAGGATGGGCCAGGGGCCTCAGGCGATCTTTAAATGAACCTAGATTTAAGTGCCGGAGGATGGTGAGGATGGGGTAGGGGCCTCAGGTGATTGTGTTGTTTGCATTCATGGCACGTGCATTGCATTATGGCGGGTCGTGACGTACGGGTCACGGGCGCTCAGGATGGTGTACGGTGGTGGGGCCACGCACACTCAGGATGGTGTACGGTGGCGCGACCACGCACACTCAGTCGGGTGACTGTGGGTGGGTACGACCCACAGCCACTCAGTAGGATCCGGGTTCATGAATTGCACGGTAGAGATATCGACATCCTGTTTGACATGATTTCGTTGCGTGTGACATGCATAGCTGGACACGCATCATGAAGTTGCGCATTATTACGTTGAGTGACTTACTTTCTGCGGCTTATTTACTGCATTGGTATGTATTGTCCCATTCTTTGTCTATATGATCATTTGTTTGATGTATGTCATACTTGAGAAGAGCATGCATCACAGTAATGTAGATTGAGATGATGAATTATTTATTTTGTATTTATTTTCGAAGTCTTGGCTGTTATAGATAATCGAGTGAAATTATTTGTGGAATAAGGATTTGTATGTTAACTATAAAGGTTATTTGTATTTGCTTCTGCATGTATGATTTTTATAACAAGTATATGTAGGTTGCTTACTGAGCCCGTTGATTTTGGCTCACACCACCACTCACCAGTTTTGCAGGCATGAGAAATTAGGGTATGCTTACACAGGAGTTGGTATACCGTGGAAGATCGAGACGAGAGGTTTCGAAACTAAGGATATTCAGAAAAGACTTTCGAGGATTGGTTGAGACAGTTATTTCGATATTCGAGGTTTATGTATTTTCGAGATTAGTGTTTACATAAATTTACTATTGTATTGTTTTAGAAATTTTTAGACATTGTGTTAACGATGATGATTATTTTATCGAGGGTTTTAGTAATAACTTCCGCTGACATCGAGTTACGTTATTATGATGACGTGTAGTTGATTTGTATCGACGCCTTGTATTCTCCTTAGTGAGATACGGCGGGTGCACTGTTTCCAATGCTAGGGCTTGGGAGCGGGGCGCTACAGAAGACATTCAACGGGCGGCTGTACAATTCAACGAAAATCTTTGTAAGGAAGTGCCAACTCAACCTCATGATGAGATACTAAAATTCATTCCTAATACAGTCACTGCGGAAGACAATGAAATGCTGACTGTTTTTCGCAATTGAATGAAGTTAAGGAATCTGTATGGGATCTTGATCCATCTAGTGTAGCAGGGCCAGATGGATTCCATGGAAAATTTTTCAGACATTGCTGGGACATTTTTTGCTCAGATGTGTTAAAGGCAGTCCAAGAGTTCTTTCTGGGAGTGAATGTTCCGCAAGCCATGGCATCTTCAATGATCACATTACTACCAAAGACAAATAATCCCGCATGTTATGCAGACTATCGTCCAATTAGCCTGACAAATTTTGTATCAATAATCATTACTCGAATAATTGCAACAAGGATGGGCAAATCATTACCTAAGCTGATATCGAGGGAACAAGCTGGTTTTTTACCAAGTCGGGGCGTGGCAGATCAGGTGCTATTAGCGAAGGAAATGGTGCATATACTAGACAAACCTAGGGGAGGAGGTCGCGTTATCTTCAAACTGGACATGGCAAAAGCTTTTGATCAAGTCAGTTGGAAATACCTTTGTCGACTACTTTTGTGCATGGGATTTATCCATTCTTTGTACGTCTGTTGATGAATAATTTGCAGGCAACCAAATGTTCAATCATAGTCAATGGTAAGCCTTGTGGATTTTTTAGTCCTAGACGTGGAGTCAAGCAAGGGGATCCTCTTTCTCCCCTTCTGTTCATACTTGCATCTGAAGGCTTCAGTGCTGGTTTAAAGGCTCATGTTTCAACCGGTTACATTCGTGGATTTGAAGAATGTAGGTTATCCACACCGTCTCATTTAGGCTTCGTAGATGACTTGCTAGTCTTTCTCACATATTCAAGCCGTAACATACAACATTTCATGCGTTTCTTGACAATATATCAACAAGCCGCCGGTCAACAAATTAACCTACACAAAAGTCAAGTCATAGTAAGTAGCGGCCTCTCTGGTGGCACAATAGCGGAGTCTCTTGTCGTGCGACTGACCACTCTGCCAATTTAATATTTGGGTGTCCCTTTGAATCATGGTATCTGTAGAGCATCTCACTGTCAAATGTTGTTGGATCATGTGAATCATAAACTAAATTCATGGTCAAATATGCTGCTGAGTGCAGCAAGACGTCTTGTACTAATACGCTCGGTGCTCATGTCACTGCCTCTTCATTTATTTGCAGTGACCAAATTTCCTGCTAGAGTAATATCGGAACTGCAGCGTAAGTTCGCTGCTTTCTTTTGGGATAACAAGCACCATTGGAAAACTTGGGACTGCCTTTGTAAACCTGTAGATGAAGGTGGACTTGGCATTAGACAACTTCCTGCAATTCAAAAAGCTTATGATACTGAGATGTGGTGGGTCTATCAGCAGAATGTTTCACTGTGGTCACAATTTATGCACACTAAATATGGCCAACGTGGTCATTATAGAGAAATGTTATATGATTCTCCGCAATGGAAGCGTATATGTCGTATTCATCAATTCTGCAAGGATCGTGTGGAAGAGGATAGAGAGGGACTATCTTGGATTTGTGATAACCACAGGCAATTTTCAATACGAAGTGCATATAATGAGTGCCGTGTGACGGGAACGACGTTACTATCTAGCCGTTACATATGGTGGCCGGGTATTTTCCCTTCAGCGAAGATGTTTATGTGGAAATTATGGCATGGTGCATTACCACTATCGGAGAATCTCGTCACTTTTGCAACTGCTTTCCCAATAATATGCCCTTTTTGCAAGAGATCTTCCGGTGAAATTGATCATATTTTCATACATTGCCAAATTTCATCATTGTTGTGGACTAAATATGCTTTGCTTGTAAATGGCCCTATATCCTTCCGTCAATCCTTGCGCTCATACTTGATGAATTGGTGGCTTAAGGCCACCAACAGAACAATGCTTGGACATTTAAAGGTGGTGATTCCTCATCTTCTATGTTGGAATATATGCAAAGAATACATGGCAGTAACCATGGGAGATGAGCCTTATGACTCTCACCGACTAGAGGAAAGGATACGTATGGATATTTATACATGGTGTGCTGCGGCTTATTGGAAGAAGTATGCTGCTTCCCTTCCTTTATTAATTGGTACTCATCATTCGCCTATACTTCGGCTTGCTCGGGCAAAGATAGTTAAATGCATTACACCACCCCCAGGACGTCAGAAAATAAATGTTGACGCAGTAGCAGGGAGACGGTCTGCTGCAGCAGGAGCAATAGTACGTGATTCACAAGGAAGACTGCTCTAGGCAATTTCATTTCCACTACCCCGTCTATCACCATTACATGTTGAACTTCAAGCGGCATTATATACTGCGATCTACTATGCTACACAGTATCAAGGATTCATCTTGGAGACAGACTGCGTGGAGTTGATTAACTTTCTAGAGAAGGGACAATCGATTATGGGAGTCATACAGGCAGATCTTGATAGACTCAGAATGTTTCTTCATCTCACGCATTCAACTTGGGCATACACTCCACGTGAAACAAATTCGGTGGCTCATCATCTAGCAACAACGGCATTGACAACAACATCTTTGACGCTGTGCACTCATCAGCGCAGTCTTCCACCAGTGGCTCGAGGATGTTGCATCACAGACTTGCACACTCCTTATTTACGATTTTAATGCATATGCTCCACATCTAAGTACCTGCCCACGTTGAAGAATGTGGGCAGGACGGGTATTTTTCTTCACATTGCTTATTTCTTTGGCGTTTAATCTTGCAGCTTTCTATACGATACTGGACTAACTGCACCTTTTTTCCTTGTGCATACTGGACAAACTTTACACGATAGAGCCCAGCATACAACACAACCATCGCCAACTTTGCAGCAAAACAAAGTCTTTGGAGGATAATATCTTTCATATTTATTTGTAACAATTCAGACTGGATAAATATATACTCTTTTTCTTTCGTGCAGGATTTTATCCACAAGGGTGGTTTTGTCTGCCAAGATTTTAATGAGGCATATCATATCCAGTCTGAATTTCCCATCCCCTTATTGTCTTTTCCAATTCATTATAGGCCACATAGCTGTTATTTGTTATTATGTCGTGACTTGATTTGTAATATGATTTTCCACCGCCATAAGAGAGGTTTCAAATAAATAAATATGGCGATCATGGACGTTCTTGCGGCAATAGCCGCCACGGCCAACCACTTCCTTCCGATCGCCGCCGTTCTCATCAGTTCCTGCCGGAGTCTTCTTCGGCCCTTCCTCCGCTACTATTTGCCGAAAGATTATTCTTTTTTTCCACTCGATCGCAATGACTACCGCGCCACCATCTTTTGTCGCGGTGGTCTCCAGTGCCGCATCGTCAGGCAATATCGCCATTTCCCCGAAGACAGTTTCACGATATAAAGGCATCCCTTTGATATCATTTCTGGACTCTGAGGTTGATGCCCTTGCTGCTCCTTTCAAATATTCACTGGTATGTACTTTCTGGTATGGCCGCCCTTCATTGAAAATTATACGTGAAGTTTTTTAGAAGATAGGTTTCCATCATGATCTACGAATCACTCTTATCGATCAAACGCATATTCTGTTGAATTTTCATAATGAAGCGGACTATTTGCGTTGCTTTTACTGACGTTCATGGCACATTTTTGGCTGTCATATGAGAATAACAAAATGGATAGTTGATTTTGATCCCTCTGCTGATGTCCCCATTGTCCCGATATGGATTGCATTACCTGGGCTCCCAATTCATCTCCATCGTCGTGACGCTTTGTTTGAGATTGTCCGTCCAATCGGATCCCCCCTCAAACTCGATGCTGCTACATCGGATGGGCTATGGCCATCAGTTGCTAGAATCTGTGTTGAGGTCAATGTCTCTCAAGAACTACCACAAAAAATTTATTTGTAGGCAAAGAATAGATTTATCCTGCAAACAGTGACTTATGAGGATCTTCCACTATTTTGTACCTCATGCCGTCGATTAGGGCATGCACCTGGCTCATGTCCCACGAAAGTTGCATCCTCAGTACCTCCCCCATCACCGCCTCCTCCACCTCGTCCAAAAGCTCAGCGGTGGACACCAATAAAGAAAAAACCAATGACTGCTCCGCCAACAGATATTCCATCACCTGAGATGCCAACACAGGAGCTCCAGCTGATAATATTTCGCCTCCTGCTACAATCATTCAACAGGATCCACATAATGACTTGCATGCGGACATCTTTTGTGATGCGCCGGAGCCTCCATTACCAAATGAGTTCGTTGACTTGGGCCACACTTCGAATACTGAACTACCTGCTGATGTTCCAACTGGTGATTTTCCATCTTTCCCAGATGAAGTAGTTTGGCGCATGCAATTAATACCTCCGTCGCTAGATGAGGAGGTCTCGATATCGAGATTGTAGGAACCTGCAGAGGACACCGATTTTATACCTGTTGTTCCTCGTTGAAAACGTCGTGCAAGGAAAGATCTACCCTCTTTGCCTCCATCTACTATATTGACGCGTAGTGCTTCGCACATCTTGCAGGGAAGTGATTCCACTATTTCTCAATGAATATATTAATATGGAATGTCAGAGGCATGCGTGTCTCCCTACCTAGGTCGATTCATTTGATTCGTGACCACCGTTTACATTTACTTGCGCTTATTGAGCCAAAGCACACTCCATCAGTATTAACAGGTTTGGTTTGCGTCTTGGTTTTTCCAGTTGTTATTCTTCTCAGTTGGAACGAATTTGGTTTTTCTGGTGTGATTCAGGGTTTCATTTGCTTACTACGCAGGATCAAGATCAAGTGGTTCACTTCACTCTATTATATCGTCCACTTCAACTAACATTCATTTTGTCGATAGTATATGCAAAGCACACCTCCTCTTTGCGTCGTTCTCTCTGGCAATCTTTATGTCACTTCTCTAGGGCATCCACATTACCCTGGGTGATTGGAGGAGATTTCAATACTTTTCGAACACTTGAGGATCATAGTGGTCGGTCACATCCCCCTCTTGTGGTATTAAAGGACTTTAATGACTGTATTGATTCTTGCTCTCTTATGGCACCACAATATCAAGGATCCGGATTTACTTGGGTTGATGGCAAAGGTCTAGGTCGCATTCGTCATAGATTGGATTGGTTATTTGTCACATCTTCTTTTAGAGATGTGTTTGAAAACATGCAACTAACGCATCTCTCGAGAGTTTTATTGGATCACAAACCCTTATTGTTTGTGTGTCGGATGAGCACGGCTGGAGGCCATCGTTCCTTTCGATTCTTGGACTCATGGTTACCTCATTCATATTTTCACTCCTATATGCAGAATGCTTGGTTGTCGTATCCTACTACTGGAGGTATGTATGGTTTCTATTAAAAATTATTTTCTCTGAAGCGGGGCATTCAGCGGTGGAATAAAGAAATCTTTGGTAATATCTTTACCAATCTTATGCAAGCGAATCTACTCTCACTAGCGCTAAGGCTATTTGGGATGCTGACCCTAATGACGCAACGCGCGAGGCATATCATAGGGCAAAAGCTGAATATCTTCGTGCATCCATATATGAGCTGTATTTTTGGAAACAAAAGGCGAGAGTAAAATGGCTCGAAGAAGGTGATGCTAACACACAATTCACTCTATTGTCAGAGGGCGACGGTCACAATTACGCATACAACAAATTCGAACTTCCAATGGTGAGCAGCGTACCACGCCCACTGAGATTATTGCTGAAGTTGTTTCTTTTTACACTGCTTTATTTGCTAGGGAGGCAACAACTAATCATGCATCCATTCTTTCGCACCTCCCTTGTCTGGTATCGGAGGTAGACAATGCCATGCTCACGCAGTTGCCAATGGAAATAGAGGTAAAGGAAGCAGTGTGGCAGTTAGACCCCCAGAGTGCAGCAGGACCAGATGGGTTTCATGGTAAGTTTTACCGATCATGTTGGCCAGTTATTCATTCTGATGTTGTTAAAGTGGAGCATGAATTTTTTCTTGGCGTTCCACAGCCCTCAGTAATGGCTAGTGCATTGATCACTTTGATTCCAAAGACACAATCTCCTCAGACCTTTAGTGATTTCATCCTTATGTGTCTTACAAATTTTCTGAGTATGGTTTGTACGCGAATCATCGCCACACATTTGAGTAAGCTACTTCCCAAATTGATATCTCCAAAATAGACAGGTTTTTTACCCGGGCATGATATTTCTACCTGAGATGATTCATATGATCGATAAGGGAGGTTCTCAATTATGTTTGAAATTAGACATGATGAAGGCCTTTGATAGAGTAAGCTGGGAGTATCTAGAATTGTTGTTACGACAGTTTGGCTTCTCAAATTTCTTCATTAGGATAATCCTCAATCATTTACGTGCCACAACATTATCATTTTTGATTAATGGTCAGCTTTCGGTGTATTTTCGGCCATATAGAGGTGTCAAGCAAGGTGACCCGTTGTCCCCTTTGCTCTTTATTCTATCTTCTGAGGGTTTCAGCCGAGGCTTAAAATCATTGGTCGAATCTGGTGCGCTACAACCTTTTTGGCTCGGACGAGTTCCATTTGCTATCACACACTTGGCATACGCGGATGACCTGTTGGTGTTCTTGCGTGGTACACAATGGAATTTAAGAAGATTTCATACCTTCTTAATTTTGTATGAAACTGCTTCTGGTCAGAAGGTCAATTTTCAGAAGAGCAGTTTCATTCCCCTTGCCAACACCTCAGCCCAACAACGACGATCTTTTCAGACCATGTTAGGCATGCGGTGTACTGATTTTCCATTTCGATACCTTGGATCTTATCTACATAAAGGAATCAATCGCGCTAGATATTGTACTTCCCTGATACAACATATTGACGACCGCCTGTATGGATGGCACTCTCATCTTCTTTCTTCAGCGGGCCGCCTTGTCTTACTTTGTTCAGTGGTCTCGGCACTTCCTCTACATGTTCTGGCAGCAGGGGGTTTTCCCCAGTCCGTCATCAAAATTATTGAAAGGAAAATGGCATCATTTTACTGGGGACATCGGCACCATTGGGTGGCTTGGTCTACTATTACTGCGCCTATCGAAGAAGGAGGCTTGGGGCTTCGGGATCTTAGCATGTTACAAAAGGCATACCACTGTCGAATTTTGTGATCATATCAACAACATGATACACTTTTGAGTAAGTATATGCATATTAAATATGGCAACAGAGGGGATTATCGGCCTCGCTTACCGGATTCACAAGTTTGGCGACTTATCTGTCACATTCATGTTACCTGCCTGGCTTAGACTACTGGCGATGGTTCTCATCTCACCTGGACGCCCACAAAATTGGGGGAATTTTCTTTGCGATCCGCATATGACATTTGCCGTCCCACACAACCAACATTGCTCTCTGCTAAGTTCATTTGGTTCAAACACCACTCTCCCGCCACTAAGTTGTTACTATGGCGATTTTTCCATTCAGCTTTTCCATTTGAGGACTACATCGGTAAGTACTCTGCTGCTCGTCCCACGTGGTGTCCTTTCTGTAAGCTCGCTTCGGCCACGATGGATCATGTCTTCCTATACTGCAGCAGCATTCGGTCCATCTGGAATTTCTTTGCATCGGAGTTACATGGTTTGTCCCCTATTTCTTTGCATCTTCGGCAGTATATATTATCTTGGTGGTATCGTTCTACTTTTTCGACTCTATTTGGGGTTCTAAAAATAATTGTTCTAGCTATTGTGTTGTCTAACATATGGCGCACCTATGCATCACTGGTATATGGTGAGTAAACCACATTTGCTCCGTCCTCCATTCGGGCTTCCATCCATTATGACATCGAAATATGGATTAAGACGATACATGGCTCCAAACTTGTAGCAAGACCATCACCGCATCTTACATGGATTCCCGATATCCGGCCCCCACGCCCTCAAGTGATTCGTTGGCACGCTCCTCCATCTGGTAGATTAAAATTAAATATTGATGCGGCGGTTGGTAGACATTATACAGCAGGGGGGGCTATTTTGCGTGATCATTTGGGTACCTATGTGGGGGCGATCTCTTTTCGATTACCTCCATGTCCGTCTCTTGTAGCAGAGATACAGGCGGCGATGTTTGGTTTGATATACTTCCTCCCACTTTATCGTTCCATTATTTTAGAGTAAGATTGTGCTCAAATGCTTTCTCGCTTGAGACAACAACATACCGTTTTTGGAAACTACCACTTGAGGTTATTGCAGTCGCTACTTCACCATCACCGGTTGGAACTTACTCATGCTTATAGAGAGGCAAACATGGCTGGTCACTATCTTGCTCAGCATGCAATGCTTGTTCCTCAGACACGATACTATTCACGACATGATCTCCCATCACTAGTTCATGTAATCGTCACTTTAGATCTCTCTTCGGCAAATTTGCATGTTCCTTGAACTTTTCGGTCTTCTATATGGATTGGCATGCTTTATTTTTCTCTGCCTGTACCCTTGCGGGTGCAGGCAGACTCGGTATGATCTGCATTCTATTGGTGATCTTCCTTTCATTATGCTTAATATGCCTGCTTAACTCAGCATCTTATTTCTCATGTGCATGGACGGAGTCACATATCATGCTCGCCTACATCCTTATGCTCGCCCACATCCTTGACGACAACGACATATTCACTGAGATGCAGCCTGGGCACCACGCTCTGGATGATTCACGGCTTGGCTTTTCACCATTTTCTTTTTGTTTCCTTTAGATTGTAATTTCATTCATATTATACTGTAACGCATATCACCGCTCCAAATATATAAATATGTACCCTTTTTCCTTCACCAAGGTTTTATCCACAAGGGTGGTTTTACTTGGCAAGGTTTTAATGGGGCATATCATATATGATGTGGAGGTTGATAATCATCAACTTTATACTTTCGCCATATGTATCCACTATGTAATAAGGTATTCCTCCGCCATAAGTGAGGCCTTATGTTAACAAAATCTTTTCCAAATAAAAAAAAATATAGATACATATATATATATATGTGTATATATATAAAAATGCCGCCTTCTTCTTTCTCTGCGACAACGCCTGGCAGCTGGCCACTTAGGCTACCTCCGCTGGATTTCTCTCTGATTCTAGATTACTATTATTCTGTGCTTCTTTCCGAATGGATGCCGCGACACATCAACCGCCGAAAAAGACCAAGGATCCGACAAAATTAGGGATGCGTTCTTTTGCGTCGTTTTTTTCAAACTCCCCTTCAGCCGCTATCACTCCAAAACCGATCCAAAAATATAAAGGTAGCCCATTGATTTTTTACAGAGGAGGATATTTCAATGTTGGCAGCTCCATTTAGGTTCATATTGTTGGAGACAATCAATCATGTACCAAGACGCAATCGTACAACGTGTGCATATGAAACAGCAAAACAAAATAAATCAAACCCGGGGCGAGTCGAAGACTCTGTCCTTAAGACGTATTGCTCCGGTATACTGTGCCCAACCGGTGTGAGCAATCGTCTCCCAGGATACAACGGGTACCTGTTAAGTTGAGCGGCACTGCTGAACTTGAACTCCTTCGAACGCTAGAGTGTCCTGACTTCTCCCGGACGTAATGCAAGACTCAGATGCTTTGAACTTAGTATTCTATGAAAGCTTAAGAATGTTATGAAAATGCTTGGAGCTTGGTGTATTATGAATGCACCCTTAGCCCTCTTTATATAGGGGAGTCGGTTGGAGAACAAGGTACCGTGACTGTTGGATCAAAACCGAAGTTTGATTTAGACCGTTAGATTAAAACCTCCTATCTAGATTAGGAAGGTTTAATCTCAGCCTTTAGATCGAAGATAGATTAGCAGATTTAAACCTGGAGCGTTAGATGGAAACCATATTCGGTTAAGCGGTTAAGACAGTTTAAATCTCGGCCGTTAGATCAAAGCTGCCTTCCCTGCCACCGTTAGATCACAACAGATTGATCTTATCTTTTGTAGGAGGATAGTGTTTGTTTCAAGTTTGAAACAAAACTGCTTAACCGAAGAGATTCTGCACGCTGTCCGACATCGATCGATCGATGTCACATCGATCGATCGATGTGACCGATCGATGTACTCAGAATCACTTCGAACCCTCTCTGTCCTACTTCGATCGATACATCGATCAATCGAAGTGACATCGATCGATCGAAGTCGTCATTCGATGTAAGACAGAATCGACTGAAGCTCTCTGTCCGACTTCGATCGATGACATCGATCGATCGAAGTGACATCGATCGATCGAAGTCATCGATCGATGTCCGTCAGAAGCTAATTTTGCCACATAGACACATCCAATGTGGTATTCCTCCATAAGGATGACACGTCATCCATCCCCAACGTTTTCCATCTACTTTGAGCATTAATTTCACATTCACACAACATCGTAATTTAGTGCTTCCACATCCTAAAATTAACTACTCGTCACGTAGATAATTAAGGATTCATTAGTTTTCGATTATCATTATCGGAAACTCATTAAGCTCAAAGCACGTTGCAACATTCATCAATGGGCCAAAGCCCAAATCTTCCAATCTCCAACGATAGGCCAACGCCCAAACCTTTAATTCTCCAACAATCTCCCACATGAATGGAAATTAATGCAAATGCATATGCAGACTCTAAGGAGAAGTCAGACAAGAAAATATTGCATCAGAAGAGGTAGCTTCTGGCTTTGAACCTTTCATATTGATGTACCATCGGATTCACTCGGCTAAATAGTGACTTGATGTCTTGAACTAGTCAGCCTTTGTTGTGAACCAAGACAACGATACTCACACAATATTTCCTTTAACACCCTTTTGGTTCTCATGGTTGTGTTCGTTTTGGCCATGAACAACCTGGTTTCAGAAAGCGTTTTAGAGAAATCTTGCCTCCCAAACTTTCTCATAGAAGCGGCCCCACTTCACACTTACATAGGTGATTCCTATCAAGAGTATTCTGCCATACTCCACTTGACGCATCAAGATATAGGACATCATTAAAAGCCTTAGCTTACCCTACAATTCTCTGCAGACAGCACTTTTATCAGACGGAATGAGTAAGTGCTAATTGAATCTTCATAACTTAGTTGTCCCATTGAACCAAGATTCTGGGATCTCCAGTCAACAAGGTTGGGTTGCCATTACAAAGATTCATGCATTATGGGCTTCAGTCCCATTCCGTTTGTCAACCTTGACATCTGATCTCTAGGCAAACCTTTTGTAAGCGGATCCGCAAGATTCTCCATTGATTTTATATAATCAATGGAAATCACGCCATTAGAGATCAACTGTTTAATGGTGTTATGTCTTCGACGTATGTGTCGTGACGTACCATTATAGATGCTGCTTTGAGCACGTCCTATAGCTGACTGACTATCACAGTATATGCTAATAGGAGCGATCGGCTTAGGCCAGCACGGAATATCTTCCAAGAAATTCCGAAGCCACTCAGCCTCTTCCCCAGCTTTGTCCAATGATATGAACTCAGTTTCCATAGTGGACCGAGCTATACAAGTTTGTTTCGTGGATTTCCACGACACAGCAGCACCACCAATAGTGAACACGTACCCACTGGTGGACTTCGAGTCCTTATTGTCTGATATCCAATTCGCATCGCAGCATCCTTCTAATACTGCTGGATATCTCGTGTAATGTAATCCAAGATTCATGGTGTATTTCAAATACCTCATCACTCTGTTAAGAGCTTTCCAATGATCATCACTTGGATTACTGGTAAACCTGCTCAACTTGTTTACTGAACAAGCTAAGTCTGGTCTTGTACAATTTGTTATGTACATCAGACTCCCGATTACCTGAGAATATTTCAACTGGGCAACAAGTTCGCCTCGAGTTTTCCTTAAGTGCACACTTAAGTCGAGCGGGGTCTTTACCGGTTTCACATCATCCATATTGAACCATTTCAGAACTGATTAAATATAGTGTGTTTGTGACAGTATGAGTCCCTCAGTCACACTAGAAATCTTAATTCCTAGAATAACATTGGCAACTCCCATGTCCTTCATATCGAAGTTCCTCGTCAACATCTTCTTTGTGGTTAAGATTATGTCCCGAGTACTTCCCCTGATTAGCATGTCATCTACATAGAGACACACTATCACGTATGCACTCTGTGTGCTCTTAATGTAGACACACTTGTCACACTCGTTGATCTTGAAACCGTTAGCTAACAAAGCTTGATCAAACTTCAAGTGCCACTGCTTAGGCGCTTGTTTAAGTCCATACAAGGATTTAACGAGTCTACAAACTTTAGACTCTTGTCCTGGAACCACAAACCCTTCGGGTTGTTCCATATAGATTTTTTCATCCAACTCACCATTCAGAAATACAGTCTTTACATCCATCTGATGGATTTCCAGGTTATAGACTGCAGCAATTGCAACTAGCACCCTTATAGAAGTGATCCTAGTCACTGGTGAGTAGGTGTCAAAAAAGTCAAAGCCTTCCTTTTGCCGATAGCCTTTAGCTACCAACCTGGCTTTATACTATTCAATAGACCCATCCTCTTTCAGTTTCTTCTTGAAAACCCACTTACAACCAAGTTGTTTACTTCCAGGTGGAAGATCAACCAACTCCCAAGTGTGATTTTGAAGAATCGAGTCTATCTCACTGTCAACTGCTTCTTTCCAGAACGGAGCTTTTGGAGTTGACATAGCCTCGGAAAAGTTCCTCGGCTCCTTTTCTACCATATAGGTTAGAAAATCCGGTCCAAACGAAGTTGGCATTCTGGCACGCTTGCTTTGACGAAGCTCCTCATCTCCTTGAAGAGTCACCTCATGCAATCGCTTACTACATCTTGTCTCTTCTTGAATTTTGTCTTTCCTTGGAAAGACATCTTCTAAGAACACTGCATTCCTTGACTCCATGACAACGTTTTCATGTATGTCAGGAATATCTGACTTGTGCACCAAGAACCGATATGCACTACTCTTAGTTGCATAACCGATGAATATGCAATCAACCGTTTTAGGCCCAATTTTCACCTGTCTTGGCTTAGGTACAGCAACCTTCGCCAGACACCCCCACACTTTCAAGTATTTGTAACTAGGCTTGTGGCCTTTCCAAAGCTCGAAAGGGGTTACATCCATCTTCTTAGATGGAATTCTGTTTAAAATGACGTTGGCTGAGAGGATTGCTTCCCCCCACAAGTTCTGAGGTAAACCCGAACTTATCAACATAGCATTCATCATCTCTTTTAGAGTACGGTTCTTGTGTTCAGCAATACCATTCGATTGAGGTGAATATGGTGCATTCGTTTGATGAATAATGCCATGTTCTGAACAGAATTCATTAAACGGTGTATCATATTCGCCACCTCTATCACTACGAATTGCTTTAATTCGTTTGCTAAGTTGATTCTCAACTTCATTTTTATAATCCTTGAAAGCATCAATGGCCTCGTCTTTGCTGCTTAGCAAATATACATAACAGTATCGTGTGCAATCGTCGATAAAAGTTACAAAATACTTTTTACCACCTCTCGTTTGCACAAATTTTAAATCACACACATCGGTATGAATTAAATTCAAAGGTTCAGTGCTCCTTTCTATTGAAGGAAATGGCGCCTTTGCCATCTTCGCTTCAACACATATTTGACATTTTCCTTTATTATTAAAGTCCAGTTTGGGAATAAGTCAAGATTACTCATACGTTGTACTGACTTGTAATTAACATGTCCCAAACGAAAATGCCATAAACAAGAAGACTCAAGCATGTAAGCAGAAGAGGAAGCAATTTTATTAGCCTCTGCGGGCAAATCTCTTTTGGGTACAATAGTGATGACATTCAATTTAAACATCCTATTCGACAAGTACCCCTTCCCCAAATACATGCCATTTTTCGAAAGAATAACTTTTATTGACTCTAACACTAGTCTAAAACCATGCATGACTAGAAGAGATCCAGATAATAAATTCTTCCGAATATCAGGGACGTGCAGCACATTCTGCAAAGTCAGATGCTTCCCTGATGTGAGCTTCAGAACAACTTTGCCCTCGCCTTCGATCTTCGAGGAGGCCGAGTTTCCCATGTAAAGTTGCTCATTGTTCCCGGGCTGGTACTCCATGAACATCTCTCTGCTGGAGCAAACATGTCTAGTGGCGCCAGTATCAAGCCACCATTCGCGTACGTTCCCCACAGCATTGCACTCTGAGACTACCGCACAGAGATTCAGATCATCCAATGCATCGACTATGTTTGCCTTTGCCTTGGATTGCTTCTTCTTGGGCTTTCTGCACTCATTGCTGACATGCCCTTGAATGCCACAGTCGTAGCATTTCCCGGTGAACTTCTTGGCGATCTGCTTGCCTTTCTTGTTCACCCCGAGTTGGCTTTTCTTTTTCTTGCCTCTGCAACATGGGCCTTAGCCTGACCAGAGCTAGATTGTGGTGCTCTTTCAGATCTACGATTGTCCTCCTTAATGCGGAGTCGAACAATTAGATCTTCCAATGTCATCTCCTTTCTCTTGTGTTTGAGATAGCTTCTGAATTCCCTCAACGAAAGAGGTAGCTTCTCAATCACTGCTGCCACGACGAAAGATTCACTGAGCAACATGCCCTCCTCTTCCATCTCGGCAACCAACGTCTGAAGTTCCTCAACTTGAGAAACAACAGTGCGAGAATCAGACATTTTGAAATCCAGGAATTTGCCGACAATAAATTTCTTAGTGCCGGCATCTTCCGTACGATATTTCTTTTCCAAAGCCTGCCACAAAGACTTTGCGGTCTTGTACGTACAATACAAACCATACAAGGAGTTGTCCAAACAACTCAGAATATGGCTCAAACAAACATAATTGTTGAAGTTCCAACCTTCAACAAAATGTTGGTTTTGCATATTCTGGGCTTGGTCCTCCAACGGATCCACCATAGGCGGGTCCTCAGTCAGAAAGTTTGCCAATCCCACAGCAGTTAAGAAGAACAGCATCTTCTGCTGCCAACGCTTGAAGAAGCTCCCACTGAACTTCTCCGGTTTCTCCACTTGGGCCACTACAGGACCCTGCGTAGGAGGAGCATGTCTTGGCACCCCAGCAGTTGGTGCCATTGGAGCAGAGCTCTGAATGTCTGCACCATGAACCGAGCCTGAGCTTGCGTTCTCCATCAGATTACTGTTCAGTTGATCAAAACAAATAGATCAGAACAGAATCAGATTTAAGAAAGGAGTAGAAGTAGACTGCAAATCAGTACGAAACTGCTTTTGCGCAAATTAAAAACGGTACAGAAATTAATTGAATTGAAATACGTCTTAAGATTGTTGGAGACAATCAATCCTGTACCAAGACGCAGTCGTACAACGTGTGCATATGAAACAGCAAAACAAAATAAATCAAACCCGGGGCGAGTCGAAGACTCTGTCCTTAAGACGTATTGCTCCGGTATACTGTTCCCAACCGGTGTGAGCAATCGTCTCCCAGGATACAACGGGTACCTGTTCAGTTGAGCGGCACTGCTGAACTTGAACTCCTTCGAATGCTAGAGTGTCCTAAGTTCTCCCGGATGTAATGCAAGACTCAGATGCTACGAACTTAGTATGCTATGAAAGCTTAAGAATGTTATGAAAATGATTGGAACTTGGTGTATTATGAATGCACCCTTAGCCCTCTTTATATAGGGGAGTCGGTTGGAGAACAAGGTACCGTGACCGTTGGATCAAAACCGAAGTTTGATTTAGACCGTTAGATTAAAACCTCCTATCTAGATTAGGAAGGTTTAATCTCATCCTTTAGATCGAAGATAGATTAGCAGGTTTAAACCTGGAGCGTTAGATGGAAACCATATTCGGTTAAGCGGTTAAGACAGTTTAAATCTCGGCCGTTAGATCAAAGCTGCCTTCCCTGCCACCGTTAGATCACAACAGATTGACCTTATCTTTTGTAGGAGGATAGTGTTTGTTTCATGTTTGAAACAGAACTGCATAACCGAAGAGATTCTGCACGCTGTCTGACATCGATCGATCGATGTACTCAGAATCACTTCGAACCCTCTCTGTCCTACTTCGATCGATACATCGATCGATCGAAGTGACATCGATCGATCGAAGTGATCGTTCGATGTAAGACAGAATTGACTGAAGCTCTCTGTCCGACTTCGATCGATGACATCGATCGATCGAAGTGACATCGATCGATCGAAGTCATCGATCGATGTCCGTCAGAAGCTAATTCTGCCACATGGACACATCCAATGTGGTTTTCCTCCATAAGGATGACACGTCATCCATCCCCAACGTTTTCCATCTACTTTGAGCATTTATTTTACATTCACACAACATCGTAATTGAGTGCTTCCACATCCTAAAATTAACTACTCGTCACGTAGATAATTAAGGATTCATTAGTTTTCGATTATCATTATCGGAAACTCATTAAGCTCAAAGCACGTTGCAACATTCATCAATGGGCCAAAGCACAAATCTTCCAATCTCCAACGATGGGCCAAAGCCCAAACCTTTAATTCTCCAACACATATTGGTGGGGACCTTCTGGTATGGTCGCCCATCGATCACCATCATTCGCTCTACCCTAGATCACAACGTTTTTGTTGGCCCGGTATGCGTTGGATTACCTGATTCTACACATGTACTGCTACATTTCAAGCAGGAATCAGATTACTTGCGATGTTTTGTGCGGCAAAGCTGGATTATAGCAGACAAGTATATGTGGGTTACAAAATGGACACCAGAGTATGATCCAAAGGTAGATATGTCGATCGTTCATATTTGGATTACATTACCAGGATTGCCAATATATATTAACCAAAAAAGAGGCTCTTTTTTGAATTGGCCGCATGCTGGGCACGTCAATGGAATTAGATGTAGCCACGGATGAGGTGATTCGTCTGTCAATGGCAAGGCTATGCGTTGAAGTGGATATATCATAGGATCTTCTGAATCGTCTTTATATTCATGTTGCTAATCATGTTATTTCTCAGTCGGTTATCTATGAGGGCTTTCCACTATACTGTTCATCCTGCTGTCGTCTCGGAGACAAGGCTGGCATATGCGGAAAATCAGAACAAATGGACAGGCCGCCTCGTGAAGGAGAGATTTTGAAGAAGCAAACTCATCGTACAGATAAGGAACATTCTCAGCATTGCACTCCTAAAAAAGACAATGCAAGACCTTGCTGGAATGCATCATGTACATCAATTGTCTATGACGGAGATCCAACAATCGGAGATGCCATCCCCAGATATGCATCCGTCATCAGTTTCCTATGCTCAAGATGTTTAACGCTTGAAAGGTATTGATGATAGCTTATTAAGTGAGTTGCCTGCTAATCCAGTATCTTTCTCATTATTAGATGGTGAAATACAGATTGAACGTCACCATGCACGGTATCATGAAGAACCTTTGGATGACATGCTTGCCAACTACTTTTATGATTTAGTCCTGGGTGCTTGCTTGCAAGAATCAGTCCCTGATATTGCCATCTTTCAAGAACCACCTTCCACACCACCGGTGATAGGCATTGAGGGGAAATTTCACATGCCTGCAAAATTATTAAGGCGACAAAATAAACAGCCACAGACGTTCTCACCGCCATTTACACAGTCACGGGCAATGCTCTTGAATTGAATTGATGTCTTATCATCTCAATGAAGATTATCTTATGGAATGTTAGAGGTATTCACACCTTAGTTGCTCGGTTATCGTCCTTAATTCGTCGTTACAGTTTGCATATTCTGGTTGTCATTGAGCTCAAGTCTCGACCATCAACTTTGGTTTCTTATCGTCTCAAGTTTGGTTTTCCACGGGCAATGTCAGTTTGCAATGATAATGTATGGATATTGTGGACACAATTTGTATTTCTGTTGGAGAGCGAACGTACTGGCACACAAAGTCATTCGCTTCGTCTAAAATGGCTGCCAACGGGTGATTTGTTTTGGTTCACCGTGGTTTATGGACTTCACTCTATTATAGCACGTAGACCTTTACGGGATGACCATATCTCTTTTTATAGCACTCTGCAGATTCCGTGGCTTGTGTGAGGGGATTTCAATACCTTTCTATCACTTGATGAAAATAAGAGAAGGTCGTCACCAACCATTCGCTCCTTAAAGGATTTTAATGACTTTATCTCATCCTGTTACCTCCAGTCGATAAATTATCAAGGTTTTCACCTTTTACATGGTGTAATGGGGTCAGATTAAGGCGTGCATGGAGAAGATTGGATCGATTTATCTGTTCACAGGATTTCTTTGACCTATTTTCACCAATACACTACCAACGTCTTAACGGGTCTACTTCTGATCACTCACTTCTCTTTTTATCATGTTCAATGGAAGAATCGCAGAGATCTGCAGCATTTTGGTATCTAGATTCTTTGACTACGCATCTTGACTTTGTTAGTTTCATCCATCATCACTGGCAGTCTTTTACGACAATGGGAGAATATGGGGATTTTATGACAAACTGCGCAGGTTCAAGATTCTTTTACAGCAATGTAACAAAGATGTCTTTGGAAACATATTTGATGTTGTGGTGGCAGCTAAAAGTGAGGTTACCGTGCGATAGCGAGAGTTTGATGAGGCTCCTTCAAATCAAACTCGGTCTGAATATCATCGTAGTATTGCTGAATTATGTCTGAGCAATCTCAAATATTACTATTTTGGAAACATAAAGCAAATGTAAAATGGTTGAAGGAAGGAGATGCAAATACTAAATTCTACCATCAAACACTTAAGGATATGTGTAGACGTCAATCTATACGCTGAATAATTTGAGAGAATGGAATTGAATGTGAGTCGCCACATGACATTGAAATGGAAGAAGTTCAATACTATCAGTCTCTATTCTCCGCAAGCAACACTTCTCAGCATGACACCATTCTTAAGTATATTCCAACTTTAGTAACGGCCGAGGATAATCAAATCCTCATGGCTATGCCAACACTACCGGAAGTCAAACAAGCAGTATGGGATCTCAGCCCATCAAGTGCGCAGGCCCTCATGGATTCCCTGGTACATTCTACCGTCATTTCTGGCATGATATCTCGATGGATGTTCTAAAAGCAATACAAGTGTTTTTCTTGGGGGTTTATCCACCACACAGTGCACTGGCAACACTTATTACACTTATCCCTAAGGTGGCTAATCCACAATCTTTTTTGGAGTTTCGGCCAATATGTCTCACCAACTTTTTGTCAAGTGATTACTCGATTATTAGCTACATGTTTTTCAACTTTTTTACCCAGATTAATTTCTCTGAAGCAGGCAGGCTTTATAAAAGGAAGAAATATTACAGAGCAGATACTACTAGCACAAGAAATGGTGCACGCTTTAGATCGGCCATCGCACGGAGGACAGGTGATTGTTAAATTAGACATGGCCAAAGCCTTTGACAGAGTTTGCTAGAATTATCTTAGTCAACTCTTGATTCGAATGGGATTTCATCAACGGTTGGTGCCAATAATATTAAACAATTTGTCTGCCACTCGTTATTCTGTATTAATAAATAGAAAACCAACTGGCTATTTTTCGGTATCTCTTGGGGTAAAGCAGGGTGATCCATTGTCTCCGTAATTTTTTATTTTAACCTCAGAAGGCTTCACGTGCGGCATTAAGGAATTGATGGTGGCAAGGTATGTTCATGGGTTTTAGGCATGTCGGATGCCTCAGATTTCACACCTAGGATTTGCTGATGATCTTTTTTTATTCCTCAATAGCTCCTCCCAAAACTTGAAACGATTCAAACTCTTTCTGTATTCCTATCAGCAGGCGTCGGATGAGCTCGTCAATTATCATAAAAGTCAAGTCGTTGCAAGTTTGGGAGTACCCAACTCACCGATTCTTTAATAACTAAGGATGAGATTGTCTACTTTGCCAACTAAATATCTTGGCTCGTTTCTTTATAAAGGTGTCAACTGAGCTGCATACTGTGTACCATTGCTTTCACACTTTGATTCTAATCTTAACTCCTCGTCCTCAAAAATTTTGTCTTCGGCTGGCCAAATAGTATTGCTCCGACAAGTCTTATGTTCCATACCTCTTCATATTATTGCTAGTTCAAGAATTTTGAAGAGTGTCTTACATGTTTTGAATCGTAAGATGTCTCATTTTCTTTAGAATGGCTGCCATCACTGGAAAACCTGGGGGCAAGTTTGCCGCCCCATAGAAGAAGGCGGTTTGGGTATTCGTGACCTCATACACGTGCAACAGGCATATGATTGTCTTCTATGGTGGAGGTGTCATCAGTCTGACTCGTTATGAGCATCCTTTGGCATAGCTAAGTATGGACGAAGAGATCATGTGTATGAACATATCTATGACTCATCAATTTGGAAACGACTATGCAGAGTTTATGACTATATGCATGTTCATGTTAAGTATATTTCAGATGGACTTGATTGGTCAGCAGACAAGGCAGGACAATTTACACTTAAATCAGCATATCACCTGCTTTCCTTAGAATACCCCTCCTTTTATTGTCCTCGATATATTTGGTGGTCTGGCTCACCTCTGCTAAGAAAAACATTTCTTTGGAAATTATGGATGAGATCTTTGTCGCTGGCAGATAATCTCCGAGCGTGGAAAAAAATATTTCCATCTCAATGTGCTTTTTGCAAGTGCCACTCAGAAATGCAATATCATCTTTTCTTACATTGTACATCAATCAAGCCACTCTGGCAAGAACTCTCCATCTTGTTATCGGGACCAGCACCAAGGGAATCCAACATCCGCGCCCATTTAATATGCTGGTGCAGGATTTCCTCATCCACCTCAATGATTGGCCAGTTACGGGTTGTAGCTCCGTCTTTAGCAACCTGGGTGACATGGAAGGAATATACATCAATAAATTTTTGGAGAAAATGAGTTTTCATATAGGCGGTTATTTAAGCAGGTACGAGATCACATTTATACTTGGTGTGCCTTCACGAAAGGTAGAAAGTTCTCTTGTTCTCTCCCCCATTTGATATCTAGATCTTTCTCTCTGCCCTTGAAGACGCGTCGTCCGCATGTGGTCCGTTGGGAGTGTCTATCCTCAGGGAAATCAAAATTAAATATAAATATAGTTGAGGGATGTTTAAGCTCAACGGATGGAGCAGTATTGTGTAACGCGCAAGGAGAATTTCTTTTGGCCATCTGTTTTACTTTGCTAGCAACAACACCATTACGTGTGAAACGAATGGCGGTGTTTTATGCCTTAGTCTGTTAATAATAGAGATGGATTGTCGTATGCTCCTCACTTATCTCCAGTATAACTCTAGGACTACGGTCTCCTTTGGAATGGATGTCCAGCGTGCAGCTACTTTTCAGGGTCAAAACGGATCTTCTTTACACTGTTGCTTGCGAGAAGCAAATACAATAGCATATACGTTAGCCAGACATGGCTTTCATGCAATGGGAGTGATTGTTTATTCTTCTTTTGCTACACTGCCATGTGAAGTACGTGCACCAAATCTGCGACTTTAATTTTAGGCCTCCCAAAGGTTTGGCGCTCTCTTTTTCTTGTTGCCTATGTTATGAATTAGCACAGGCAACGTTGGTATGTGGGACTTCCCTATATAACTTGCCTGCTTTACTCTGTCTCCAATATTATTCCAACAGTCAGGATAACTATGTTTCTCTACATGTCATTGTTGTGGGATGTGGTTGCTACACTGCGAGATGCAATAATTCTTCCACGGATGCATGAAAGCTTATGTCTCCAAATGGGTTGGCATCATACATCAATGGTTGGCTATGTCATATCCTGGTTAAGGCAATGTAGGTATGTCTTCCTCTTTTTCTAATGTCTGTGTTATACACTTTCCACTAATAACTGCGCTATCAAGATAACAACATCTCTTAATCCTACGTTTGCTATGGATACTACTCCACCGCATCGGAGAATCAAGGGGCTCCACCAACCATTGTGGCCTCCGTTCATTGGCACTCGCACTTGCGAAGTCTCCCATTGGGGTTGGCGCATACTTTTGGATGGTTTCCTTGGTCATTTTTTGACCAAGGTGACGTGGGTACGTGACATATTCTACTTCACATCTTTTACTTGCATATTATTTTCCATTTGCTGTTCTTTGACCTATTTTTTGGGTTACTTGAGCTGCATGGGGCTGTTTCGATCATCAACATCGCTGACTTCAGATCAACTTGAGACGAATTACAAGCTAGTCATATTTTCTTTATTTTATTTCAGCTCTCTTGTACTTATTTTACTTTTTTGATTTGCTCACGAATAATGCATCAATTTCTTTTATTTTGGGAGAGTCTCCCGTCGTCATAGGCTCACATGTAACCACGGTATCCCATGCCACAAGTGAGGGTATATTAAATTAATAAAATTCTTGACGGTATTGCCCGTCCTTTACTAATTTATATATATATATATATATATATATATATATATATTAATGGAAGAAACATTTTATTAGAATAAGCCCTCACTTATGGTGGAGAAAAACTATATTACATATATGGTTCGTCATACGGGAAAAAGCGAATGATGTGACGTAATGATTGTCAGTCATATATGATATGCCGCAATAAAACATTTCCAAGTAAAACCACCCTTGTGGATAAAACATTGGCGAAGGAAAAAAGCATACATATTCATATAATCGGAGTGTTGATCCTGTACAATTCGCACTGAATAATTTAACTGAAGTAAAATATGCATAATATGTGCCATACAATCTGATAGAAATTGTCCGATCATCCCACTTTCGAGTATCAAATATGTAGACCTAGCCACCGTCTGACTGACTGAAGGTAGAAACTCTTCCAACATCTTTACAAGAAAATCCTACGTCCTTCTGTGCTTGCTGCAAAAGATGGTTCCATGCATTGCCAACAGAATCCGTGCATGCCATATAAAATAGTCGGTTAATACGGTAAAAGAGATATGTAAGAAGAGCGGCAAGATTTTCATGAACACACAAACATTGCCTGCATTCATAGGGAATATAGACAACGACGAGACAGCCACGCCCCTGATATTCATACGTTTCATCTCAAGCATTATGCTGCCATCCATTTTATCCTCAAGCGAGATAGAACAAAAATTGTTATTGTCCATATGATAAGAGAGATAGAGTGTGGCAGAGAAATGAAAATAGTAAGTTCAAAGAAAACATACCCATGTTGCCTATGTCAATGTGACATAGGCAACAGACGCCGAGACACGCCAACCCACTAGGAGACATCAAAACCGCAAGTATGGGACCAAAGAGTCCAAAATAATTGCTCCACAAACTTCACATGGCAAGGATGATAATGATGGGTAGATGGTTACTCCTGCCGATCTTAACCTATGCTGAGAGAGTGCATGCGCCGCAGTGTTGGCCTCTCGTGGAGAATAAGATAGCGATGATGAATTTAAGCATAAAAACTGTATTGTACGTCGCAAGTGAGAAGCATAAGGTCCTGTGAAATAGTCCGGAGCCGATAAGTGATGCAGTAACATTTGACAATCAGTTTCGAGGATGACATGGGTGTATTCCCTTGAATAATAGATTAGTGCATATTGAAGTGCCATACGTTCTACTTTCAAAGGTGTCATAGCAAGCAAATAAAACATAGATGGCAGAAATGAGATCCCCATTATGATTACGCAGCACCGCAGCTGCGGCCACTATTGAGCTGTCCACCGTTGCATCAACATTTAGTTTTAATTTACCTATTGGCAGGAGCTCCCAACGGACCACTTTTGGTCTATTTGTCCAAACAGCTGGTGAGAAGAGAGTCGTGTCAAGTGTGGTATGTGACAAGCATAGTTACGACCCTACGCCGTTGCACACCAAGTAAATATATGCTCCTGAGCTCTCTCATAAAGTCTTTTATAAGAAAAAATATCTTCCCCAAATCTGATAGTCGTATACTCTTTCCAGATAACCCATAGCGCCAAGGAAGGAACAACAACACGCAATTGACCCAGCATTGTATATGGCGAGGAAGCGCACCACCATCAGGTCAGAATTCCATGAACTATAGAGTGATTTGTCATTGGTCCAGAAAATATGATTGAGGTCTCCTACCATAGAGGCTTTATTGACTAGCAACCAAGAAAAGTGTGATCTAAGTGATCCGAATGCATTTTGCAGAAGACACACTGTGTAGGAAATATATTTTGCCACATTTGTAAATTTTCTGACAGAGGCAATGAGCGCATCCATAATCTCCAAAGAAATAGACGTCCACCAAAAGGCAAGCTAGGCCACCAAACATTTCTATAATGATCAAAATGAATAGAGGTCGAAACAAGCAGCTTATAGGCCAATTTGATAGAAAATTGTCCTGAGGCTTCAGCCATCCAGTAATATCCATCGTGAGTAAGACTCACACGAGGAAGCATATAGGCATTAATCTGACAAAGACGCTTCCAAGTAGCGGAATACATTGTTGGCCGTTGTCCATATTTTGCCCGACTGTACAATGCCATAGAGATGAGTGATGATATTTCAACCACAATAGACAATCATAGGCCTGTTGAATATATGTTAGACTGCGAATGTCTAAACCGCCATTCTCCTTAGGTCCACAAACACTTCCCCAGGACCTCTAATGATGACTACCATTCCATAAAAATTGTGACATTTTCTGATTTAAAATATCCACTACTCTCTTTGGCAATCTTGAACTTGATGCAATGTGTAGCGGAATAGAACATAAGACATGGCGAATCAATATCACACGGCAAGCCATAGAATGTAATTTAGAGTTCCAAGCATTAAGTGTGGAATCAAAATGAGAAATTAAAGACGTACAATAAGCTGCACAATTGATACCTTTATACAAAAAGGATCCAAGATATTTAATAGGCAAAGAAGTAAGTAGTATACCTAGCGTGTTTGAAACTCAGGTCCCAGATACACCGGCACCGACATCCTCCTGACTTTTTTGAAGGTTTACCAACTGTCCCGATGCCTGCTGATATGTTTCCAAGAATTAGCAAAAAGCTGCAGGTTTCGAATTGAGCAATTTAAGAAAATTACAAGGTCATCTGCAAATCGCAAATGAGATATCCTAGGCACTCTGCCTTCTTGAAAACCATGGAGAACCCCATCCGCAATAAAAGCATTCAGGCCGCGAGAAAATCCTTCAGAAGCGAGAATAAATAAAAGAGACGATAGAGGATCATCTTGTTAACACTGCGCCTCACAACAAAAAATTCGGCAGGTTTCCTATTAATTAAAATGGAACATCGAGTGGCCTCCAAGTTGTTCATAATAAATCGCACTATTCGGGAATGAAATCCAAATTTCATTAGCAGCTTCTCTAAATATGTCCAGCATACTCTATCAAAAGCCTTTGCGTTGTCTAATTTGAGAATAACATGTCCACCACAAGTTGGCCTATCGATAACATGAACCATTTCCTGAGCCAGGAGAATTTTCTCCTAATATCGCTTCCCTTCATGAATCTTATCTGTTCTGAGGATATTAGCGTTTGCAATAGGAGTGAAAGTCTTGTAGCTAGCAGTCGAGTAATAACCTTGGCTAAGAAATTAGTCAGGAAAATAAGACGATGTTCCGAAATACTTGTAGGGTTTGTCACTTTAGGTATAAGGGTAATAAGGGTCGCAGCCACTTGACCGGGTGGTGGAATGCCTATAAAAAAACTCTTGGACTGCTTTATGAACATCTGTAGATATTTTCTGCCAAAAATGACGATAGATGGATCCTGGAATGCCATCTGGACTAGCTATGTTTGTGGGACTCAGATCCCAAATTGCCTACTTGACAACCTATAATTCAGGCATAGCGAGTAAGGAGTGATTATCATCATCAGAAACTAGTTGTGGGATGTGCTGTAAAATAAAAGTATGATTGTCGATATGCGCCCCTGTAAATAATGTCTGAAAGTAATGAATCGCCTCAGTTTCAATATCCTACTAATTATCACACCCTACACCATCCTCACGTATGATCTGCTTAATTGATTGTCTTCGACGCCTCTCTTTGACGATTTAATGAAAGAGCCGTGTGTTTGCGTCACCCTCTCGCATCCATTTCACATTTGCCTTTTGTTTCTAAGAGGACAATGCTCGAGATTGCGCAAGGTGCAATTTTGACTTACTCAAATGATAAGCCATTCTTGTATTCCCATTCACACCTGGTGGCCTCAGTTTCGGCAAGCGCTACAGCATCAAAAATATTCCCAAAATATCCTTATTCCACTAACGTAATTGCGCCTTCAATTGATTTAAATTTTCATAAAAGCCTCTCGTTCCCCCTACAGTAGGATAAGATCACTAGTTACATGCCACAAAACTATCGAAATCTGGATGCGATGTCAAGACATCTAAGTATTGAAAAGAAGATGGCCTATGAGACATTGTCGGCGAACAATCCAGAAAAATATGCGAGTGATCCAAGGTGGCACGATTCAGATGCTGAGATTGGACAATTTCAAATAAACCAAAAAATGCAGAAGTGCATAGATAGCGATCAATGCGATGCCACACTCGGCCCAAGCCGCAGCCATCACTCTATGTATATGGAGATCCCTGAAAATTGATTGATTGCAGAGAGCAGGTAGAAATAAACTCTTCGAAATCCTATAATATGCAAAGTGATGGAGATGAATGTCCTTTATGCTTATCAAGAGTCAGAAAGGTGTTAAAATCTCCTCCAAGAAGCCAAGGTAAATCTAATGAAGCGTGAAATGAAACAAGATCCTCCCATAACGGATCCCTTGCAATAATAGAGTGAAGGACATAAACCATTGTACACCAAAAAGATTCACCTGTGGGTAACCAACGAAGCCGCAATGAATAATTCTACACTCTCGGGCGTTGATTCTCCAGTTGAAAGAACGAATCCCTCCAGAATATCTAAATGCTATCACGATTCATAGACATGGCTTGAGGAAAGCAAAGCTTTAGGTGATAAGACACCAATGAAGAAGTCCGAACCTTAGGCTCAAAAACCACAAGAAGCTGTAAATGATTTCGTTGAACTAATGACACTAATCGATCCAAGGAGGTGCGAATACATTTAACATTCCAAATAACCATCGCGTAAACGATAGGGAATTCAGCTCTGTTGTTCGACAGTGACGTCGCAATAGTCTAGGTGGCACCTGATGTTGATCGTCATTCCCTGAAGATGACGGTGTTGCATAATGGTTGATGGAAGTATTATTAATCTCCCGATGATGTCCATCAATAACAATTGCTTGGATAAAATCATTAAAATTATTAGTGAAAATTGCCTCTACAGCATCATTAGATAAAGGATCACGGTAGCAAGCTTCCTCATCACCATCTGAAAGAGAGCAAACATTAGGGTTAGCAGGCAAATCAAGCAATATGTTGTCGTCAATTCCCTTTAATCTGGTTAAATCCTGTGTATCCAAAACAACATTAGGTACCATAACTGGAGCATGCAAAACCAATGGAATGGAAATATCATGCTCATCCTCAATTCCATTGCTGGGCTAATGCTTGATATTTTCGGAAAGCGATTGAGGTTCTGTCGGAATTTTTTTGGGGTCCATCTTAGGGGTCGCTCCTTGTTACCATGGCTTGTCGTAGGTTTCACCTGCGGTTTAGCAGTTGGCTGAGCTTCTGGCTCATCCTTACCAGAAGATATAGCTTTATTACTAAGCGGCAAACAATTAGTACAGTACATTGGCAAATTCTTATGCATAACATTTTCCAAAATACAACGACTAGAAGCTTGTATAAAAATACGTGCAGGCAGCACTTGAGACACATCAAGGTCGATACATAAACGCGCTGCTGATGGACACAAATTCTCAGCTGTGGCCAAGTCCACCTTCATTGGCGTGCCTAACATAGGACCAATCTAAAATAAAGCATCGCGTTGGTGGAAATGAATTGGAAGCTCTTGAAGAGAAATCTAAACCTGTACAATCGGAACATCAAGTTTAGGATCATATTCAAGGGTCCATTTGGTGAACATCATATATTTACCGGTAATAGTCCAACTTTGTCGTGCAAAACAACGTAAATAATCTTGAACCTATGCAAAATTCAGCAAAATATGATTTGTATCGAGAAGGCCAATACGTACCGTGCCGATGAACCTAATACGATCAATAGTGGCGCGAATAGTGGCAAGGGGAGGGCGTCCATACCAGGAAGTGCCTACCAAGGAAATCTTGTATGGCTCCACCAACCTGGTAATCTCTTCATCCGTGAAAGCAATTATGGGACTACACTTGTATTTCTGTATTGGCTTTGAGGGAATGGTTGAAAAAGACAAAATCTTGAATAAGGGTGCAAAAGATCGAGATTGTTGCTGAGGCGGCAGTGAAATTGGTTTGGCCATCGTAGCGATCACAGAATTCGGCAAGAAGAAAAGGCAAAAAATTGCTAAAAGAAAAGAATTGGAAACTGAAATCGATCATAATGGAAATGCGGAATTGGTTCAATGGCTGCCTGGATCGCAAAAGTTGCAGAAATTGCAGCGGCGGCTTACGCCTGCCGCCGATATTCGTCATAGCCCTGCGCCGACATTTTAAGTTATATATATACATATATATATATATATATATATATATATATTGAATAAAGGCGGGATTTTATTTATGTTCAAAAGCCTCACTTATGGTGGAGGGAACCATATTACAATAATGTATGTCGTACGAGAATGAAAAGTTTAAAGACATGAGAATATGTAATCTCCAATCATATATGATATGCCGCATTAAAACCTTGCCAAGTAAAACCACCCTTGTGGATAAAACCTTGGCGAATGAAAAAGCATACATATTTATATCATTGGAGTGAAAATGCATGAGTACAGTCACGACATAACATAGCGGAAAATACAATAAGTCTTCGTTGAGATGATGGTGAGCCTCTCGATCATTACGTGGTCAATTGACGAAGCATTGCAGCAAGCAACAGTGTGTCAAGTAAGCAAAGTCAGAATTTATCGTTGGCCGCCAGTTTTGAAGTTGCAAAATCCAGTTTAGCCAAGTACCCGTAATCATATATAGTGGTGATCCTTGACAGAAAACAACATAAGATGTATTAGTATCCACAAATAGATATAAT
This sequence comes from Eustoma russellianum, assembly GCA_036186865.1. Lineage (NCBI taxonomy): Eukaryota > Viridiplantae > Streptophyta > Magnoliopsida > Gentianales > Gentianaceae > Eustoma > Eustoma russellianum. Next base: position 24,952,012 of record AP025063.1, read on the forward strand.
GGAGGACGAATAAGTGGATAATGGTACCAATAACATACCAATGTTGCCCGAAGTCCTTAGACTGCAGGCAACAGAGCAAATGTATTGAAGCCGATAAAATAGTACAAGCATAGCATGCGATAATAAAGATGAAGATGAAGGCATACCAGGGTTGCCTGCATGATAAGGATGCAGGCAACAAACCAAAATTTCCAACCATGAAATTTATGTTTTGAGCGCATGTATAACACCGTCGGTATAATAGAACCCACGCGCCATGGGTGGCAGCTGTATTGCAGATGTGAAAATCCGTGTAACTGGAGACATCCATGCGAATTGACTTAAATAGTGTGTAACCATGTTGATCTCCCTCGGGATATAACGAAGCGTACTGTTTGTGAGGCTCAAAAATAGATTTAACCGGGCATAATCTGGCAATACTGCAAGTTGAGTGTTGGATTGCTGAGTTATTTGTTTGTAGTCTGTCTTAATTATTAGTTGGCGATGTTGTTGGCCAAAGAACATAACACTGTATAGGAGAGCTTGTATCTCCGTGCGAAGTGGTGACAGGTGAGGTAGTCGAAATGAAAGAGCAGCAACAATTCGGCCCTGCAAGTCCCTCAGAATTGCTCCGGCCGAAGCAAAAGATTGCCCAGCCGACGCGTCAACATTGAATTTTAATTTTCCCGATGGAGGAAGTTCCCATTTTAGTTGCAAGATGATTTTTTGCCGTAATCTTGGGGGGAAACCAGCATCAATGAGGGATGGCACATATTGTGCCAAAGACGTACCAGAAAGTGATGAGGCCTGATCATAGCATGACTGGCGAGGAAGATTATAAATATTTGTAACTGACAAATCAGCATCTCCATATGCATGGTTGATATATACTCGCCAAATAGCCCAACATAGCATTAGAGGGCCAATAACACGGAAGTTGCCTTTGAGAGATCTAGCAGACGAGGACAGCCACCATTGTAGTAAATAAGGTCAAAGGTGTGTAACATGAGGCAGTGGGTTTAAGTTATTGTTTTATGAAAGAAAGCTTTTATTGAAATCCTCACTTATGGCGGAGGAAAACCATATCACAAACATCAGAGTACGAAAATAAATGAAACAAATCGCTAATGATGATGCGTCTCCAGTCATATATGATATGCTGCATTAAAACCTTGCTAAATAAAACCACCTTTGTGGATAAAACCTTGGCGAAGGAAAAAGTGTACATATTTATATAACTGGTAATAACGTCTAGCCTATATGCGAATGAATACATGTATAAGTTCTTGCTAGAAGATACATCTCTACTGAGCCAGTAATCATCCCTTGAGCCCGAAGCTGAATAGTCGCCGTGGGTGAGTGGTGTTGTTCCGGATGTACCATAAACCTCATGATGGAGGAAAAATGCAGTTAAGAGTAACACAATGAAAGTATAAGTGAATAAAGTTAATGAAACCCAGTCCATACCGAAGTCGTCTTGGCTCAAGTCGAACCAAGACGACGAAATTTGTTGATTGCCACTAGGTGAGAATGTAGTCCCGAACTGTATTGTAGATGTGATCCTCATGGTAGCCCCCATAAATATTCACCATGGCCAAGCAAATGCAATCGCAAATGGCAAACAAAGATAAGTATAGCGAAGATTGGCACAAAGGCTATCGTGCATAGTAAATAATGGTAGGAAAAGTAAACGCACCAATGTTGTATGTGTTCTAGAACACAAACAACTATATAGAAATTTGGCCGTCATGTATCACTCTCTGAATGCCGGCAGGTGATGGTCCATGAATAACGCATCGCGTACTTCACATAGTAATTCTTGAGTTGAACTGTAGAATGTCATGCCGGATGAGTGGTATCCGTATCTTGCCAGCCTATGTGTTGCTGAATTTGCTTCCCTTGGACAAAATTGAATTGTTGAGTGATTAAGACTGAAGAACTGCTTTGCTCGTGTGATATCCGATGCCAAGGAACCTGTGATATGTCTATTTTCAGCCAGAAGAGTGATCATGGATTGACAATCCGTCTCCACCACTAAGCCGTCATATTGCTACGCGTAATACATTAGCGCCACTGTCATTGCATGGATTTCCGCCCGCAGCGGCCGTAATGAAGGTAACGGGAAATAGATAGCCGAATGAAATAAGCCTTGATATGTCCTAAGTACTGCTCCGCCTGCCGACATTCGTTGTCCTATAGTGGCGTCAACATTAAGTTTCAGCTTGCCTGAAGGCGGAAATTGCCATCGAACTATTGTTAGCCTCTTCATGCGTAGGGGCGGGGAGAAACGCTGGTCAACAAGATATGGGATTGTCTCTGCAAACGTTTTCCCATTGATTGAGTAGCACCATGTATGTATCGACTCTTTTATCTGTGTATAAAACCTAGCATAGGCAAAATTCTCCTCTCCAAGTCTACAAGCGGCATACATTTTCCATGTTTCCCAATCTACAAGGGATGGAACGATGGATTTGAGCTGGCCGGACATTGTCGTTTGTGAGGATGTACGCCACCATCGGAGTAAATGAGCTTTTATGGTGCAAGAGAGGGGCATTGGCCCAGAGAATGTAATTGACATGTCTACCCAAAGCGGCCAAATGGCTGAGCAATGCAGAATTACATGATCTTGGTGGTCGTGATTTTGTCGACAAAAAACACACTGCGATGGGTAGATCGTAATCCAGCAACGAAGATTTTCTACCATTGGGAGAGAGCGTGTCCAGAGCCGCCAAAGAAAAATTTTTTGAATAGGATGTGAGGTTTTCCACCAAATATACCGTGCCTCAACCCTGGTTTGGTCATGAGGAGCTATTAGCGAATAAGCTGTGCGAATTGAAAATTGGCCATTTTCCCGTGGAGCCCAATGTAACATATTGTGAGAGGTGTAGGTATGCATCTCCATATACGCATTTATTCTACAAATTCTTTTGCATGTTGATGAATCATATATATGAGAATAAATAGAAGGGCGACGGCCGTATTTTGCTCTACAAAATTCTGCCCATAATGTATTAGAGTGAAAGTACTTCCACCATATTTGACAATCATTTGCCTTGTTGGACATGCGAAAGATGTCGGATGCCTAGTGCACCAACTTCAACTGACCGACACACTGAAGGCCAGGACTGCAAATGATGTCGTCCTTTCCAAAGAAAAGAATCCATTTTCCGATTTAAAATGTGAATTACCCCTTTTGGCAATCTAGAGCTAGCTATTAGATGTGTAGGTAACGTGTTGAGTACATGCTTGATGAGAATAATTCTCCCCGCTATAGATAAGAAAGCAGTCGACCATGATGACAATTTAGTGTCAAAGTGATTGAGAAGAGCAGAACACTACTTGGCTTTATTTATCCCCTTATGCAAATATGACCCCAGATACTTGATAGGTAACGATGTTGACCTCATGCCCAAGGCTGCCATTGACGCAGGAACCGATACTCCATGACCCGTGACAAATTGACTTTTGTGGTAATTTACCTGCTGTCCTGAAGCCTGCTGATATGTGTCTAAGAATTTTCGAAATTTTGCTAAGTTGCGTGCCGAACCATTGAGGAAAACTAAGAAGTCATCTGCAAATCCCAGGTGTGAGACACAAGGCGCACGACCTGCCTTGAATCCCACTATGTTTCCTGCACGTATATGCTGATTTAACCCTCTTGTAAACCCTTCAGATGATAAGATGAATAATAGTGGAGATAGAGGGCCTCCCTGTTTGACTCTTCAACAAATTGAGAATGACTCTGTTAGACAACCGTTGAGAAGAATAGAACATCTTGTGTCGCTCAAATTGTTGATAATTATGCGTACTAAACGCTCATCCGTACCCATGCGCTGAAGCAATAGTTGGAGATACCTCCAACTAACCCGGTCAAATGCCTTGGCCATGTCCAGTTTTATAATAGTTTGGCCTCCTCTTGTTCGTTTGTCTAAGACATGTACCATCTCTTGCACTAATATTACTTGTTCAGTATTGTCTCTGCCTTTCATGAAACCTGCTTGTTCTGGCGAAATGAGCTTTGGCAATATTTTGCCCAGCCTCGTTGCCAACAATCGTGTGATAGTCTTGGAAATGAAATTTGTAAGACATATAGGACGGTAATCCGCGAATGTTTGAGGATTGCTTACCTTTGGTATAAGGATAATGGATGCTGTTGCTGCTGCCCTTGGCATTCAGATACCCAAATAGAATTCTTGAACTGCCTTATGCACATCATGCTGTATCAAGTGCCAAAAAAGCCTGTAGAATGACCCCGGGTAGCCATCTGGACCATCGGCGTTTGTGGGACTAAGTGTAGAAATATGAGGGTTTGAGTGATTTTAAAATAAGAAATTTGAATATGTATATATATATATATATAAACGTTGAGTATACATATATATATATACACAAGTGTACATGTATGCATGATAACTTGCCTTATTTAGCTTACATATTATGTTGCCGTACTAACGAGCCATGAAGCGTTAAAGCTTACATCATATGGCGAACATTTGTTGAGTTTATACTATTTTCAGGTGCCACAATTAATGAACTAAAGTAGTTCATTAAGTGAAGTACTTAGTTTAATAAACTAAGTAGTTCATTAAAGGAAGATGCATTTGGAAAAGGCACAAAGGCAACATGGCTATGGAAGGAAAGTCTTCTCCTCCTCCCCACATTAATTCCACACGCCTTGTATATATATATATACTATATTTTCAGATTTTCTGTAAAAGGCACATACACATTTATTCCAACGTACTATCGACACGTTATATATCTTACGAACGTACGTTTACGTCACACCACTATACTTAACTCATATTTATGAGTATATTCAGATCTTATATCATATGATATAAGATATGGTGATGACAAGTTAAATACGACACGATAAAAGGTTCTAAACCGAAATTTGTCGTATCGGGCGATACCGAAACTTCGCCAACGTGTCACGTACTTGCCATAAATAAATGGCCAGCCCATATACATCAAAATTCATTAAAAATTTCGTGCCATACACTGTTTATTGAGACAAAAAATACTTTCCATGTTGGCACACACAAATCACCCCACATTTAGGCCAAAATGTGAAGATTCCAATTTTATTTTTGTCACATGTTTATGGTACCACTTTAAATCAGCCAAGTGCTGAAAATTAAAGTATATATTATATATATTATGTATAACATAATATATATAGCATGTGCAAAAGTTGGAATTTAAATTAGAGAAAAATCGGGTAATCGATAGATATCGAAAATTCGGTTTTCTACGCACTTGACATGGAACGTTTTTCTTGAACATGATGTGGCACGTATCTAGATACTTTTTACATATAATATACATCTTAAAGTGTTCTAGAAAATTAAATTAAGGGCTGATTGGAATATTACATGTGTATAATATTAAATGTGCACTATTTTTCAAAGTTAGCAAAAATAAATTTCAGCACATGCATATACACACTTAAACGTCACCCAAGCTGATGTGGAGCACATGTGGAGCCTTGTTGGCATGTTGATTGGTCAAGAATCAATCATACAATGTTGATGAATCAAAGAGAGAAGCTACAAAAGGTAAGTTTTCAACATACACCTCTCTTATGTCACATGCTGAAAATTTCAGCATGTCACACACCTTAATGGCCGAATTCTTAAGGCTTAAGGAATATATTTTGTTTATTTTGCATTAAGGAATAAATCAAATGAGTTATGGAAATGATTTGAATTGTCTTAAGTGTGATATTCTTTATATCACACATGCTGAAATTTTTCAGCATGTGTGAGAAGGTGTTATGGCCGAATTTCACCCTCCTTGGTGTCCAAGTTCATTCTCAATCTTGTGGCAAGACTTGCCCTAAATATTGGTTGTATTTTTATGAAAGAAATTCAAAGAAAAATGGAAGAAATATTAATTTAATCTCACATGGTAAATGCTGAAAATTTCAGCATTAAACAACTTGATGTGGCCGATTTTTTTGAGAAGGAAGGAAGGATTTTTGTGTCTCAAACTTTATGACATATTGTGACTATTTCGGCATGATTTGATAATTGATTATTTGGCATATATTTAGTGTTTTTTTTCAGAATATCCATGTCATCAAATGATGACAACAATGAGCCAATCAAAAGGTGCCAAGTAAGCAATGACTAAATGATGGTCCAATGGAGTGATGCCAAGTAAGCAAAATGTCGTCACCATGATGTCTCACACTCTCTCAAGCAATTAAAAGGAAAGTTTCAAGAGGGGAGAAGAGGTATAGGGGACGGCTGGACTTGATTAAGAAGAGAAAAGAAGAACAAACAAAAACTAAGACCAAGAATCATATTCAAAAGTGATCAAAGTGCAAAAGCTTTCTTCTCCTACACCTTCTTTCTTTCTTCTCCTTGTAAAAAGCCTATTGTATTTCATATCTTTCATCTTTGAATAGGCTTCATAGAAACCACCATTCATACATCTTTGTACAAGATTGATCAAGGTGTGATCAATCTTCATTCTTACGAGGTGGTGGTGTTCGTGCAAATTGTATTCACAATACAAGGTTTGTAAAGGGTTGGAGTTAAGGTGTAACTCTATCAACCCTGCGGTAAGGTGTACTGTGTGTGTGAAATTAGTGTGAACCAAGGAAGGTGTTCCTTGAAGACTGGAGTAGGTTGTTTATAACCGAACCAGTATAAAATTCTTGGTGCAATTTACTTTCTGCATTTACGTTTCAGTTTCTGCGCTGTTTACTTATATAGTTGACGTTCGCAAAAATAGTAAACGTTTTCTAAAAATTATAAAATTTTCCAGAAACATACATAAACGTTCTAGGGTTAATTTGGCACAAGTCTCAACCCTTTTGGACAAGTATAAGTCATCCAAACATCAAAAGTTCTGAGACTAGTGCAGTCTGATTTTCAGACTTGCAAAGGTTGAGACTTTGGGTGTATTTGACCTACTTCCCAAAAGAATTTTCAAAAACTGTTTCAACCCAATTAAATATAGTGTGTGAAGAGTTATTGGTCAAATTTTCAGATCATTTGGACATTCACACAAATAGGAATTAATTTTTCAAAACCATCTACCGTTTCTGGCAGAATTGCACAATCTGAGTGCCAACGGTTTTTGAAGGGGTTAAAGGTTGAATTTTGATTTGAAATTTTTAGGGGACCCTCACAACATCTGAGGCTAAGTTCTCTCAAAATTTCATAATTTTTGGAGACCTCTAACCTAGTTTTTAAATCGTTTTAAAACTGCTACTGAAAACAGAATCTGTTTTCAGAACTTGAATTGGTTAGGGTTAAAGAAATTTTAAAAACCATATTTTCCGCACCACCTATTCAACCCCCCCCCCCTTCTAGTGGTGCCTTGCAGATCCTACAAGTGGTATCAGAGCGCAGGAATACTCACTACAAGGAATCCAACGATTCGGTGAGATGGCATCCACAAATCTCAAAACCGAACAAGAAGGTATGTCAAGCCAAAGGCCTCCACTCTTTGACGGTGAGTCTTTTATTCAATGGAAACTTAGGATGAAATTATTTCTTATGGCTATAGACATAGACCTTTGGTCAATAATTGAAGATGGTCCATATGTCCCGTCTAAATTGTCCACTGTAGATGGAGTCACACTAGAAGTGATTAAAACAAGACAAGACTATACTAGTGAAGACAAAAAGAAACTGAGTATGAATGCTAAGGCCATGCAATTACTCTTAAATGGTTTAAGTAAGAGTGAGTCTAGTTATGTGTCTAATTGTTCGAGTGCACAAGAAATGTGGAGAATCTTAGAGATGAAACACGAAGGCACGAGTCAAGTAAAAGAGTCTAAAATTAATATGCTTATGTCTACTCTTGAGTCTTTCAAGTTGTTGCCAAATGAGTCAATTGTTGATATGGATCTTCGTTTGACTAACATCTATAACTCTCTTGAGTCTCTTGGTAAGGCTTTTACAACGCAGGAAAAAGTACAGAAAGTCCTACGGAGCCTCCCTTCAGAATGGGATCCTAAAGTGACTGCCATAGAAGAAAGCAAGGAGACTAAGTCAATAAAAATGGAAGAACTCATTGGTTCACTAAAAGTGTATGAAAACAAACTCATTATTCGGAAATCGGAATCAACCAAACAAGGTAAGACAATTGCTTTCAAATCAAATGAATACGTCTCCCCTCCCTCCGATCACGTAGAAGATAGTGATTCCGAATTGGATAATGATGACTTAATTCTATTGGCTAAAGGACTAAGAAGATTCATGAGAAAATCATTTAGAAATAAAAACAAGGGCACTACATCTAAAAGAAATAAAAACAAGTCAAATGATAAGGACATTAAATGTTATGAATGCGGCAAACTCGGACACTTATCATATGATTGCCCAAACAAAGAAAAGCAAACAAATAAGTACCCTGACAAGGAGCGGAACAAAAATAGACCCGTCTCAGATCCTAAACAAAGGAAACGTGCACTAAAGGCCTCCACATGGAGTGATTCATCAGACTCTGAATCTGAGACCGAAGAGGAGACCGCTCAAGTTTGCTTCGCTTCAAAGGTGTCTAATGAGGTATCATCTGACTCTGACTCTGACTCTGAACCTTCTTACGATGATCTATTTAGTCAATATCTTGAGTTACATAAATTTACTAAGACTCTCGCAAAAGAAAAGAAACGTTTAATTGAAGACAAGAAACTGTTAGAATCTTCTAACGAGAATCTTGTCGCTCAATTAAGCGATTCAAAGAAAGAGTCTTCATGTGTCATCACTGCATTAAAAACCGAGATCTCATCATTAACTTCTCAAAATAGTGAAATGAAATCCGAGATTTCAAATTTGAAATCAAGGAATACAGATTTAGAGAAAATGATGAAACAATTCGATACAGGGTCAAACATGCTGCATCGCATCATATTATCACAAAAGCATGACAGTGACAAAACTGGATTGGGGTACGTTGATACTAACGAAGTATCAACCAAACCAACCAAGTTTGTTGTGTCTAAAAAGGTAGACACCCCTAAGCATCAAGTGGCGTCTAAGATGACGCAAAAAGCGCCCCCTTCCACACGCCCCACTCCCTCATATCATGTGAAATATAATGTTGTACCATATAGATATGAGAAGAAGAGATCAATGCATACACGGAATACATATCATCCACGCACTACGCACACGCACACAAGGACATATCACAAACGTCCTTCATATAATGAGTATAGAGGAGTCCTTGGGCAAAGACCCAAAGTACATGCACCGCATGTATACTATATTGCACCTTCATCTACATTCTTGCCATTTGATAGACCGAGAAGGATCACCCAAGTATGGGTACCGAAAGGTACCTTTACCAAAAGGTGATTAACTAACTCGAAAGGACCCAAAATTAAAAGGGTACCTAAATCACCTTTTTACATTGCAGGGAGACCACTCATCAAAAGACACATCAATAAAGTGGTTCCTTGACAGTGGTTGCTCGAGGCACATGACGGGTGACCCGAGCCTATTCTCCAAATTAAAGAAGGTCACAAAAGGCGGATCCGTGACCTTTGGAGACAACAATGAAGGCAAGATCATTGGTAAAGGTACGATTGGAAATCCGAACACACTCCAAATCTCCAACGTGTTTTTGGTAAGCAACTTATCTTACAATCTTCTTAGTATTTCTCAATTTGTTGACAATGGTTTCAATGTGTGCTTTACTCACCCTTATTGTAATATAATAGATAAAAATGGAGAAACCGTTTTAAAAGGAAAACGTGAAGGAAATATATTCACACTATCTATGGATGATGTAGTAGATGCCAAAGTTAAATGTTTTATGTCAAATGAACCCAATGTGAACTTGTGGCATAGACGTTTAGGACACATAGGTATTTCTACACTAGAAAAATTGCAACGAAAGAACCTAGTACGGGGATTGCCTAAGCTTGATTTAGACAACTTTCAGTTGTGTGAATCTTGCATAAAAGGCAAACAAACACGTGAGTCACTCAAGCCTAAAAATGAGATAAGCACGACTAGAATACTAGAACTATTGCATATCGATTTGTTTGGTCCTAGTCGCACTACAAGCCTTGGTGGGCGTCACTATGCATGCGTAATTGTTGACGACTTTTCTCGCTATACTTGGACTTTATTTCTTGCGCATAAGGATGATAGCGCCGTAGAAATCGCTAAATTAATTAAACAACTTGAAAATCAATACGGCGTAAATGTGAAAAGAATAAGAAGCGATAGAGGCGGTGAGTTTAAAAATAAAGAGATGATTTCATTTTGTGAAGAAAAAGGAATTAAGCATGAGTTTTCGCCACCTAGAACTCCACAATTAAATGGAGTAGTAGAAAGAAAGAATCGCACACTACAAGAAATCGCTAGAACCATGCTTTGCGAAAATAAATTGCCTAGATTTCTGTGGGCGGAAGCCGTAAATTGTGCATGCTATATTGTAAATCGCCTATCTATAAGAAAGAAAATAAACAAGACGCCTTACGAAATTTTGAATGATCGTATGCCTAAGATAGATTATTTTCGTGTGTTTGGATGCAAATGCTTTGTATTGAATACAAAAGATAACTTAGATAAATTTGAATCCAAATCGATTGAGTGCATTTTTATTGGGTATTCCATTAATTCAAAAGCATATAGATGTTATGATCCTCTCACTAGACAAATCATAGAATCTATTCATGTTAAATTCAATGAATTTGGAGAAGTTGATAAAGAAAAGGAATATGATGATGATTTTGAATTGAAACCCGCTTTAGATGAAGAAAATGATTCTTTTAATATGCATGAGATGAATGAAACACTAGAAATCATGATCATATAGAAATGCATGATAACTTAGAAAATAATCAACCAAGATGGCATAGAGATCACCCACATGATCTCATCATAGGCGACATCACTCACGGTGTGCGACCACGTAGAAGAATCACTTCGGATGAAATAAATGAATTTCATGCTATGATTTCTGAAATTGAGCCTAAGAATGTGCATGATGCTTTGAGTGATTCATCTTGGATTGATGCTATGCATGACGAACTTAATCAATTCGTTAGAAATGATGTATGGGATTTAGTGCCACGACCACAAGATAAGACAATAATAGGCACAAAGTGGGTGTTTAGGAACAAAATGAATGAAGAAGGAAAAGTCGTTAGAAATAAAGCAAGACTCGTAGCTCAAGGATATAATCAAGAAGAAGGCATAGACTACGATGAAACATTTGCACCCGTAGCACGTTTAGAAGCCATACGACTCTTACTTGCTATTGCTTGCATGAAAGATTTTAAATTGTATCAAATGGACGTCAAAAGTGCTTTTCTAAATGGATTTATACAAGAAGAAGTATACGTGAAGCAACCACCCGGTTTTGAAGATTTGAAACATCCCGATCACGTGTACAAACTAAAGAAGGCACTATATGGACTAAAGCAAGCGCCTAGAGCATGGTATGATCGTTTTGCTACTTTTCTTTTAGAAAATAATTTTAAACGTGGTACTATAGATAGTACACTATTTTTGAAACAAGAAAAATCAGATTTACTTATTATTCAAATTTACGTAGATGACATTATTTTTGGTTCTACCTCACATAGACTCGTTAAGGATTTTGAAAATTGTATGAAAGCTGAATTTGAAATGTCTATGGTTGGTGAACTTAACTATTTTCTTGGCTTGCAGATTAAGCAAACGAGTAAAGGAATTCATATAAGCCAAGCTAAGTACGTAAACGACATGATCAAGAAATTCAATTTGAAAATTTGAAACCATCCCCCACGCCTATGAGTGTCACTACTAAATTAGACAAAGATGAACATGGTAAAGATGTTGATAATGGATTATATAGATCTATGATAGGTTCTTTACTGTATTTAACTGCTAAGGCCTGACATCATGTTTAGCGTATGCATGTGTGCTCGTTTTCAAAGTCAACCTAAGGTGTCACACTTAAATGCAGTAAAAATAATATTTCGCTATATTAAGCACACGCCCACCTTAGGTATTTGGTACGATAAGGATTCTACATTTGACTTACATGCTTACACTGATGCAGATTATGGTGGCTGCAAAATAGATAGAAAAAGCACGAGCGGAACTTGCCAATTTATAGGAAATTCCCTTATTTCATGGTTTTCCAAAAAGCAAGCAAGTGTTGCTTTGTCCACTACTGAGGCTGAGTATATGGCTCTTAGCCTTTGTTGCACACAGTTGTTGTGGATAAAACAACAACTTTCGGACTTTGGAATTACCGTAGATAAAATTCCTATATATTGTGATAGTATGAGTGCAATAAATTTGTCTAAGAACCCCGTATTACACTCTAAGGCTAAGCATATAGAAGTTCGCTATCATTTTCTTCGTGATCACGTTAACAATGGTAATATTGTCATAGATCACGTACGCACAAAATCACAAGTAGCGGATATATTTACTAAGGCCTTAAATCAAGCCACATTTGAATCTCTCCGTTCTAAATTAGGCATGCTTCCTATTGATGTGATTTAATGCGATATTATTTGATTTACTTTCCTTTTTGACAGGAATCTTTTGATTAACTTTCCAAAATAAAGGGGGAGAGAGAAGCATGATTTAAGGGGGAGAGAGAGAGATTTAAGGGAGAGAGATTCACTGATTGATCCTAA
>AP025063.1:24964610-25233618 GCA_036186865.1 Eustoma russellianum
AAGGGGGGGCCGGATTTGAAATTCGAAATTCAAATTTCAAATCTGTGCATAATTCAAGGGGAGAGATAACACTTAAATCATGTACACTTGTTATTTTGAAAATCATCAAAAGGGGGAGATTGTAGAAATATAAGGGTTTGAGTGATTTTAAAATAAGAAATTTGAATATGTATATATATATATATATAAACGTTGAGTATACATATATATATATACACAAGTGTACATGTATGCATGATAACTTGCCTTATTTAGCTTACATATTATGTTGCCGTACTAACGAGCCATGAAGCGTTAAAGCTTACATCATATGGCGAACATTTGTTGAGTTTATACTATTTTCAGGTGCCACAATTAATGAACTAAAGTAGTTCATTAAGTGAAGTACTTAGTTTAATAAACTAAGTAGTTCATTAAAGGAAGATGCATTTGGAAAAGGCACAAAGGCAACATGGCTATGGAAGGAAAGTCTTCTCCTCCTCCCCACATTAATTCCACACGCCTTGTATATATATATATACTATATTTTCAGATTTTTTGTAAAAGGCACATACACATTTATTCCAACGTACTATCGACACGTTATATATCTTACGAACGTACGTTTACGTCACACCACTATACTTAACACATATTTATGAGTATATTCAGATCTTATATCATATGATATAAGATATGGTGATGACAAGTTAAATACGACACGATAAAAGGTTCTAAACCGAAATTTGTCGTATCGGGCGATACCGAAACTTCGCCAACGTGTCACGTACTTGCCATAAATAAATGGCCAGCCCATATACATCAAAATTTATTAAAAATTTCGTGCCATACACTGTTTATTGAGACAAAAAATACTTTCCATGTTGGCACACACAAATCACCCCCACATTTAGGCCAAAATGTGAAGATTCCAATTTTATTTTTGTCACATGTTTATGGTACCACTTTAAATCAGCCAAGTGCTGAAAATTAAAGTATATATTATATATATTATGTATAACATAATATATATAGCATGTGCAAAAGTTGGAATTTAAATTAGAGAAAAATCGGATAATCGATAGATATCGAAAATTCGGTTTTCTACGCACTTGACATGGAACGTTTTTCTTGAACATGATGTGGCACGTATCTAGACACTTTTTACATATAATATACATCTTAAAGTGTTCTAGAAAATTAAATTAAGGGCTGATTGGAATATTACATGTGTATAATATTAAATGTGCACTATTTTTCAAAGTTAGCAAAAATAAATTTTAGCACATGCATATACACACTTAAACGTCACCCAAGCTGATGTGGAGCACATGTGGAGCCTTGTTGGCATGTTGATTGGTCAAGAATCAATCATACAATGTTGATGAATCAAAGAGAGAAGCTACAAAAGGTAAGTTTTCAACATACACCTCTCTTATGTCACATGCTGAAAATTTCAGCATGTCACACACCTTAATGGCCGAATTCTTAAGGCTTAAGGAATATATTTTGTTTATTTTGCATTAAGGAATAAATCAAATGAGTTATGGAAATGATTTGAATTGTCTTAAGTGTGATATTCTTTATATCACACATGCTGAAATTTTTCAGCATGTGTGAGAAGGTGTTATGGCCGAATTTCACCCTCCTTGGTGTCCAAGTTCATTCTCAATCTTGTGGCAAGACTTGCCCTAAATATTGGTTGTATTTTTATGGAAGAAATTCAAAGAAAAATGGAAGAAATATTAATTTAATCTCACATGGTAAATGCTGAAAATTTCAGCATTAAACAACTTGATGTGGCCGATTTTTTTGAGAAGGAAGGAAGGATTTTTGTGTCTCAAACTTTATGACATATTGTGACTATTTCGGCATGATTTGATAATTGATTATTTGGCATATATTTAGTGTTTTTTTTCAGAATATCCATGTCATCAAATGATGACAACAATGAGCCAATCAAAAGGTGCCAAGTAAGCAATGACTAAATGATGGTCCAATGGAGTGATGCCAAGTAAGCAAAATGTCGTCACCATGATGTCTCACACTCTCTCAAGCAATTAAAAGGAAAGTTTCAAGAGGGGAGAAGAGGTATAGGGGACGGCTGGACTTGATTAAGAAGAGAAAAGAAGAACAAACAAAAACTAAGACCAAGAATCATATTCAAAAGTGATCAAAGTGCAAAAGCTTTCTTCTCCTACACCTTCTTTCTTTCTTCTCCTTGTAAAAAGCCTATTGTATTTCATATCTTTCATCTTTGAATAGGCTTCATAGAAACCACCATTCATACATCTTTGTACAAGATTGATCAAGGTGTGATCAATCTTCATTCTTACGAGGTGGTGGTGTTCGTGCAAATTGTATTCACAATACAAGGTTTGTAAAGGGTTGGAGTTAAGGTGTAACTCTATCAACCCTGCGGTAAGGTGTACTGTGTGTGTGAAATTAGTGTGAACCAAGGAAGGTGTTCCTTGAAGACTGGAGTAGGTTGTTTATAACCGAACCAGTATAAAATTCTTGGTGCAATTTACTTTCTGCATTTACGTTTCAGTTTCTGCGCTGTTTACTTATATTGTTGACGTTTGCAAAAATAGTAAACGTTTTCTAAAAATTATAAAATTTTCCAGAAACATACATAAACGTTCTAGGGTTAATTTGGCACAAGTCTCAACCCTTTTGGACAAGTATAAGTCATCCAAACATCAAAAGTTCTGAGACTAGTGCAGTCTGATTTTCAGACTTGCAAAGGTTGAGACTTTGGGTGTATTTGACCTACTTCCCAAAAGAATTTTCAAATACTGTTTCAACCCATTTAAATATAGTGTGTGAAGAGTTATTGGTCAAATTTTCAGATCATTTGGACATTCACACAAATAGGAATTAATTTTTCAAAACCATCTACCGTTTCTGGCAGAATTGCACAATCTGAGTGCCAACGGTTTTTGAAGGGGTTAAAGGTTGAATTTTGATTTGAAATTTTTAGGGGACCCTCACAACATTTGAGGCTAAGTTCTCTCAAAATTTCATAATTTTTGGAGACCTCTAACCTAGTTTTTAAATCGTTTTAAAACTGCTACTGAAAACAGAATCTGTTTTCAGAACTTGAATTGGTTAGGGTTAAAGAAATTTTAAAAACCATATTTTCCGCACCACCTATTCAACCCCCCCCTTCTAGTGGTGCCTTGCAGATCCTACACTAAGATCCCAAACTGCTGCTTTAACTTCTGATAGTAATGGGATCGCCTTCAGCATGCTATTGTCATCTGCTGTGATCAGAGATGGTATGTGCTGGAGTATTAAGACGCAATTCGTAACTGGCTCATCAGTGAAGAGATTAGAGAAAAATCGAATAGCTTCAGCTTTAATATCACAAAGCTGGTCGAGCTCACTACCATCCGGTCTCTGAATTCTGCGAATAAGCTGGCGACATCTCTTATGCTTAACTGTTTGATTGAAAAAGGAGGTGTTAGCATCACCTTCTTTCAACCATTTGATGTTGGCCTTCTGCTTCCAGTAAAGAAAGGCACGTTTCTGAGTAATATGAAATTCTGCTATTCGTTTATGGTACATTGCAAGGGAGGAATCTATAGGGTTATCATCAAAAAGCTGTTCCGCAGATTTTGCTTCGGCTTTTGCATGAGAACCTGCATCGAAGATGTTTCCAAATGTATCTCTATTCCATTGTATCAAGTTTTTTTGAAGAAGAGATAATTTGCGATTGAAACCCCACATTCCACCGACTGTTGAGTATGATTGCCATATATACATAGCACATATATGTGTATATATTCCAAAATGAGCCATTTTTATTATAAAAGGCCTTCTTGGCCCTATTTTTTTAATTAAAGACTGGCGGTACCATCTAGGATTTTATTTATATATGCCCTCACTTGTTGCAGAAGAATACAGTGGTTACATTTACCGTGGGAGACTCTCCCACAAAAATGATGAAAACGAATAAAATGAAAAATGAGTACAATAACTTGCAATTTAAAGAACACGCAAAATGTAAAATAGATACAACGGCTAAAATCACATCTAAACTACGCCTAAAAACGTGTGATGAGTAGCCGCACTCAGCATGCCTCCAAATCGTGATTGTCCCATGAAGCACCAATTGGAAATCATCCACTGTCCAGAATTGCAATTATAAATGAGAGTTAGCGATAGCAATAGGATAGATGTCAAAATGTATCGACGATGCCTGTATTCAGTAAGAATATAGATAGCCGATAGAGAGTCCAGTCCAAAAATGCGCATCTAGCCGTAGGGAGTTGCATCCCTAACCAGTTGTTAATTTTAGCCAGAAACAAGCTCATGCAAAAGAAAAGGCATCCTAGCAAAGAAGAGAATATAATAAACATAGTAAAGCACTCAAAAGCTGAAGAAAAACAAACCTACCAGAGTTGCATGTTTCCATCTATCACACTTGCAACCTCAATAGTAATATAACAATGCATCAGGAGACAATGATTGTTAGAGTCTCAAGTGGGGAACTCCAACATCGAGTGTGATGGGTCCACGAACTTTCCACGGCAAGGCTTGTGAGGATGCATAATGAGTAACACCCATCGAATGGAACCCATTACTGGAAAATGTATGTGCCGTTGTATTGGCTTCAGGAGGGCGAAGAATTAAGACCCAAAAAATGTTCAGTTCGATGTAAGTCTACAACTAAAGAGCCAGTTTACCTATCAAGAGCTGAAAGGTATTTAAGCAGCACACTACAGTCGATCTCAATAATGACCCTGCCATAGTATCAGGCAAAAAATATTTATTCATACAAAAGAGCCATTAATTCAGCACACAATGAAGAAATGACCGGAAGAGTAAAACAAAGAGCTGAGACAAAAATTCCCTGTGAGTTCCACAAGATCGCGCCTGCCGTAGCACTGAACCCCCCCACAGCGGCATAAACATGCAGTTTAAGCTTTCGTGAAGGTGGAAGATCCCAATGCACAACCCACAGACGACGTGATCGTAAAGGGGAGAAAAAGATTTGGAAATCAAATGCGGAATTTACTAGGAAAACTTACGGCCTTACATGGACGCACACCATATATATATGATCCATAACCCTTTCAAAGAGCCTCCTGTATGAAAATGTACTATCTCTAAAGCGTATTGAGGCATAATCCTTCCAGATGACCAAAACTACCAACAAAGGAACAACTTCCCGTAAATAACCACTCATCAAAGAAGATGATGAAATATGCCACCAACGAATTAGATGCGCTTTTATGGTGGATTGTCGAGGCATCAGACCAGAGAGAAGGATCGAAGTATCCTGCCAAAGAGGTTTTATATGTAGCGCCCCGTACTCGGCTACCCCTCGTACGGTGCACCCGCCGTACTTTCCGTTTCGGAAAAGTACAAAGCGTCGATACTTAACTCATAAAAACCCATGGATTAACATGGATTACAAAGTCACGATCTTAACAGGTAGATAAAAATACGGCAGAATTTGAACCTTAATCCGAAAGCATCAAAGCGCGTATACATAGCAAAATTATACAAACCGAACCGATAGCAACTAAACCGCAAAATTATACAAACATTATCCGAAAAGAATCCGAAAATAGCTAAGTCCCAAAATATCCCAAAGATTCATCAAAAGCTTCCATCATCATTCTCTTAACAGCGACTTCAATAACCTATGGGTATGGCACCCTTGGCTCATCATCAATCCACTCGACTTCATTACCTGGCTCTGGGGGGAAAATAAATGGGTGAGCGACAAAGTCGCCAGCAAGTATACAATAACACTGTACAATAAAGAGAAAACGGCATACAAGAATCAAACCCGAATTCCTTAAGTTAAAACATACCTGCCATTATCTTTCTGAAGCATCATACTTAAAGTCATATCAACACTTAGCTAAGATCTAAATGTCATCACTTAGTTAGATTCTACGTGCTATAGCCAACCCTTACTTCTATGAATAGGTATCATGCGTAATGTGTATGAAAATGCGAATGCAATGCAAATGCAACGGGAAACATTCTTTCTTTCATTTAGACATGCTCATAAAAATTCTTAAACTTTCTTTCTTTCTTTTAAATCATGCTCATCATAAAACAAGAGAATGTGTCAGCCTATTATACCGGGCATGACTCGGTTCTTATAACATGATCACCTTCAGGTCTATTATACCGGACCTGGCTCGGTTCTTACACTCTTCAGACCTATTATACCGGGCCTGGATCGGTTCTTATATCTCATCAGACCTATTATACCGGGCCTGGCTCGGTTCTTATAACTCTTCAGATCAATTAACCCCGGATCTGTAGCGGGTTAAGCTGGCCAGAAGGGACGGAATTCTTTTGAAACAGAAACTCTATATAAAACATCAATAAAATTATGAGCATGGAACATATGAGCATGTCAATGCAAGTGCATGGGATGCAACATGGTAAAATGCACTTATAACATCATAAACAACTTTCTTCATGGGCTGAAAAACGATCCAGCAGCATGTCCTGTATTGCCCAGCCTCAAAATCAACCTTTTGAGCCTATTTTCCAGAAACTAAAAATATGGACATGCACCACATGATCTTAACTACATTCTGTACAAATTTCATGCGATTCCGACAAGCGTAGGTACCTCAATACAAATAATTCCCAACAAGGGTACAACAGGAATTCTGCTGCACTCTCAACTCCATTCCTTACCTTGTCTCCATCCATAAACTCATTTTGGGCTCACTTAGCACCTGAAAATCTTTCCTATTTCTTTCATAAACAATATCCAAATGCCCATTCACCAAAACAAGTCAAAGTACATACAATACAAGTCATACAAGCACAAAGGGTCAATCTGCCCTGTTTTCAAGAATGTTACACCAACTTTACCTTAATGGTTTACCCCAAAGATCAATAGATAAAATCAATTTCTTTACATGGATACTTAGCTCTATGTCTTAAGTACTTCTTGTAAAAATTTCAGGTCAATCCAAGATGTTTAAGGCACCTAAATAATCTTTCTCCCTAAGGTGGTACAACAAGAAACTGTTTTGACCCCTTGATACTACAAATTCATTTCTAACCAATCCACAAATGATTTTCCAGAAATTCCAACTCCAAAATAAAATATACATGATAAGCTACGACCACACCAAAACTAAGCTCAATCCAACGTTTAGAAGGTCCTTAACTAAGTCCATCAATTTAGCATAAAATCTGTCCATAACTCTGTTTTCAACCAACATGCATAGAAGTATCCTTTCCTTCCTAATTTTGTTCTTTAGCCTATAATCCAAGTTAATGGTCATTCAATAGACATAGTAAGGCTTCCCTACACTAATTCAAGTCCTTTTTAGCATGCAAAAGTCATTCATATGGGCTGTTCATTCCTTCTAAACAAAACAGGCCTCTAGTCCAACAATTTCACATATTAAAACCGCTAAAAATGCTAGGTTTCATACCAATCATGTCTCATTCAATATCAAACATAGGGAAGTCCCTAATCCATCACTTTTAACTCTTATTTCAAGTTTAAACATGCTTTATATTGCAACATAAGAGAGGTCTATCATCCAACCTTTCAAAACATAAGAAAAGGTAACAACTTAGGCATATTTTCACTAAAATCATGTCTTAAGCTTCTAGACATTCAAGTATGCACATAATCACATATATTGTAAGGGGTTAAAGTATACTTGCCTCTTCAAGCTAAAGCTCTTGTCTTTGCTTGGTTATGAAGTGAGATGTGATGAAATCCTTCACCTTCTTCACCTTAAGCATACGGTTTTAAGGAAATGAAATGAAAAGATTAGTCTTTATTCAATAGAGGAAATAGGATAGGTTTGAGAGCTAGAACATCTTACCAAAATGAGCTTGGAATGGAGATTCAAGCATCATAATATGTCACCACCTAAGAAAGTTGATGGCTTTCACCTATTTATACCATAAAACTCACGGTTTTGGGTATGAAGAAAGGGAGTTCATGTGAGCTTCATTCTTTACCAAAATGAGAATTCTCTTAAGGAAACTTGGAACAAGAGTTACCTAGATGTCTTCTTGAGTCTTGGAAGTGAAGTTGAACTTCTATCCTTCAAGATGAAAGGGCCGAAATATGGTGGTGATTGGAGGAGGGAATCTTTGCTTAGTGTTGCTCTTGCTTGAATGTGTCTTGAGAGGAGTCTCAAGATGACAAGAGGGTAGATGTTTATAGAAGGGTTTTAAATCAAAACATGCTATGGGTGGACGGTTTGGAGGGAGATTTGTGAGGGTTAGGGCTTTCTTGAGTGTTAATCAAGGTTAGGTTAGTATAACCTTGGTTACTTTATTCCAACTAGGGTTACTTTAGTGCTAACCCAAGTTACTTTATCAAATCATGGTTATCTTAACCTTGGTTTAAGGAAAAAGTAACCATGGTAGGATTTAAAATCCTCCATGTCTAGACAATTAAGGGGGCGGTTGGGTGGGGGTCTTTATGACCTCAACCATACTACTTCCTTCTTTAATGAGTTGTCTTAACTTGTTCCTTGAATGCATGTCTATTTTATTTTCTATTTATTCTTTGCATAATAACTTCTTGTCTTGATGGTGTAGTAGACTTTAAGTAATTATTTTAACTAATAAAATTGGCTAGAGAATTCTAGAATTCCCATTCATGCCTTGGCCGAATTTTAGGCTTCTTGGGCAACTTGATATTTCTTGTAATTCATGCACTATATTGTTTTTCTTTATTTTTATCATATTCCAAAATTAACATATGTATGTATACGTACATATACACGCCATGTGTATTGCATATGTATATATATATATCCTCCTCTGTATACGCATGTAGGTATTCATACATTTTGTACACATATATCCTATACAAGCACATACATAATGGTATGTACGGTTCGTATAGCTCTATATTTCATATACTACTTTCTTGAAGTTTCCCTTATTTAATTTGGCTTGGTATCACCTCAATGATAATTAAGTAAAGAGGGTTAAGTTGACTTAAGTAACCCCTGCTAGAAGAAATTGTCGCTTTCATTCCATCTCATATTCATAGTTTTCATGTACATGATCATTGGGGTACAACATTATCGCTGGACATTGCAAGAAAATGTTATCATACATATGTGATTTCTGCCAGCAAAATGCACATTGTGATGGAAAACTAGATTGCCAGGCTCGGAGATTATCAACCGGGGGCAGCGATCGCATCCAAAGATTCTATCGGAAAATGCGATTCCCCAGAGCGGATCCCTTCCACCAAATGTACCGAGAACACGCCAAGGACGATGGTACAGAGGAAAGCAAGTGATAGGCAGATTTAAGAGAAAACTGAGCAGAAGAATCCGCTCTCCAATGAAGGCCATCCGGAGTATAATGAACACTGGAGTGCGTGAAATCATGTGTCGTACAAATGCGCTTCCAAATGGCCGAATCATATATATATATGTGTAGTAACCCCTCCTCTACAACCATAATTCACCCTAGTGTATGACGCCACAAAGAATCAGATTGATGATATTTCTACCACAACAGACAATCATATGATTGTTGAACAACATGTAGATTGCAAATACCCAATCCCCAGCCTCAATAGGCCGACAGATACTATCCCAAGAATGACAATGATGGCGACCATTCCATAGAAAATTTTCCACCTTATTATTCAAAGCATCCAATACACTCTTTGGTAGACGTGAACTAGCAATAATATGAACATGCATCAAAAAAGAACATGTTGAATCAATATCACACGACCCGCCATGGACAGGAGTTTTGAAGACCAAGAATTTAACTTTTATCAAAATGTTCAAGCAATGAACCACAGTAGGCAGCACGGTTGATACCCGTTTAAAAAAATGAGCCAAGATATTTGATAGGCAAAGTCGATAATTGCATACCTAATGCTTGTGAAACACGTGCCCCAGAAACCCTGGATGCAACTACCACTTGGTTATTGTGATAATTGACCAATTGGCCCAAAGCGTGCTGATAAGAATCCAGAAAATATTTAAAGCGCTGCAGATTACGGATTGAGCCATTCAAGAACATCACCAGATCATATGCAAAGCCCATATGGGAAGCCTGTGGCACACGTCCAGCATGAAAGCCTAGAAGATAACCAGTCACCATATGAGAATTAATTCCCCGTGAAGAAACTTCTGAAGCTAAAATAAAGAATAGTGGAGATAGCGGATCACCCGGTTTGACCCCACATGTCATCGATAAATTGCCAACCGATTTTCCATTTATAAGAACAAAACATTGTAGGATTTGCAAGGCACCACTAGAAGGGGGGAGGGGGTTGAATAGTTGGTGCGGAAAGTGTGGTTTTTAAAATTGTTTTGACCCAAGAACTCAACTTCTGAAAACAATTTCTGTTTTCAGGACCTGTTTTAAAACGTTTTTAAAACTAGGTTGTATATCTTCAAAAATTCTGAAAGTTTGAGAGAACTTAGCTTCAGATGTTATGAGTGTCTCCTAAAAATTTCAGATTTAAATTCAATCTTTAACCCCTTCAAAAATCGTTAGTGGTCAGATTGCGCGAAGCTACCGGAAACGGTAGACTGTTTTGAAAAATTTATTCCTATTTGTACGTAACTTCAATTGCTTTGAAATTTTAACCCCTAACCCCTTATATGCTATATGTAAATGGGTTGAAACCGTTTTGAAAAATTCTTTCGGGAAGTTAGTCAAATACACTCAAAGTCTCAACCTTTGCAAGCCTGAAAATTAGACTGCACTAGTCTCAAAACTTTGGATGTTTGATCAACTTATACTTGTCCAAAAGGGTTGAAATTGTGCCAAATTGACCCTAAGACGTGTGGCTATGATTCTGGAAAGTTTCGTAATTTTTGAAAAACATTTACTATTTTTACGAACGTAATCAAAAAAAGTAAACAGTGCTGAAACAGAATAAAAGTGCTGAAAGTAAATGACACCGGGAATTTTATACTGGTTCGGTTATAAACAACCTACTCCAGTCTTCGAGGAACACCTTCCTTGGTTCACACTAGTCACACAACACAAATACACCTTACCACAGGGTTGATGGAGTTACACACCAACTCCAACCCTTTACAAACCTTGTATGATGAATACAATTACGCACGAACACCACCACCTTGCAAGAATGAAGATTGATCACACCTTGATCAATCTTTTACAAAGATAGAGAATGTGTGATGGTCTAAGATAAGCCTACTCAACAATATGAATGTAAGTACAATAGGCTTTTAGAAGAAATCAAGAAAGAGAGTGTAGAAGAAGAGAGATATTGGCATTTTTGATCTTCAAGAAGGTACTGCTTGTTCTTGTTCTTGTTTTGCTCAACTCCTTTCCTTTTTAGCATATGGCCGTCCCCCTAGGTGCTCTCCCCCTCTTGAAAATTATCTTCTAATTCCTTGGAAGAGTGTGTGGCGTCATTGTGACATGCCCTTGCTTACTTGGCACCTCCTCATTGGATGATCATTTAACCTTTGCTTACTTGGCACTCATTGATTGGTTGAATGTTGTCATCATTTGATGACTTGAAAAATCTGAGAATTCCACTAAAAACATGTGCCAAAATCATCATAAAATAGTTGCCATAACTCATAAGACTATCACCCAAATCAAGCAAGATAATTTCTCCACAACATTAAGCAAAAAATCGGCCATTACTACACTTGACATGCTGAAATTTCAGCATGTGATACATGGTGATATAATTCAAATTACTTCAAAATTTTCATTGATTTTTCATTTAAAATAAATCACCAATTAGTAGCAAATATTCTCATCATTTTTGGAAATGAAATTAGACACTAATGTGACCAAGAATTCGGCCAAGATGCATACACACACATGCTAAAATTTTCAGCATGTGTGATATTCAAGATATCACACTTAATGAATTCATATCTTATTCAAATTGCTTCCAATTCTTCTTCCAGTTAATCACATGTTTCAAGACACAAGATATCCCCTCATGAATTATAAAAATCGGCCAGCCTATCCTCGACATGCTGAAATTTTTAGCATGTGTTTCAAATGAGATAATGTTTGAAACATTACCTTTTGTAGCTTCTTTCTTTAAATCACCAACATTGTATGATTGATTATTGACCAATCAATATGCTAACAAGGCTCCACATATTCTCCATCTCAGCTGTATAGGAGCGTATGACAAGTATATGCATGTGCTGAATTTTATTTTTGCAAACTTTATAAAATAGTGCACATTTAATAATACACACATGTTATATTCCAATCAGCCTTTAATTTAATTTTCTAGAACACTTTAAGATGTATGAAATATGTAAAAACTATCTAGATACTTGTCGTATGATGTGCCAAAAATGTTCCATGCGTTGTGTACGTAGAAAACCGAATTTTCGATGTTTATCGATTACCCGATTTTTCTCTAATTCAATTCCAACTTTTTGCACATGTTATATATATTATGTTACACATAATATACATAATATAAACTTTAATTTTCAGCACTTGGATGGTCTAAAGTGGCGCCATTAACATGTGTCAAAATTAAAATTGGAATCTTCACATTTTGGCCTTAATGTGGGGTGATTTGTGTGTGCCAACATGGAATGATTTTATGGCTGGAAATAACATCATAGCCACGAAAATAATAATGATTTTTGAGGTGTAGGGGCTGGCCATCTATTTATGGCAAGTACATGACACGTTGGCGAAGTTTCGGTATTCGCCCGATACGATAATTTTTGGTTTAGAACCTTTTAACGTGTCGTATTTAATTTGTCATCACCATGACTTATATCATATGATATAAGACCCGAATATACTCATAAATATGAACTAAGTATAGTGGTGTGACGTTAACGTACGTACGTAAAATATATAACGTGTCGGTAGTATGTTGGAATACATGTGTATTTGCCTTTTTCAAAAAATCTGAAAATATATATTTATACATATATGTAGGCGTGTATATGTGGTGAAGAGAGGAGGAGGAGACTTTCCTTTCTTAGTCTTGTTTCCTTTGTGCCTTGTCCAAATGTTGCTTCCTTTAATGAACTACTTACTTTGATTAACTAAGTACTTCACTTAATGAACTAGTTTAGTTCATTAATGGTGGCACCTAAAAATAGTATAAACACAACAAATGTTTGCCATTTGATGTAAGCTTTAACGTTTCATGGCTCGTTAGTATGGCAACATTATATATAAACTGTATAAGGCAAGTTATATGCAATATATCATGCACATTTATGTCATGCACGTTTTTATGCACATTTAAATCATATATTTTGAAATCACTCAAACCCTTTTTTCTCTACAATCTCCCCCTTTTGATGATTTTCAAAATAACCTATACTCATGATTTAAATCCTATCGCTCCCCCTTCAATCATGCATAAATTCAAAATTTGAGTTTTAAATTTCAAAACCGCTCCCCCTTGATTTATGCAATCAGTATCTCTCTCCCCCTTAAATCATGCTTTCTCTCCCCCTTTATTTTGGAAATTCAATAAACATATGCCTGTAAAGATGAAGAAAAAAATCATGCATTTCATATAACGTGCGTTCGTAAGGGTTATTTATTCAACCCTTTGAAAATGTCCCTTTTGGTACCCAAATTTGGGTGACCTTTCTAGGTCCTCCAAAAGGTGAGAAAGGTGATGAGAACGCAACATAATATATGCTAGGGGCAAATGAGTTTGGCCTTTGGCCAAGAATCCCATCATGCATATAGTATGGTTTCTGTTTTTGATATGCATTTCAGTTTGCATGCTGGGACGTGATCTAGATGCATTTTTGTGATATGAGTGTCTCGTATGCATCACTTGTTTCTTCTCATATCTATATGGCACATAATTATATTTTGCATGATGTGAAGAAGAAGCACGATAAGATGTCATATGAAGAGGTCTATGCGTCTTCTTAGATGCCACATATGTCTTTGATGCATCTATTTTCTTAGATGGAATCAATTTGGTTGATTTATTTATTGACTTACTTTTCTCAACATATCCTAGTCTGATTTTGTCACTATCATTCTTTTGTGATGAAATGATGTGATCTAGCATGTTTGTTCCCGTGTCAAATTGTTTCACCTTTTTCTCTACATACGCATTATTTGATTTCAAGTTTGAAATCTCGGATTTCAATTCAGTGTTCTCGGATGTCAATGATGAAATTTCAGACCTTAATGAATTTATAATGCATGATGACTCTTCTTTTGAATCGTTTAATTGAGACACAAGATCTTTGTTAGAAGATTCTAACAATTTCTTGTCTTCAATTAATCGCTTCTTTTCTTTTGCAAGAGTCTTTGAAAACTTGTGCAATTCTAAATATTGACCACATAAATCATCATAAGAACATTCAGAATTGGAATCAGAGTCGGAAGATACCTCATTTGATGCTTTAGATGTAAAGCATACTTGTGCCTTGTGTTCTTCCGTATCATCAGTCTCAGAGTCGGATGTGTCACTCCAAGTGGTGGCTTTGAAGGCTCTTCTCCTTTGCTTAGGTTCTGAGACGAGTCTATTCTTGTTCTGATCCTTGTCAGGGTACTTGTTTGTTTGCTTTTCTTTATTAGGACAGTCATATGATAGATGTCCAAGTTTGCCGCATTCATAGCACTTTATTTCCTTATTTTTATTTTTATGATCCTTAGATGAGGTAGACTTATGTTTAATCGATTTTCTCAATATTTTTCTTAATCTTTTAGCCATTGTTATTAAGTCCTCATCATCGGAATCTATGTCAATATCATCTACGACATACTCATTTGATTTAAATGCTACAGCCTTATCATTATTGGAAATAGACTCAGAATGTCTTAAAGCGAGTTTGTTTTCATATACCTTTAGTGATCCAATTAGTTCTTCCATCTTAGTCGATTTAGTCTCTTTGCTTTCTTCTATGGCCGTTACTTTAGAGTCCCACTCGGATGGAAGGCTTCGCAAGCCCTTCTGTACTTTTTCCTGCATGGTAAAGGCTTTACCAAGAGACTCAAGAGAATTGTAGATGTTAGTCAAACGAAGATCCATATCAACAATAGATTCATTAGGCAATAATTTAAACGACTCAAGTGTGGACATAAGCATGTTTATCTTAGACGCTTTTACTTAACTCGTGCCTTCATGTTTCATTTCGAGTATCCTCCACATTTCTTGTGCACTAGAATAGTTTGAGACATACTAGACTCACTCTTACTTAATCCATTTAAGAGTAATTGCATGGCCCTGGCATTCATGATAAGTTTCTTTTTATCATCACTTGTATATTCTTGTCTAGGTTTGACAACTTCTAGTGTGACTTCGTCTACGGTGGATAACTTAGATGGAACAAAAGGACCATCTTCTATAATCAACCAAAGATCAATGTCTATTTCCATAATAAAAAGATTCATTCTTAGTTTCCATTGAATGAAAGACTCACCGTCAAAAAGAGGAGGCCTTTGGCTCGACATACCTTCTTGCTCGTTTTTAAGATTTGTGGTTGCCATCTCACTGAATCGTTGGATCCTATGAAGTGAGTGTTCCTGTGCTCTGATACCACTTGTAGGATCTGCAAGGCACCACTAGAAAGGGGGGGTTGAATAGTTGGTGCGGAAAGTGTGGTTTTTAAAATTGTTTTGACCCAAGAACTCAACTTCTGAAAACAGTTTCTGTTTTCAGGACCTGTTTTAAAATGTTTTTAAAACTAGGTTTTAGGTCTTCAAAAATTCTGACATTTTGAGAGAACTTAGCCTCAGATGTTATGAGTGTCTCCTAAAAATATCAGATTTAAATTCAACCTTTAACCCCTTCAAAAATCGTTAGTGGTCAGATTGCGCGAATCTGTCAGAAACGGTAAACTGTTTTGAAAAATTTATTCCTATTTGTACGTAACTTCAATTTCTTTGAAATTTTAACCACTAACCCCTTATATACTATATTTAAATGTCTTGAAACAGTTTTGCAAAATTCTTTCGGGAAGTTAGTCAAATACACTCAAAGTCTCAACCTTTCCAAGCCTGAAAATCAGATTGCACTAGTCTCAGAACTTTGGATGTTTGGTCATTTTATACTTGTCCAAAAGGGTTGAAACTTGTTCCAAATTAACCCTAAGACGTGTGGCTATGATTCTAGAAAGTTTTATAATTTTTGAAAACCGTTTACTATTCTTACGAACGTAATCAAAAAGAGTAAACATTGCTGAAACAGAATATAAGTGGTGAAAGTAAATGACACCGAGAATTTTATACTGGTTCGGTTATAAAAAACCTACTCCAGTCTTCGAGGAAAACCTTTCTCGGTTCACACTAGTCACACAACACAAATACACCTTACCACAGGGTTGATGGAGTTACACACCAACTCCAACCCTAATACAATTACGCACGAACATCACCACCTTGCAAGAATGAAGATTGATCACACCTTGATCAATCTTTTACAAAGATAGAGAATGTGTGGTGGTCTAAGGTAAGCGTATTCAAGAATATGAATGTAAGTACAATAGGCTTTTAGAAGAAAGAAAGAAAGTGAGTGTAGAAGAAGAGAGGTATTGGCGTTTTTGATCTTTAAGAATGTAATGCTTGTTCTTGTTCTTGTTTTGCTCGTCTCCTTTCCTTCTTGACATATGGCCGTCCCCCATAGGTGCTCTCCCCCTCTTGAAAATTATCTTCTAAGTCCTTGGAAGAGTGTGTGGCATCATTGTGACATGCTCTTGCTTACTTGGCACCTCCTCATTGGATGATCATTTAACCTTTGCTTTCTTGACACTCATTGATTGGTTGAATGTTGTCATCATTTGATGACTTGGAAAATCTTAGAATTCCACTAAAAACATGTGCCAAAATCATCATAAAATAGTTGTCATAACTCATAAAATTATCACCCAAATCAAGCAAGATAATTTCTCCACAACATTAAGCAAAAAATCGGCCATTACTACACTTGACATACTAAAATTTCACCATGTGATACATGGTGATATAATTCAAATTACTTCTAAATTTTCATTGATTTTTCTTTTAAGATAAATCACCAATTTGTAGCAAATATTCTCATCATTTTTGGAAATGAAATTGGACACTAATGTGACCAAGAATTCGGCCAAGATGCATACACACATGCTGAAATTTTCAGCATGTGTGATATTCAAGATATCACACTTTATGAATTCATATCTTATTCAAATTGCTTCCAATTCTTCTTGCACTTAATCGCATGTTTCAAGAGAAAAGATATCCCCTCATGAATGATAAAAATCGGCCATCCTATCTTCCACATGCTGAAATTTTCAGCATGTGTTTCAAATGAGATAAAGTTTGAAACATTACTTTTTGTAGCTTCTTTCTTTAAATCCCTAACATTTTATGATTGATTCTTGACCAATCAATATGCCAACAAGGCTCCACATATGCTCCATCTCATTTGTATAGGCGTGTATGACAAGTATATGCATGTGCCGAATTTTATTTTTGCAAACTTTATAAAATAGCGCACATTAATAATACACACATGTTATATTCCAATCAGCCCTTAATTTAATTTTTTAGAACACTTTAAGATGTATGTCATATGTAAAAAGTGTCTAGATACGTGTCGTATGATGTGCCAAAAATGTTCAATGTGTTGTGTACGTAGAAAACCGAATTTTTGATGTTTATCGATTACCCGATTTTTCTCTAATTCAATTCCAACTTTTCACACATGTTATATATATTATGTTACACATAATATACATAATATAAAATTTAATTTTCAGCACTTGGCTGGTCTAAAGTGGCGCCATTTACATGTGACAAAATTGAAATTGGAATCTCCACAATTTGGCCTTAATGTGGGGTGATTTGTGTGTGCCAACATGGAATGATTTTATGGCTGGGAATAACATCATATCCACGAAAATAATAACGATTTTTGAGGTGTATGGATGGCCATCTATTTATGGCAAGTACGTGACACGTTGGCGAAGTTTCGGTATTCGCCTGATACGACAATTTTTGGTTTAGAACCTTTTAACGTGTCGTATTTAATTTGTCATCACCATGACTTATATCATATGATATAAGACCTGAATATACTCATAAATATGAGTTGAGTATAGTGGTGTGACATTAATGTACGTACGTATAATATATAACGTGTCGGTAGTACGTTGGAATACATGTGTATGTGCCTTTTTCAAAAAATCTGAAAATATATATTTATACATATATGTAGGCGTGTATATGTGGTGAAGAGAGGAGGAGGAGACTTTCCTTTCTTAGTCTTGTTGCCTTTGTGCCTTGTCCAAATGTTGCTTTCTTTAATGAACTACTTACTTTGATTAACTAAGTACTTCACTTAATGAACTAGTTTAGTTCATTAATGGTGGCACCTGAAAATAGTATAAACACAACAAATGTTTGCCATTTGATGTAATCTTTAACGCTTCATGGCTCGTTAGTACGGAAACATTTTTTATAAACTGTATAAGGCAAGTTATATGCAATATATCATGCACATTTATGTCATGCACGTTTTTATGCATATTTAAATCATATATTTTGAAATCACTCAAACCCCTTTTTCTCTACAAACATTGGGTTGCAGCAAAATTATTGATAATGATCCTCACTAACAGCGATTGAAAACCCATCTTAAGCATAAACTGGCCAAGATAATTTCAATACACCCTGCCAAAGGCCTTATCCATATCCAACTTAATAATAGCGTGCCCTCCTCTAACATGCCGATCTAATACATGCATCATTTCTTGAGCAAGCAGAATTTGTTTTGCGATATCACGACCTTTCATAAAACCCGCCTGCTGTGGAGAGATTAATCTAGGAGCAATGATGAAAGACGTGTAGCAAATAATCAAGTTATCACCTTAGATAAAAAATTTGTTAAACAGATAGGCCTAAACTCGGCAAATGTTTGAGGGTTTACCACCTTGGGGATAAGAGTAATCAACGCTGATGCAACTTGAGTAGGTGGAGGATTGCCTAAGGAAAATTCTTGGACTGCAATAAAAACGTCCTGATGGAAAACTGTCCAAAAGTGACGATAAAAAGAGCCTGGGAAACCATCAAGTCCAGCCACACTCGTAGGACTGAGATCCCATACTGCCTGCTTCACTTCTTGTATAGTCCGCTGAGACATCAAGTACTGATTATCTTCCACCGAGACCAGCTGTGGAATATACTGTAGTACTGAGTCAGGTTGAGAAACTGCCTCTGCCGAAAATATATGTTGGTAAAAACAGATGGCCTCAGTCTCAATTTAAGAGGCACTATCACACTCCACCCCATCATCACGTATAATCCGACATATTGTTTGACGTCTACAACGATCCTTAACTGTCTGGTGATAAAACTGTGTATTTGCATCTCCTTCACGAAGCCATTTAACATTTGCCTTTTGTTTCAAAAATAATAGTGCACTAGACTGTACAACTTGCAATAAAGCCATACTCTGATGATATTCCATACGAATGAGATCCGACAGGTGAGCATCAAATGCTCTTTCTTGCTGAGTGACCTCAGCCTTAATTACCGCATCAAAAATATTTCCATCGCCTTAAGTTATTGTTTAACTTATTCAATTTGTCACAAAAGCCCCACATACCTCCCATTGTCGGAAAAGACTGCCAAATATGTGTCACAAAGCTGTCAAAATAAGTGTGAGTTGTCCAAGCCTCCAAATAACGAAAAGAAGCAGTAGAGGCCGAATGTTCATTAGATGAAAGTAAATAAAAAGGTAAGTGATCCAAGGTTGTCCGATTAAAGTGCTGATAATGCACTGTAGAAAATAAGTCAAAGAAGTCCTTAGAGCATAGAAAACGATGCAATCTACGCCAAACTCGGCCTTACCATGGCCATCAGTCAAAGTAAACCGAGAACCTTGGTAAGTAATGTCTGTAATAAACAGGCTAATATACCGTCATTGAAATCCTGAAGAGACCGAAGTGTACGGGTAGAACGGCCTTTATGCTCATCTAATGTCAGAAATGTATTAAAGTCCCCACCAACAATCCAGGGAATGTCTAACGTTGACTGAAAAGAAATAATATCATCCCATAGAGGCCGTCGAGCAATAGTAGAATGTATACCATAAACAAATGTACAACAGAAAGTATCCCCTTAAGGCAACCAAGATAGACATAAAGAATGATTTTAATAACCATTCCTTTCGTCTTCCAAATGCAGACAGTTTCTTTCCAAAAGTTCAAGATATGATCATTACAAACTATTAACGCATGAGAGAAACCAAGTTGTAAATGATATGAGACCAATATTGAATCCAGAGCCTTAGGCTCAATAACACACAAAAGGTGCAACAGATAACGACGAACTAATGATAATAATTGATCCACTGAAGTCCGAATACCGCTGACATTCCAAACAAGAATCTTCATTCAGGTGATAAAACATCAAAAGAGTTAGAGAGTGCAGCTCATGACCTGGTAAAGGGTGGAGAAATTGGCGCAAGAGGTTTATGATGACGCCGTAATAATTTTGGTGGAACTTGAAAAATCCCACTTGCATCCAGGACTGACGTCGGTGTTGACGGATCCTTTGATGTGGTGAGAATATCTTACAGGGCTGTATCTATAAAAGCACATTGTATTTGGCCACTTAAGAAAGAAACAATTTCATCATCCGAAGATATAGCGGCCAACCAGTTAGAAGCCTGTGTTATCTCAACCTCTCCATCAGAGAAGGATAATGATTCATAATTGAAAGGCAAATCATTTAGCAGGCTATCATCAATTCCTTTCAATATGGAGATATCTTGCGCATAAGTAACTGGAGGAATGCAAGTCATATCTAGAGATAAAATAGCCGTCGGCTGAGACATCAGAATCTAAACATCCGTAGATTAATACTGAGCCGTATTTCCAGTTATAGATTTCTTAGGTGTCCAATGTTGCAATGTTTCCTTGGTTGTATGCTCCAAGCGCTTCGTCACCTCAGCAGCAGGAGGTTGATTCTCTATAGAATCTTTTTTCCCATAATTTGATACCTTATGACCTAAACGATAACATGATGAACAATACAACGGAAGATCTTCATAGACTACTGTCTGAAAAATCATGTGATTAGATACCTAAATGAATAAACATGTAGGGAGCTGTTGAGATACATCAACCTCAACATAGAAGCGTGCCACTGATGGCTGGATAACCTCCGTAGTAGCTGCGTCCAATTTCATAGGTGTGCCTAACATACGGCAAAACTGAAATAACGCATCCTTCTGATGGAAATGAACGGGTAGCCCTGGCAGGGAAACCCACACAAGAACAATTGGCATATCCAGTTTTGGATCGTATTGCGTTGTCCATTTCATAACTCGCATATACTTGCCTGCGATAGTCCAGCTTTGCTCCCAAAACAATGAAGGTAATTGGTTTCCTGAGCAAAATGAAGTAAAATATGTGTGGAATCAAGAAGTCCCACATGCACCTATCAAGAGAAGCCACTCTATCAATTGTACTACGTATAGTGGCCATCAGCGGTCGGCCGTACCACAAAGTACCCACCAAGGTGAATCGATATGGGGCAGGAAGAGAAGTTCTCTCTTCCTCCGTGAATTCAATTTTTGGCTGCCTTTATTTTTTTGAATTGGCTTTGGGGTTATGTGTGAACCGATGGCAGGGGCAAATAAATAAGCAAAAGATTGGGTCTCCGAAGCCGAAGGGCGAACAGATGAATTGAGTGGCGGTTGTGCGGCAGAATCCATATGTGAAGGTAATTGTGGTAATCGGCTAAGAGAAGAAGAAAACATCGAAGGAAGGTGAAGAAGAGATGGGCGACGGCAGCACTTGGCTACCAGCCGTCGGTGATCGCCGAAGGGGAAGAAGAGAGAGACATTTTTAGTTATCGATATATATATATGTGCATATATATAGTTTTTTAGATAAAGGAGCACCAGGACTCCGAATTTTATTATTTTGCCCTCACTTATGGCAGAAGAATACCATTAATACAAAGGAGTTCAAAGAATAATAAAATGGTGCTGCTTAGAGGGCGAAATTTAATGATTTGGAGCTGGCGAATGGCCGGGGGAATGGGAAGCTGTCCAAATAGGATATGATATGCCTCATTAAAACCTTGTCAAAAAACCCACCGTTGTGGATAAAATCTTACATGAAGGATAAAAGTACATACTTACCCCAGTTGGACCAACTAAAATACATTGGAATAAAATGCCATAAAACTGAAAGTGATGACTTCGACAGGTTTCTCGCAATGCGCCATTGTTGTCCATCATAGCCCATGCAAAATCAAACGCAAAAGGAACTAACATTAGAGGATGCAATAAATAATGTAAGAGTATAGAATGTGCCAAGTTTGCAAGCATACCCAGGCTGCCTGCATCATACCGAATGCAGGCAGCAAATGTGTAATATAGCCAATCCATATGGAAGACGAGTGAATATGTGAGCCGACATTCCGATTGCATTGATTAGGGTGGGATTGCACTATGATAAGCATCTGAGCTAGGATGACGAAAGGAGGCAGCATTGACGTCCATATTCACATGGCCTCGGATTGTAGTGGGAAGCATCGAAAAGGTAGAATATATCCGCATAGTGTGTGATACCATTGAAGATTGCTCTAAGTAATGCGTAGGTTTGTTGGTCTTCCGATGTGTGTGAGCTAACCGCAATGGAATAGTATCCAGAAGGTAATGAAGGCGTTTCAAATCAAGAGCAAGGTGTGTGTCCGGTGAAGCCAGAAATCTCACTAACTCCAAACAGTTCGTCTCAAGCTGCATACTGGGGGAATGTTGCATGTAATAAATCAATGCTATATAGACAGCCTGGGATTCCACACGCAAAGGAAAATCAAGTTTCAAAGGAAAGGAGATAGCATGCACAAAATTTCCATTGGCGTCACCAAAATTGCTCTGCCATCAATAGTTGATTGCCCGAACGCTGCATCTGGATTAAGCTTAAACCATCCAACTGATGGAGGTATCCGTCACGCTATTCGAACCCTACAAGTACGTAATATAGGAGACAACTCAACATGAATAAGCGCTGAAATGTTCTCTGCCTACTTGGTCCCCGATCGAGATTGTCCCCAGTGAAAAAGATCCTGACATATTGCATGAATAATAGCACGTGGTGACCAAGATGCATCTTCAAACAGTATAGCCGCATAACTTTCCAAACATTCCACAAAAAAACAACAACAAAAATAATATCCATTTCCCCTAAGAAAGTGTGTGGAGCCACAACCCATAGCATCAATAGATAAGGATGCCATTGCGGAGATGTTGGGGGACAAATGTCTAGTAACACACCGAAATAATGCCAAAGAAATTGCACCTCAGGGCATAGGAAAAATATGTGAAACAAGAATGCCTCATCTCGATGACAAAAAGCACATATTGATGGTTGAATAGTAGTAAAATGCCAAAGATTATGCAGAATAGGCAAAACCCCATGATAAAGTTTCCATAGAAAAACCTTGATAGCAGGTTTTTGCGACTTCCACCAGATATATGTATGTGTAATAAAGTAACCCTAGATGGACGTGCAAGATGGTAAGCATGCTTCAAAGTAAACTCACCTGAAGGTGTAGTCAAAATTGGAATGTGATCCACCATAGTGATGTTGCTGGAGCAAAAGGTGTGAATATTACAGATACATTTCCAACCTGCTGGGTCATAAAGCGGTGTTGATAGTCTCCACGTCAACCATATCGAGCATCATGTATTGTCCCCATAATGTATCACTCTGATGGTATAGTGTCCAAAGTTTACAAAATAATACTCTGTATAATGTCTAAATGTCGTATGCGTAGTCCACTTTCTTCCACCGGGTAACAAATTTGCTCCTAAGATGCCCAATGATGTCGACCTGCGACCCAAAAAAATTTGGCAAATTTTCTCTCCAAAAGCGGAATGACGCCACGTGGGATGCGTGTGCCCGCCATAATATGCAGGGGCAAAGAAAAAGATGTGATGTACATTATTGGACCTCACTTATGGTGGAGGAATTCCATGGTACAAAACGATGGAAAGTAAAAGAGAATACAAAACTTGTTAGAAGAAAATGAACAATGAAGGCAACTACCAATCGTATATTGATATGCCGTATTAAAACCTTTCTAAGTAAAACCACCCTTGTAGAAAAACCTTGGACGAAGGAAAAAGTTTACATATTTATACGGCTGAAAAGTTGTGATACAATACAAGACACAAGAAATTGTGAAATGTACACAAATCTGTAGGACCTGTATAGTACCACCAGAAGGGGGTTGAATAGTGAGTGCAAAAAATTTTGTTCTTAAAAACTTCTACACCAAAAAACTCACTTCAAAAAATAGTTTCTGTTTTCAGATCATTATTTGAATTATTTAAAAGAACTAGTTGTATACCTCCAAATATATGAAATTCAGTGAGGAGGTACTCTTAGATATTATGAGAGACTCACGAAAATGTTAAATTAAAACTCCAAGGCTTACCCCTTGAAAATATGTTTTTCGTCAGATTGCGCAAATCTGCCAGAAACTATAATCCGAATTGAAAAATTTATTCCTATTAATTGGTAACTCTAAATGGTCGGAAACTTTATGATAACGCCCTCAAGATGTGTATTTTAGTCGGATGAAATAGTTTTTGAAAATGCCTTTGGGAAGTATTTCAACCACGTTGATGTTCTCATCCTTTCAAATCTGAAAATCAGATTGCACTAGTCTCAGAACTTTTAACTTTTGAACTGAAAGTAAAGTGCAGTAAAGTAGGAACGCCAATGATTTTATACTGGTTCGGTTAAAACAACCTACTCCAGTCTTCCAGGACACCTTCCTCGGTTATCACTAAACACAACAAACACCTTACTAAAAGGGTGACTGGAGACAAACACTAAATCCATCCTTTTACAATCAAAACAATCAAACAAATCAATCACGAACACCACTCCAATGAAGGTTTTATCACACCTTAATCAACCTTTTACATACAATGAACGTGTATAGGTGGTATATCAAAAGCCTACATAATATTTGGAATATATGAATGATAGGCTTCAGACTAAGAAGAAGAAGAAAGAAAGGAAAAAGAAGAGAGTAGTCTAGCTTTTTGCACTTGAGAGAATATGAATTGTTGCTTAACCTCGTTTTGCACTATCTTCTCCCTTTTATCATATGTTGGCTGCCCCCCTAGGGCTTTCTCTCTTCCTTAAAAATTGTCTTTAATGTCCTTGGAATATTTCCTTGTGTAGAAGATTACAGAATCTTGCTTACTTGGTGCAATATGATTGGAAGAACGACTTGATCTCGCTTACTTGTCACATGTTGATTGGTCCACCTTGGAACCGTTGTACGGAGCTGTAAATTCTACAAAAAAAACTCTAAAAACATGTGCTCAAAATCAATACAAACAATTATCATAACATCACATTTTAATCCCTTGAATTTTGGGAGACAAATTTAGGCCATTAAGGTGATGAAAATCGCCCCATTATTGTAGCATGTGCTGAAATTTTCAGCATGTGCCTCTTTTAAATTCTTTCCTTGTGTGGTGCCCTCTTCAATGTCATCAATCTTGTGTGGTATATTCTCCACCAATAAAAATGCAAAATAAGCTCCACCTAGGCTTCAAAAATGCAGAGCATGTCCTGTACTAGGAGGCTGCATGTTCTGAAATTTTCTTTTGGTAAGCTTTGCACAATATTCACACATATATGGTAAATTATAATCAGCCTTAATTTGAATTTTCTAGAACACTTTAACATGTCTTGAATGTGTAAAAAGTGTCTTGATACATGTTACATCTATGCCAAAAACATTCCATGTGTGTACGTTCGTAGAAAACCAAATTTTTGACTTTCGTCGATTACGCAATTTTTCTCCGATTAATTTCAAACCTCTTACACATTTAATGTATATTATGTCACACATAATATACAATAAATCAGGTGTATATTCAGTTCCAATGGCTTAGTATAAAACGTCCCATGTGACAAAATAGGTTTAAGTTTGAATTCTCCTAAATTCTAGGCTAAATTGTTGGTGATTTGTGCGTGCTAACATGGAATAACTTAGTGGTTGTATGTAACATGTGAGCCACAAAAGTTTTAGCCATTTTTGAAGTATATGCACTGGCCATCTTTATATGGCGAGTACGTGACATGTCGGTGAAGTGTCAGTAGTCACCAGATACGACAATTTTTGGTTTATAACCTTGTAACATGTCGTTATAATTTTGACGTCACCATGACTTATTTCATATGATATAAGACCTGAATATACTCATAAATATGAGGTGTATATAGTGGTGTGACGTTAACATACATTTGTAATATATGTGACGTGTCGGTGGTACGTCGGAATATATGTGTATTGAGCCTTTTGTAATTTATGTGACATGTCAGTGGTACGTCAGAATATATGTGTATTGTGTCTTTTTTAAAAAAACATGCATATTTTTATATAGTATATACATATGGCGTGTAAATGTATTAGGGGAGAAGGCTTTCCATTTCCAAATTTGTTGTCATATAGCTTTCACCAAATATATCTCCATTTAATGAACTAGTTAGTTCATTAGCTTAAACACTCAACTTAATGAACTAGTTTAGTTAATTAATTGTGGCACATGAAAGTAGTACAAAGACAAAAAATGTTTGTCATATGATGTAAGATTTAACGCTTCATGGCTTGTTAGTACGACAACAATATATATAAGCATATAAAGCATGTTTAACATATAAACGTGTCAAGTAATAATTCACTCATGCATTTTGTAAGCACGTAGCATTTAAATCATGAATTTGTAATCACTAAAACCCTTTATCTCAACAATCACCCCTTTTGATGATTCACAAAATGTCATTGATTCATGATTTAAATATGATCCCCCTCCAATTATGCACAAATTTGAATTTTGAATTTTATATCGTTCTCCCTCTTAAATCATGCTTCTCTCTCCCCCTTAAATCATGCTTTCTCTCCCCCTTTATTTTGTAAATGTCGTCAAAAGTACAAGTAAAAATGGAAAGAAATAACAGTTTATCAAAAATCATCCATTTCAAGTGCGATCTTAAGGGTTATTTGTTTAACCCTTTGCAAAAGTACCTTTTGGTATCCAAACTTGGGTTACCTTTCTCGGTCTTACAAAAGGTGAAAAAAGAGATGAAGAAGCAATATAGTAGATGTTAGGTGCAAATCCGTTTGGCCTGTGGCCTAGAATGCCATCACGCTAACGATAAGATTTTCGTTTTTGATATGCCTTTTTGTTCGTGTGCAAGGTCCATGATCTAGATGCATTTGTTTTGTATAAATGTTGTGCATGCATCAATGGCTTCCTTTCATATCTATACGACACATGATTATATTTCGTATGAGATGAAATAGAAGAAGTGCAATGAGATATAGTGGGTGGTGCATTTGATATCTTCTTAGGCCGTATAGTTGTCTTGAATGCACTCGGTTTTTTAGATAAAATGAAGTTGGTAGACTTATTTTGTACTTTATTATCTTCCACATACCCTAATCTGGTTTTATCATTTTCATGCTTTTGGGAGGAAATGAGACGATCTAGCATGAATCAAATTGTTTTATGGTCTTTTCTAAATCCACGTTTCTTGATTTCAAATTTGAAATCTCGACTTTCATCTCAGTGTTCTCGGATTTTAAGGAGGAAATCTCATATTTTAATGAATTTATCATGCAAGACGACTCTTCTTTTGAATCGTTCAATTTAGATACAACATTCGTGTTAGAAGATTCTAACAATTTCTTGTCTTCAATTAAACGTTTCTTTTCTTTTGCAAGAGCCATAGAAAACTTATGCAACTCAAGATATTGACAAAATAAATCATCATAAGAAGGCTCAGAATAAGAATCAGAATCAGAAGATACCTCGTTTGACGCTTTGGATGCAAAGCATACTTGAGCCATTTCCTCTTCGGCTTCTTCTTTTTGGGAATCGGATGAATCACTCCACGTGGAGGCTTTTAGGGATCTTCTCCTTTGTTTAGGTTCTGAGATGGATCTAGCTTTTGTCTGATCCTGGTCATGATTTTTTTTCATTGTTTGGTCCTTGTTCGAGCAGCCATAAGAGATATGTGTTGTAACCCGACGAAAAGTCATATTGTACTTGAAGACTCGTGTGAGTAAATTAATAAGTGGTATCCTTCAAGTGCATTTCATTAAGATTCCTTAGTGATTCTTTTATTTTATGTTGATAAGCAAACAATATAATTATTCAAGAATGAGATGTGGACCATGACCAATTCAAATTCACCCAAAGGGGCTTAAGAAAATTTCGGGCACAAGGTTGGGAAAGGGTCTTAAAGGGGTTTTTCCAAATTATAGGAGAGGTTAATCTTAAGGGCCTTCTTAAAATAAGCCCAAAAATAGAAATTTAGGAGTTGTAAGCAGTGGAAAATTTTTTCCCCAACTATTATAAAGTTTCGGCCCTTTTAGCCATAAGGAATTAAAAATTTCCTAATTTATTTTTGAAACCAGAAAAAGGGAAAATAATTAATAAAAAGGGGGCAAATACCCACATGGCTTCTTATTAAACTCATTTGGAAAGAAATTTAGCATGGTAGGGTCCCCTCAAAGGTCAAAACCGCCCCCCCATGGTTGACCAAGAAAATTACCATGGTTACTACAAGGTTAAGGAAGTAACACTAGTTGGGGTAAAGTAACCTAGGTTAGCTATAAAGTAACTATAGTTGACATAAAGTAACTATAGTTGACATAAAGTAACTATAGTTGAACTAAAGTAACTATAGTTGGTACAAAGTAACCAAGGTTAACTAGTTCTTATTAGCCTAACAAAAGTTAAGGAAAACCTTTCCCCTCTAACATACCTAACGGTTTTCCTCTCCCATCCCCCATCAAGATTCATCTTAAGAACAACCTAGATGCTCCACTATATGGTATCATGAATTCTCTCTCTAGAAAGCAAACCAAGACAACACTTAGACAATTTTCCCCTCCCTTCACATGCTCAACTTTCGGCCATAGTGAAGCTTTGGAGTGTCAAGGCCAATCATCTTCAAGCACCAAGAACCCATCTACGTGTACAGAAAAAAGGGTTTGAGTGATTTTCAAATACATGATTTAAATGTGAAACGAGCATAAGATAAAACGTGCATTATATAAACAAATGTGTGCATGATATTGCTCAGTACTTGCCTTATTTAGCTTATATATAATGTTGCCGGACTAACGAGCCATGAAGTGTTAAAGCTTACATCATATGACAAACATTTTTTGCGTTTATACTATTTTCAGGTGCCACCATTAATGAACTAAACTAGTTCATTAAATGAAGTACTTAGTTTATTAAGCTAAGTAGTTCATTAAAGGAAGCAACATTTGAGAAAGGCACAAAGGCAACAAAGCTAAGGAAGGAAAGTTTTCTCCTCCTCCCCTTCTTAATTATACACGCCTATATACATACATAATACATATATTTTCAGATTTTTTGAAAAAAGCACATATACATGTATTCCAACGTACTACCGACACGTTATATATTTTACGTACGTACGTTAACGTCACACCACTATACTTAACTCATATTTATGAGTATATTTAGGTCTTATATCATAGGATATAAGATATGGTGATGACAAATTAAATACGACACGATAAAAGGTTCTAAACCGAAATTTGTCGTATCGGGCGAATACCAAAACTTCGTCAACGTGTCACGTACCTGCCATAAATAAATGACCAGCCCCTATACATCAAAATTTGATGAAAATTTCGTCCACATCACTGAATATTCAGCCAAAAATACTTTCCATGTTGGCACACACAAATTACTCCACATTAAGGCCTAAATGTGAAGATTCCAAGTTTAATTTTGTCACATGTTAATGGTACCACTTTAGACCAGCCAAGTGCTGAGATTTAAAGTATATATTATATATATTATGTATAACATAATATATATAACATGTGCAAAATTTGGAATTTAAATTAGAGAAAAATCGGGTAATCGATAAATATCGAAAATTCGGTTTTCTACGCACACAACACATGAAACGTTTTTGGTACATCATGTGACACGTATCTCGATACTTTTTACATATGATATACATCTTAAAGTATTCTAGAAAATTAAATTAAGGGCTGATTGGAATATAACATATGTGTTTTATTAAATGTGCATTATTTTACAAGTTAGCAAAAATAAATTTCAGCACATACACAATCATTTCCAACGCCACCTACAACTGAGATGGAGCTTATTTGGAGCCTTGTTGGCATATTGATTGGTCAAGGATCAATCATACAATGTTGGTGAATTGAAGAGAGAAGCTACAAATGGTAAGAATTCAAAATTTATCTCTCTTATATCACATGCTGAAAATTTCAGCATGGTAACCTTAGATGGCCGAAATTTTGTCTTCAAAGTGATATATTCCATCATCTTTTATTGTGTTATTGATTGGAAGAAAAAATGGAAAGGTTTTGAATATTATTTAAATTAATAAAGTGTGATATTTTACATATCACACATGCTGAAAATTTTTCAGCATGTGTGAAGACATGGTGGCTGAATTTGTGAGCTTGAGAGTGTCCAAGTTCATTTCTTATGTGATAGTAATACTTACCATAAATTATTGATTCATTTTTATAAAGAAAAATCAGAGTAAATTGGGTATTATTTTGAATAAAATTGAATGATGCACATGCTTAAAATTCAGCATGGCAATGAGACATAATGGCCGAATGTTATCCTAGTTGGGAAGGATTTGATGTTTTGCAATTTATGTGATATATCCTATGATTTATGGAAGTAATTTTGTGATGATTTTGGCACATGTTTAAGTGTAATTCTCATATTTTTTCCAAGTCATCAATGATGACAACATTCATCCATTGAGAAGGTGCCAAGTAAGTGAAGCTTAAATGATCATCCAATAAGAAGATGCCAAGTAAGCAAGACATTGTCACAATGATGTCTTACACTCTCTCAAGGACTTAAAAGATAATTTTCAAGAGGGGGGGGGGAACTACAAGGGGGACTGCTGCACTCATTAAAAGGAAAGAGAAAAGAGCAAACAAAACAAGGCCAAACATTGCAAATCAAAGTGATCAAAAAGTCTAGCTCTTCTTCTTCTACATTTTCTTTCTTTCTTTCTTCTTGTAAGCCTATTGTATTCACATCTTTCTCTCTTGAATAGGCTTGATATAGACCACCACTCATTATATATCTTTGTAAAATATTGATCAAGGTGTGATCAATCTTCATTCTTGCGAGGTGGTGGTGTTCGTGTGAATTGTACTCGTCATACAAGGTTTGTAAAGGGTTGGAGTTAGGTGTAATTCTATCAATCCTGCGGTAAGGTGTACTGCGTGTGTGTGATTAGTGTGAACCAAGGAAGGTGTTCCTTGAAGACTGGAGTAGGTTGTTTATAACCGAGCCAGTATAAAATTCTTGGTGCCATTTACTTTCTACATTTACTTTCAGTTACTGCACAATTTATTCTTTTTGTTTGCGTTCTTAAAAATAGTAAACGATTTTCAAAAATCACGAAAATTTTCAGAAACATAGGCACACGTTCTAGGATTAATTCGGCACAAGTTTAAACCCTTTTGGATAAGTATAAGT
The DNA here is from genome assembly GCA_036186865.1 of Eustoma russellianum. Taxonomy (NCBI): domain Eukaryota; kingdom Viridiplantae; phylum Streptophyta; class Magnoliopsida; order Gentianales; family Gentianaceae; genus Eustoma; species Eustoma russellianum. The sequence goes on from AP025063.1 coordinate 24,996,088, forward strand.
CGATCAAACAACAAAAGATCTGAGACTAGTGCAGTCTGATTTTCAGACTTGCAAAAGTTGAAACTTTGATTGTAGTTGACCTACTTCCCAAAAGAATTTTGCAAACCTGTTTCAACCCATTTAATATATAGTATATAAGGAGTTAGTGGTTAAATTTTCAGAGATTTTGGACGTTCACACAAATAGGAATAAATTTGTCAAAACCGTGTACCGTTTCTGGCATATTAGAGCAATCTGAGTACCAACGGTTTTTGAAGGGGTTAAAGGTTGAATTTTAATTTGAAATTTTTAGGGGACCCTCATAACATCTGAGGCTAAGTTCTCTCAAAATTTCATAATTTTTGGAGACCTATAGCCTGATTTTAAAAACGTTTTAAAACAGGTCCTGAAAATAGAATCTGTTTTCAGAAGTTCAATTGTTCAAGTTTAAAGAAATTTTAAAAACCACACTTTCCGCACCATCTATTCAACCCCCCCCCTTCTGGTGGTGCCTTGCAGATCGTACAATTGGTATCAGAGCGCAGGAGCACTCACTTCAAAGAATCCAATGATTCCGTGAGATGGCAACCACAACCGTGCAAGAAGGAATGTCAACTGTAAGGTCTCCTCTTTTCGACGGTGAGTCTTTTATTCAATGGAAATTAAGAATGAAACTTTTTTTTATGGCTATTGATATTGATCTATGGTCCATTATAGAAGACGGTCCATTTGTTCCCACTAAGATGTCAATCATTGATGGTGTCACACTAGAGGTTACAAAAACGAAACAAGAATACACTAGTGATGACAAAAAGAAGTTGAGTATGAATGCTAAAGCCATGCAACTACTATTAAATGGCCTAAGTGAAAGTGAGGCTAGTTACGTGTGCTCAAGAGATGTGGCATATTCTTGAAATGAAACATGAAGGGACTAGCCAAGTAAAGGAGTCCAAAATCAATATGCTTATGTCCACACTTGAGTCCCTTAAATTATTGCCAAATGAGTCTATTGTTGAGATGGATTTATGCTTGACTAACATTTACAATTCTCTTGAGTCTCTTGGCAAAGCCTTCACTATGCAGGAAAAGGTACAAAAGGTTTTGCGAAGCCTTCCATCCGAGTGGGACCCTAAAGTAACAGCCATAGAAGAAAGCAAAGAGACCAAATCAATTAAAATGGAAGAACTAATCGGATCACTTAAGGTATATGAAAACAAACTTGCTTTAAGACATTCTGAGTCCATTTCTAATTATGATAGGGCTATAGCATTTAAATCAAAAGAATACATCGTAGATGATAGTGACACAGATTCCGATGATGAGGACTTAATTACAATTGCTAAAAGATTAAGAAAAATATTGAGAAAATCGATTAAACAAAAGTCTACCTCATCTAAGGATCATAAAAATAAAAATAAGGAAATAAAATGCTATGAATGCGGCAAACTTGGACATCTATCATATGACTGCTCTAATAAAGAAAAACAAACAAACAAATACCCTGACAAGGATTGGAACAAGAATAGACTCGTCTCAGAACCTAAGCAAAGGAGAATAGCATTCAAAGCCTCCACTTGGAGTGACACATCCGACTCTGAGACTGATGATACGGAAGAACACAAGGCACAAGTATGATTTACATCTAAAGCATCAAATGAGGTATCTTCCGACTCTGATTCTGATTCTGAATGTTCATATGATGATTTATTTAGTCAATATTTAGAATTGCATAAGTTTTCAAAGACTCTTGCAAAAGAAAAGAAACGATTAATTGAAGACAAGAAATTGTTAGAATCTTCTAACAAAGATCTTGTGTCTCAATTAAACGATTTAAAAGAAGAGTCGTCATGCATTATAAATTCATTAAAATCTGAAATTTCATCATTGTCATCCGAGAACGTTGAATTGAAATCCGAGATTTCAAAATTAAAATCAAGGAATGCCGATGTAGAGAAAATGGTGAAACAGTTTGATATGGGATCCAATATGCTGCATCGCATTATATTATCACAAAAGCATGACAGTGACGAAACAGGTTTGGGATACGTTGATATCAATGAAGTATCAACCAAACCAACTAAGTTTGTGGTGTCTAAGAAAGTAGACACTCCAAAGCCCCAAGTGGCGTCCAAGATGACGCAAAAACCGTCACTTCCCTTATCACGTCACACTACATCTTCATATCACGTGAAATACAACTTTGTACCATATAGACATGAAAAGAAAAGAGTATTGCATACACAGCATTCATTCCATCCACGCACTACGCATACAAACACAAAGACATATCAAAACGTCCTACATATATTGCGTATAAAGGAGTTCTTGGCCAAAGGCCAGATAAAGTTGCACCTAAAGTATATTAAGTTGCGTTCTCATCATCTTTCTCACCTTTTGGAAGACCTAGAAAGGTCACCCAAATGCGGGTACCAAAAGGGACATTTTCAAATGGTTGAATAAATAACCCTTACGAACGCACGTATATGAAATGCATGATTTTTTTACAGGCATCTTTTGATTTGCTTTCCAAAATAAAGGGGGAGAGAAAGCATGATTTAAGGGGGAGAGAGATACTGATTGCATATCAAGGGGGAGCGGACTCGAAATTTAAATTTCGAATTTTGAATTTATGCATAATTGAAGGGGGAGCAATAGGATTTAAATCATGTGCATAAGTTATTTTGAAAATCATCAAAAGCGGGAGATTGTAGAGAAAAAGGGGTATGAGTGATTTTCAAATACATGATTTAAATGTGCACAAAAACGTGCATGATATAAACAAACGTGTGCATGATATTGCTCAGTACTTGCCTTATTTAGCTTATATATAATGTTGCCGGACTAACGAGCCATGAATCGTTAAAGCTTACATCATATGGCAAACATTTGTTGCATTTATACTATTTTCAGGTGCCACCATTAATGAACTAAACTAGTTCATCAAATGAAGTACTTAGTTTATTAAGCTAAGTAGTTCATTAAAGGAAGCAACATTTGAGAAAGGCACAAAGGCAACAAAGCTAAGGAAGGAAAGTTTTCTCCTCCTCCCCTTCTTAATTATACATGCCTATATACATACATAATACATATATTTTCAGATTTTTTGAAAAAGGCACATACACATGTATTCCAACGTACTACCGACACGTTATATATTTTACGTACGTACGTTAACGTCACACCACTATGCTTAACTCATATTTATGAGTATATTCAGGTCTTATATCATATGATATAAGATATGGTGATGAAAAATTAAATACGACACGATAAAAGGTTCTAAACCGAAATTTGTCGTATCGGGTGAATACCGAAACTTCGCCAACGTGTCACGTACCTGCCATAAATAAATGGTCAGCCCCTATACATCAAAATTTGATGAAAATTTCGTGCACATCACTGAATATTCAGCCAAAAATACTTTCCATATTGGCACACACAAATTACTCCACATTAAGGACAAAATGTGAAGACTCCAAGTTTAATTTTGTCACATGTTAATGGTACCACTTTAGACCAGCCAAGTGCTGAGATTTAAGGTATACATTATATATATTATGTATAACATAATATATATAACATGTGCAAAGGTTGGAATTTAAATTAGAGTAAAATCGGGTAATCGATAAATATCGAAAATTCGGTTTTCTACGCACACAACACATGGAACGTTTTTGGTACATCATGTGACACGTATCTAGACACTTTTTACATATGATATACATCTTAAAGTGTTCTAGAAAATTAAATTAAGGGCTGACAGGAATATAACATGTGTGTACTATTAAATGTGCATTATTTTACAAAGTTAGCAAAAATAAATTTCAGCACATACACAATAATTTCCAACGCCACCTACAGCTGAGATGGAGCTTATTTGGAGCCTTGTTGGCATATTGATTGGTCAAGGATCAATCATACAATGTTGGTGAATTGAAGAGAGAAACTACAAATGGTAAGAATTCAAAATTTATCTCTATTATATCACATGCTGAAAATTTCAGCATGGTAACCTTAGATGGCCAAAATTTTGTCTTCAAAGTGATATATTCCATCATCTTTTATTGTGTGATTGATTGGAAGAAGAAACGGAAAGGTTTTGAATATTATTTAAATTAATAAAGTATGATATTTTACATATCACACATGCTGAAAATTTTTCAGCATGTGTGAAGACATGGTGGCCGAATTTGTGAGCTTGAGAGTGTCCAAGTTCATTTCTTATGTGATAGTAATACTTACCATAAATTGTTGATTCATATTTGTAAAGAAAAATCAAAGTAAATTGGGTATTATTTTGAATAAAATTGAATGATGCACATGCTGAAAATTCAGCATGGCAATGAGACATAATGGCCGAATTTTATCCTAGTTGGGAAGGATTTGATGTCTTGCAATTTATGTTATATATCTTATGATTTATGGAAGTAATTTTGTGATGATTTTGGCACATGTTTAAGTGTAATTCTCAGATTTAATCCAAGTCATCAATGATGACAACATTCATCCAATGAGAAGGTGCCAAGTAAGCGAAGCTTAAATGATCATCCAATAAGAAGATGCCAAGTAAGCAAGACATTGTCACAATGATGTCTTACACTCTCTCAAGGACTTAAAAGATAATTGTCAAGAGGGGGAGGCACTACAAGGAGGACGGCTGCACTCATTAAAAGGAAAGAGAAAAGAGCAAACAAAACAAGGCCAAGCATTGCAAATCAAAGTGATCAAAAAGCCTAGCTCTTCTTCTTCCACATATTCTTTCTTTCTTTCTTCTTGTATGCATATTGTATTCATATCTTTCAATCTTGAATAGGCTTGATATAGACCACCACTCATTATATATCTTTGTAAAAGATTGATCAAGGTGTGATCAATCTTCATTCTTGCGAGGTGGTGGTGTTGGTGTGAATTGTACTCGTCATACAAGGTTTGTAAAGGGTTGGAGTTAGGTGTAACTCTATCAACCTTGCAGTAAGGTGTACTGCGTGTGTGTGATTAGTGTGAACCAAGGAAGGTGTTCCTTGAAGACTGGATTAGGTTGTTTATAACCGAACCAGTCTAAAATTCTTGGTGTCATTTACTTTCTGCATTTACTTTCAGTTACTAAACAGTTTATTCTTTTTGTTGGCGTTCTTAAAAATAGTAAACAATTTTCAAAAATCACGACAATTTCCAGAAACATAGACAAACGTTCTAGGATTAATTTGGCACAAGTTTCAACCCTTTTGGATAAGTATAAGTCGATCAAAAATCAAAAGATCTGATACTAGTGCAGTCTGATTTTCAGACTTGCAAAGGTTAAGACTTTGATTGTAGTTGACCTACTTCCCAAACGAATTTTGCAAAACTGTTTCAACCCATTTAAATATAGTATATAAGGAGTTAGTGGTTACATTTTCAGAGCTTTTGGACTTTCACACAAATAGGAATAAATTTTTCAAAACCGTCTACCGTTTCTGGCAGATTCGAGCAATCTGAGTACCAACAGTTTTTGAAGGGGTTAAAGGTTGAATTGTAATTTGAAATTTTTAGGGGACCCTCATAACATCTGAGGCTAAGTTCTCTCAAAATTTCATAATTTTTGGAGACCTATATCCTGATTTGAAAAACGTTTTAAAACAGGTCCTTAAAACAGAATCTATTTTCAGAAGTTGAATTGTTCAATTTTAAAGAAATTTTAAAAACCACACTTTCCGCACCATCTATTCAACCCCCCCCCCCTTATAGTGGTGCCTTGCAGATCCTACACTAGGTAAGTGCATGTTGAACCTCCTAAATGAATTCTATATTTCAAAGGATGAAACTCACATTGGTACTCCTCTTCTTGCCCAAGGAAAACCGTGACCACCATGTCACTAGGCCCAAGCTTTGAAGCCTTTAAGAGGTGCTAGATTCTTAAGAGGATTGAACACCATTCAAACTTCATCTTGGTAAGCCAATCTAGCCTCTATTTGGTTACATCTTTTACTTAAGAAAAGGACTAACCTCTGTTCTTTTCCATTCCCCAAAACCGTGGGGTGCACATTGAAGAGAAGGAAGATTGCATTTCATCCAAGTCCCAAATTAAGAAGGCTTAAGATTGAGGAGGACAAGTATACACTAATCTCTCATGATTTACTTCAAGAATTAGTGGCTTGAATTGCTAGAAGTTCCTAAGATGTGATTTTTAGTTGATTATCTTAAGTTCAAGATTGTGTCTTAGTGATTCCTTAAGAACTATGCCTTGCATGTGATTAACTCTTTCAAAGATGGAATCTTTCCTTACATGAAAAATGTTATGAGGCTGCTTTGGGGATGAGTTAAGGTTCAACTAGGTGACCTTGGACAAGAATGGCTCTTGGATGAAACTTAAGAATCACCAAAGTGACATGCAAGTGCTAGTTGTAATTTTACAAGTTACTTTGTAGGATTTAAGATGAACTAGCATGAGAATGTGTTGCATGTCCAAACAAATGTTGTAAATTTTGTATGTGACACCTTATAACTTTCGGCCCTAGAGGTGAAGATGATGATAAGTCTTGGATCCAAGAAAGAACACTTGTTGTGGAACAATTATGATGCTTGTTATTTTCAAACTACAAACTGTTTTGGTATGATGCAAAGGTGACCCAATAAAGAGAATCAAATCTGAATTTTCATGGGAAAAAGGGTGTATATGGTGACCAATAAGCTATTTCATAAGAATAAGGCAAATTGTGGACATTTGACATGAAAGAATGGCCAAACATCAAACCACTGGAACTGGGCAGAATTGACCACATTTTGAATAGCTTAGAAATGGATCTTGTAGATCTTCAATAACACTGATTTTTGGTACAAAAGTTAGCCTTATGTGTGTAGCAGATATGAGAGTTGGAATTTTGATAAAATAAACCACGGATTATTTTTCATAAAATATTTAGTGGAACTGCTCAGGCTGGAAATTCTGGAACCTGGCCAAATGGTATAACGTGTTGAATGGCCTTGAAATGAATCTTGTAAATGTTCAATAAGGCTGATTTTCGATGTGGTGACAGCTCTGTGTGTATAGGAAGTATGAAAGTTGAAATTTAGGTAAAATGAGCTGTGGATTATTTTTCATAAAATATTTGGTAAAGCTGCTCAGACTGAAAAGTCTGGAGCTGAGCAGAACTGTACATCTTTTTTATTGGCTTGAAAAGAGACCTTTTAGACGTTCAATAAAGCTGATTTTCGGTGTGATGATAGCCTTGTGGTGTAGGAAATAGAAAAGTTGGAATTTTGGTAAAATGAGCCGTGGATTATTTTTAATAAAATATTTGGTAAAGCTGCTCAGAGTGAAAAGTTTAGAACCGAGCAGAACAGTACATCATTTTGATTGGCTAAAAAAAGGACCGTGTAGATGTTCAATAAAGTTAATTTTTAGCATGGTAGTAATCCTATATGTGTAGTAAATACGGAAATTGGAATTTTTGTAAAACAAGTTGTGGATTATTTTTAATGATTTAATTAGTAAAACTGCTCAATTGAAATTACTGGAACAGAGCAGAAATTAAGTAACGGGTTACTGGACTCAGAAATGGACCTTAGGAACATGAAAATTGGCTAATTTTTAGTAGAATGCTAGTTTCACATGTTTATGACATGTGTGAGTTTGAATTTTGGAAAAAGAAATCATGGTTTTTCCACAATTGAATTGTTAGTAAAATTGGTCAGTCCAGTTACGGCACATGACCTGTTTCAGAAAATTAATTAAATAAGCTCTTTAAGGTTATTGGATTGATCTGGAAATTTTATGAAAATCACCTAAGACATAAAGGAATAAGATCATGCAAATTAGTCAAGTTGGTCTTAATGTTTTGGTGGGTAAATATGGACATGAAGTGGATGTATTAAAACTGGAAATTTGGCTGAACAGGGGATTAATTATAAAAGGCCCAATTTGATGGATTTGGATCTATATACACGGTTTGGGCTCATGTATATTAATCCCTAGGGAGTTTATTATATTTTCCAGGTTATGGTCCAAATAGTTAAGGTTTTTAAGGCCTCAAAAGATAAGGTAATGTGGTGATTATAACGCAGAATTCAGCATGTACACCCGATAATGATTAGATGACTTAAGGACTTTATTCATCTTAGGAAGTTACAAAAATTTTACGACATGTACGTAAGACCCTACTAAACGCATGTATGACAAAAGATTATGGAAATGGACCGTTTGGTTAACTTGACTGCCCCATGAACCTGAAGTAAAAATCTGGAAATATTTAGTTTCTGAAATCATGCTTATTGACATGTAAAAGAAAAGTTTACGACTATTCACGTCATAACTTGTACTGCATATCATTCCATGTATCATGCATGTCCATATGCCACATGAATCTGATTTTATGAATTTTATGCAAGCAAGTCTTTTCAAGAGAAAATGTTTTCCGTTATGCATGAAAAGTTTTTATCGTCCCATGTTTTAAAGAAAGCTTCATGATTCCTTTGTCGGCCAAGCATGCGACTAACCCGACTCCAGACCCGGGGTTAATTGGTCTGTTGACATGATATGTTCTGGACCCGTTCAGATCCAGGGTTAATTGATCTTATACATGTTCTTGACCCATTTAGATTCGGGGTTAATTGATCTGATACATGTTCTGGACCCGTTCAGATCCGGGGTTAATTGATCTGATACATGTTCTGGACCCGTCCTAGACCCGGGATTAATTGGTCTGTTGATATGTTCTGGACCCGCTCAGATCCGAGGTTAATATATCTGACACTGTTTTATGACACGTTATTTTATGGGACCAAAATGATGTTTTGACATGACATGAAATCATGCATTGCATTTTGCATAGCTCACGAGCATGTAGACAAGTTGCATGTTACAGTTAATGGTTAATAAGTTATTATTGGCGTTACCTAAAATTATGCTTAAGCTATAACGTCAAGCAAACTCAGGATTAAAGACCAAGTATGAATTATTATATTTGAGGTGTTCGGGGGATTACATTCATGTTATAATTCTTTATGTATTTCATGGTAGCTTATTGTATTCTTGTTGGGTGATTTTTTATCACTCACACTTTTATTCTTCCTCAGAACCAGATAACGCTAAGATTGAGTGGATCAAGGATGAGCCGAGGGTACCTTATCCATAGGCAAGGAAACCTTAAGGGAGCAAAGCTTAAGGACTTTTGTGCAGCCAAGACGGTTGTATTATGAAAAATGTTTGAACCTTCTGAATTTCGGTTATGTCATTTTGTGGGAATGCTACTTTTGGGAATTTAGTATTTTCGTAATGCATGTTTATTTCGAAAAAGTTTTAATTCTGTCTAATTTTTACTACCATGTTAAATGTTAACATGGGAGTCCATGGCTTATGTTATGTATTTTTGCATGTTATGCATGACGCTTTGTACTCTCCTTAGTAAGGTGCGGCTGGTGCGCCATATTCGGACAGGGTCCGGGTGCAGGGCGCTACAATATGTCCAAGTCTTCCACATATATAACACTTAATATCTTCATTATTTTTATTTTTATTTCTCTGATTCTTAGATGAAGTAGACTTAGGTTTGTCTTTAAGCGATTTTCTCATTGTCTTTCTTAATCTTTTAGCCGGCGTGATTAGATCTTCATCATCAGAATCCGTGTCACTATCATCTACACGATCATAAGAGGTAGAGACGTATTTATTTAATTTAAACGCTATAGCCTTATCTTGTTTAGAAGTAGTTTCAGAATTTCTTAGAGTGAGTTTGTTTTCAAATACCTCCAATGATCCGAATAATTCCTCCATCTTTATTGATTTAGTTTCCTTACTTTCTTCGATTGCAGTGACTTTTTGAATCCCATTAAGATGGGAGACTTCTTAGCACTTTTTGCACCTTCTCCTGCGAAGAAAATACCTTTCCAAGAGACTCAAGAGAATTGTAAATGTTAGTCAATCTTAAATCCATATCAACAATAGATTCATTTGGTAATAACTTGAAGGATTCAAGAGCAGACATTAGCATGCTTATCTTAGAGTCTTTAACTTGACTAGTATCTTCATGTTTCATTTCAAGAATTTTCCACATTTCTTGGGCCTAGAGCAATTTGACAGATAACTAAATTCACTTTTACTCGAACTGTTTAAAAGTGAGTTGCATGGCTCTAGCATTCATACTTAATTTCTTTTTGTCATCATTAGTATATTCTTCGTTTTGTTTTATGACTTCTAGTGTGACACTGTCAACCGTGGATAAGTTAGAAGGATTAAAAAGACCATATTCTATAATAGACCACAAGTCTATATCAATAGCCATAAAGAAATGTTTCATTCTAAGTGTAAATTGTATAAAAGAATCACCGTCGAAAAGAGGAGGTCTTACGCTTGACATTCCTTCTGGCTCGGTTTTGTAACTAGTGGATGCCATCTCACAAAGATCATTGGATCTTCTTTAGTGAGTGTGCCTGCGCTCTGATACCACTTGTAGGACCTGTATAGTACCACTAGAATGGGGGGCGTTGAACAGTGAGTACGGAAAATTTGGGTTACAAAAACTGTTGGACAAAAAAACTCACTTCATAAAACAGTTTCTGTTTCAGATCCTGATTTGAATTATTTAAAAGACCTAGTTGTAGACCTCCAAAAATTATGCAATTTGGTGAAGAGGTACTCTCAGATGCTATGAGAGAATCACGAAAATTTCAAATTTAAACTCTAAGACTAACCATTTGAAAATATGTTTTTGGTCATATTGCACAAATATGCCAGAAATTGTATTCCGATTGAAAAATATATTCTTATTTATTAGTAACTCTAAATGGTCTGAAACTTTGATGATAACACCCTCAATATGTTTATTGTAGTGGTTTGAAGCTGTTTTTGAAAATTGATTTGGGAAACATGTCAACCACGTTGATGTTCTCAACCTTTGCATATCTGAAAATCAGATTGCACTAGTCTCAGAACTATTAACGTTTGTCTAGCTTATACTTGTACAAATGGTGAAACTTGTGCCAAATGAAAACTAGGAGGCGTGGATATGTTTCTAAAAAATTTAGGATTTTTGAAATTTTTTTACTATTTTTTACTATTGCAACGAAATCAATGCAGAAATCTGAAAACTAAAAGTACAGTGCAGTGAAGTAAGAGCACCAAGGATTTTATACTTGTTTGGTTAAAACAATCTACTCCAATCTTCGAGGACATCTTCCTCGGTTATCGCTAAACACAACAAACACCTTACAACAAGGGTGACTGGAGTTAAACACTAACTCCACCCTTTTACAATCAAGCAAATCAATCATGAACACCACCGCCGATCGAATGAAGGTTTGATCACACCTTGATCAACCTTTTACAAACAATGAACGTGTATATGTGGTATATCCAAAGCCTATATAATATTTGTAATATATGAATGATAGGCTTGAGACTAAGAAGAAGAAGAAAGAAAGGAAGAAGAAGAGAGTAGTCTAGCTTTTTCCACTTGAGAGAATATGAATTGTTGCTTTTCCTTGTTTTACACTATCTTCTCCCTTTTATCATATGTTGGTTGCCCCTTAGGACTTTCTCCCTTCTTTGAAAATTGTCTTTAATGTCCTTGGAAGATTGCCTTGTGTAGAAGATGACACAATCTTGCTTACTTGGTGCAATATGATTGGAAGGACGACTTGACCTTACTTACTTGTCACTTGTTGATTGGTCCACCTTCGCACCCATGTAATGAGCTGTAAATTCTACAAAAACAACTCTCAAAACATGTTCTCAAAATCAATTCAAACAATTACCATAACATCACGTTTCAATCTTTGAATTTTAGGAGACAAATTGAGGCCATTAAGGTGATGAAAAATGCCCCACTATAGTAGCATGTGCTGAGGTTTTCAGCATATGCCTCTTTTGAATTCTTTCCTTTTGTGAAACCCTCTTCAACGTCACCAATCTTGTGTGGCATATTCTCCACCAGTTGAAATGCCAAATAATCTTCATCTAGGCTTCAAAAACGCTGAACATGGCGTGTACTAGGAGGCTGCATGTGCTGAAATTTTCTTCTGGTAAGCTTTGCACAATATTCACACATATATGGTAAATTATAATCAGCCTTAATTTGAATCTTCTAGAACACTTTAACATGTCTTGAATGTGTAAAAGGTGTCTATATACAAGTTACATCTATGCCAAAAACGTTCCATGTGTGTACGTTCATAAAAAACTGAATTTTCGACTTTCGCCCATTACGCGATTTTTCTCAGATTAATTTTAAAATTCTTAAACATGTAATATATATTATGTCACACATAATATACATGAAATGAGTTGTATATTCAAATCCAATGGCTAAGCATAAAACGTCCAATGTGACAAAATAGGCTTAAGTTTGAATTCTCCACAATTCTAAGCTAAATTGTGGGTGATTTGTGTGTGCCAACATGGAATGACTTAGTGGCTGTTTGTAACATGTGAGCCAAGAAAGTTTTAGCAATTTTTGAATTATATGGGCTGGCCATCTTTATATGGCAAGTACGTGACATGTCGGTGAAGTTTTGGTAGTCACCCGATACGACAATTTTTGATTTATGACCTTGTAACATGTCGTTATAATTTTGACGTCGCCATGACTTATATCATATGATATAAGACCTGAATATACTCATAAATATGAGGTGCATATAGTGGTGTGACGTCAACATACGTTTGTAATATATGTGACGTGTCGGTGGTACGTAGGAATATATGTGTATTTTGCCTTTTTTAAAAAAAGTTTGGATATATATATATTATGTATATATATGGCATGTAAATGCATTAGGGGAGAAGAATTTCTATTTCCAAATTTGTTCTCATATCGCTTCTACCAAATATTTCTCCAATTAATGAACTAGTTAGTTTATTAACTTAAGCACTCCACTGCGGCACCTGGAAGTAGTACAAAGACAACAAATGTTGGTCATATGATGTAAGCTTTAACGCTTCATGGCTTATTAGTACGGCAACAATATATATAAGCATGTAAAGCATGTTTATCATATAAATGTGTCAAGTAATAATTCATTCATGCATTTCGTAAGCACGCAGAATTTAAATCATGCATTTGTAAATCACTCAAATCCTTTTTTCAAAAAAATCAACGTGCTACGATCTAGAAGACCACGAAAAGGATTGATTAGCCGACTATCAAGATGGTGGGATCCCATGATATATGTTTGTACTAGCATGACCGAATGAAGCAAGTGATGCAGATCTAAGAACTAAGCCTCGAACATGCGGTGGAAGTGACGACATCGAAATGTAAAACTCAATGGCAGATCATGTCAAAGCAGCTTGAGCCAGGAAGTGGTTTGAATGATTAGTCCCTCTGGAGGCGTGACATAAACTAAGGGATGATGCGGCGAGGATAGAACAAAGACGACAGAGATCTGGAGCAATGTAGGAGTCGGGGATAGCAAGAATAGTGACCAACTCCATGCAATCCGCCTCTATAAGGAAACTTCCATATAATGGAATATAATAGATGAGAGCGAGCAAGATAGCTTGCGCCTTAACCCGAAGTGGAAATTCATGGCACAAAGGATAGGAAATAGCAAGCAAAAAATATACCATAAGAATCTCGGATGATTGCACTACCATTAGCCGTATGTCTGCCAACAGTCGTATCAGTATTTAGCTTCAGACGACCCGACGGAGGTGGAAACCAATGAATGATCTATAGCCAGCTAGAACGTAATAGTAGAGAAAGACCCAACTGTATAAGCAACGGAATAGATGACGCTATCCTTAAACAAGACATAGGCCTAGACTATATGAAAAGGTCCTGTCGAATAGACCAAATGACGAGTCGTTGAGACCATAAAACATCATCAAACAAAGTAGGAGCATACATCTTGCATAAATGCCACAGTAGGATGTCAGGATATATCTTCTGCACCTCCCCCTGGAAAGAATGGGGAGCAACAAACCGTATGGCCAATAAATGAGAACGCCAACCCAAACGAGCGGAGGCCCTAGAGGCCAGTCGACAAAATTGACAAATAGAATCTTGTACGATCAAAAAGTGATGCAGTGTATTTAGCAATGGCAAAGCTCGAAGATAAAGTTTCCAAAGGAATACCTGAATGGTTGGACGCTGTGTCTTCAACCAAATATATATATGAGAAATGAGCATGGACTTCGACAGGCGGAGGAAGGCATAAGCATAGAGGAGTGTAAAAGCTCCGTCGGTGATGGCCACATAGGTGCGACCATGTCAACCTGCAGAGAACATAAGCTGTGAATACCACAAATTCGGTGCCAGAAAAGGGAGTCATAGAGACGTAGCCGATAATCCCCATGTCCACCAATCGATAGCGCATGTACTGCCTCCAAAGTGTGTCAGCTGTCTGATACAGCCACCATAATTTAGAAGCATATGCCGCCTGTACTGCATGAAGGTCCCAGATAGCTAGACCACCCTCCTCATATAGATAACAAATACTGCACCAGGAGACCCAATGTCGTCGGCTGGGGCCCAGAAACAAAAGAGAAAATTTCTGCTCAAACGTTGAAACTACACTCTAGGTATCCTCGTCCCGACCATAATATGAATTGGCATATATGAAAGGACAAAATGAATAAGCCCCAAGCGGCTGGCTGTCCCTAATAGCTGATGCTGCCATCCGCCTAATCGTGAGTCCACATGATGTAGAAGATCCTAACCGTGAAGTACTCGAGTGATACCCTTATGCAAATAGGAGCCCAAATATTTCATAGGCAAAGACAACTGCCGCATAGCTAACAATTGAGTATAAGATCAACGTTGATGGGAAGATACGCGAGATAGAAAAACCACTGTACTTTTGTGCCAGTTAACCGCCTGACCCAACACCCGTTCATAAGAAGTAAAGAATTTCTTGAAACAAGAAAGATTTCGACGTTTCACCACCAAGAATACCAACAAATCATCAGCATAAGACAATTAAGATATGACAGCTGGCATTCGGCCCAAAGAGAAAGGGATTATTTGCAACCTCGAAACCAAGTGCTTTGAGCCATGGCTAAATCCTTCGGCCGTTAAAATAAATAAGAGGGGCGATAAAGGATCCCCCTGCTTGACACCACGTGTAGGCCGAAAGAAGCCCCAAGGAATGCCATTAATTAAGATAGATATGTGCGCATCTTTGAGATGATTGAGAACAAGTGAGATGAAGAACGGAGAAACCCCAAAACAGAGAAGAACCTGTTGAAGAAATTGCCAACTGACACGATCAAATGCTTTAACCATGCCAGGCTTTATGATGGCATTACTCGGCCTACTCCCCTGATCAAACCAATGAACCATCTCTGTGCTAAGCAGTACCTGTTCTAAAATACCCTATCCCTTCTGAAAACAAGCACACTCCAGAGAAATGACACGCATAAGAATGTCAGTCAAACAAGTAGCAATAATGTCAGTCTGTATCTTACTCATATAGGTGAACAAGGCTATGGGTCGATGATCACTAAACATACGCTGAACTACACCTTTGGGAAGGAGTACGAGCATAGAATGAGCCATTGCCCGGGGATGGGGAATCCCCAAGAAAAATTCTTGCACCGCCTTATAGACATCCATATGTATAATATCACAACAAGAGCAAAAGAACCAACCATTATAACCATCGGGGCCGGCCGCACTATGCGGATCTAGCAACCAGACAGCCTGCTTCACTTCGTCTTCTGAATAGTGTTGTACGTTTCTGTCACTAAGTTAGTAATGCACTGTAAGAACTCTGTGCTGTCATCGATATGCTGACCAGTAAACAGTCTCGTAAGATGATCAACTGCAACGTCACTAATGGTTTCAGGAGTGTCGTACACTCCACCTATGTCAGTCTCTATGCGATATATACCTTGGCATCATCGTCTTTCTTTGATTAATGCATGATAAAACTGAGTATTAGCCTCCCCCTCTCTAAGCCATTTAACCCGAGCCTTCTGCAGCCAAAACTCCATCTCCTGTGTGGAGGTCCTCTACAACTCGGCATGTGAAGCAAAATAGGCCTTTTGATTATCGTCAGATGGACTAAGATCATTCGCCATCTCAAGACGCTGAACGAGCTGTTCTGCATGCTCTACTCGATGGAAAATATTTCTGAAAACATCCTTATTCCATCGTGAGACATCCCTCTTAAACCGACGAAGCTTGTCACAAAACCCGCACATGCCCCTGACCATGGGATAAGATTCCTAAGCCCCGCGCATAGAAATATGGAAATCCAGATATGTGTCAAAACTGTTAGAAAACGAGACTGGCGCGCCCCATTAGAAACTTGCATATTACATTGAACTAGTAGTAGGTAGTGATCAGAGGTAGTGCGACTAAGATGTGTCAAGCGTATCTCGGGAAACAAATCATAGAAAGGTGCATTACAGAAAACCCAATTCAAGCGTCTCTAAACCCCGTCCTCCCTGCCATGTGTAGCGAGTTCCAATGTGTGGAACAATAACCCAAGCACCAAAATCCACCATCTCATTAAAATTATCCAACGAAGATAACGGTGGACGGGCAGTCCCCTTATGATCCGAAATTGATAGGAAAGAGTTAAAATCGCCAGTTAATAGCCAGGGATCCTGAATAATCTCACAAATTCCACCTCATATTATCCTAAAGATCCCGTCAATCCGACACCATGTGTCTCCCATAAACATATGAATGCCAAAAAAATATTGTTTGAAGGTAGATGGAAACGGAAATGTGTAACTTGTGCAGGCTCTGAAGATTTTTCCTTTTCCTTCACTCCATTGTCTTACAACCCTCTTACATTATTCAACAAAACAAAACGAACCCTCCAAACCCCTGACATGGCTGGCCACTTTAGTCCAAGGAGTGGATAAGATTTTTCCTCTTCCTTCACTCCATTGTCTTGCACTTTCAAGACAACAACTATTTCACGCTCTTCCACCAATCTTTCAAGTTTCATGATGTCCATCATCCACCCCACTATTCTCTTCCCAAACCATCCTCTCCTATAGAAAAGAGAGAAGACTCTCTTTTCTTCTCATTTCCCACACTTAACAAAACTTCCATCTTCCTACAGTTCTTTGTCCTCTCCCAAACAAGAAAACAAGTCTTCCAACCCTATTTTTCCCCACTATGTCCGAGAGTTGCAAGGTAGAAAACAAGAAGTAATTTTCTTCTCGTCATCTCATCCCTCCATCGAAAATATTAGCTACAATATCCTCCCTACTTGAAGCTTTAAAACCATGGGTTTAAAGGGAGTTAAGGAGCAAGAGAAAGAAAGATAAGAACACCATCTACACTTTGATAATCTTCTTCTATTTATCCAGTTTCATTGTTGTACACTAACTCTCTCCCTTTAGTCCAAAATCCATGGCTACCAAGGGGTTAGAGAAGAAGATTTTCTTCAAAGCCAAGTGAAGAAAGCTTCACTTTTATTTAAAGGTTAAATGATAAAGGAAAGTACTCTTCCTATCCTTCATGGATTTTCAAAGATCTATGTATTAGGTTCATATAAAGTTGGATCATTCATGATAAATGTTCAAGGATTTTGTATCAAGAATATGTAAAATCTATGTGCATATGTGGTGTAAAAATGATGATATATGTATAGATATATACATGGCCTACATGGATAAAATGAACATATATGTGTAAATAAAATGAAATAGACACACATATGTAATATATGTATAAGTTAAAGAAATAAAATGAAGATATATAATATAGTAAGATAAGTGTACTAATAAGACATGTTTATGTATGTGTTCATATGTTATTCATGAAGATCATCACTTAGGCGTTTATTTATATTTTTGGTTTTCATGAACGTTTGTGTTCTTGATTTAGCATGTTATGAGGCAATCATATTCATGTGTAAGATTCTAGTACTCAAAAGACTTTTTTTTATGATCTCCTTATTAATTCATGTGTATATATATTTTAGCCAAGTTAGGTTTTTTATACCATATTTACTTCATTTTCATAAGTTCCATGATTTTGTATGTTTATGTATTTTATGAGGATTTTACGAGACATTATGTTGATAGAAACTAATATTTGTAGTTGGTATAAATACTCAAATCAAAATATAAGTATAAGAGGTGAAAAAAGGCAAAAAGATTCATGTGATATATACATATATATAACTTTCGGACATCATCGTAAAAAGAAGAGAAAGAATAAGTTTTATGACATGTAATAAATGTAAATATGTTGAATATGAAAAGAAATGGTCATACAATTAAAATATAGAGTAAAGACATATGTTATATAAAAAGGAAAATAGAAATATGGGTATATATGTATTTGGCCAAACGACCACTCTTTGTTGTACCCCAACGATCATGTACGTGAAAACTATGAATATGAGACGGAATGAAAGCGGAAATTTCTTTTAGCGCATGTTACTTAAGTCAATTTAAGCCTCTTCACTTAATCATTATTAACGTGATACCAAGTCAAATTAAATAAGGGGAAATTCAAGAAAGTAATACATGAAATGTAGAGTTATATGAACCATACATACTAATATATATGTATGTGCGTGTATATGAAATATGTATGCATACATATGCTAATCTTAGAATACAATAAAATATACGAAACAATATAGTATATGAACTAAAGTTACAAGAAATATCAAATGGCCCAAGAAGCCTAAAAATTTCGGCCTATACATGGAGATGTTCTAAAAATCTCTAGCCAATTTTATTAGTTAAAATAATAAGACAAGAAGTTATTATGCAGAGAATAAATAGAAAATAAAATAGACATGCATTTAAGGAACAAGTTAAGACAACTCATTAAAGAAGGAAGTAGTATGGTTGAGGTCATAAAGACCCCAACCAAAACCGCCCCCTTGGTGTCTAGACATGGAGGATTTTTAAATCCTACCATGGTTACTTTTTCCCTAAACCAAGGTTAATGTAACCATGATTCAATAAAGTAACTTGGGTTAGCACAAAAGTAACTATAGTTTGAATAAAGTAACCAAGGTTATACTAACTTAACCTTGATTAGCACTGAAGAAACCCTAACCTCCCTATTCTCCCTCCAAAAACCGGCCAAGCCTCCCTCCTCTCCTAGTTTTTTTTAAGTTTTGCAAGACAACATCTTACAATCATCTAGAAAATTCTTCCCAAGCAAGCCAAGCAAAAACTTAGC
The DNA here is from genome assembly GCA_036186865.1 of Eustoma russellianum. NCBI lineage: Eukaryota > Viridiplantae > Streptophyta > Magnoliopsida > Gentianales > Gentianaceae > Eustoma > Eustoma russellianum. The sequence goes on from AP025063.1 coordinate 25,015,149, forward strand.
AAAATTCCCTCCTACTCTCACAAAGATTTCGGCCCTATACTCTTGGAGGATAGGAGTTTAACTTCAACTTCAAGACTCAAAAAGACATCTAGGTAAGTCTCATTCCAAGTTCCCTTAAGTGAATTCTTATTTTCGTAAGGAATGAAGCTAACATGAATCCTTTCAACAAAACCGTATGCTTAAGGTGAAGAAGGTGAAGGATTTCATCACATCTCACTTCATAACCAAGCAAAGAAAAGAGCTTTAGCTTGAAGAGGCAAGTATACTTTAACCCCTTACAATATGTGTGATTATGTGCATACTTGAATGTCTAGAAGCTTAAGACATGATTTTAGTGAAAATATGCCTAAGTTGTTACCTTTTCTTATGTTTTGAAAGGTTGGATGATAGACCTCTCTTATGTTGCAATATAAAGCATGTTTAAACTTAAAATAAGAGTTAAAAGTGATGTATTAGGGACTGCCCTATGTTTGATATTGAATGAGACAGATTGGCATGAAACCTAGCATTTTTAGTGATTTTAATATGTGAAATTGTTGGACTAGAGGACTGTTTTGTTTGGAAGGAATGAACAGCCCATATGAACGACTTTTGCATGCTAAAAAGAGACTTGAATTAGTCTACGGAAGCCTTATTATGTCTATTGAATGACCATTAACTTGGATTATAGGCTAAAGAACAAAATTAGGAAGGAAAGGATATTTCTATGCATGTTGGTTGGAAACAGAGTTCTGGACAGATTTTGTGCCAAATTGATGGACTTAGTTAAGGACCTTCTAAACGTTGGATTGAGCTTATTTTTGGTGTGGTCGTAGCTTATTATGTCTATTTTATTGTGGAGTTGAAATTTCTTGAAAATCATTTGTGGATTGGTCAGAAATAAATTTTTAGTATCAAGGGGTGAAAACAGTTTCTGGTCGTACCACCTTAGGGAGACAAATTATTTAAGTACCTTAAAGATCTAGGATTGACCTGAAATGTTTACAGGAAGTACTTAAGATATAGAGCTAAGTATCCATGTAAAGAAATTGATTTTATCTATTTATCTTGATGGTAAACCATTGAGGGAAAGTTGGTGTAACATTCTGGAAAACATGACAGATTGACCCTTTTTGCTTGTATGAATTGTATCGTATTTATTTTGACTTGTTTTGGTGAATGGGCATTTGAATATTGTTCATAAAGAAAATAGGAAAGAATTCAGTCCTTCTGGCCAGCTTAACCCGCTACAGATCCGGGGTTAATTGATCTGAAGAGTTATAAGAACAGAGCCAGGCCCGGTATAATAGGTCTGATGAGATATAAGAACCGATCCAGGCCCGGTATAATAGGTCTGAAGAGTATAAGAACCAAGCCAGGTTCGGTACAATAGACCTGAAGGTGATCGTGTTATAAGAACCGAGTCATGCCCGGTATAATAGGCTGACACACTCTTGTTTTATGATGAGCATGATTTAAAAGAAAGAAAGAAAGTTCCAATATTTTTATGCGCATGTCTAAATAAAAGAAAGAATGTTTTAGTTGCATTTGCATTGCACTCGCATTTTCATACACATTATGCATGATACCTATTCGTAGAAGTAAGGGTTAGCTATAAGAATCTGACTAAGTGATGACATTTAGATCTTAGCTAAGTGTTGATATGACTTTAAGTATGATACTTCGGAAAGGTATTGGTAGGTATTTTTTAACTTAAAGAATTGGGGTTTGATTCTTGTATGCCGTTTTCTCTTCATTGTACGGTGTTATTGTATACTTGCTGGCGACTTTGTCGCTCACCCATTTATTTTTCCTCCTAGAGCTAGGTAATGAAATCGAGTGGATTGATGATGAGCCAAGGGTGCCATACCCATAGATAATTGAAGTCGCTGTTAAGAGAATGATGATGGAAGCTTTTGATGAACCTTTGGGACATTTTGGGACTTAGCTATTTTCGGATTCTTTTCGGACAATGTTTGTGTAATTTTGCGGTGTAGTTTGCCATCGGTTCAGTTTGTATAATTTTGCTATGTATTCGCGATTTGACGCTTTCGGATTAAGGTTCAAATTCTGCCGTATTTTTTTATCTACCTATTAAGATCGTGACTTTGTAATCCATGTTTATCCATGGTTTTTACGAGTTAAGTATCGACGCTTTGTACTTTTCTGGAAAGGAAAGTACGGGGCGCTACAGGTGGTATCAGAGCCGAGGCTCTAGATTCGGGCAGAACGTAGAAGCTAAGTTATGATCTTAGAAAACTAAGAATTGATCTTAGAATTAAGTCATGATCTTAGAAGAGAGATGGCCTTAGCTTAGACAACTTATATTGGAAATAGGGTCCCCTTGGTTGATCTGCTAGCCTGATATGTCGCATATTGACTCTTTTTCCTGCTTCAAATTCCTTTTCCAAGCATGTCTAAATTCAGTCAGTCATCTCGATCCATATATACATAAATATATCTTTCTGCTCCGTATATAGATGGTTCGGACTCATGGTAGACCTCGCAGAGATGCTGCCCATGCACCCGAACCCAACCCTCCACAACCTCAAGATCAAGTCCCTCCACCTCCTCCTCAGAATAAAAATCAACCGCCTCCTCCTCAACCGCAAAATGAAAATCCCCCACCAGCTCAAGGAAACCCTCTTCCACAAGTGCCACTTGTTATCCCGGATTTCCAAGCATTCTGTCAGACCATAACTCAGATTGGCCAGGGAATGATTCAGCAAGTTGCCCCTCCTCCTCCTTATGAACCGATAAGAGATGTGCAGTATTATTTTGAGAAGCTCAAGCGAGCGAATGTGCCGCCTTTTGAAGGCAAGTCTGACCCCGATATGGCTGAAAAATTGGCTAGATGAAGTGGAAAACTGTTTTGAACTGAATGGAGCCCCTGACAATATGAAAACCCAAGCTGTGAGGCCTTTCCTCCTTGGAGAGGCGAACTAGTGGTGGAAGGCTAAGCTGCAACCTTTGCCCCGACCTATTCCATGGGAGAGATTCATCCAAGAGTTCAACAAGTTTTATTTTCCTCCGTCAGTGAAGATGCAAAAGAGGCATGATTTTGAAATGTTGAAGCAAGAACCTGGTATGACTGTGTCTGAATACGTGAGCAAGTTTCTGGCTTTGGGTAGATTTTCTCCGGCTACGATGAATGATGAGGAATCTAAGATGGTGAATTTCGAGAGTGGGCTGAACCCAAGGATTCGCACTTGGTTGGTAAATGTTATCTCTGCTGATTTTGAGGCGCTCGTTCATGCATGTTATCGGATCGAGAAGGATATCATTCGTCGTGATGCGCCGATGGGCCAGAAAAGAGGAAGGGACACTTCTGGTGATAAAGGAGCAAGGAAAATGACTAGACAGAATTTTCATGGGAAGCAAGGTAGACAGCAGAATCAGTACCAAAGAGGAAATCAGAATCGTGGACAGCGCCATGGGCAGAATCGGAATAATCAAAGAAATAATCAAGGAAATCAAGGACAGCAGCAGCAGGCCAACCCCATATGTCCCCATTGTCCGAAGAATCATTTGGGCAAGTTCTATGTACAAGCTGGTAAGTGCTTTGGTTGCGGCAAGACTGGTTATATAATTAGGGATTGGCCTGATAAGGGAGCTGCTTGTGTTGGATGTGGAAAGACTGGGCATATTCTGAGAGATTGTCGTGAGCGTGATGGTCAGCAGCAGAGAAACCAACGTTAGCGCCCCGAATGCGCGTGTGCATGTGATGACCGATGCTGCAGTTGAGGAAGCTGGAGACGTCGTGACTGGTATAATTTAAAATTATGCAATACTAAGTTGATAAATATTATATTGCTGAGTAGTTAAAAATTTGTATGATTCAGGCGCTATTCTCGTATGTTGTATGCCCGTAAATGTGTTGTTTGATAGTGGCGCCAGCCACTCCTTTATATCTAAGAAATTTGCAAAGGGATTAGACCATGATTCCATCCGGCTGAAATCACCCTATCGAATCCAAGCTGCTGGTGGTCAAGTGCTTACGTCTCATTATCTGTATAAGAATTGCACGGTCAAGCTCGATGACCATCGGTTCGCGGCTGATCTGATTCCAATTGCTATGAATGACTTTGACATTATTCTTGGAATGGACTGGTTGTCTAAGAACCATGCCCATATTGACTGCAATCAAAAGAAAGTCAATTTCAGAGCCTTGGAGCAAGAGGAAGTATCATTTCAAGGTGGTCCCAAGTTGAAGAAGTTAAAGAATATTTTTGTGAATACAGCCCGTGCCCGTCGAGCGTTGCGAAAGGGATGTCAAGGCTATCTTGTTTATGCTCTTAGTGCCGAGCAGGCAGCAATGGACATTTCGCAAGTTCCAGTAGTTCAAGAGTTTCTTGATGTCTTCCCAGAGGAACTACCAGGCCTTCCCCCTGATCGAGAAATTTCCTTTGAGATAAATCTCATCCCCGGAGCTGAGCCCATTTCTAAAGCTCCTTACCGCATGGCACCTGCTGAGCTGAAGGAACTAAAAGAGCAATTGCATGAGTTATTGGAAAAGAAGTTGATTCGTCCAAGTGTGTCACCATGGGGTGCCCCAGTTTTATTTGTAAAGAAGAAGGATGGAGGTATGCGGCTGTGTATTGATTATCGGGAACTCAACAAGATCACCGTGAAGAATAAGTATCCGTTACCTTGGATCGACGATCTGTTCGACCAGCTTCGGGTCAGTAATTACCAAGTCTTATTTCAATACAATAATCATGAATAATATCTAAAGTATTCTAATGTAGGGAGCTCGGGTGTTTAGCAAAGTGGACCTAAGATCTGGATATTTTCAATTGAAGATAAGAGCGGAGGATATTCCTAAGACAGCATTCAGGACGAGGTATGGACATTATGAATTTCTCGTAATGCCTTTTGGACTGACCAACGCCCCTGCAACGTTTAGGGATCTTATGAATCGGGTCTTTCGGGACCAGTTGGATAAGTATGTGGTAGTCTTTATTGACGATATCCTGATTTATTCGCCTGATGAGGAAACTCATACAGCCCATCTGAGGACAATACTTGGTATTCTAAGAAAGCATCAGCTCTATGCAAAATTCAGTAAATGTGAGTTTTGGTTGCATAGTGTGTCATTTCTGGGCCATATTATTACTGAAAATGGGATTTCGGTTGATCCCAGAAAGATTGAGGCAATTACTGAGTGGCCGAGGCCGACCAATGTCACTGAAGTAAGGAGTTTTCTCGGACTGGCCGGTTACTACTGCAAGTTTGTTAAAGGATTTTCAAGGATAGCTATGCCACTCACTAGATTGACTCAGAAGAAGACAAAATTTGTATGGAATGAGGATTGTGAAAGTAGCTTTTCTGAACTGAAGGCAAGGTTGACGTCTGCACCAGTTTTGGCTCAACCCATTGCAGGAGAACATTTTGTGATCTAAAGTGATGCTTCCAAGAATGGATTGGGTTGTGTTCTTATGCAGAATGGGTGTGTGATCACGTATGCGTCTCGCCAGCTTAAGCCGTTTGAGCAGAATTATCCACTACATGACCTTGAGCTTGCAGCAGTTGTATTTGCTCTGAAGATTTGGCGTCATTATCTGTATGGAGAGAAGTGTGAGATCTTCGCGGATCATAAGAGTTTGAAGTTGGTTAAGTTTTCATACAATAACAGCTATCACAGATCTATTGGAATGGCTCTTTATGAGGCTCTTTATGGAAGAAGATGTCGATCGCCATTGTATTGGGATGAGATTGGAGATAAGATTTTCACAGGACCTGACTTAGTGGAGCAAACCAAGGAAAAGGTTATGATTGTAAGACAAAGATTGAAGGTTGCTCAGGATAGAAGCAAGGCGTGGGCCGACGTGAGGCGTCGACCACTTGAGTTTCAAGTAGGAGATAATGTATTCTTGAAGGTATCTCCATCGAAAGGAGTAAAGCGGTTCGGAATTAAAGAGAAGCTTAGTCCTAGATTCATTGGACCATTTGAGATCTTGGAAAGGATTGGAGAAGTTGCTTATAGACTTGCACTACCACCATCGTTGTCTCAATTACACAATGTGTTTCATATATCTCAATTGCGTAAGTATGTGCATGATTCGAGCCATATTATGGATGAACAACCTTTGAGGATTGAAGCTGATATATCATATGTTGAGGAACCCGAAAGGATAATTGATAGGGAAGTGAAAGCATTGAGGAATAAGTCTATTCCTATGGTCAAGGTGCAATGGAGGAACCATTCAGTTGATGAGGCCACTTGGGAGTTAGAGGAAGGCATGAAGCAAAAGTACCCCTATCTCTTTGACAGTTCATAAGTTTCGGGGACGAAACTTTATTGAAGGAGGGAAGGATGTTGTACCCCAACGATCATGTACGTGAAAACTATGAATATGAGACGGAATGAAAGCGGAAATTTCTTTTAGCGCATGTTACTTAAGTCAATTTAAGCCTCTTCACTTAATCATTATTAAAGTGATACCAAGCCAAATTAAATAAGGGGAACTTCAAGAAAGTAATACATGAAATGTAGAGTTATATGAACCATACATACCAATATATATGTATGTGCGTGTATATGAAATATGTATGCATACATATGCTAATCTTAGAATACAATAAAATATACGAAACAATATAGTATATGAACTAAAGTTACAAGAAATATCAAATGGCCCAAGAAGCCTAAAAATTTCGGCCTATACATGGAGATGTTCTAGAAATCTCTAGCCAATTTTATTAGTTAAAATAATAAGACAAGAAGTTATTATGCAAAGAATAAATAGAAAATAAAATAGACATGCATTTAAGGAACAAGTTAAGACAACTCATTAAAGAAGGAAGTAGTATGGTTGAGGTCATAAAGACCCCAACCAAAACCGCCCCCTTGGTGTCTAGACATGGAGGATTTTTAAATCCTACCATGGTTACTTTTTCCCTAAACCAAGGTTAATGTAACCATGATTCAATAAAGTAACTTGGGTTAGCACAAAAGTAACTATAGTTTGAATAAAGTAACCAAGGTTATACTAACTTAACCTTGATTAGCACTGAAGAAACCCTAACCTCCCTATTCTCCCTCCAAAAACCGGCCAAGCCTCCCTCCTCTCCTAGTTTTTTTTAAGTTTTGCAAGACAACATCTTACAATCATCTAGAAAATTCTTCCCGAGCAAGCCAAGCAAAAACTTAGCAAAATTCCCTCCTACTCTCACAAAGATTTCGGCCCTATACTCTTTGAGGATAGGAGTTTAACTTCAACTTCAAGACTCAAAAAGACATCTAGGTAAGTCTCATTCTAAGTTCCCTTAAGTGAATTCTTATTTTCGTAAGGAATGAAGCTAACATGAATCCTTTCATCAAAACCGTATGCTTAAGGTGAAGAAGGTGAAGGATTTCATCACATCTCACTTCATAACCAAGCAAAGACAAGAGCTTTAGCTTGAAGAGGCAAGTATGCTTTAACCCCTTACAATATATGTGATTATGTGCATACTTGAATGTCTAGAAGCTTAAGACATGATTTTAGTGAAAATATGCCTAAGTTGTTACCTTTTATTATGTTTTGAAAGGTTGGATGACAGACCTCTCTTATGTTGCAATATAAAGCATGTTAACTTGAAATAAGAGTTAAAAGTGATGGATTAGGGACAGCCCTATGTTTGATATTGAATGCGACATGATTGGCATGAAACCTAGCATTTTTAGTGATTTTAATATGTGAAATTGTTGGACTAGAGGACTGTTTTGTTTGGAAGGAATGAACAGCCCATATGAACGACTTTTGCATGCTAAAAAGAGACTTGAATTAGTCTATGGAAGCCTTATTATGTCTATTGAATGACCATTAACTTGGATTATAGGCTAAAGAACAAAATTAGGAAGGAAAGGATATTTCTATGCATGTTGGTTGGAAACAGAGTTCTGGACAGATTTTATGCCAAATTGATGGACTTAGTTAAGGACCTTCTAAACGTTGGATTGAGCTTGTTTTTGGTGTGGTCGTAGCTTATTATGTCTATTTTATTGTGGAGTTGGAATTTCTGGAAAATCATTTGTGGATTGGTCAGAAATGAATTTTTAGTATCAAGGGGTCAAAACAGTTTCTGGTCGTACCACCTTAGGGAGAAAAATTATTTAAGTACCTTAAACATCTAGGATTGACCTGAAATGTTTACAGGAAGTACTTAGATATAGATCTAAGTATCCATGTAAAGAAATTGATTTTATCTATTGATCTTGATGGTAAACCATTGAGGGAAAGTTGGTGTAACATTCTGGAAAACAAGACAGATTGACCCTTTGTGCTTGTATGAATTGTATCGTATTTATTTTGACTTGTTTTGGTGAATGGGCATTTGAATATTGTTCATAAAGGAAATAGGAAAGATTTCCAGGTGCAAAGTGAGCCCTATAACGAGTTTATGGATGGAGACAAGGTAAGGAATGGAGTTGAGAGTGCAGCAGAATTTCTGCTGTACCCTTGTTGGGAATTATTTTTATTGAGGTACCTACGCTTGTCGAAATCGAATGAAATTTGTACAGAATGTAGTTAAGATCATGTGGTGCATGTCCATATTTTTAGCTTCTGGAAAACAGGCTCAAAAGGTTGATTTTGAGGCCGGGCAATACAGGACATGCTCCTGGATCGTTTTCCAGCCCATGAAGAAAGTTGTTTATGATGTTATAAGTGCATTTTACCATGTTGCATCCCATGCACTTGCATTGACATGCTCATATGTTCCATGCTCATGATTTTATTGATGTTTTATATAAAGTTTCCGTTTTGAAAGAATTCAGTCCTTCTGGCCAGCTTAACCCGCTACAGATTCGGGGTTAATTGATCTGAAGAGTTATAAGAACCGAGCCAGGCCCGGTATAATAGGTCTGATGAGATATGAGAACCGATCCAGGCCCGGTATAATAGGTCTGAAGAGTATAAGAACCGAGCCAGGTCCGGTACAATAGACCTGAAGGTGATCGTGTTATAAGAACCGAGTCATGCCCGGTATAATAGGCTGACACACTCTCTTGTTTTATGATGAGCATGATTTAAAAGAAAGAAAGAAAGTTCTAGTATTTTTATGAGCATGTCTAAATGAAAGAAAGAATGTTTCAGTTGCATTTGCATTGAACTCGCATTTTCATACACATTATGCATGATACCTATTCGTAGAAGTAAGGGTTAGCTATAAGAATCTAACTAAGTGATGACATTTAGATCTTAGCTAAGTGTTGATATGACTTTAAGTATGATACTTCGGAAAGGTATTGGCATGTATGTTTTAACTTAAAGAATTGGGGTTTGATTCTTGTATGCCGTTTTCTCTTTATTGTACAGCGTTATTGTATACTTGCTGGCGACTTTGTCGCTCACCTATTTATTTTCCCCCCCAGAGCTAGGTAATGAAGTCGAGTGGATTGATGATGAGCCAAGTGTGCAATACCCATAGATTATTGAAGTCGCTGTTAAGAGAATGATGATGGAAGCTTTTGATGAACCTTTGGGACATTTTGGGACTTAGCTATTTTCGGATTCTTTTCGGACAATGTTTGTGTAATTTCGCGGTGTAGTTTGCCATCGGTTCAGTTTGTATAATTTTGCTATGTATTTGCGATTTGACGCTTTCGGATTAAGGTTCAAATTCTGCCGTATTTGTTTATCTACCTGTTAAGGTCGTGACTTTGTAATCCATGTTTATCCATGGGTTTTACGAGTTAAGTATCGACGCTTTGTACTTTTCTGAAAGGGAAAGTACGGCGGGTGCACCGTACGAGGGGTAGCCGAGTATGGGGCGCTACACTCTTAACATATATAGACACACACCCACACACACAAATACACATTGGATATACATGTTCAGAAATAACGCAATGCTCTTTAACCCTGGCGATCGGTCGGCGGCCTAGTGCCTCTATCTCTTTCCCTGCTCTCCGCTCATCTGCTACTCTTCGATCTTCTTTGCCTTAACCTACATTTCATCTTCTATTGATCGCCGATACGGATGGCAACAACAGCAGCCAAGCGGCCATCGCAGCCGCATTCATCACGTTCGGATTTGGGGAAAACTTTCGCTTCGTTTTTCTCGTCATCATCCAAACCTTCAATTGCCCCAAAACCAATTCAACGCTATAAAAGAAGTCCCATGATTGAATTCTCAAAAGAAGAAATCAACTCTCTTGTGGCTCCCTATCGATTCACACTAGTTGGAAAGTTTTGGTATGGAAGACCACCGATGGCCACCAAAGATCGACAATTGATCGAATTGGATTCACAGGCATGGTACGGGTAGGACTTCTTGACCCTACGCATCTGTTGTTGCATTTTGCGTAGGAAGCAGACTATCTTCGATATTTTATGCGACAAAGCTGGACCATTGCAAAAAATATATGAGGGCTACCAAATGGGTCCTGGATTATGATCCTAAAGGTGATATACCAATTGTCTCAATATGGGTATACTTGCTGGGATCGCCAGTCCATTTTCATCAGCAGGATGCTTTATTCCAGATCGACCACATGCTAGGAACACCAACTAAATTAGATGCATCTACAGCAGATGTCATTCGCCCGTTGGTGGCACGTCTGTGCATGGAGGTGGACATCTCCCAAGAACTACTAACCAGTGTTTTTATTTAGGTATCTAACTCTGTACTTTCTCAGCTTGTTATTTACGAAGACCTTCCATTGTGTTGTACCTCTTTCTATCTTCTAGGGCACAAGGCAACTAATTGTAGGAAGATAGAAAAGCAAGAACATCCGTCTAATGCTGATGAATCCAAGGTTAAGTGGCCGTAACCAAAGGCGGCACCTCCACAGCACTGGACCCCAAAGAAATCGTAGCATGTGCACACAGAAGATGATACACAGAAGAAAACCCTCTTTCCCCAGTCAACATCATAGTCTTCAGTATTGTTTTCTCCTAAAATGGTTCCCAATATCTTAGTTCTTATGCACAAGATATTTCCAGGTTCTAGGGCGTTGTTGATAGTTTGCTTAATGAACTGCCTCCAAATACTAGCTCTTTTCTATTTCGGATTGTGAGGTCAAAGTTGCTCCTTGTCATACCTGTCTTTTGCAGCGCATTCGGATGATGCAATTTCAAACTATATTTTTGCTTTAGTCCAAGAGGTAGTGGTTGCGGAAACTTCCTATGATAATATGTGTGACACTCAGGTTCCTCCGGGCACTCCGCTAGTCCTAGGTGACGATGAGGTATTCGGGCTCCTCCAAAATTATTGCGGCGGCAAAATAAACTCATCGAGCCAATTTCACCGCCGTTTACACATTCACGCAGCTCCCTCTAACTTATTTGATCTATTATCTTCCCAATGAAGGTCTTAGTTTGGAATGTCAGAGGTATTCGTACGTCTGCAGATCGTCTATTATAATTAGTTCGTCGATACCATTTGCATCTTCTTGTTATTGTTGAACCTAAGGCTAGAACATCGATGTTCGTTTCATATCGTCTTAAGTTTTGATTTTCACAAGCAGTGTCTGCTTGTAATGATCAAATTTGGATATTTTTGGGAGATTCAGTCTTCAATCTTGAAGCAGAACGCCCTGGTGTTCAAAACCATTCCATGCGGTTTTGTTGGTTGCCTTCGGGGGACTCATTTTGGTGTACTTTTGTCTATGGTCTTCATTCTATTATTGCTCGCCATCCCCTATGGGCGGATCTTATTTCTTTTCAGGGCTCTTTAGATCTACCTTGGTTGGTGGCGGAGATTTTATTACATTTTGGTCGCTTGATGAGCAGAAGGGATAGTCATTTTCGCTACTTCGCACATTACGGGATTTTAATGATTGGCTCCCTGCCTGCTCCCTTCAGCCAATTAACTTTCAAGGCTCTACTTATACTTAGTGTGATGGCTGTGGGTTGGGCAGTGTTTGGCGCCGATTGGATCGTTTTCTTTGCAGCTCAGGTTTTTTTGATTTATTTTCCATTGTTCTTATCAGCATCTTAATCGGAATACTCCCAATCATTCTCCGCTTTTTTAGAGTGCTTAGCAGAGACTTCCAATGTGGCTGACTCATTTCGATATTTGGATGTTTGACAACTCATTCTAAGTTTGACAGCTTTGTTAGTTACCATTGGCAATCATTCCCTACAGTTGGAGGCATGTGGAGCTTTTACTCTAAACTGCGCCAACTCACGCGCTATTTATGACAGTGGAATAATGAGGTGTTTGGCAATATCATTGACGTAGTGGTTGTTGCTGAGGCCGAACACGTTGTGAAAGAGATTATGATTCTTCTCCGTCGGACCACACAGGGACGGAATATCATAAAAGCATGGCTTCTTTACGCCTTGCGCAATCTCATGATCTATTATTTTCGAAGAAAAAGGCAAATGTAAAATGGTTGCAATAAGGAGATGCAAACACTCGATTTTTCCATCAAACAGTTAAGGATAGGCGGCGTAAACAAGACATCCGCCAAATTCTTCGAGATGACAGATGAGAGTGCAACTTTCCACAAGATATTGAATTAGAGGCGATCCGACATTATCAGGCCCTTTTTACGGCTGCACCAACTACGCAGCATGAGTCCATTCTCCAGTACATTCCCTAGTTAGTATCAGATGCGGACAATCAAACTCTTTTGGCGTTGCCTTCCCTACAGGATATGAAGAGGCTGTATGGGATCTCAGTCTAACATGGCAGCTTGTCTGGATGGCTTTCTGGGTCATTTTATCATCGATTCTGGCCGGTTATACATTTGGATGTTCATAAAGCGGTACATGAGTTCCTTTTGGGTGTTCGTCTACCTAGTCAGGTTGGCGTCACTCTCATTATGCTTGTTCCTAAGATAGTTAATCCTCAATCACTCTCGGAACATTGGCTGATTTGTTTGACAAGCTTTATATCTAAGGTCATCACACGGTTGTTCGCTACTCGGTTGTCCTTCTTGCTGCCGTGCCTAATTTCTCAAGAACAGGATGGATTTATGAAGGGCCGAGATATTACAGAGCAGATTCTTCTGGCCCAAGAATCGTTACCTGTCTTATATCAACTGGCCCAAGGAGGTCATGTTTTTTTTAAGGAAACATTTATTTGATTAAAAGAAAGCCTCACTTATGGCGGAGGAAAACCATATTACATCAGTTCAGAGTAGGCAAATAAATGAAATAACGAACTAATAATAACATATCTCCAGTCGTATACGATATGCCGCATTAAAACCTTGCTAGGAAAAACCACCCTTGTGGACAAAACCCTAGCGAAGGAAAAAGCGTACATATTTATATGACCATCATTGAAATGCATAGAGGTGAAATCTGAGTACAAATGTTTATATTCTACAGGCTGGTGCGTATGTCGAATGTGGCACAATATTGTCAATATTGTCACCTCCAGTAGTCCCTTCGAGTAAAACCAAGGTGTGGGCATGTCAATGATTGTTAAGTCCGCCAATGTGAAAAAACCATCGCTTGCCAGCGCCGGATATAATCCAAGACATGAAAGAGCAGGCACAGAACGGTAGTTATGATACAGAAAGAAAAAATATAAAATGCAGGCCAATAGATAATCAGACATACCCAGCCTGCCTGGATCCCTTAGGAGACAGGCAGGATGTGTCAGAAAACGCCAATCCTTGTGGAAGACAATCGGAGGCATAGGACTCCAACGTGCCACATTAGCGTCCATCAAGGCATAGTCGATTGCGCGAAATGAGAACCCAGCCAGATAGCAGCTCAAGAGAAAAGCGATCATCCAAGGTTGTAGACATTCAAATACCCATGCAGCAGCAAAATCAAAATATACATCACGTATGCATAGCAAATCCAGCCCAAGAAAATAGACCAACAAGATGTTTAGCTCACCAAGGCTGCCTGCACCGAGAAAAGCACAGGCAGCAACAGTACACCTTTGCCAATCAATGCAAAAGACCTTGATATCACTGACCGCGGCATGTACAAAAACAGATTGAGCGTCCTCGCCAAGTATAAACCATGTACATGGAAAAACAATATGTGTATAAGCAGTGCGAATGCCAATTATAAGTAATTGAAAAAGGACAGTCAACATACCCTGTCTGCCTGCACTCAATCGAGTACAGGCAGGGAAAAAACGAGTGTGCCAATCCATTCGGAAGACGTTATGTTGACCGCCTACGCAAGATAGCTGACGTGAGGTCCAACGAAACTGCAGCACGAACCATTGATGGCAGGCTGGAGGATGTAAAGAATGAAGTGCACGTCGACAGCATTGCATACTGAGCCAAGTAATGTGCTGGCATATTTGCCTCTCTGTATACGTGCTTAATTTCCAAGTTATGTCGAATGATCAACAGCTTTAGTAATTTGAGATGGAAGTTTCCAAACACGGGTTGCTGTTGATGTAGATGTTGCAGTAGCTATGCACAGTAAGTCTCTAGAATAAGAGACCTGTATAGCGGCAGAAAATATAGCAAGCCAAACAAAGCTGCCTGAATTTCAGCCTGCAATGGTGGACACGGAGGGAGGCAGAATGCTACGACATGCACACAAGCACCACAAGAGTCACGTAAAATGATACCTCCTGCAGCATTGAGGCGTCCAACAGCTGCGTCAACATTGAGTTTAAATCGACCTGATGGAGGAGTAAGCCATTTAATCACTTGTAGACGCGGAGTGCGAAGCGTTGGAAGCCATGATAACGACGGGGCAGGTCCGGCTGCAAGCTTGGAACCATGGAGTGTATGAACCCACATATGAATATCAAAATGGATTGTAGCCCGGAGTGCAGATATAGAAAAGGATGCCTGATCGCCATACACTATATTAGCATAGCAACGCCATATATTATGCACCAAAATGCCAGGGACAACAATTTTGAGCACCCCATCGATTGAAGAAGAGGAAGATCTGTACCACCAAGCCAATAAATACTGTCGGAGAGATAGAGTAGTTGGAGAAATGCCATGCAATTCTGCTGCAAAGAACATCCACAAACGTCGGATTGTCGAACAATACAAAAATACATGATCAACTGAGGAGGAATACTGCTTGCAAAACGGGCACTGCGTAGGACGTGCTGTCAAATAAGGACCTATATAGTCTTCAAATGGTAAAGCCGCATGGAACAATCGCCAGAGTAATAATCTGATGGATGGCGAATGGTGTTTAAACCAAATGAACTCAGCTGAGAGCAATGTGGGTCTAGATGATCGACATATATTGTAAGCAGATTTTAAAGTGAATTCCCCCGAGGCCGAGGGCTGCCACGTGAGAAAGCTATTCGTCCCTGCTGTGTGCATTACACAAATATTATTAATGCGACAAATAAGCTTCCAAACTGGCGAATCCGGCAGACGTGGTCGAAAATCTCCCCTACGTCCATATTTTGCCTGCATATACCGACTCCATAATGTGTCTTGCTTATGATATAGCCACCATATTCTGCAATGATATGCCTGCTGTAACGAATTAAGATCCCGCGGACCCAATCTGCCCTCCTCAATAGGCAATGTAATATTGGACCATGCAACCCAGTGGTGTCGATTCCCCCAATAAAAAAAGTAGCCATTTTTTGATGAATCATTTTAATGTCTGACTTTGGCAGCCCACCTGCCGCCATGACATGAAGAGGGAGCGCAGAAATCACAGAACTCAATAAGACTAAATGACCCGCAGAAGATAAAAGCCTGGAATGCCACCCTTGAAATCTGTCATCGAAATGTTGTAAAAGAGTAGCACAATAGCGAGAACGGTTGATACCTTTGTGAAGATAAGAACCTAAATAACGGAAAGGCAATGTCGAAAGACGCATCCCAAGTATCTCCTGCAAATTGCGAACCCGACGCATAGAAAGGCGAGCCGATGGAATAATGCTACTCTTTTGAAAATTGACCTTTTGTCCAGACGCAGTTTCATAGTCCGTTAAGAACTTTTTAAACTGTCGGATATTATGTTGTGTACCTTGCAGGAAAACAAGGAGATCATCGGCATACGCCAAATGAGATATGGCAAATGGGATACGACCAAGCCTGAATGGATGAGTATTGCCTGCTGCCACTAAAGATGATAAGCCGCGGCTGAACCCCTCAGATGACAGAATGAAAAGCAGAGGAGATAAAGGATCCCCCTGTTTCACCCCCCGATGTGGGCGAAAAGCTGGAGATGGTTTACCATTGATCAAAACTGATAATGTAGTAGCTCGGAGATGATTGAGAATAATCCTAGTGAAAAAACCTGAAAAGCCAAAGCGCAACAAAAGACGTTCCAAATAATCCCAACTGACTCGGTCAAAAACTTTCATCATATCCAATTTCAGGCATAAATGTGAAGTGCCATTATCCAACATATGAACCATTTCTCGTGCCAATAAAACTTGTGTGGAGATATCATACCCTGGAAGAAAACCTGTTTGTTCCGGAGAAATCAACTTAGGGAGAAGCAGGACCAAACGTGTGGCTATAATGCGGGTACATACCTTACTTAAGAAATTCGTCAAACAGATTGGTTGGAAATCACTGAAAGATTGCGGTGATGATGTTTTGGGTATCAAAGTAATAACTGCACTTGCCATAATCGACGGCTGCGGAATACCCAGAATGAATTCCTGCACTGCTTTTTCCACATCAGAATGTATGACCGACCAACATGAACGATAAAACATACCATGAAAACCATCCGGACCAGCAGCACTGTGAGGATCCAGATGACATACAACATCCTTGATTTCGGCTGCAGTAGGAAGCATGGTCAACCGTGTATTGTCCTCATCTGAGACCAGCCGAGGAATGTAAGATAATATAGCCGAATGATTTTGCGTAGAAGCTGGAGCAAACAAATCGGTGTAAAAAGAAACCGCAGCTGTCATGATATCCGATGGCTCCATTAGCAAATGGCCCTCAGCATCATGTATGTGCTGAATACTTAAGTATGTCCGCTTCCCCTTAACAATAGAATGGAAGTATTGTGTATTAGCATCACCCTCCTGAAGCCATTTCACTCTAGCTTTTTGCTTCCAGAAACGTAATTCCGCGGCAGATGCTTGCAAATATTCGGCCTTAGACTTATGATATGCGGCTTGTGTTTCCTCTTTAGGCTGAGCATCTAAGGCTGCCTCAGAATAATTTAATTGAGTCTCCGCATACTTAAGGTTATTAAAAATATTGCCAAAGATGTCAATATTCCACCGTTGAATATCTTTTTTGAATGAGCATAATTTTCTATAGAAACCATACATACCACCAGTAGTAGGATAAGATTGCCACACCTGCTTTATATAAGTATGAAAGTCTGAATGATGCAACCATGCATCTAAAAATCTGAATGTGCGCCGGCTATTATCCCTATGTCGGCGACATAAAAACAATAATGGCATGTGATCAGAAGCAACCCTCGGTAAATGTGACAGCTGTAGCGCCTCAAAGCTATCTTGAAATGTAGAATTAATAAACAGCCAATCTAATCTGCGTCTTACACGACCAAGACCTCTCCCATCTGCCCAAGTAAATCTTGAGCTCTGGTGAGGAGGAGCCATAAGAGAGAACTGTTCAATGCAGTCATTAAAGTCGTGTAATGCTGCTAATGATGGAGCCGACCGACCACGATGATCTTCTAATGAGCGAAATGTGTTAAAATCACCACCAACCGGCCAAGGTAAATGACACGAAGCAGCAAAATCACCCAAGGCTTGCCAAAGAGGACGGCGCTGGATAGGCGTCGTGTTGGCATAGACAACCAAAATACAAACGTCAATTGCAATGAAATGGATTGAATAGTAAAATGCACCACTTGACCCTGATCCTGAGTAGCAAGTAATCGAAACTCAGCATCACCCCAAAAAAACCACATACGATGTGACTGTGAAGCATAAGAATGTGTAAAACCAAGCTGCAACATGAATCGACAGATGCTTGAAGGTGTGTGTTTGGGCTCTAGTAAAGCTAGTAAGTGCAATCGATGCTCTGAAATTAATTGTTTTAATCTAGGTAATGAGGCACGCATGCCCCGAATATTCCAAACTAGGCTATTCATTGAGTAAGAGAGGTACTTCCCTGGACGACGTGAGATGCGCTCCGAGTTAAGATCGTGGAAGGCGGGAGAGGTGGCAACTAGTAAATTTCCATAAAAGCCAGATAGTGGTTGGATCAGGTGCTTCACGGACACAGGTTTCTCAAGAGCTAGGTATGCGTTTATCTACCTTACCTATCAAGTATCTTGGATCTTTTCAGTATAAGGGATTTAATTGGGCTAATTACTGTGTTTCTCTACTTGCCCATTTTGATGCTATAAATTCTTTGTCTTCTAAGCTTCTCCCTACGGCTGGTCGTATGATACTAATTCGCCATGTGCTTTGCTCCATTCCACTTCAAGGCTTTTGTAAAGATATCCACTACTTGTGCTTCTGTGCGTACGTGATCTATGACGATATCACCATTGTTTACGTGATCACAGAGAAAGTGATAGCGTACTTCTATATGCTTAGCCTTAGAGTGTAACACGAGGTTCTTAGACAAATTAATGACACTCATACTATCACAATATATAGAAATTCTATTTACGGTAATCCCAAAGTCCGAAAGTTGTTGTTTTATCCACAACAACTGTGTGCAACAAAGGCTAAGTGCCATGTACTCAGCCTCAGTAGTGGACAAAGCAACGCTTGCTTGCTTTTTGGAAAACCATGAAATGAGTGAGTTTCCTATAAATTGGCAAGTCCCACTCGTGCTCTTTCTATCTATTTTGCAGCCACCATAATCTGCATCAGTATAAGCATGTAAGTTAAACGTGGAATCCTTATCGTACCAAATTCCTAAGGTGGGCGTGTGCTTAATATAACGGAATATTCTTTTTACCGTATTGTAGTGAGACAACTTAGGTTAACTCTGAAATCGTGCACACATGCATACACTGAGCATGATATCAGGCCTACTAGCAGTTAAATATAGCAAAGAACCTATCATAGATCGATATAAGCCATTATCAACGTCTTTACCATGTTCATCTTTGTCAAATTTTGTAGTGACACTCATAGGGGTGGGGGATAGTTTCAAATTTTCAAAGTTAAACTTTTTAATCATGTCATTGACATATTTTGCTTGACTTATATGAATGCCTTTACTCGTTTGCTTAATCTGCAACCCAAGAAAATAGTTAAGTTCACCAACCATAGACATTTCAAATTCAGATTTCATGCAATTTTCAAAATCTTCAACAAGTCTGTGTGAGGTAGAACCGAAAATAATATCATCAACGTAGATTGGGATAATAAGTAAATCCGATTTATCTTGTTTCAAAAATAGTGTACTATTTATAGTACCTCGTTTAAAATCATTTTGTAAAAAGAAAGTAGCAAAACGATCATACCATGCTCTCGGTGCTTGCTTTAGTCCGTATAGTGCCTTCTTTAGTTTATACACGTGATCTGGATGTTTCAAATCTTCAAAACCGGGTGGTTGCTTCACGTATATTTCTTCTTGTATAAATCGAATGCACTTTTTACGTCCATTTGATATAATTTAAAATCTTTCATGCAAGCAATAGCAAGTAATAGTCGTATAGCTTCTAAACGTGCTACGGGTGCAAATGTTTCATCGTAGTCAATTCATTCTTCTTGATTATAGCCTTGTGCTACAAGTCTCGCTTTATTTCTAACGACATTTCCTTCTTCATTCATTTTATTCCTAAACATCCACTTTGTGCCTATTATAGTCTTATCTTGTGGTCGTGGCACTAAATCCCATACATCATTTCTAACGAAATGATTAAGTTCATCATGCATAGCATCAATCCAAGAAGAATCACTCAAAGCATCATGCACATTTTTGGGCTCAATTTCAGAAATCATAGCACGGAATTCATTTATCTCATCTGAAGTAATTCTTCTATGTGGTCACACACCGTGAGTGAGGTCGCCCATGATGAGATCATGTGGGTGATCTCTATGCCATCTTGGTTGATTATTTTCTATGTTATCATGCATTTCTATGTGATCATGCATTTCTAGTGTGTCATTCATGTCATGCATATCAAATGTACCATCATCTTCATTCAACACGGGTTTTAATCAAAGTCATCGTCATATTCTTTATCTTTATCAATCTCACCAAATTCATTGAATTTCACATGAATAGATTCCATGATTTGTCTAGTGAGAGGATCATAACATCTATATGCTTTTGAATTTATAGAATATCCAACAAAAATGTACTCAATTGATTTGGATTCAAATTTGTCTAAATTATCTTTTGTATTTAAAACAAAACATTTGCATCCAAACACACGAAAATAGTCAATCTTAGGCATGCGATCATTCAAAATCTCATAAGGCGTCTTGTTTATTTTCTTTCTTATAGATAGGCGATTTACAATATAGCATGCACAATTTACGGCTTCCGCCCACAGAAATCTAGGCAATTTATTTTCGCATAACATAGTCCCAGCGATTTCTTGTAATGTACGATTCTTTCTTTCTACTACTCCATTTAATTGTGGAGTTCTAGGTGGCGAAAACTCATGCTTTATTCCTTTTTCTTCGCAAAATGAAATCATCTCTTTGTTTTTAAACTCACCGCCTCTATCGCTTCTTATCTTTTTCACATTGACACCGTATTGATTTTCAAGTTGTTTGATTAATTTTGCAATCTCAATGGCACTATCATCCTTATTTGCAAGAAATGAAGTCCAAGTATAACGAGAAAAATCATCAACAATCACGCACGCATTGTGGCGCCCACCAAGGCTTGTAGTGCGACTAGGACCAAACAAATCAATATGTAATAGTTCTAAGACTCTAGTCGTGCTTATTTCATTTTTAGGCTTAAGTGACTCATGTGTTTGTTTGCCTTTTATGCAAGATTCACACAACTGAAAGTTGTCTAAATCAAGCGTAGGCAATCCTCATACTAGGTTCTTTCGTTGAAGTTTTTCTAGTGTGGAGATACCAATGTGTCCTAAACGTCTATGCCATAAATTCACATTGGGTTCATTTGACATAAAGCACTTAACCTTAGCGTCTACCACATCATCCATAGAAAGCGTAAAAATATTACCTTCTCGTTTTTCTTTTAAAACGGTTTCTCCATTTTTATTTATTATATTGCAGTAAGGGTGAGTAAAACACACATTAAAACCATTGTCAACAAATTGAGAAATGCTAAGAAGATTGTAGGATAAGTCGCTTACCAAAAAGACGTTGGAGATTTGGAGAGTGCTTGGATTTCCAATCGTACCTTTTCCGATGATCTTGCCTTTGTTGTTGTCTCCAAAGGTCACGGATCCGCCTTTTGTGACCTTCTTTAATTTTGTGAACAAGCTCGGGTCACCCGTCATGTGCCTCGAGCATCCACTGTCAAGGAACCACTTAATAGTTGTATCTTTCGATGTGTGGGCTCCCTCATTAGATGCTTTGGATGCAAAGCAAACTTGTGTAGTCTCCTCTTCGGTCTCAGTTTCAGAATCCGATTAATCACTCCAGGTGGAGGCCTTTAGAGCATGTTTCCTTTGCTTGGGTTCTAAGACGGGTCTATTTTTGTTCCGCTCCTTGTCAGGGTATTTAGTTGTTTGCTTTTCTTTATTGGGGCAGTCATAGGATAAGTGTCCGAGTTTGCCACATTCATAACGTTTAACATCTTTATCATTGACTTGTTCTTATTTCTCTTAGTTGTAGTGCCCTTATTTTTGTTTTAAATGAACTTCTCATAAATTTCTTAAGCCTTTAGCCAATAGAATTAGGTCATCGTTATCCGATTCAGAATCACTATCATCTACGTGATCGGACGTAGAAGAGACGTATTCATTTGATTTAAAAGCAATAGCTTTACCTTGTTTAGATGATTTCGATTTCCGTATGGTGAGTTTATTCTCATAGAAATTAAGTGATCCGGTTAATTCTTCCATCTTTATTGACTTAGTTTCCTTGTTTTCTTCTATTGCGGTCACTTTAGGATCCCACTCAGATGGAAGGCTTTGTAAGACTTTCTGTACCTTTTTCTGCGTGGTAAAAGCTTTACCAAGAGACTCAAGAGAGTTGTAGATGTTAGTCAAACGAAGATCCATATCAACAATAGACTCATTAGGCAACAATTTAAACGACTCAAGTGTGGACATAAGCATGTTTATTTTTGACTCTTTTACTTGACTCGTGCCTTCGTGTTTTATTTTTAGTATCCTCCACATTTCTTGTGCACTCGAATAGTTTGAGACATTAGTAGACTCACTTTTACTTAATCCGTTTAGGAGCAATTGCATAGCCCTAGCATTCATATTAAGTTTCTTTTTATCATCACTCGTATATTCTTGTCTAGATTTAACAACTTCTAATGTGACTCCGTCTACGGTGGATAACTTAGATGGAACAAAAGGACCATCTTCAATAATCGACCAAAGATCTGTATCTATAGCCATAAGAAAAAGCTTCATTCTAAGTTTCCACTGAATAAACGACTCACCGTCAAAAAGAGGAGGCCTTTGGCTCGACATACCTTCTTGCTTGGTTTTGAGATTTGTGGTTGCCATCTCACTGAATCGTTGGATTCTTTGAAGGTAGTGTTCATGCGCTCTGATACCACTTGTAGGATCTGCAAGGCACCACTAGAAGGGGGGGTTGAATAGGCAGTGCGGAAAGTGTGGTTTTTAAAATTTGTTTAAAACTAAACAACTCAACTTCTGAAAACAGATTCTGTTTTCAGGACCAGTTTTGAAACGTTTTTAAAACCAGGTTATAGGTCTCCACAAATTCTGAAATTTTTAGAAAACTTAGCCTCAGATGTTATAAGGGTCCCCTAAATATTTCAAATTAAAATTCAACCTTTAACCCCTTCAAAACCCGTTGGTGATCAGATTGCGCGAATCTGCCAAAAACGTTAGACGGTTTTGAAAAATTTATTCCTATTTGTGTGTAAGTACAAATGATCTGAAAATTTAACCACTAAATCCTTGTATACTATATTTAAGTGGGTTGAAACAGTTTTGCTAAATTCTTTTGGGAAGTAGGTCAATTACAATCAAAGTCTCAACCTTTGCAAGACTGAAAATCAGACTGCACTAGTCTCAGAACTTTTGATGTTTGATCGACTTATACTTATCCAAAAGGGTTGAAACTTATGCCAAATTAAACCTAGAACGTGTGGCTATGTTTTTGGAAATTTTCGTGATTTTTGAAAGTCGTTTACTATTTTTAGAAACGCAAACAAAAAGAGTAAACTGTGCAGTAACAGAAGATAAATGCTGAAAGTAAATGACACCAAGAATTTTATACTGGTTCGGTTATAAACAACCTACTCCAGTCTTCAAGGAACACCTTCCTTGGTTCACAATAATCACACACACGTAATACACCTTACCATAAGGTTGATAGAGTTACACACCAACTCCAACCCTTTACAAACCTTGTACGATGAATACAATTTGCACGAACACCACCACCTCGCAAGAATGAAGATTGATCAGACCTTGATCAATATTTTACAAAGATATGGAATATGTGATGGTCTATAACAAGCCTATTCAAGATTGAAAATATGAATGCAATAGGCTTTCAAGAAGAAGAAAGAAAGAGAGTGTAGAAGAAGAGAGGCTAGGCGTTTTTATCACTTGATTTTGCAATGCTTGTGCTTGACTTGTTTTTGCTCATCTTCTTTCCTTTTATGCTCATATAGCCGTCCCCCCTAGGTGTTCTCCCCCTCTTGAAAATTATCTTCTAACTCCTTGGGAGAATGTAAGACATCATTGTGACATGGTCTTGCTTACTTGTCACCTTGTCATTCGATGATCATTTCAGCTTTGCTTACTTGGCACTTCATGATAGGTTGGATGTTGTCATCATTGATGACTTGGAAAAATCTGAATATATCACTCAAAACATGTGCCAAAATCAACATAAAATAATTTCCATAATCCATAAGATTGTCACATAAATTTGCAAGACAATTCCTCCCACACAAGGATAAAAATCGGCCATAATGAGTGATTACCATGCTGAATTTTCAGCATGTTATACATGGTGTTAAAGTTCAAAATACTTTCATTTTTCTTTGATTTGCATTTTTAAAATAAATCATCAATTGATGGTAAATATCATTATCAAATTGGAAATTAATTTGGACACCTTTATGACCTTACATTCGGCCAAGACATATCACACACATGCTGAAAACTTTCAGCATGTGTGATATATAAAATATCACTCTTTATGACTTTGAAAAATATTCAAATTGCTTCCATTTCTTCTTCCAATCAATCACATAATTCAAGATGATAAAATATGTCTCATTAAGCATCAAAATTCAGCCAGCCTATTAGCACATGCTGAAATTTTCAGCATGTGTTACAAATGAGATAAAATTTGAATTGTTACCTTGTGTGGCTTCTTTATTTATGTTATCAACATTGTATGCTTGATTCTTGACCAATCAATATACCAACAAGGCTCCACATAGGCTCCATCTCAGCTGTAGGTGGCGTGGATGATGTATATGCATGTGCTGAAATTTATTTTTGCTAACTTTGTAAAATAGTGCACATTTAATAATACACACATGTTATATTCCAATCAGCCCTTAATTTAATTTTCTTGAACACTTTAAGATGGATGACATATGGAAAAAGTGTCTAGATACAGGTCGTATGATGTGCCAAAAATATTCCATGTGTTGTGTACCTAGAAAACCGAATTTTCGATGTTTATCGATTACCCGATTTTTCTCCAATTAAATTCCAACTTTTTGCACATGTTATATATATTATGTTACACATAATATATATAATATATACGTTAAATCTCAGCACTTGGCTGGTCTAAAGTGGCGCCATTAACATGTGACAAAATTAAAATTGGAATCTTCACATTTTGGCCTTAATGTGGGGTGATTTGTGTGCCAACATGGAAAGAATTTTTGGCTGAAAATATCTCCCTAGGCACGAAAGTTTTGATGATTTTTGAAGTATAGGGTCTGGCCATTTATTTATGGCAAGTACGTGACATGTTGGCGAAGTTTCGTATTCGCCCGATACGACAATTTTCGATTTAGAACCTTTTAACGTGTCGTATTTAATTTGTCATCACCATGACTTATATCATATGATATAAGACCTGAATATACTCATAAATATGAGTTAAGTATGATGGTGTGACGTTAACGTACGTACGTAAAATATATAACGTGTCGGTAGTACGTTGGAATACATGTGTATGTGCCTTTTTTAAAAAATCTGAAAATATATGTATTAATATATGTATATGGCGTGTATAATGAATGAGGGGAGGAGGAGAAGACTTTCCTTCCTTAGCCTTGTTGCCTTTGTGCCTTTTCCAAATGTAGCGTCCTTTAATGAACTACTTAGTTTAATTAACTAAGTACTTCACTTAATGAACTAGTTTAGTTCATTAATGGTGGCACCTGAAAATAGTATAAACACAACAAATGTTTGCCATATAATGTAAGGTTTAACGCTTCATGGCTCGTTAGTACGGCAACATTATATATGAGCTAAATAAGGC
Source organism: Eustoma russellianum (assembly GCA_036186865.1). Lineage (NCBI taxonomy): Eukaryota > Viridiplantae > Streptophyta > Magnoliopsida > Gentianales > Gentianaceae > Eustoma > Eustoma russellianum. The sequence continues at coordinate 25,040,523 of AP025063.1, forward strand.
AAGTAATAAGCAATGTATCATGTATACATGTATACCATGCACATGCACGTTTTTACGTCATTCATTTAAATCACATATTTTGAAATCATTCAAACCCCTTTTTCTCTACACATATCAACAGACCAATTAACCCCGGTCTTGGGTGGGTCCAGAATATATATCAGATCAATTAACACCGGATCTAAACGGGCCCAGAACATGTATCAGATCAATTAACCCCGGATCTGAACGGGTCCAGAACTTGTATCAGATCAATTAACCCCGGATCTGAACGGGTCCAGAACATATCATGTCAACAGACCAATTAACCCCGGGTCTGGAGTCGGGTTAGTCGCATGCTTGGCCAGCAAAGGAATCATGAAGCTTTCTTTAAAACATGGGACCATAAAAACTTTTATGCATACCAAAAACATAGTTACTTGTAAAACTTGCTTGCATAAGTAATATCCATAAAATCAAATTCATGTGGCATATGATCATGCATGATACATGTAGCGATATGCAATGAAAATCATGACGTGAATAGTCCTAAACATTTCTTATAACATGTCAATAAGCATGATTTCGGAAACTAAATATTTCTAGATTTTTACTTCATGTTCATGGGGCAGTCAAGCTAACCAAACGGGTCCATTTCCATAATCTTTTGTTATACTTGCGTTTGGTGGGGTCTTATGTACATGTCGTAAAATTTTCGTAACTTCCTAAGACGAATAAAGTCCTTAAGTCGTCCAATCACTATCGAGTGTACACGCTGAACTCTGCGGTATAATCACCCCATTACCCTATCATTTGAGGCCTTAACACCTTAACTATTTGGACCATAAACTGGAAAATATAATGAACTCCCTAAGGATTAATATTCATGAGCCGAAACCGTGTATATAGATCCAAATCCATCAAATTGGGCCTTTTATAATTAATCCCCTGTTCAACCTAATTTCCAGTTTTAATACATCAACTTCACGTCCATAATTACCCACCAAAACGTTAAGACTAACTTGATCAATTTACACGGTCTTGCTTCTTTATGTCTTATGTGATTCTCATAAAATTTCCAGATCAATCCATTAACCTTAAGGGGCTCAATTAGTTACTTTTCAGAAATGGGTCATGTGATGAAACTAGACTGGCCCATTTTACTAAAAATTCAATTGTGGCAAAACCATGAATTTTTTCTGAAATTCCAACTCACACATGTCATAAACATATGAAACTAGCATCTTACCGAAAATTAGCCCATTTGCATGTTCCTAAGGTCCATTTCTAAGTCCAGTAACCCGTTACTTAATTTCTGCTCTGTTCCAGTAATTTCAATTGAGCAGTTTTACTAATTAAATCATTAAAAATAATCCACAACTAGTTTTTCCAAAATTCCAACTTCCGTATTCACTACACACATGGTATTGCTACCATGCCAAAAATCAACTTTATTGAACATCTACAAGGTCCCTTTTTAAGCCAATCAAAAAGATGTACTGTTTTGCTCAGTTCCAGACTTTCCAGTCTAAGCAGTTTTACCAAATATTTTATTAAACATATTCCACATCTCATTTTACCAAAGTTCAAACTTTCACATTCCCTACACCTGCAAATATGTCACCACACCGAAAATCAGCTTTATTAAACATCTACAAGGTCTCTTTTCAAGCCAATCAAAAAGATGTACAGTTCTGCTCAGTTCGAGACTTTTCACTCTGAGCAGCTTTACCAAATATTTTATTAAAAACATTCCACAATTCATTTTACCAAAATTCCAACTTTCATACTTTCTATACACACAAGGCTGTCACTACACCGAAAATCAGCCTTATTGAACATCTACAAGATTCATTTTAAGACCACTCAACACGTTATACAATTCTGCCAAGTTCCAGAATTTCCAGCCTGAGCAGTTCCACCAAATATTTTATTACAAATAATCCATAGCTTATTTTATCACAATTCTAACTCTCGCATGTGCTACACTCATAAGGCTAACTTCGTACCAAAACTCAGCTTCATTGAAGGTCTGCAAGATTGATTTTTAGGCCATTGAAATCGTTATTCCATTCTGTCCTGTTCCAATAGTTTGATGTTTTGTCATTTATTCAAGTCAAATGTCCACTATTCATCTTGTTCTCATGAAATAGATTATTGGTTACCATTTAAACTCCTTTGTAACATGAACATCCAGATTCCATGCTTATTATAAAGTCACTTTTGCGTCATACCAAACAGTTTGTAGATTGTACAACAAATATCACATATACTCAAAACAAGTGTTCTTCCTTCAGTCAAGGCTCACCTTCTCTCTCATCCTTTTGGCCGAAACATATGTGGTACCTTAACCATATTTTACAACATATATTCAAGCATACAACACATTCAAGAGTCATTTTAGTTCAATCTTACAAAAAATCTTCATAATAATTCATATCCATCACATGCATGCTTCTTTAGGACCTCTCAAATATCAATCAAGAGTTAATCTTGCCTAGGATCACTTTGATGGATCTTATTTCATACTAAAACAGTCTTATAACTTATTGCATGTAAGAAAAGACTCCATCTTTGAAAGAATAAACTACATGCAAGGGATTGTCCTTAAGAAATCACTAAGATACAATCTTGAACTTAAGATATTCAACTAAAGATCACATCTTTAGATCTTCTAACCATTCAAGCTACTAACTCTTTAAGTAAATCATGAGAGATTAGTGTATACTTGCCTCTTCAAGCTAAAGCTTTTGTCTTATCTTGGTTATGGAATGAGTTGAGTTGAAATCCTCCTCCTCCTTCACCCTTGAGCACACGGTTTTGGAGAAAAGGAAGGAAGAAGGTCAATCTTTATTCAATAGTGAAAATAGAATTCATTTGAGGCTAGAGCATCTTACCAAAGTGAGCTTTGAATGGAGCTTCAAGTATCACAAGATAGCTCCACCTAAGACAGTTGAAATCTTTGCACCCATGGCCAATGGAGGTCACGGTTGGGGTGGAGAAAAACACCCTTGTGAGCTTCACTATTATGCATGAGGAATTTTCTTAATGAACTTAGAATGAAACTTACCTAAACACCTCTTGAGCTTGAAGATGTAACTTGAATTAGAACTCCTAGCCTTCAAGATGAAGGGGCCGAAATTGAGGAGTGTGGAGGGAGATTGTTCTAACATTTTCTTTGGAGAAAGTTTTCTTCCTTTGGCTAATGAGGAAACCGTTGGGTATGTTAGAGGGGAAAGGGTTTTCCTTAACTTTTGGTAGGCTAATAAGAACTAATTAACCTTGGTTACTTTGTACCAACTATAGTTACTTTAGTTCAACTATAGTCACTTTTTGTCAACTATAGTTACTTTATGTCAACTATAGTTACTTTATTCAACTATGGTTACTTTATGTCAACTATAGTTACTTTATGTCGACTATAGTTACTTTATTGGTTAACTTGAGTTACATTAATCTTGTGGTTAATATAAGTAACCATGGTAATTTTTCTTGGTCTACCATAAGGTGCCAGCGGTTTTGGGCTTTTGATGGGGACTTTACCATGTCTAATCTCTTTTCAAGTGAGCTTAGTGAGAAGCTATATGGGTATTTGCCCCTTTTTATTAATTATTTCCCTCTTTTCTTGTTTTAAAATAAGATTAGGAAATTCTTAATTCCTCATGGCTATAGGCCGAAATTTGGTAGTAGTTGAGGGGCAAAAATTGTCCACTACTTACAACTCCTCAATTCCCATTTGGGCTTATTTTAAGAAGGCCCTTTAAGATTAGCCTTCTTATAAATTTGAAGAAAACTTCTAAGGCCCTTTCCAAACCTTGTGGCCGAAATTTTCTTAGGCCCCTTTCGGTGAGTTTGAATTGGTCATGGTCCATATCTCATGCTTGAATAATTATATTGTTTGCTTATCATAAAAGAATCACTAAGGAAGCTTAGTGGAAGGCACTTGAAGGATACCACTTATTAATTTACTCATACGAGTCTTCAAGTATCATATGACTTTTCGTCGAGGTACAATATTCTCCCCCTCTTAACATAAGTTTCGTCCTCGAAACTTAAGTGACTAGTCAAAAGATGGGGCATCTACTCCTCATGTTTTCTTCTATTTCTCATGTGGCTTCTACTCCAAGATAGTATTTCTACTGAACCTTTACCATGGGTATGGATCTCTTTCTCCACTCCTTTTCTTTTGACTCTACAACCTTCAGGGCTCCTTCCTTATCTTTAGATTAAAGCGTGTATTTAATTACCTCAGAACTGCTTCGTTCAATTCATCTTAGAGGTCTCATCGGAACTTATTCAAATTATTTTTAGAGGTGTTATCGTAACCTATCTCATATCTTAAGCACTTGCAATCTTTATGCTATGTACTGATAATGACATCCATTCTGTGTAATCATGATCATAAAAGGCTTATAATTTCCTTTTTCATAATACGAAAAACTTGACAGAGGTCATTAACTCTGGGATATAGACCATTAGCTCTTTTCTGTAACCGTCCTTTCAGTAATCATGTAACGGTCATCCTACGTACGGAATAGCATCCAAAGACACCTGGAATAATGCCCATAAGGTACACATGCCAAGCTCTTCATAAGGTATGTGCCACATTCATCCGTCTTCTTAATCGCCTTACTATGTAATAACTTTTACCTTTTTGCGATCATTTCAAAAAATCGAACTAGAAGTTGTGGTTTCTCCCTTGAACTTATGTCCCCTTTATGACAAGTCAAATGTTTCTTGTTCACCATAAGTCCTTGTTTTCTCTGTTGATACCTGAAACATGTACGTATCACTATTTACGTGTTCATAAGACATTTGGATCATCATGCTATACATATGAAATGAGGATATGCCAAGGTGTAACGTCTCCGATGGAGTTGTGTTAGATATCCTCAACTTATAAATTCCTGATCCAAACATTTTGTCTTATGGGATTCTCTATTCCACCTCCCAATTGGTCATTGTTTTAGGTCTCTCCTAAACAACCCCGTAACGCTTCATCATCTTACCACTTTTCTATGAATTCTTCCATAAGAAACTCTAACACACAGGTTCACTAAGCAAATTCCCAAACAATACACCACTTATCAATTGCTTTCCCAAAATTGGTTAAGCAGATCATTGATTTAGTCAGGGGGTACTTATTTCTATGATGAATATGTTGAGTTCTTTATGATCTATGCAAGGACACATGTCTCCATCCTTCCTTTCTACGAATAACATGAAAGCACCCTGGGCAAAGAGTTGGGAATTAAGTTCCGCCCATAAAAGCTCACACACTTGTTCCTTTTGGTTCAGCAAGCGCCTTTCAGTGAGTTACCTTCATAGACTTAAGGAATTCTTTATCATCATCATACGGTGGCCCGTTCTCATAAAACATGGTTTTCATCATCGTGACTTACTTTTCGTAGTTCGCCTAACATGACGCTTCATATCGTGATGTCATAACGTTTTCAAGTTTTGCAATAGTACTCTTGCTAATAACACATGATATGCCGATCCATTCGTCATATGGTGCGACAAAATGTTTACAAGTGCTAATAGGGACGCCTCATGGTGAGGACCCCGTGTCCCAGACACGGTGTTATACTCAATCATGCTATCACTAATAATCATAACTTAAAGAAAACTATCATAATCACTCATACTTGGTTAATAGGAAGTAGGACATAGGACATAGGTACTTCACATTTATTAGGCGTACCTTGGTTGTTTCTTTGTCATCTAGATAAACTACCCTTATGTGGGTACAACTCCAACCTTCTACTTCGTTTTCTTAGTACGCTCGTCAAATCGTTTCTTTCATCCTTTCGTTCCCTTATTATCGCATTTCGCTCTGTAGCGGTCCTCCAATAATTCACTAAAGGTCCTTGAATACGACTTGACTTAGCTTGATTTGATCTGGGGGGTCTAGACCGCGCACTAATCTGATCACCTTAAACTTTTCATTTCTCATGATCAAAGAAGCATACCGTCCTAAAGTAGTGAATGCGTACCCTGAGATGGTGATGCCTAATCAAAATCCTCCACTCTTTTCGTAACTAAGTCCTTGGAGAAGAAGAACTTACTAAACACTTCTAGAAAATACCGCCTAAGTTACCGGTCGGGGTGGTGGTTGGGTACAAGTCTTCCACCACTAGCTGTCCTTACCAACTAAAAAGGGCCAGACAATTCGTGCCCTTATTTCATCTGGCACTCGTATCAACAAGAGGCTACTTTCGACTTCATTTAACCATCTTTCAGCCTCCTCTGGATTAGACTCTCCACCGAATCTTGGAACATGTGTTCTAACTAACTATCGATAATAGAACCCGCTGCTTCCTGGGGGTGATAGAGATAATGCTTGTTCATCAGTCCATGATGTCATCTGCATTACGGAGCATCTGGATTTTATTCAATGCTAAAATAGCTAGATTGGCTGTAAAATTTAGTTTGTAATCCAGTTCAATGGTCATTTATGAAATAAGATACGACTTAAATTCTATGACATGTACAACTTTCATCGACTAGGGCTTTATTATTAAGTCATGACCCTAATTTCCCGTCTAAGTCGTCCTGGTCTAAGGTCAACTCTCGTCTAAGATCATGACTTAGGTCTAAGATCAAACTTAGATTGCTAAGATCATAACTTAGTTCTACGTTCTGCTCGAAATCTAGAGACTGGGCTCTGATACCACCTGTAGCGCCCTGTACCCGGACCACGTCCGAATACGGTGCACCCGCCATACCTCACTAAGGAGAGTACAATGCGTCATGCATAACATGCGAAAATCCATAACTTATGCCATGGACTCTCATGTTAACATTTAACATGGTAGTAAAATTTAGGCAGAATTAAAACTTTTCAAATTATACGTGCATCACAAAAGTACAGAGTCCCCAAAAGTAATAGTCCACAAAACACATCACATATGCCCCCAAAGAGTTTAACATGCTTCATAATACAAACGTCATGGCCGCACAAAAGTCCTTAAGTTTTGCCTTCTTCAGGTCTCTTTGCCTACGGATATGGTACTCTCGGCTCATCCTCGATCCACTCAGTCTTAGCATTTTCTGGCTCTGGGGAAAAATAAAAGTGTGAGTGATAAAAATCACCCAGCAAGAATACAATAAACTACCATGAAATACATAAAGAATTATAACATGAATGTAACACCCCGAAAACCTCAAATAATAATAATTCATAGCTGGTCTTTAATCCTGAGTTTGCTTGACGTTATAGCCTAAGCATGATTTTAGGTAATGCTAACCAATAATAGCTTATTAACCATTAACTGTAACATGCAACATGTCTACATGCTCATGAGCTTTGCAAAATGCAATGCATGATGTCATGTCATGTCAAAAAATCATTTTGGTCCCATAAAATAACGTGTCATAAAACAGAGTGTCAGATCAATTAACCTCGGATATGAGCGGGTCCAGAACATATCAACAGACCAATTAACCCCGAGTCTGGGACGGGTCCAGAATATATATAAGATCAATTAACCCCGGATCTGATCGGGTCCAGAACGTGTATCAGATCAATTAACCCCGGATCTGAACGGGTCCAGAACATGTATCAGATCAATTAATCCCGGATCTCAACGGGTCCAGAACATATCATGTCAACGGACCAATTAACCCTGGGTCTGGAGTCGGGTTAGTCGCATGCTTGGCCGGCAAAGGAATCATGAAGCTTTCTTTAAAATATGGGACCATAAAAACTTTTATGCATACCAAAAACATAGTTACTTGTAAAACTTGCTTGCATAAGTAAAATCCATAAAATCAAATTCATGTGGTATATGATCATGCATGATACATGTAATGATATGCAATGAAAATCATGACGTGAATAGTCGTAAACATTTCTTATAACATGTCAATAAGCATGATTTCGGAAACTAAATATTTCCAGATTTTTACTTCATGTTCATGGGGCGGTCAAGCTAACCAAACGGGTCCATTTCCATAATCTTTTGTTATGCATGCATTTGGTGGGGTCTTATGTACATGTCGTAAAATTTTCGTAACTTCCTAAGACAAATAAAGTCCATAAGTCGTCCAATCACTATCGAGTGTAGACGCTGAATTCTGCGGTATAATCACCCCAATACCTTATTTTTTGAGGCCTTAACACCTTAATTATTTGGACCATAACCTGGAAAATATAATGAACTCCCTAAGGATTAATATTCATGAGCCGAAACCGTGTATATAGATTCAAATCCATCAAATTGGGCCTTTTATAATTAATCGCATGTTCAGCCTAATTTCTAGTTTTAATACATCAACTTCATGTCCATAATTACCCACCAAAACGTTAAGACTAACTTGATCAATTTACATGGTCTTGCTTCTTTATGTCTTATGTGATTCTCATAAAATTTCCAGATCAATCCATTAACCTTAAGGGGCTCAATTAGTAACTTTTCTGAAATGGGTCATGTGTTGAAACTAGACTGGCCCATTTTACTAAAAATTCAATTGTGGCAAAACCATGATTTTTTTCTGAAATTCCAACTCACACATGTCATAAACATATAAAACTAGCATCTTACCGAAAATTAACTCATTTTCATGTTCCTAAGGTCTATTTCTAAGTCCAGTAACCCGTTACTTAATTTCTGCTCTGTTCCAGTAATTTCAATTGAGCAGTTTTACTAATTAAATCATTAAACATAATCCACTAATTGTTTTTCCAAAATTCCAACTTGTGTATTCACTACATACATAGGATTGCTACCGTGCCAAAAATCAACTTTATTGAACATCTACAAGGTCCATTTTTAAGCCAATCAAAAAGATGTACTATTCTGCTCAGTTCCAGACTTTCCAGTCTGAGCAGTTTTAGCAAATATTTTATTAAACATATTCCACATCTCATTTTACCAAAATTCCAACTTTCACATTCCCTACACCCACAAATCTGTCACCACACCGAAAATCAGATTTATTGAACATCTACAAGGTCTCTTTTCAATCCAATCAAAAAGACGTATAGTTCTGCTCAGATTCAAACTTTTCAGTCTGAGCAGCTTTACCAAATATTTTATTAAAAACATTCCACAATTCATTTTACCAAAATTCCAACTTTCATACTTTCTATACACACAAGGTCATCACACCAAAAATCATCCTTATTTAACATCTACAAGATTCATTTTAAGACCACTCAACACGTTATATGATTCTGTCAAGTTCCAGAATTTCCAGCCTGAGCAGTTCCACCAAATATTTTATTAAAAATAATCAATAGCTTATTTTATCGCAATTCGAACTCTCACATGTGCTTTACTCATAAGGCCAACTTCATACCAAAAATCAGCTTCATTGAAGGTCTGCAAGATCGATTTTTAGGCCATTGAAAACGTTATTCCATTCTGCCCTGTTCCAGTAGTTTGATGTTTTGTCATTTATTCAAGTCAAATGTCTACTATTCATCTTGTTCTCATGAAATAGATTATTGGTTACCATTTACACTCTTTTGTAACATGAACATCCAGATTCCATGCTTATTATAAAGTCACTTTTGCATCATACCAAACAGTTTGTAGATTGTACACCAAATATCACATATACTCAAAACAAGTGTTCTTCCTTGAGTCAAGGCTCACCTCCTCTCTCATCCTTTAGGCTGAAATATATGTGGTACCTTAGCCATATTTTAGAACGTATATTCAAGCATGCAACACATTCAAGAGTCATTTTAGTTCAATCTTACAAACAATCTTCATAATAATTCATATCCATCACATGCATGCTTCTCTAGGACCTCTCAAATTTCAATCAAGAGTTAATCTTGCCTAGGCTCACTTTGATGGATCTTATTTCATACTAAAACAGCCTTATAACTTATTGCATGTAAGAAAAGACTCCATCTTTGAAAGAATAAACCACATGCAAGGCATTGTCCTTAAGAAATCACTAAGATACAATCTTGAACTTAAAATATTAAACTAAAGATCACATCTTAGGAACATCTAATCATTCAAGCTACTAACTCATTAAGTAAATCATTAGATAATAGTGTATACTTGCCTCTTCAAGCTAAAGCTTTTGTCTTAGCTTGGTTATGGAATGAGTTGAGTTGAAATCCTCCTCCTCCTTCACCCTTGAGCACACGGTTGTGGAGAAAAGGAATGAAGAAGGTTAGTCTTCATTCAATAGTGAAAATTGAATTCATTTGAGGCTAGAGCATCTTACCAAAGTGAGCTTTGAATGGAGCTTCAAGTATCACAAGATAGCTCCACCTAAGAGAGTTGAAATCTTTGCAGCTATGGCCAATGGAGGTCACGGTTGGGGTGGAGAAAAACACCCTTGTGAGCTTCACTATTATGCATGAGGAATTTTCTTAATGAACTTAGAATGAAACTTACCCAAACACCTCTTGAGCTTGAAGATGGAACTTGAATTAGAGCTCCTAGCCTTCAAGATGAAGGGGCGAAATTGAGGAGTGTGGAGGGAGATTGTTCTAACATTTTCTTTGGAGAAAGTTTTCTTCCATTGGCGAATGAGGAAACCGTTGGGTATGTTAGAGGGAAAGTGTTTTCCTTAACTTTTGTTAAGCTAATAAGAACTAATTAACCTTGGTTACTTTGTACCAACTATAGTTACTTTAGTTCAACTATAGTTACTTTTTGTCAACTATAGTTACTTTATGTCAACTATAGTTACTTTATGTCAACTATGGTTACTTTATGTCAACTATAGTTACTTTATGTCAACTATAGTTACTTTATTGGTTAACTTGAGTTACATTAGCCTTGTGGTTAATATAAGTAACCATGGTAATTTTTTTTGGTCTACCATAAGGTGTCGGCGGTTTTGGGCTTTTGATGGGGACTTTACCATGCCTAATCTCTTTTCAAGTGAGCTTAGTGAGAAGCTATATGGGTATTTGCCCCTTTTTATTAATTATTTCCCTCTTTTCTTGTTTTAAAATAAGATTAGGAAATTCTTAATTCCTCATGGCTATAGGCTGAAATTTTGTAATAGTTGAGGGGCAAAAATTGTCCACTACTTACAACTCCTCAATTCCCATTTGGGCTTATTTTAAGAAGGCCCTTTAAGATTAGCCTTCTTATAAATTTGAAGAAAACTTCTAAGGCCCTTTCCAAACCTTGTGGCCGAAATTTTCTTAGGCCCCTTTGGGTGAATTTGAATTGGTCATTGTCCATATCTCATGCTTAAATAATTATATTGTTTGCTTATCATAAAAGAATCACTAAGGAAGCTTAGTGGAAGGCACTTGAAGGATACCACTTATTAATTTACTCATACGAGTCTTCAAGTATCATATGACTTTTCGTCGGGGTACAGCAAAGAGCTGACCAAGGAATATGAAAAGTATCACACCCTGCCAAAGTGCGTGCTTATGATGGACATAAGGAAAGCTTTTGACTCCTTAAATTGGGACTTCATCAAGGACATGTTGATTTTACTAGGATTCCCAAAAAGGTTTGTAGGATGGATCATGGAGTGTGCCACAACGGCCTCATATTCAGTGCAATCAATAGGGTGCCCTATGTCTTCTTCCAAGGGAAGAGGGGAATAAGACTAGGGGACCTACTATCTCACTTCTTATTTGACATTGACATGGAGTACTTATCAAGGCTTTGCACTGGGACCCAACTTTAAATTCCACCATAAGTGTGAAGAGCTGCGGATCACACACTTGTGCTTTGTGGACGACCTAATCTCTTTTGCACTTGAAACCACTTCCTCTGTTTGAAAGATCATGGCTGTGCTTGACACATTTGGGAAATGCTCTGGATCGAAGGCAAATATGGCAAAATCACACATTTGCTTGGCTGGAATAGGGGAGGAAAGGGAAAACTTGTGTGCCATCACCAACGTCCCTTTTGGAACAACGCCTTTTCGATGCTTATATCCATAGTTGGTCATAAACTCCAAGCTACTCATTACTCAGACTATCTTGGCAAGTTAATGGAGAAGGTGAACCAATAGAGTTCACTGACATTGTCTTACGCTAGAAGACTTGAGCTCATCAAATCAGTCATCCAAGGCGTAAATTGCTTCTTGTTGAGTGCCGTTCCACTCCCCTTATCGGTGTTGGGACAAGTGGATATGATTTATTTACATTTCCTTCGGGGGAGAAACATGTCAAGTAGAAAGAGAGCATAGGTGGAATTGAAGCAAGTATGCCAACCAAAGGATGAAGGTGGTCTTGGGGTCATTGCCCTAAAAGCATGGAACACTTCTCTCTTAGGGAAATACTTATGGGACATCCATCACATGAAGGACACATTATGGGTTCAATGGATGTGCCATTTGTATAAACTTTGTGTTAGGCTATGGACCAGGCCAACATAAAGGCTGAGTATCACTTATGAAGAAGTTGTTGGATATTAGAGATGTGATCACATGTAAGAAGGTTCACTTGATGGTGGAAAAGCAAATTTTGCAAGTTAGGCCTCTACAAAAGAAGTACGACCAAAGCTCACCTATGAGTACTTTCGACCCAAAGGCGCAACCAGCCGTGGCACATATTGGTTTGCCACTATGCTGTCACGCCCAAGCATGCATTCACACTATGGTCTGTAGCCCTTGCCAAACTGCCCACAAAAGACAGGCTAGTGTAAACAGTTGACAACACTTGCCCACTATGTTTAGCGGATCTTGAGACGGGTGATCACCTACTATTCCAGTCTGCCAAGGTGAAAGAAGTCTTGACATACAGTGCCACTTGGCTTGGCGTGCCAATTCCTGACCTATGGATAGAAGAAGAGTGAGAGGCAAGACCATGCGTGCAAAGACAACCAAAATTACTCTTGTTGCCCCTTTCTACTATGTTTGGCAATTTAGAATCAAATGTATTTTTGAAGGAATTTCATTCTCATCTAGGGATGTAATATGTAGAATATGTACCATGTTTATCTCGTCATGTATAAGCTTTACCCTCATTTGTTAGCTATGTACTAGTTTGACCACTTTGTATTAGCTACTTATGCAGTGTAGAAGTTTCGGCAAATGGTTGCCCACGTAGATAGGGACTTTTATATGTGTTGCATCCCTAGATGTTTTGCTACCATGGTTAAACACATATGCATTTTAATCAAAAAAAGGCACGGGCTGTTTAAAGCTAAGTGCTTAGTTTGTGGAGCTGGGGAAGAAACGGTAAACCACCTTTTCCACCATTGCACCCTAGCTAAAGCTCTTGCATCCTCCACCACCAGTATCACCAATTGGCTACCAGTACCATCTCTCAACTTTTTGGATCTTTTACGTTTGGGTTTGGAAGCAGATAGGCAGAAGGATGTTGCAAAACCTCTCTTTTTTTGGCATGTTTGGAAAGCTAGATTTCTTACATCTTTGAAGGAACTAATGCCCATGTTGCCACACTAGTAGCTAGAGCCAAAAGTTCAGCTGAGGAATATTTGTCCACTATGTCCAAAGACACACCTATTGTACTGGAGAGGCCGAAGAACATCGAATGGCACCCACCTCATATTGCTTTGTAAAGATCAATGTTAATGGCTCTTTACGAGAGAAGTCCGCAGCTATTTTGAAAGCATTTTCACGGCTTGTATATTTGACCATAGACATTGAACTACTAGAAATTTTAGCTATACAGGAGGGGTTTCGGTATGCATACAACAATGGTTTTGCTCATATTATTTTTTGAAATTCATTGTCTCCTCGCCATTCAACGCATCAATTCAACAGAGGCGCACCTTTCAATACATGGCAGCCTAGAAGCTCAGATTAGAGCTTTGTCTTTATTTTTTTGAATACATATTTTGCGCACTTACACCGTGAGGGAAATATGCTGGCTCACCTTATAGCCCAACACAGCTTAGGCCTCAAGTCTAGCATAGAGTGGACAGATGACTTTCCTTCAAATGTACTTGCCGTATCTACGACAGGCTCTCTTTCCATATATAAATGCCTATTTGCTTCAAAAAAAATCACTTTCGGTTTGAGACGGATTGATTTCTTATTTGATAACGATGGTGATGCCTATCTCACGCTAAAGTTATAGTTTTTATTTAATATTCTTTGTTTTTCCAAAGCGGTTGGTCGCTGATACATATAACCCTACAATGCTAACCTAGTTTACAAGAGATAGATAGGGTTTCTACTTGATTATTATCATCTCAGCATCTGATCAATCATCCACACGTTATCTTGGTTATCTAGGGGCCGAATCTGCCGATAAAGACTTCTAAAAAGTTGTAGGCCCAGATGTCTATTTCTATAGCGTCTTGAATCACCTCAACACAACGTTGTATGAGAAACTTATGGTCAATATACTGAGATAGGGTCATCATGTGAAAACTCTACTTTTAAGCCTTTTTTCTATTAATTGGAAAGTCTATTTTCCTATCTTCTAACAAACTTTTTTAATGTCAAAAATCATTCTAAAAACCTCTAATATGACCCTAAATATATTACAATAGATTACAAGCCATGTTGGCATAAAATTACGTCATGGAAAATACTACAGACGTGTTTCCTCCTACTCCATGCCGCTGCACATCCTCTTCTTGTGATTACGCTCCTTTGACATCATCATTCCCTTCCCTCTGAAAGGATTTGTCCTCGAACCAAAATCTGCACTAAACAGAGAAGAGAATTCACCAAACAATATGCTTGTAACATATAACAAAATAGACGACCCATATTTACAAACTTGACTAGTTTATTTTCATCCCCACCTGGATCAAATATTAATATGATAGAATGTATAAGAAAAAAGGAGACGCACAGTATTGTGGGAATTACAGGGGGATTAAATTGCTAAGTCATACTATGAAGTTATGGGAGAGAGTAATCGACACTAGAATTAGGAGAGAAACTCAAGTTACAGTAAACCAATTTGGTTTTATGCCAGGACGGTCTACCACAGAGGCAATACACATTTTAAGGAGATTGATGGAGAAGTATAGGGAGAAGAAGCGCGATCTGCATATGGTTTTCATCGATCTTGAAAAAGCGTATGATAGTGTGCCACGTAGACTGATATGGGATAGTCTGGATGCAAGAGGGGTTCCTATGAAGTATATAAATATAATTAGGGATATGTATGCTAGGACGAAAACAACCGTTCAGACGCTTGTTGGGAATACAGATTTCTTCCCGGTTGAAGTAGGCCTCCATCAAGGGTCTGCTTTGAGCCCATTTCTTTTTGCAGTTGTCCTAGACGAGTTGTCAAAGACAATCCAAGAGACAATCCCATGGTGTATGCTTTTTGCTGACGATATTATATTAGTCGCAGAAAGTAGACAAAGTCTGAGTATGAGACTAGAGGAGTGGCGAGGGGCTTTAGAGAGAAAAGGTCTAAGGATTAGTCGTTCTAAGACTGAGTATCTGCACTGCGACTTCAGCGGCGCCGCTGACAATGAGAATAGTCAACTCACCATCGAAGGTCAAGTGGTCCCAAAGGTTAGTAAGTTTAAGTATCTAGGATCATTTGTGCAGAAAGATGGGGATATAGAGAGTGACGTAGCACACCGAGTTCAGACAGGTTGGTGTCGGTGGAGGGCGGCCTCAGGGGTGCTGTGTGACAAGAATTTTCCGACTAAATTAAAGGGAAAATTTTATAGGGTGGCAGTGCGGCCGGCAATGTTATATGGAACAGAATGCTGGGCTATCAAGAGGATGCAGTCACAGAAGATGGAGGTGGCAGAGATGAGAATGCTAAGATGGATGTGTGGGCATACAAGGCTAGACAGGTTAAGAAATGAGGTATACAGAGAAATGTTAGGGGTGGCTAGTATATCAGATAAGATAAGAGAGGGAAGACTTAGATGGTTTGGGCATGTCAAGAGGAGACAGACAACGGCGTCTGTCAGATCAATTGAAAGCCTCAATGTAGAAGGAAAGAGGAGTAAAGGCAGACCCAAACTAAAGTGGGATGAGCAGATTAGGCATGACTTACTAGAGTTACACCTCTCTAAGGACATGGTCCAGGATAGGAGTTCGTGGAGGCAGAGGATTAAGGTTAAGGAGGGATAGACAGGATATAGGGACGCCATAGAGGATTAGATAGTATTTACACTGTAGGTTGACGTTGCACTTTTTTTTCCCGGTATTTAGCTTTCATCTTTTTGTGCATATCCACTGTTATGACTATTTTATTATCAAGAGATTTCCATTTATGTTTAATACAACCTCTTCACTAGTACATATTCCTATTATTGTGCTAATTCTGCAGGTACATATAGAGCTGGGGGTCTCACTGGAAGCAAACTCTCTATCCCTTGGGATGGAGGTATTGTTTGCCTGCCGCTCACCCTCCCCAGACCCTAACGATAGCTTTTGCTGTCGTCGGGATATACTGGGTATGATTGTTGTTGTATTGTTGTTGTAGAATGTATATACGGTAAGGTTGAAAAAAACTTAAAATTAAAGAAGATACTTCCCTTTAGCTTCAAGCTTCTCGTGAACTTGTATTGCCTCTTTTGAACATGGATGTATTAGCACTTGCATCAACTTATTTCGACACACAAAAGATGGTAACATGTTGAATAAAAAGGAAGTCTTCATGTGGCCAAATTTTAGCAAGTGTGAATCATGTTTCCGTGTTAAACAAATGATTAGCAAATTATTTTCTTCAGAAGGAAAAGTATGAGTCCTAGAGAAATTACAAACTCGAGTACAACAACTACAACTTTAAACACATACATTGTGTACATTAACAAACTCATGACTCAAAAACTTATACATGCATTTCCAAGCTCTTCGATCAAACACATAGATAATCTGAATAATCTTAAATACTAGGAGACTACTTAGACACGCACGTATATAAATCAAATATTTTTTAGAAGGGATGCTTGCTGATTTACAAAACTTTCAACAACTAGACACTCATAAAAAGAATAACGTACATTAGACACTAGTTGTTAATAGTTGATGATTGTTGTTTCAGACTTTAATTTGATCTCTTTAAACATGAAACAATGGAAACTCATGTGCAAATGAAGATGGCAAAGAAGTAAGCAATAAAGCTTTAAGCACATTTGTATGGTTCTTTTGCCTTTCTTCTTCATTTATGATTTCAAATTTGCCTACATATTTTCCATCAACTCCTTCAACAATTTCAGTTTCATATTCAACGTTATCATGTGATGCATCCTCTTCATTTTTATTTAGATCTATTTCAATCTCATGCAATTCAAAGGCAGCCGTAGGTACGTGATCTTCAACTTCATGAAAATTATGCAATTTAACATGCAAGTCTTCTTTACGCTCATGCACTTTATTTTTTGCAGCATGATATTCATTGTTATAAATACATATATCACTAGAAACTTCATGTATATCATGGGCAGTAAACTGCAAATTGTTCTCAATAACATTTGGAGTACTAGAAGATTCAAGCTCATCATGAAAATCTTTGCTATTATGCACGTTAAATCCCAAAGATGTAGCATAATCCATGAATTCTTGACGTTCCAATTTACTCTTCATATGTTTTGCCATATCATATATGTCATTGAAATTTTCAAATCTATCATGCACCATTTTATCAGCAATCTATTTATTCAAGCCAACAATTAACCTAAGCATAACTAATTCTTTGGGTTCCTTAATGTACACTTTAAACAAGTCATCTAACATCTCATTGTAATATTTACATATAGTTAGACTAGCTAGAGAGCAAGATTGATACCTTAGAATCTTGTTATAGCAACGACTTACCCATATGCCATTAGAAAGACCGAAATTATGCATACGCCTTTCAAGCTCATAAATGTCCTTTTTCAGGCAAATCATACCCCATATGGTTCTATTTGATATGTCTCTATCCATGACATCTGAAGTCCTCATGCTGAAATAAGACATAAAACAAAAATAAAAGGAAACTAATACACAGACAAAAAATACTTGATTATGTTAGCATATACAGAATCATATTTTTTTTGTATCTTTCCACTCTTATGTTTAGATTCACTCAAGTAGGCTTTTACCTTACCTCTTTTTTTTTCTTTTACTCTTATTACACACATGTCTTTTACCACTCCCCTTGCTTTTCTCCACAAGATGCTAAATCAGAAACGATGTTAAGTGGAGCAAACAAGTTATGGTCTTCTAAATTTATCTTGTATATCTTTCTTCAAGGGGATGCATGTAACTTCAACAAGGCAGTCAAGAGAGTAGGCAGTCCTAAACCAAAATTGGTCACACTAACAATCAAAGAAATGCAAGAAACCAAAAGAGTACGTAATGGCTAAACAAAAGAATCACTAAGGGGTGGTTTGGGGCTATCCTTAGTCAAATTTGGTTTAGTATGCAATCAATATGTGCAATACTAATGGTATAATATGTGCCAAAAAACGTTCCAATTAGATGAAAGGATAGGTTTGGAAACATTTGGAGTAAGGCATGTTTTTTGTGCCTTAAGGTAGTTTCGGGTTGTGGGTCAGAACTCTATGAAATTTAGATCTTTATCCCATTCTTTTTGTGTAATTCAACCGTAGACAAGTCAAGGATCAATACCCCTTTTTAATGACTCGATTCTGATATGTATGAGCAAAGGTCTTCCATTTTCTTTCTTGTCTTATTTTTCTTTCGAGTTTTTAAGAACTATGGAGAAATTTAATTTTTTTTATTGACTTTCTTGCTTCAAGAACAGAATGTTAATTACGTTTCTTGAAGTTTTTGAAGGTAGATGCCTTGCGAATTTTCCGAAATTTTCCTTGCACAAGTGCAACAAATTTTGATCAGTTTCTGAAGTTTCGTTTAGCCTTCGGTTTGGGACTATTGGGGTTGAGCTTATGTTGAATTTATAGGCTGTAAGTGAGGACTTTTGTTGTGGAAAAAGGTGCTGTACGTTCGGGATATGGGGTATATGATTTGAGGATCAATTAAGATCTTGTATGAAGTGACCAAAATCTAGGATTCTTTATGTTATTTTCTGAGAAACCGAGGTTTGAGTGATTTGAAAATGCATGATTTAAATGTTATGTGTCTCTGAAATGCATGATTTAATTGCAACTTTACATGCGTACGTGATAAATGTGCTTAAAATGTTTATATGTATTTTTCCCGTGCTAACGTGCCATAAAACATTAAGACTTACATAATATGACAAACATTTGTTGTCTTTATAATATTTTGTGTTGCCATGATAAATGAACTAAACTAGTTCATTTAATGAAGTGGTTAAGGAGATGAACTAACTCGTTCATTAAATGAAGTACTCAAGGAAACTATTTGGAGATACTACTTGGTAACAAATTTTGCAATGGAAAGCCCTCCCCTCATCCTCACACACACGCCACATATATACGTGATATATATATACATACTTTCTATAATGACGAACAATATACTTCTATCCCGACGTTTTACTAACACGTCATACACATCATAAACGTATGTCGACATCACACCATCATATACACATCAAATTTGTGAGTATATACAGGTCTCATATCATACATAAAGTTACCAAAATTATGTCGACATGATGTCGACGTCCATAAAACGAAAATTGTCACATCGGGTGACTACCGAACCATCACAGACATTTCATATACTTACCCTATAAAGATTATCAGCCCATATACAGTAAAAGCACTCAAAAATATCGTCCACCACATGTGAAAATCATCCTCCAAGTCAAAAATACTTGCCTTGATATGTTGAAACTGAAACTCAAACATTTTTGTTACATGGGATGTTTAAAACCACAGCTACTGTAGCTAAAAATACTCTTTATTTTATGTATATTATGTGTGATATAACATATACTACATGTTTAAGATGTTTGAGATTAATCGGAGAAAAATCGCATAATCGAAGAAAGTCGAAAATTTGGTTTTCTACACTTCTATATACATGGGACGTTTTTGGTGTATATGTAACATATATCTAGACACTCTTTACACATCCAAGACATATTAGAGTATTCTTGAAAACAAAATGAAGGGTTGATTGAAATTTAACATATGTGTGAAGATTATGCATCATTATTTGACAAAATTCACAAAAGAAATTTTAACACATGCAGCTGATGGTTCACACGCCATTTACACCTTATTTGGAGCCTAGTTGGAGATTTTTTGCCAATTTAATTGGTGGAGGATAATCCACATGTTATTTGACATTGAAGAAGGCAAGACACACATGGAAAGATTTCAAAATCAAACAAATTACTGAAATTTTCAGTACATGTTAGCTTGGCCGATTTTATGAAATGATTTTGCTCCAAATTTCTTCTAAAATGGAAGGTCAATCACATTTTGATTGATTGATAATTAACTTGTGTTAATTTGAGCATGCGTTTCAGATTTCGGGTTGAATTTTCAGCTCATTTTATGAAGTGCCAAGGTGGAAAATGATGGCCTACCATGAAGTGACAACTAGGCGAAGACACATCGCTCGTCCAATCATATTTCGCCAAGTGAGCAAGGATGTGTCACAATGTTATACAAGACAATCTTCCAAGGATTCAAGAAAAATTTCAAGGATGCTTTTAGCCATATAGGCGTGCCACATTGTAGGACCTGCTAGGAACCATTAGAAGGGCGGGTTGAATAGTGGGTGCGAAAATTTTGGTTTTTAAAATTGTTTTAAACAAAAAGCCCAACTTCTGAAAACAGTTTTTGTTTTCAGGACCTGCTTTGAAACGTTTTGATAACTAGGTTACATGTCTTCAAAAATTCTGAAATTCGGAGAGATCTTAGTTTCAGATGTTCTGAGTATCTCCTAAAAAATTCAGATTAAAATTCAATCTTTAAATCCTTTAAATATCATTGCTGGTCAGATTGCGCAAATCTGCCAGAAACGGTAGTCTAATTTGAAAAATTAATTCCGATTATACCGTCACTCCAAATGCTCTAAAAATTGAATGACAAACCCCTTATTATGTGTATTTAATTGGGTTGAAACAGTTTTGAAAAATTCCTTTGGGAAGTTAGTCAAATACGTTCAAACTCTCAACCTTTGCAAGCCTGAAAATCAGACTGCACTAGTCTCAGAACCTTTGATGTTTGGATTTACTTGTCCAAAATTGTTGAAATATGTGCCAAATGAACCTTAAAACGTGTGGCTATGTTTCTGGAAGGTTTGGTGATTTTTGAAGTTCCTTTACTATTTTTAAAGAACGCGATGAAAATGATGCACTGTGTCATCTCCAAATATATCACCATTTAATGAACTACTTAGATCATTTAACTAAGTACTTCACTTAATGAACTAGTTTAGTTCATTAATGGTGGCACCTGAAAAAAGTTCAAACACAACAAATGTTCGCCATTTCATGTAAGCTTTAAAGCTTCATGGCTCGTTAGTACGACAACATTATATATGAACTATATAAGGCAGGTTTCATGCAAAAACGTGTCAAGTCATAAAACATGTCATGCATTTCTTTAGTAAACGTTATTTAAATCATGCATTTTGTAATCACTCAAACCACTTTTTCTCTACAATCTCCCATTTTTGATGATTTACAAAATAACCTAAGTTCATGATTTAAATTTTGTCGCTCCCCCTCAAATCATGCACAAATTCAAATTTTGAATTTTAAATTTCAAATTTCGAATTTTCTTACCCTTGATTTGTGCAATCATTCTTAATCAAATCTCAATCAATCTCTCTCTCCCCCTTAAATCATGCATTCTCTCCCCCTTTATTTTGGAAAGACAATCAAAAGCGCATGTAATTATGGAAAGAGATCAAATCAAATCCGCAGAAATCATGACTAATTTAGAACAAAGATTTTCATACGTGGCTTGATTTAGTGCTTTTGTGAAGATGTCATCTACTTGTGTCTCAGTGTATACATGATCTATGACAATATCACCATTATTTACGCGATCACGAAGGAAGTGATAGCGTACTTCTATATAATTTGCCTTAGAATGTAGAACGGGGTTCTTAGATAGGTTTATGGCACTCATACTGTCATAATAAGTTGGAATTTTATTTACCGTAATCCCAAAGTCAGAAAGTTATTGTTTTAGCCATACTAATTGTGTACAGCAAAGGCTAACTGCCACGTATTCAGCTTCAGTGGTGGATAAGGCTATGCTTGCTTGCTTTTTATAAAACTATGATATAAGTGAATTTCCTATAAATTGACAAGCGCCACTCGTGCTTTTTCTATCTATTTTACATCCACCATAATCTGTGTCAGTATAGACATGCAAGTTAAATTCACAATCTTTATCATACCAAATGCCTAAAGTGGGTGTGTGCTTAATATAGCGAAATATTCTTTTAACAGCATTATAATAAGATACTTTTGGTTGACTTTGAAAACGTGCACACATATATACACTGAACATGATATCAGGTCTACTAGCAGTAAGATAGAGGAAAGAGCCAATCCTAGACTTATATAAAGCATTATCAAAGTCCTTACCATGTTCATCTTTATCTAGTTTAATGGTGACACTCATAGGGGTGGAGGACGGTTTTAAATTCTCAAAATTGAACTTTTTAATCATATCATTTATATACTTAACTTGGCTTATACATAGACCTTTACTCGTTTGTTTAATCTGCAGGCCAAGAAAGTAATTCAATTCACCAACCATAGACATTTCAAATTCGGATTTCATGCAAGTTTCAAAATCTTCAACAAGTTTATGAGAGGCAGAGCCGAAAATGATGTCATCAACATAAATTTGAATGATTAGTAAATCCGATTTATCTTGTTTCAAAAATAGAGTGCTATATATAGTGCCTATTTTAAAACCATTTTCTAAGAGAAAAGTAGCAAACCAATCATCCATACTCTAGGTGATTGCTTTAAACCATATAGTGCCTTCTTTAGTTTGTTCACGTGATCGGAGTGTTTCAAATCTTCAAAATCGGATGATTGTTTTACGTATACTTCTTCTTGTATAAAGCCATTTAAAAATGCACTTTTCACGTCCATTTGATAAAGTTTAAAACCTTTCATGCAAGCAATAGCAAGTAAAAGTCGTAAGGCTTCTAAACATGCTACGAGTGCAAATGTTTCATCATAATCTATTCCTTCTTCTTGATTATATCCTTGTGCTACAAGTCTAGCTTTGTTTCTAACAACTTTTAGTTCTTCATTCATTTTATTTCTAAATACCCACTTTGTGCCTATTATAGTCGTATCTTGTGGTCGTGGCACTAAATCTCATACATCATTTCTTACGAATTGATTAAGTTCATCATGCATAGCATCAATCCAAGAAGAATCACTCAAAGCATCAAACACATTTTTAGGTTCAATTTGGGATATCATGGCATAAAATTGATTTAATTCATCCGGATTTATTCTTCTACGTGGTCACACACCGTGAGTGATGTCACCTATAATGAGATCGTGTGGGTGATCTCTATGCCATCTTGGTTGATTATTTTCTACGTTGTCATGCATTTATAAGTGATCATGCATTTCTAGTGTATCATGCGTGCCATCATCATCATCCAACACGGGTTTTAATTCAAAATCATTGTCATATTCTTTATCTTTATCAATCTCACAATATTCATTAAACTTCATATGAATGGATCAAAACATCTTATATGCTTTTGAATTCAGAGAATACCCAACCAAAATACATTCAATTGATTTAAATTCAAACTTATCTAAATTATCTTTTGTGTTTAAAACAAAGCATTTGCAACCAAACACACGGAAGTAATCAATTTTAGGCATGCGATCATTTAATATCTCATAAGGCATTTTGCTTATTTATTTCTAATAGACAAACGATTAATTATATAGCATGCACAATTTACGGCTTCCGCCCGCAAAATTCTAGGCAATTTATTTTCACACAACATGGTTTTAGAGATTTCTTGTAGTGTCCTATTCTTTCTTTCTACTACTCCATTTAGTTGAGGGGTTCTAGGTGGCAAAAACTCGTGTTTGATTCCTTTTTCTTTGCAAAATACAATCATGTCCTTGTTTTTAAATTCACCGCCTCTATCGCTTCTAATCTTTTTCACATTTAAACCATATTGGTTTTCAAGTTGTTTTATTAGTTTTGCAATCTCAATGGCACTATCATCTTTATTTGCAAGAAATAACGTCCAAGTATAACGAGAAAAATCATCAACAATCACACATGTATAATGACGTCCATCGAGACTCGTAGTACGACTAGGACCAAACAAATCAATGTGTAATCTAAAACTCTAAAAGTACTTATTTCATTTTTAGGTTTAAGTAAATCGCGTGTTTGTTTGCCTTTGATGCAAGATTCACACAACTGAAAGTTATCTAAATCAAGTTTAGGCAATCCTCGTATTAGGTTCTTTCGTTGGAGTTTTTCAAGTGTAGAAATACCGATATATCCTAAATGTCTATGCCACAAGTTAACGTTAGGTTCATTTGACATAAAACACTTAACTTTAGCGTCTAACATGTCATCTATAGAAAGCATAAAAATGTTTCCTTCCCTTTTTTCCTTTTAACACTACTTCTTCATTTTTGTTTATTATATTACAATATGGATGAGTGAAACACACATCAAAACCATTGTCAATAAATTGTGAGATGCTAAGAAGATTATAGGATAAGTTGCTTACGAAAAAGACGTTGGAGATTTGAAGGGTTCTTGGGCTTCCGATTGTATCTTTTATGATGATTCTTCCTTCATTATTATCTCTAAAGGTCACGGATCTGCCTGTTGTGACCTTCTTCAACTTTGTGAACAAGCTCGGGTCACCCTTCATGTGCCTCTAGCAACCACTGTCAAGGAACCATTTGATAGATGTATCTATTGATGTGTGGGTTCCTTGCAATGTACAACAATGATTTAGGTACCCTTTTAGTTTTGGGTCCTTAAGAGTTAGTTATTCACCTCTTAATAAAAGTACCTTTCGGTACCCATACTTGGGTGATCATTCTCGGTCTAGCAAATGGTAAGAATGTAGATGAAGTAGCAATGTAGTAGACATGCAGTGAGTGGACTTTAGGCCTTTGGTCGAGAACTCTTTTATGCGCATCATATGGTTGCGTTTTTGATATGTTCTCGTGTTGGTGTGCATAGTGCGTGCTCTAGATGCATGAAATGAATGTCGTGTATGCATCACTTGTTTCTTCTCATATTTATACAGCACATAATTATATTTCGTATGATATGAAGAAGAGATGTGACGAGATGAGGGGAGAGGGGTTCTTTGCGTGACTTTAGGCGCTATGTATGCCTTCGATGTGTCTACTTTCTTAGACAAAACAAACTTGGTTGGTTTAGATGATGCTTCATTTGTCTCAATGTATCCTAATCCAGTTTTATCACTATCATGTTTTTGTGATAAAATAATGCGATCTAGCATGTTAGATCCCGTATCAAATTGTTTCATCATTTTCTCTAAATCCGTATTCCTTGATTTCAAATTTGAAATCTCGGATTTCATTTCATTATTATGTGATGTCAATGATGTGATCTCTGATTTTAATGCATTTATGATGCATGACGACTCTTCTTTTGAATCGTTTAATTGAGCAACAAGATTCGTGTTAGAAGATTCTAACAACTTCTTATCTTCAAATAATCGCTTTTTTTCTTTTGCGAGAGTCTTAGTAAATTTATGCAATTCTGAATACTGACTGAAAACATCATCATATGAAGGCTCAGAGTCAGAATCAGAGTCAGAAGATACCTTGTTTAATTCTTTGGATACAAAGCATACTTGTGCATTCTCCTCTTCCGTATCAGTCTCAGAATCAGATGCGTCTCTCCAAGTGGAGGCCCTTGAGGGCTCTTTTCCTTTGCTTAGGTTCTGAGACGAGTCTATTTTTGATCCGATCCTTGTCAGGGTGTTTGTTTGTTTGCTTGTCCTTATTAGGGCAGTCATATGATAGATGTCCAAGTTTACCGCATTCGTAGCATTTAACGTCCTTGTCACTTGTTTCATATTTATTTTTTTTGTGGAAGTAGCCTTAGGTTTGTTTTTAAATGACTTTCTCAAGCCTTTAGCCAATAAAATTAAGTCATCGTTGTCTGATTCAGAATCACTACATCTACATGATCGGAAGAAGTAGAGACGTATTCATTTGATTTAAAAGCAATAGTCTTACCTTGTTTTGAAGATGATTCCGATTTCCTTACAGTGAGTTTGTTTTCATATACCTTAAGTGATCCAATTAGTTCCTCCATTTTGATTGATTTGGTTTAGGATCCCATTCGGATAGAAGGCTTCGTAATACTTTTTGGACCTTTTCCTTCATAGAGAAAGCTTTGCCAAGAAACTCAAAAGAATTGTAAATGTTAGTCAAGCGTAGATCCATATCAACGATAGACTCATTTGGCAATAATTTAAATGGCTCAAGTGTGGACATGAGCATGTTAATTTTGGACTCTTTTACTTGACTAGTCCCTTCGTTTTCATCAAGAATTCTCCACATTTCTTGAGCACTAGAGCAATTAGACACATAGCTATATTCACTTTTACTTAGCCCATTTAGAAGCAATTGCATGGATCTAGCATTCATACTTAGTCTCTTTTTATCATCAATAGTATACTCTTGTTTAGGCTTAACAACCTCTAGTGCGACTCCATCTACAGTGGATAATTTTGCCAGAACAAATGGACCATCTTCTATAATGGACCATAGATCAATATCAATAGCCATAGGGAAAAGTTTCATTCTTAACTTCCATTGAATAAAAGACTCACCGTCAAAACGAGGAGGCATTTGACTAGACATATCTTCTTGTTCGGTTTTGAAGTTTGTGGTTGCCATCTCATTTAGATCGTTGGATCTTTTTGTTGTGAGTGTTCCTGCGCTCTGATACCATTTGTAGGACCTGCAAGGCACCACTAGAAGGGGGGCTGAATAGTGGGTGCGAAAAATTTGGTTTTTAAAATTGTTTTAAACCAAAAACCTAACTTCTGAAAATAGTTTTTGTTTTCAGGACCTGTTTTGAAACGTTTTGAAAACTAGGTTACAGGTCTTCAAAAATTCTGAAATTTGGAGATATCTTAGTCTCATATGTTTTGAGTATCTCCTAAAAATTTCAGATTACAATTCAACCTTTAACCCCTTTAAAAATCGTTGGTGGACAGTTTGCGCAAATCTGCCAGAAACGGTAGTCTAATTTGAAAAATTAATTCCGATTAAACCGTGACTCCAAATGCTCTGAAAATATAATGACAAACCCCTTGTTATGTGTATTTAATTGGGTTGAAACAGATTTGAAAACTTCCTTTGGGAAGTTAGTAAAATACGTTCAAAGTCTCAACCTTTGCAAGCCTGAAAATCAGACTGCACTAGTCTCAGAACCTTTGACGTTTGGATAACTTATACTTGTCCAAAAAGTTGAAACTTGTGCCACATGAACCTTAAAACATGTGGCTATGGTTTTTGGAAAGTTTCCTGATTTTTGAAGTTTGTTTACTATTTTTAAGAACGTGATGAAAATGATGCACAGTGCCTTCTCAAAATATACCACCATTTAATGAACTACTTAGTTCATTTAACTAAGTACTTCACTTAATGAACTAGTTTAGTTCATTAATGGTGGCACCTGAAAATAGTTCAAACACAACAAATGTTCACCATTTGATATAAGCTTTAAAGCTTCATGGTTCGTTAGTACGACAACATTATATATGAACTATATAAGGCAGGTTTCATTCAAAAACGTGTCAAGTCATAAAACGTGTCATGAATTTCTTTAGTACACGTTATTTAAATCATGTATTCAAAACCCTTTTTCTCTACAGACACAACTATAAAAAGGGGCAAGATGATTCAAGATAAAGCCAAGCCAAAGTTCATATCCTGTCAAGCTCAAGCAAGCCTATTCTCTTCATGTCATATTCTTTTCTCTTGCTCTTAGCCTCAAGCCTATCATTCTTATCTTCTATATACTGTATAGGCTTTGATTATACCATCCACATACATCCATTTGTGGTACAAGGTTGATCAAGATGTGATCATATCTTCATTTGTTCGGTGGTCGTACTTGTGTTTTTATTTTTATTTGTTCATTGAAAAAGGGTGGAGTTGGTGTTTTGCTCCAGTCACCCTTATGCCAAGGTATTTATTTGTGTTTATTGAATACTTAGGAAGGTTTCCTCGAAGATTGGAGTACGTCGATTTGACCGAACTAGTATAAACATCTTGGCGCTATTACTTTTTAGCCTTTTACTTTCAGTTTAAGTTTTCTACATTGTTTTCATAGTCTCGGTAAAAATAGCAGAAGGTTTTCAAAAATCACCAAAACTTCCAGAAACATAGCCAAATGTCTTAGCTTTCATTTGGAACAAGTTTAATTGAATTTGGATAAGTATAAGTCATTCAAACGTTCATAGATCTGATACTAGTGGAATCTGATTTTCAGATCTGCAAAGGTTGAGAACATCAACATGGTTGACATACATACCAAAGGAATTTTGGAAAAAATGTTTAAACCTTTTAAAGCATACATCCTAAGGGTCATTACATAAAATTTTTAGATCATTTAGAGTTGTCAATAAATAGTAATAAATTTTTCATTTTGAGGAACAATTTCTGGCAGATTGACACAGTCTGAGTGAAAATATTGTTTAAAGGGGTTACACTTTGACTTTTAATCTGAAATTTTTATGACACATTTATAACATCTGGAAGTACATTGTCAGCAAATTTTAGGATTTTTAGAGCTCCATAACTTGATCATATAGTTGTCCAAAACCAAGTATGAAAACAGAATCTGTTTTCAGAAGTGAGTAATCGGTAACCAATAGTTTAAAAAAAACTTTGTGCATTCACTATTCAACCCCCCTTCTAGTGGTGCTATATAATTCCTACAAGTAGTATCAGAGCCTGGTACACTCATTACAAGAAGATACAACAATCTTTGTTAGATGGCGTCCACTAGCCACAAAACCGAGCAAGAAGGTGTGTCAAGACAAAGGCCTCAAGTTTTTGATGGTGAGGTAAATTGTGATTCTGATTCTGAACCATCATATCATGATTTATATGTTCAATATCTTTAGTTACATACACTTGCTAAGACTCTAGCAAAAGAAATGAAATGATTAATTGAAGCAAGAAATTGTCAGAATCTTCTAACACAAATCTTGTATCTCAATTAATTGATTCAAAAAAAGAGTCGTCTTGGATGATAAATGCATTAAAATCTGAAATTTCACCATTGACATCCGAGAATAATGAGATGAAAGCAAAGATTTCAAATCTGAAATCAAGAAATGCAGACTTAAAAAAGACAATAAAACGATTCAATACGGGTACTGGAATGTTAGATCATTTTATTTCTTCTGAGAAGCGTGAAAATGATAAAACCAGATTAGGGTACGTTGAAGATAATAAAGTACCAAATAATTCTACAAACTTTATTCTATCTTCATCTAAGAAACCTCATGCATTTAAGACAATTGTACAACCTAAGAAGATGACTAGCGCACCACCTATTATATCTCATCGCACTCGTTCTGTTTCATCACATGCAAAGTATAATCATCTGCCATATAGATGTGAAAGAAAACCTTTGATGCATATACGACATTCATACAATACAAATGCATCTAGATCACCTACCATGCATGCAAACAGAAATGCATATCAAAACCAAAAATCACATTATGCTCACTATGATGACTTCGGCCATAACTCAAATAGGAATGCTCCTAACATTTATTATAGTGCTTCTTTATCTCTCTTTTCACCTTTTATAAGACCAAGAAAGGTCGCTCAAGTTTGGGTACAAAAAGGTACTCTTGCAATGGGTTGAATCAATAACCCTTAAGAACGCACTAGAAATGCATCATTTCAGTTGATATGTTATAAATTGCTCTTTCTTTCCATTGCTACTAACTCTTTTGGTGTAATTTACAAGATAAAGGGGGAGAGGAAAGCATGATTAAAGGGGGAGAGGAAAAGATAAATTTAGGAGGGAGCACGAAATGAAATTCAAATGTTTGAAAAATTTATGCATGATTGTAGGGGGAACGATCATGACACATTTAAACAATGAATAGAGGTTATTTTGCAAACTATCAAAAGTGAAAGATTGTTGAGAAACCGGGCTTTGAGTGATGTGAAAATGCATGATTCAAATATTACGTGTCTCCGAATGCATAATTTAGTTGCTACTTGACATACGTACGTGATAAATATGCTTTACATGTTTATCTATATTGTTGTCGTGCTAACGTTCCATGAAGCGTTAAGGCTTACATAAAATTGCAAATATTTGTTGTCTTTATACTATTTTCAGGTGCCATGATAAATGAGCTAAACTAGTTCATTTAATGAAATGCTTAAGGAGATGAACTAACTAGTTCATTAAATGAAGTACTCAAGGAAATATATTTGGAGATAACTACTTGGCAACAAATTTTGGTATAGGAAGTCCTCCCCTCATCCTTACACACACGCCACATATATATGATATATATACACATATTTTTCTATAACAACGAACTATATACTTATATCCCAACGTTTCACCGACACGTCATACACATTATAAACATACTCCACATCACACCACCATATACACATCATATTTTTGAGCATATACAGGTTTCATATCTTACATAAAGTTACCGAAATTATGTTGACATGTCACAAGTCCATAAACCAAAAATTGTCGCATCCAGTCACTATCGAACCATCACCGACATGTCATATATTTACAATATAAAGATGGCCAGCCTATATACACTCAAAATACTCAGAAATTTTGTGCACCTCATGTCCAAATCAACTCCAAAGTCATGTCATGTTTACACACATCAATCACCCACACTTTGGCTTGATTTATTGAAAATTCAAACTCAAACATTTTCGTCACATGGGACGTTTGTTACTTCAGCTATTTTAGCTGAAAATACACCTTATTTTATGTATATTATGTTTGACATAACATATATTACATGTCTAAGATGTTTGAGATTAATCATATAAAAATCGCATAATCGACGAAAGTCGAAAATTTGGTTTTCTATACTTCTATATGCATGTGAAGTTTTTGGTGTGTATGTGACATGTATCTAGGCACTTTTGACACATACAAGAAATATTAGAGTATTCTAGAAAAACAAATTAAGGGTTTATTGAAATTTACAATATGTATGAAGATTATGTATCATTATTTGACAAAATTCACAAAAGAAATTTCAGCACATGCAGCTAATGGTTCACACGCCGTTTACACCTCATTTGGAGACTAGGTGGAGCTTGTTTGGCACTTTGATTGATGGAGGATAACTTGGCCGCTTTTATGACATGATTTTATTCCAAATTTCTTCCAAAATTGAAGGGCAGTCACATTTTGATTAATTGATATTTAATTTGTGTGAATTTGAGCATGTGTTTCAAATTTTTGGTTGAGTATCGAGCTCATTTTATGAAGTGCAAGGTGGAAAATGTTGGCCTATCATAAGTTAACACTAGACAAACACACATCGTTCGTCCAATCATATTTCGCCAAGTAAGCAAAGGTATGTCACAATGTTATACAAGGAAATCTTCTAAGTATTCCAGACAAATTTAAAGGAAGCTTTCCAGCCATATAGGCGTGCCACACAACTATAAAAATGGGCAAGATGATGCAAGACAAAGCCAAGCTAAAGTTCATAGCCTATCAAGATTAAGCAAGACTATTATCTTCTTCTCTTATTCTTTTCTCTTGCTTTTAGCTTCAAGCCTTTCATTCTTATCATCCATATAATGTATAGGTTTTGATTATACCACCTACCTATGTCCATTTCTTGTACAAGGTTGATCAAGGTGTAATCATACATTCATTTGTTCGGTGGTGGGTACTTGTGCTGTTGTTTTTGTTTGTTTCTTGAAAAAGGGTGGAGTTGGTGTTTAATTCAAGTCATTCTTGTGTCAAGGTGTTTATTTGTATCTAGTGAATACCGAGGAAGGTGTCCTCGAAGACTGGAGTAGGTGTATTTGACCTAACAAGTATAAACATCTCGGTATTATTACTTTTCAGCACTTTTACTTTTAGTTTAAGTTTTCTGTATCATTTTCATAGTCTCGGTAAAAATAGAAAATGATTTTCAAAAATCACCAAAATTTGAAGGACAATATCCAAATGTCTTAGCTTTCATTTGGAAAAAGTTTCATTGAATTTGGATAATTATACACCATTCAAATATTCATAGAACTGATACTAGTGTAATCTGATTTTCAGATCCACAAAGGTTGAGAACATCAACATGGTTGACATAATTACCAAAGGAATTTTGAAAAACTGTTTCAACCCATTAAAGTATACATCCTAAGGGTTATTACATAAAATTTTCATATTATTTAGAGTTGTCAATAAATAGGAATAAATTTTTCATTTTCAGAAACAATTTCTAGGAGATTGACACAGTCTGAGTGAAATCATTGTTTCAAGGTGTAGCGCCCCGCACTCTGGCCCTGCCGGATGCGGTGCGCCCGGCGTACATCACTACAGAGAGTACCAGGCATTAGTCCATAACGTAACAAGTCCAATCATAGTTTACTACGGAGAGGACTTTCATGCTTACACTCAACAAGTAAGCAAAACCGAGGCAGAATAAAACTTTTAAAATAAAAACGTCTACGCAACCATCATTTGTTTTACAACCAACCCACAAAGTACGGAATTTCCAAAACAAATGTTTTGAAAATCAAGTCATAAGAGATCATTGTCCATAACTCTCTTCTGTCAATCTCTAAGTCGTCCACCTCCCGCGCTCCTACGGGTACGGAACCCTAGGTTCATCTTCAATCCACTCCACTCTATTTCCTGCGGCCTCTGGGAGGAAAAATAAGGGATGAGTGAAAGAGCATCAAAGATCATAACTTAACAGGGATCATAACTTGTTAAAGAGCATAACTTAGAAAAGATCGTAACTTATAAAAGTCCATAACTTATCAAAGATCGTTACTCAATAAGATCATAACTTAGGAGTTACCAAGCCATAACAACTTAGTCTATGTATCACGTACCATTATTCGATGACTCATTAGATGCAACATGCATGGATATGTACGTGTGATGCATCATGATAAAGATGAAGATAAAATATTTTGTTCTTTTCTTTCAAAACATCATCGTCAAGAAAACAAGAGAATATTCAGATCTATTCACCCGGATCTGAGGCGGTCACTTATTTCCCTTCGAATTTATTATTTCCAAATTCGGAGCGTTCACATCATCATTTATCAGGTCTATTCTTTCCGGGCCTGAACGGTCGATATCAGGTCTATTCTCTCCGGGCCTGAACGGTCCATATCATCAGATCAGTTAACCCCGGATCTGGAACGGGTCCTTACTGGCCAGAAAACACACTGTACCGGTGGAAAGCGTCCTTTCAAAAACAGAATCTTTTCTTAAAAAACGCTTTTTCATCTTTCTTTCTCATAAAATCAGTTCCATAAATCATGTAAATGACGATGATGCAATGTATGACATGTACTATGCAATTCATGACATAATACGTTACATATACACATACGTACACTTATTCTTTAGGCTGGAAAATTTCTAGAGTTATTGTTCCCTATGCTTGGCCTCAAACCCTCGTCATTTAGGCCCATTGTCAAGAAATCTTGTCATACATATGTATAAAAATGTCCTTTCTGTTCGTAGTATAATTTTAGTAATGTTATGTGACGTGGAAGACACTTAATTTAAAATACGAAATAGGGTACTGCTGAATTTCAGCAGTGCAGTGTTCTTTCTTTTACTTTTCCTTTAAACCCATTCCGCTTTATTTAATTTGGGCCAACCCTGGAAAAATGTTATAGACATGCCAATAATTAATGATCATAAGCCCAAACCATAAAACTAAGCCTAAGCCCATCAAAACAAGGCCTCACAACAAGTTCCTTAATTCTGCCCAAAATTCCAGATTAGTAATGCCAACTTAACCTTGGTGTTTACCCCTTAAAGTACCCATGCTAAGTTAAGTAGTTTGCCTATAAACACTCACATATGTCTTAAGTAATTGTCATAAAAGTTTCGTAGAATTATAATATCTTTAAAGGGGTCGTTATTCATTTTCCCAAAACGGATACATGCTGAATTCTTGAATGCCCAATTTTACTACGAATTTTATTATCCCAACCGTAAGTCCTTTTTCAAAAATTCCAACTCTCAAACTTAGTAAACCATAGGGCAGTATCCTTCCAAAAATCAGCCCAATTGAATATTTCTAAGGTCCATTTCTGGGTCAATTAGTATGTCACATACAATCTGTTCTGTCCAGTAATTTCCAGCATGATCAGTTCTACTACAAATTGCGTTAAAAGTAAACCGTAACTCCTTTTAACGAAATTCCAATTCTCATATTTACTATACACATTGAGCCAGTGTTGAACCAAAAATTAGCTAAATTGAATACTTCTAAAGTCTATTCTCAGGTCCTAGAAAACGACATAAAAATCTGCCCTGCTCCAGTAAATTCCAATTTTGTCACATTTCCTTACTTAAAGGTCCCAACTTGCATTGTTCGGCTTAAACACTTTATTAAACATTAAGTACCCCCCTTTAGCATGTGGATTTCCAGGTTCTAACACATTATAAATTCATCTATGCACTGCTTCAAAAAAGTTTGAATGATACATATATCATTCCTTTGGCTATGCACATCATGTACATACTAAAATCAATTCTTAGTATGATTGGTGCATACACACCCTATCCCCAAAACAGCCCGTTCATACACATGCAAGGGCAACAATCATATCTCCATGATGAACATATTAAGCTTAACACATAAAGAATGCATTTTTGTTCACACTTTACCCCACAAGTTACAATTTCTTACAAAAACTACATTCATTTCCCTCTTTATCCATCCAACCGTCCCCCATACATGCCAAAGACAAGATCCTTGTCACATTCATCTTAGAGTTACCACATTTTCATGCTTAAAACAACCAAGAATCCACCTTTGGAGCAAATCTCACACATGCAAGCCTCTTTACCTAAGGGCTGAAAGTTTCATGCATTAAAACTTAGCATTTCACTTCTAAGATTAAAACTTAATAACGCCTAGACATTCAAGCATGCACTTTCATATTCAAGTCGTGAGTATGTATAGTGTACTTGCCTTTTTTAACTTACTCCTCTTCTTAGCTTGAAATGTGTAGGGAATAGGTGAAGCCCTCCTCTTCAAATGGAACTTGAGTAGTGTTCAAGCCCCTTAAGACTAGTACCCCCACAAAGCTTGAGCTTTTTGAACCTAGTGACCTTGAAGGTCATGGTTCATGAGCAAGAAAAGGGGGTAACATAAGCTTAAAGCTATGTAAGATGTAAAAATCCCTTGAAGAGTTGAGTATTTACTTACCTAGACCAAGTTTGCACTTGGATTAATCTTGAACTCCCTTGGTTCTCTTTTAGCCGCATGCTTTGGGAGGGAGAAGAGGGAAACCTTCTTGCTCTTGGTGGTTCTTTGAGGGTTGTAAGAATGAGAGAATTCTAGAATAATTTTGGAATGAATCTTCCTTCTTAGGCTAGAGGTTAGCCGTTGGGGGGGGTAAGAGGGAGGAATAAGGATTTACCATGGTAAGGTTATGGTGATTAACCTTAGTTACTTTGATTAATTAGGGTTACTTTATAACTAACTCAAGTTACTTTATTCCAATCATAGTTACTTTATTTTAACCTTGGTTACTTTAACGTTGGGGTTAATAAAAGTAACCATGGTAGAATTCAAAAATCCTCCTTAGTTAACCACATAGCGTCACCCGGCGGTTGGTGTCTTTAATGACCCAAACCTTGCCTAATTTTCGTTTTATTAAACAATTATGTGGTGGTTGTCTCCTTAATTGTTCCCCCCCCCCCTTTTTCTTTTAAATATGAAATTAGAGAAAATCTTTGTGTCCTTTTTGGGCTAAGGGCCGGAAATTGGGTAATGTTGGAAACAATTTTGCCCATTACCTAAAATTGTTTTATTTGCTAATTGGGCTCACTTAAAAGATGGCCCTTAAGATTTCTCTTCCTGAAATCTTAAGAAATTCCTATAAGGCCTTTTTATACTTGTGGCCGAAATCTCCCAAGCACTTGGAAGTGAATTGGGCCACTTCACATAGTCCAATATTCATGTTTCAATTTTTATGTAATACTTAACATAAAAAAATAATCATCAACCTAAATAAATTGTGCTTGAAGATACAACTTTTCATAAATTCTCTTAGATAAGTCTCAAGTACAAGGGGATTCCTAGTTGGGTACAACATCCTCCTCCCTTATTACAAGTTTCGTCCTCGAAACTTAAAAGTGTTAGTCAACGAGGTGAGGGTACAAGTTTTTCATGTTTTCTTCACCTCACATGTAGCTTCATCAATTGAATGGTTCTTCCATTGCACTTTGACCATAGGTATAGATCGTCTCCTTAATGCCTTTTCCTTACGATCAATTATCTTTTCTGGTTCTTCCACGTATATCACGTCGGCTTCAATCTTCAAAGGTTGTTCCTCTATAACATGGCTAGGCTCATGCACATACCGACGAAGCTGAGATACATGAAACACATCATGTAATTGAGATAGTGATGGTGGTAGTGCTAGTCGATAAGCAACTTCCTCAATTCTTTCAAGAACCTCATAGGGTCCAATAAACCTTGGGATTAATTTCCCTTTTTATACCGAATCTTTTAGCTCCTTTGGACGGCGACACCTTCAAGAATACCTTTTCCCCAACTTGAAATTCCAACGGTCGTCGCTTCTCATCTGCCCAAACCTTGCTTCTATCTTGGGCCGCTTGTAACCTTTGCTTTGTGATCCTTATCTTCTCCCGAGTCTGTTCTACTAGATCAGGTCCGTAAGAATTTTATCTCTGATTTCATCCCAGTAGAGTGGAGAACGGCACTTTCTTCCATAAAGTGCTTCATACGGAGCCATCCCTATAGATCGATGATAACTATTGTTATAAGAGAATTCCACTAGTTTGAGACTCCGATCCTAACTTCCCCCCATGTCGAGTATACAAGATCGCAGCATGTCTTCCAGCG
Source organism: Eustoma russellianum (assembly GCA_036186865.1). Taxonomy (NCBI): domain Eukaryota; kingdom Viridiplantae; phylum Streptophyta; class Magnoliopsida; order Gentianales; family Gentianaceae; genus Eustoma; species Eustoma russellianum. The sequence continues at coordinate 25,077,351 of AP025063.1, forward strand.
TCTGGATGGTTTCTTTCTGACTGACCATCCGTTTGGGGATGAAACACTGAGCTCATTCGTATTTCAGTGCCCATTGCTTTATGAAAAGCTGGTCCAAAATCGTGATGTAAAGCAAGGGTCGCAATCACAAACAATGCTTAGGAGTACTCCATGAAGGCTCACAATTTGATCAACATACATTGTAGCCAACTTCTCCATCGGAGCCTTGATTGTCATGGCCATGAAGTGGATGGATTTTTTTAAACGATCGATGACTACCCAAATGGTATCATGTCCGTCCTTCGTTCTTGGTAGATCTGTGACAAAAATCCATAGTAATGTGGTCCCACTTCCACTCGGGAACTTCAAGAGGTTGTAGTAACCCAGCAGGTCTCTGATGTTCCGCTTTCACCTTCTGGCAGACAAGGCATTTCTCTACAAACTCCGCAATTCATCTATTCATGACGTGCCACCCGAATCTTTGTTTCAAGTCTTGATACATCTTAGTGGCTCCAGGGTGAATGGACAATCGGGAGTTGTAGGCTTCACGAAGAACTTCATTCTTTATATCCTCATCATTGGGTACACATAGTTTTCTCGGAACCACAAGTTGTTATCATTTCTGACCTTAAACTCTTCAGATGGTTTCCCACTCACACGATCCTTTAGTTTCTTTAAGGTTTCATCATTTTCTTGACCTTTCTTAATCTTGTCTATCAGCGAAAGGATCAATACCAAATTTGCGAGCATGCCTTCAATGGAATCAACCTCCTCAAGATCAAATTCTTCCATGTCATGCTGCAGAGGTGGTTGGCGCGGATGGCTTGTCTTTCTACTTGGCGCGTCAGGTACCTTATTGGCTTTTCCCGGATGATATTGAATAGATAAGTCGTAATCCTTCATTAAATCTAACCATCTGCGTTGACGCATGTTTAATTCTTTTTGTGTGAAAAGATACTTAAGGCTCTTGTGATCTGTGAAAATTTCACACTTCTCACCATACATATAGTGTCTCCATATTTTTAGTGCAAAGACTACGGCTGCTAATTCAAAGTCATGTACCAGGTAATTTTGTTCAAATGGTTTTAGCTGTCGGGATGCATACGCAATTGCTCGATCTTTTTGTATTAGTACGCATCCAAGTCCATTCTTAGAGGCATCACTATACACCACAAACTTTTCACCAAGAATGGGTTGTGCTAAGACTGGGGCAGAGGTTAGCTTCTCCTTCAATTCAGTAAAACTCTTTTCGCAATCTGAGGTCCATTCGGACTTGGTTTTCTTTTGTGTCAAATGGGTAAGAGACATAGCGATTCGGGAAAACCCTTCAACAAACTTACGATAGTAGCCGACGAGACAGAGGAAACTTCGTACCTCCGTAACATTGGTCGGCCTTGGCCACTCCATGATTGCCTCGATTTTCTTTGGGTCTAAGGATATACCATCCTCAGATATCACGTGTCCCAAGAATGCTACGCTGTATGGCCAGAACTCGCATTTACTAATTTTAGCGTACAATTGTTTTCTCCATAGAGTGTCAAGGACGATCCTTAAATGGCTTGCATGGGTCTCTTCATCAGGTGAGTAAATCAAATATCGTCGATGAAGACTACAACAAACTTGTCTAGTTGTTCTTGAAATACTCAGTTCATTAGATCCATAAATGCCACGGGAGCGTTGGTCAGTCCGAATTGCATTACAAGGAATTTGTAATGTCCATAACGGGTTTTGAATGCAGTTTTCGGGACGTCCTCAGCCTTGATCTTCAATTGGAAATATCTCGAGCGAAGATCAATCTTACTGAAAATACGTGCCCCCTGCATCATGATACTCTTAGGTAGGATTTATAATAGACTTATCACTAAAATAAAGTTTTGAATTGCTTACCCGAAGCTGATCGAATAGATCGTTGATCCTAGGCAATGGGTACTTGTTCTTTATAGTGATCTTGTTGAGCTCCCGATAATCATACATAACCGCGTACTTCCGTCCTTTTTCTTGACAAATAGTACGGGAGCTCCCCAAGGCGAAACACTTGGGCGAATAAGTTTCTTCTCTAGCAATTCGCGCAATTGTTCCTTCAACTTTTTTAGTTCTGTAGGTGCCATTCGATAGGGAGCCTTTGATATTGGCTCAGCTCCCGGAACTATGTTGATTTCAAAAGATATCTCTCGGTTCGGAGGAAGACCTGGTAATTCTTCCGGAAAAACATCTAGATATTCTCGGACCACTGGACTTGGGAGAGGTCGGAGGGTGCTTGATCAGCATTTATTGCATAAACGAGAAAACCCCTCGTGTCCTTTCTTCAGTGCCTTACTGGCGCGAATCATATTTATATAAACGTTCCTAGGGCACCTCCTCAACTTTGATCCTCCTTGAAAGATCACTCCCTTACGTGTGGGGTCCTTAAAGGTAACTTGCTTTTCATTACAATCGATTATGGCAAAATTCTTAGAGAGCCAATCCATTCCAAGAATCACATCAAAATCCGTCATGGGTATGGGAATTAAGTCGGCGTCAAAACGGTGATTATCGAACTCAAGTTCGCAGTTCCTGAAAACATGGTGAGACACAAAGACCTGATCCCCAGCTGGTTGGATTTTATAAGGTGCATCACTATAGGTTGGGTTATGCTCAATATTCTTTGCGAATTTCTTGGATATAAAGGAGTGACTAGCCACCACTATTGAAATAGCCCATTGGTAGATACTCAACATACTAAAATAGCTCCTGGATCATGCGAGATTTTCTAAGCAACAGTAGAGCAATAGTATTTGTAAAAATTTTATGCATTGCATAAATTTTAGAATATACCTGCACACCACATCATTGGCCTCTTCAGCAGTTGCGTCAGTCATAGCATGAACTTGCGCATTAGTACGCTGACGCTGGTTCTTAGGTGGTTGCTGTTGCTGGGCCCCCTTTTCTGGGCAATCCTTGGCCATGTGTGAGGTCTTTCCACATCCAAAAGCAGGTAGTTCCCTTATCCGGACAGTCCTTGAGGATGTGGCCCGCCTTGCCGCATTCGAAGCACTTCCCTGCCTGGTAATAACATTCTCCCACATGGCGCTTACTGCAATGAGGGCATCTAGGAATAGCAGATTGTTGGCCTTGGGTCTTTGACTGGTTCTTTTGGGAACGACGTTGGAACCGATTCTTCCCTTGGCGCCCTGGGCCCCTTGAGTTTTGCTTAGCAGATTTGTGGGGCTCTCTGCTCCCAGATGTTTCCCTTCCTCTTTTCTGGCCGATCTCATCACGGCGAATGATATCTCGTTTTATTCTGTAACAAGCGTCCAGAAGTGTACCGAAGTTTCTCGGGTTCGCATTGACTAACCAGATCTGAATCCTAGGGTTCAACCCTCTTTCAAACTTCAACATCTTGTTTCTTCATCATTCATGGTGGATGGTTGAAATCTCCCCAGAGCTATGAACTTGTTGGCATATTCAGCGATGTCATTCCTTGTTCTTTGCATCAGTGATTCAACTCATGCCTCTTTCTGTAATTTGACAGAGGGTGGTATGTAGAATTTGTTGAATTCCTGGAGAATCACTCCCATGGAATTGGCCTTGGTAGAGATTGCAGGTTGACCTTCCACCATTGGTTGGCTTCTCCTAGTAGGAACGGCCTGACTACCTGAGTCTTTACCTTCGTCAGGTGCTCGAATTAGTTCAAAACAGTTTTCTACTTCGGTCTAGCCACTTTCTCAGCGGCATCTGAATCTTGACTTTCCTTCGAACCGGTGGAACATTGGCTCTTTTTAACTTTTCAAAGTAGTATTGGGCATTCCCTGACCGGCTCGTGAGGTTGAGGGATATTCTGTGCAACATCACTTGACCAATTTGAGTGATTGTCTGGCAAAAATTCTGGAAGGCATTGATATCTGGCATCATTTGTGGTAAAGGCCCCTGGGGTGGGGAAGCATTCTAAACTGGGGGCAGATTTTGGTCTTACGGTAGCGGTGGTGAAGGAACCTGAGCAGGTGGGGGAGGAATAGGCTCCTGCACCTTTGGTCTATCTCTTGCCGGTCTGCCTCTTGGTCGCACCATCTGCATTATGCAGGGTCGGGTTTCATTCAATTTGGAAGTGTCATAATAAGTAGCAGAATTTAATTTATTTCCCATTAGAATTTCTTAGTAGTATGCAAGTACATACGTTGTAAATTAAATTTCTATCATTTATCATAGACTAGGGTTTTATCAGTAGATCAGAGCTCTAATTTTCCAGTCTAAGTCATCCTAGTCTAAGGACAACTCTCGTCTAAGATCATAACTTAGATTGCAGGTTGACCCTTCCACCATTGGTTGGCTTCTCCTCGTAGGAACGGCCTGACTACCTGAGTCTTTACCTCGTCAGGTGCTCGAATCAGTTCAAAACAGTTTTCTACTTCGTCTAGCCACTTCTCAGCGGCATCTGAATCTGACTTTCCTTCGAACGGTGGAACATTGGCCTCTTTTTAACTTTTCAAAGTAGTATTGGGCATCCCTGACCGGCTCGTGAGGTTGAGGGATATTCTGTGCAACATCACTTGACCAATTTGAGTGATTGTCTGGCAAAAATTCTGGAAGGCATTGATATCTGGCATCATTTGTGGTAAAGGCCCCTGGGGTGGGGAAGCATTCTAAACTGGGGGCAGATTTTGGTCTTACGGTAGCGGGTGGTGGAAGGAACCTGAGCAGGTGGGGGAGGAATAGGCTCCTGCACCTTTGGTCTATCTCTTTGACGGTCTTGCCTCTTGGTCGCACCATCTGCATTATGCAGGGTCGGGTTTTCATTCAATTTGGAAGTGTCATAATAAGTAGCAGAATTTAATTTATTCCCATAGAATTTCTGCAAGTACATACGTTTGTAAATTAAATTCTATCATTTATCATAGACTAGGGTTTTATCAGTAGATCAGAGCTCTAATTTTCTAGTCTAAGTCATCCTAGTCTAAGGACAACTCTCGTCTAAGATCATAACTTAGATCTAAAATCAAGCTTAGTTGACCAAGATCATAACTTTGTTCCTATATTCTGCCCAGATCTGGAACCTTTGCTCTGATACCACCTGTAGCGCCCGCACCTCGGCCCTGCCGGATGCGGTGCACCCGCCGTACTTCACTACGGAGGAGTACCAGGTGTCAGTCCATAACGTAACAAGTCTGAAATAAATATGATGACTTTCATGCTTACACGTCAACAGTAAGCAAAACGAGGAGAATAAAACTTTTAAAATAAAAACGTCTATGCAACCATCATTAGTTTTACGACCAAACCATAAAGTACGGAATTCCAAAACAAAATGTTTTTCAACATCAAGTCATAAGAGATCATTATCCATAACTCTCTTTCGTCAATCTCTAAGCCGTCCACCTCCCGCGATCCTATGGGTACGGAACCCTAGGTTCATCTTCAATCCACTCCACTCTATTTTCTGCGGCCTCTGGGTGGAAAAATAAGGGGTTAGTGACTAAGTCACCAGCAAGTAAACTATAAATAATCATGAATTAAATGGAAAGTTACATACAAGACCGAACCCTAAAATTCGGTTTAGAAACATACCTGACTTTCCATCCAATACCCGTCAGTGATCAACTCATAACGTATCAAAGATCATAACTACTTAACAGGGATCATAACTTGTTAAAGAGCATTAACTTAGAAAAGATCGTAACTAATAAAAGTCCATAAATGATCAAAGATCGTTACTCAATAAGATCATAACTTAGGAGTTACCAAGCCATAACAACTTAGTCTATGTATCACGTACCATTATTCGATCACTCATTAGATTGCACATGCATGGGTATATACGTGTGATGCATCATGATAGAAATGAAGATAAAATCTTTTGTTTCTTTTCTTTCAAAACATCATCGTCAAGAAAACAAGAGAATATTCAGATTCTATTCACCCGGATCTGAGGGCGGTCACTTATTTCCCTTCGAATCTATTATTCCCGGATTCGGTAGCGGGTCACGTCATCACTTATCAGGTCTATTCTCTCTGGGCCTGAACCGTCGATATCAGGTCTATTCTCTCTGGGCCTGAAAGGTCCATATCATCAGATAAGTTAACCCCGGATCTGGAACGAGTCCTTACTGGCCAGAAGAAACACACGGTACCAGTGGAAAGAGTCCTTTCAAAAACAAAATATTTTCTTTAAAAACGCTTTTTTTCATCTTTCTTTCTCATAAAATCAGTTTCGTAAATCATGGAAATGACGATGATGTAATGTATGACATGTACTATGCAATTTATGATATAATGCGTTACATATACACATACGTACACTTATTCTTTAGGCTGGAAAAATTTCCAGAGTTATTGTTCCCTATGCCCGGCCTTAAAACCCCGTGATTTAGGCCCATTGTCATGAGCTCTTGTCATACATATGCATAAAAATGTCTTTTCTATTCGTAGTATAATTTTAGTAACGTTATGTGACGTGTAAGACACTTAATTTTAAAATACAAAAAAGGGTACTGCTGAATTTCAGCAGTGCAGTGTTCGTTCTTTTACTTTTCTTTTAAACCCCATTTTTCCGCTTATTTAATTTGGGCAACACCGGAAAATGTTGTAGACATGCCAATAATTAATGATTCATAAGCCCAAACCATATAACTAAGCCTAAGCCCATCATAAACAAGGCCTCACAACATGTTCCTTAATTCTACTCAAAATCCAGATTAGTAACGCCAACTTACCTTGGTGTTTACCCCTTAAAGTAACCATGCTAAGTTAAGTGGTTTGCATATAAAACACTCATATATGTCTTCAGTAATTGTCATAAAAGTTTCGTGGAAATTATAATATCTTTAAAGGGGTCGTTTATTCATTTCCCCAAACGGATACATGCTGAATTCTAGAATGACCAATTTACTACGAATTTTATTGTGGCCAAACCGTAAGTCCTTTTTCAAAAATTCCAAACTCTCAAACTTAGTAAACACATAGGGTAGTATCCTGCCAAACATCAGCCCAATTGCATTTTTTTCTAAGGTCCATTTCCTTGTCAATTAGTATGTCACAGACAATCTGTTTTGTCCAGTAATTTCCAGCATGACCAGTTCTACTAAAAATTCTGTTTAAAAATAAACCATAATTCCTTTTGACAAAATTACAACTCTCATATTTGCTATACACATTGAGCCAAGTGTTGAGCCAAAAATTAGCTAAATTGAATACTTCTAAAGTCTATTCTCGGTCTAGAAAACGACATCATAAAATCTGCTCTGCTCCAGTAAATTCCAATTTTGTACATTTCCTTACTTAAAGGTCCCAACTTGCATTGTTCGGCTTAAACACTTTATTAAACGTCAAGTACCCATTTAGCATGTGGATTTGCAGGTTCTAACACATTCTAAAGTCATCTATGCATTGCTTCAAAACAGTTTGAATGATACATATATCATTCCTTTGGCTATGCCACATCATGTACATACTAAAATCAATTCTTGGTATGATTGGTGCATACACACCCTATCCCCAAACAGCCCGTTCATACACATGCAAGGGCAAAAATCATATCTCCATGATGAACATATTAAGCTTAACACATAAAGCATGCAGTTTCTTCACACTTTACCCCACAAGTTACAATTTCTTACAAAACTACATTCATTTCCCTCTTTATCCATCCAACCGTCCCCCCCATACATGCCAAAGACAAGATCTTTGTCACATTCATCTTAGATTTACCATATTTTCATGCTTAAAACAACCATGAATCCACCTTTGGAGCAAATCCCACACATGCAAGCCTCTTTACCTAAGGGCGAAAGTTTCATGCATTAAAACTTAGCATTTCACTTCTAAGATTAATACTTAATAACACCTAGACATTCAAGCATGCACTTTCACATTCAAGTCATGAGTATGTATAGTGTACTTGCCTTTTTCAACTTACTCCTATTCTTTGCTTGAAATGTGTAGGGAATAGGTGAAGCCCTCCTCTTCAAATGGAACTTGAGTAGTGTTCAAGCCCCTTAAGACTAGTACCCCACAAAAGCTTGAGATTTTTGCGCCTAGTGACCTTGAAGGTCACGGTTCATGAGCAAGAAAAAGGGTAACATAAGCTTCAAGCTATTTAAGATGTAAAAATCCCTTGAAGAGTTGAGTATTTACTTACCTAGACCAAGTTTGCACTTGGATTAATCTTGAACTCCCTTGGTTCTCTTTTAGCCGCATGCTTTGGGAGGGAGAAGAGGGAAACCTTCTTGCTCTTGGTGGTTCTTTGAGGGTTGTAAGAATGAGAGAATTCTAGAATGATTTTGGAATGAATCTTCCTTCTTAGGCTAGAGGTTATCCGTTGGGGGGGTAAGAGGGAGGAATAAGGATATACCACGGTAAGGTTATGGTGATTAACCTTAGTTACTTTAATTAATTTGGGTTACTTTATAACTAACTCAAGTTACTTTATTCCAATCATAGTTACTTTTAGGTTAACCTTGGTTACTTTAACCTTGGGGTTAATAAAAGTAACCATGGTAGAATTCAAAAATCCTCTTTGGTTAACCACATAGGGTCACCCTGCGGTTGGGGTCTTTAATGACCCTGACCATGTCTGATTTTTGTTTTATTAAAACAATTATGTGGTGGTTGTCTCCTTAATTGTTTCCCCCCCTTTTTCTTTTAAAATATGAAATTAGGAAAAATCTTTGAGTCCTTTTTGGGATAAGGGCCGGAAATTGGGTAATATTGGAAACAATTTTGCCCATTACCTAAATTTGTTTATTTGCTAATTGGGCTCACTTAAAAGATGGCCCTTAAGATTTCTCTTCCTGAAATCTTAAGAAATTCCTATAAGGCCTTTTTATGCTTGTGGCCGAAATCTCCCAAGCACTTGGGAGTGAATTGGGCCACTTCATATAGTTCAGTATTCATGTTTGAATTTTTATGTAATACTTTACTTAACATAAAAAAATAATCATCAATCTAAATAAATTGTGCTTGAAGATACAACTTTTCATAAATTCTCTTAGATAAGTCTCAAGTACAATGGGGTTCCTAGCTGGGTACAACACAAGGGGTTACACGTTGAATTTTAATCTGAAATTTTTATGAAACATTCATAACATCTGGGAGTACATTGTCACAAAATTTCATAATTTTTGGAGGTCCATAACCGGATCATATAATTAATCAAAAATCTGGTCTGAAAATAGGATTTGTTTTCAGAAGTGAGTAATTGGTAACAAAAAGTTTTAAAAATCAAATTTTCCACACTCACTATTCAACCCCTCTCCTTTTAGTGGTGCTATACATTTCCTATATTATTGAGCGAAGTCGGTTCTTTTTTGCTGTGGAATTTTTGGCTAGGGTATTGGAACATTTTCATTGCACATATATCCCCCCAAGAATCACAAATTCAACCACAATCACAACCAAATTCAACTAAGAGTTTTTGAAACAACAAGAATTAATACAACACATAGGCAAGTTGCAAACTTCATTACTGTGGCTGAATTTATTCAACTAGATACAAATTCTAAGGTTCAATGCAGAAAATATGTCACAATGTGTACAAATTTATGTCTATAAACAGAACACGCAACCTAAGCATAGATCAAAATAATAAAGAACAATAAAGGTTTGGACAGAATTAGGGTTTAGGATTGATATATATGTGTGCGGATGGTTTCTATGTATACGGCAGAAAATTTTGATTGTGATGTGCGTGTGTATGGACTAGATTACGGATGGATGAAATAAAGAAATATAGAACAGGGAATCTTGGCTCGTGATATTAAATTGATATTTCTTGCTGCTCTTGAAGAAATTTTCCTTGCAAACTTTCTACAACCACCCTTAGCCGCATGCTCCTTGTTTAGACTAAACTATATCCGCCTCCTTGAAGCTTGTTCATGGTCAAAGAGCGGCAAACCACCCATGGTACGTACCTTCAAGATGGTAGGATTCAGTTCCTCCACAAGTATGCTCAAGACGTTGATATAGAATCTAGTTTTGATCGATATGACTAAGAAAACACCAAGGAAGAACCTTGGTACGGAGCCTCTAGCCGAAATTATAGTTTTTTCATTAAATATTCTCCGCTTTCCATGTGGTTGGTTGTTGATACATATAAGACTACAATGTTAAACCTAGTTTATAAGAGGTAGGATGGGTCTTCTACTTGATTATTATATCTCAGCATCTGATCAATTTTCCATGCATTATTTTGGTTTTTTAAGAGCCAAATCTGTCCATGAGATCCTTTAACAAGTTGTAGCTCCGCCTGTCTAGTTTCCATAGTTCTTGAATCACCTCAAAACAGCATCATATGAGAGAATTATGGCTAAAATACGGAGGCAGATGCATTCTATGAAAACCCTACTTCTTAGGCGCTTTCTCATAATTAGAAAGTATATTTCCTATCTTCTAACAAACTTTTTTCAATGTCTAAAAACTTTCTAAATACTTGTAATATGACTTTTAAAATATATTACAAAATATTAGAAGCCATGATGGCCGAAAATTACGTCATGCAAAACACTACGGACGCGCGTCTTCCGACACGATGTCGTGCACATCCTCTTCTTGTGATTACGCTCCTTTGATCTCATCAGATGGAGTAGTATATCCAAAGGGCTAGTAGCAGATTGAAGGTTAACAAATTCTTATAGATGAAAATATACAACTAAGCCAATGTAGATGTAAAGTTCATAGAAAAATGTTTCTTCCCGCAGGTATTGCTGCAACCAACAAAGTAGAACCATGTAACAAGTACACTGTCCAATTGTTAAATATGTTGCCCCCAAAATTTCCCAAACCATATGTGACACATATATAGATCTTCCAGCTGCATCGCTGGCCGCTATTTATGTACTCACCAAATTCGTTTCATGGAAGTTGTAGTTATCAATGTCGATTGTCCTATGTAACCTCCAGAGTTTGGTAGTGGCTGAATTTCCGTTTCACATGCACAATAATACTGGGGGTGTTACAATAAATATTTGTACTGTCTTTTTGGTTTTTAAATGGGACAAAAATTAAACGGGAAAGGCAGTGAACATCTGCAATCAATCCTTCGAACTTTTATTTCGGGAATTTTTTACGGAAGTCCATGTACCTCAAGCTTTCCACAATCAAGCATATCTGTAATTCATATAACCAAATAAAATGATCATTTACTGTAGTATGTGAAAATGTAAACAATATGTTAGAAAAATGACGTTTAAAATAGCATGTGTACCCAAATATAATTTGACATGTTTTAGACTTCTAAACCTTTTGATGCTTTTCACAGACAACCTAATGCATTTTTCAAAGAGAAAACAATGGTTGCCCCAAAAAAATATAGGCCCAAAAGGTAAAACTATAAGAATCAAATACAACCATTCTAATCGATGGCAAAAATCTCATAAATTATTTATAAATTAGTAATGTGGATCACATGTATAAAATATATTCATATTGTTTTATTGGCTAAATACGTTGCAATTATTGTCTGCATTAATGATAAGCGTTGATTCTGATGGATTGACAATCACTATAATTCCTTGATGAAAGTAATTAATTATCGGTTAAAATGAAAAGAGGTCCCTATCCATACCCTATAAATTCCAGAGCCTGAGATATTCCATCAATCTAAGCAATCAAGCATTCAGATTAGATTATAGGCTAGAAGGACTATCATTTTCCGATTTAGAGTTCATCTCTTCAGGCAATCGTTCTAGTTTGAAGGCGCCGACTTATAGGGCTACTGGCCGGATGGGTTAGTTTTATGTTATGCTTTGCATATATTTTGACCTTACATTTGGTATCAGACTCAACTCCTGACCATTATCGTTTGTTATTTAGAAAACTTACTTATGTATCCTTTAATGCAATTTAATCGTTCAAATTTACAAGATTGTAGTTTTTTAAGTCTCTTTCGTATTCCAATTATCATACCGTCTTGAAATTGTTTTGTCAAAAAAAGAAACGCGGCAAAAGAAGAGGCATTCGGTCAGAGGCAGGCACATGTACTCAACGCGCCATCAGGGTGTTTGAACCCAGGAGCTACGGCGATTGTCACCCACACGCCAATTCATACTTTTTTAAGAAAAGTTTGGTGCGTGCAGATGACATGCCATAAAGCCGGTGGGTCAGTATGTGGGCGCAGTATAACACACACCATTATTTAATAAATGTCAGGAAATTCAAAAAAAATGAAAGGGTTAACAAATTGGGCCTGGCTTGACCCGGTTCTTCTTAGGGCCGATTCTGGGCGTTCCAATTCAGAACAAAGCTAACTCGATCCGCATGACCTGACCCATATGACTGGTTGGCATCTGACCAGTCAATAGTTGACCATTGACCGTTGATTGCTGACGGCTGACCGAAAATTTTGCCTCGTTTGGTATATATATTTGGTCAATATGACTTTACCTGTTTAGATTTTTTTATTGATGACATATAAAAAATTATTTTCTTAATTTTAAGATTAGTCATAACATCTTAAAATTGTAGGGTATAAAGAAAATATCATCGCAGCTATGGTTTTTATTAATAAGATGATCACTCTACCCCATATAGAAGTTGTTGTATTATTGATCAAGAAAATTAAACATGAACATTTCATATATCCACAGGTATGGAAATATTTTTGATTGTTTAATTTTCATGTCAACTATTGCTTTGGTTATACAGTTACCCTGTAGCATGATCTACATTTCTTTGCTTATGCAATTATTGTCACTAATACTTCATCTGATTCTACTAGTATTCTGATATTGACTGATGACAACTACAGTGAATGGAACTATATCATCCCTTTGGCATTAAGGTGCATGGACTTAGAGTTGGCACTTCGTGAGAAGAAACCACTAAATCTCACGAAATCAAGTACGCCATTTGAGAGGTCTAATTACAAGCGTTGGAGCGATCTATTCGTCTCCAGCATCATGCTCCTTAGTGTCACATAAGTCAAAACATCAGAGGTTGTATCCCTACTTTTGATAATGTTTAAAGCTTACATGACACCTGTTTGAAGAACGATTTGTAAGTTCGGACAAGGCTATGGTAGCACCCTTATGAAGAGGCTTTCAAATATGACCTATGACAAAAGTTGTGATTTGCACTAGCATGATTCATGGAGATAAAGGATGTTGCTGCTAACTATCCTCCCTTAAGGCTGAAATCTAGGTGCCAGTCTTGGTGCATTTTATACTCAACTCTCTCCCTTCTGTGTTATACTCCATTCAAGATCTTATACAATACAATAAAGAAAACTGGTCAATCAATGAACTTTGACCGTGTGTGTTCAAGGGACGTAGAGGTTTGAAAATGAGTCAATAGAAATGTGCATCTTGCAACTCATTTTAAAGGAATTGCCAAAAATGGCAAAGGTGTTCCAATAATGAAAAGTAGAGATACAAAGAAATGTCGGTTTTGCAAGAAAAAGGGACACCGGAAGAAGAAGAAAGATTGACTGAAATATAAGAGATGGCTGGAGAAGAAATGTAATTTTTCCTTCATGTGTTATAAATCTAATTTACTGAGGTTTCTGATATATATAGTGGATTGATTTTGGTTCTAAATTCACAATGAAAAAACCACGATGGGTTTTGTAAATCTAAGAAAGCCAAAGGAAAGTGAGCAACACATCTATTCTGCAAATCGGATACACTCTACCGTTGTAGGAGTGAGATCTTATAGGCTTATTTCGAAGACTAATTTTCAACTAGATTTGGAAAAAACTTTTCTGTTCCATGTTTTTCAAGAAATTTAGTTTCTCTTTTAAGACTTCGGTTATTTGATATGACTCCATTTCCTATCTTTTTGTCATGAATTTTTGAAAGATAATAAAACCATTGGCTATGCCAAGTTGAATGTTTTTTTGTTCAACTTGAGTTAGATCTTATTTATTAGCATACACTTTTGGTAGGAACATGTACAAAACACTGTATTATCAACGATAACTCATAATGACTTTGGCACAAAGGCTTAGGACATATCTCAATTGATTGAATGAAAAGATTGCTGAATGAAGGAGTGTTACAAACTCTATATTTCCCTGATTCAGGTATTTGTGTGGGATGCATAAAAGGCAAGGAAGACAACAAGACCATTTAGGGTGCCAAAAGAAGTTCTCAGCCTCTAGAAATCATACATACGGATATCTGTAGACCGTTTTATACACCGTGATTGAATGATAATAAGTACTTTATTTGATTTATCGACGACTGTTCAAGATTCATGTATATCTATTTTCTATTTGATAAATATGAGACATTTGATACGTTCAAAATCCTTAAAATAGAAGTAGAGAAAAAAAAAAGACAACTAAAATTGTCCAAATCTGATAGAGGTGGTGAATACTATGGATGTTTAAACAAAAAGACCAAATGATTGGTCCATTTGCCGAATTCCTTCAGAGGGAGGGTATTGTTGCTCAAGACACTATGTCTGGCACCCACAACAAAATTGTATTGCTTGAAAGAAGGAAATGTATTCTTCTGGACATGGTTAGGAGCATGATTAGCACAACAAATATGCCCCTATCCTTTTGGAGTGAAGCTCTCAACCGTTGTGTATGTTTTGAGTAGGATTCCATCTAAGGTCGTTCCTAAAACACCCTTTTTGAGTTATGGAATGCTTGGAAACCAAGTTCAAAACATCTTCGCATATGGGGTTGTCCAATTGAAGTTAGGGTATACATCCGAAGCTTAAAGAAACTGGATGAACGAACGAAAAGTTGTTTATTTTATTGGATATGCAATTAACTTCAAAAGGATATAGATTGTATTGTCCCTCACATACTCCAAAGTGGTTGAAGCTAGAAATGCTAAGTTTATAGAGGGTCATTAAATCAATGGAGTGATTCGAATCGAGAATTAAATTTTGAGGACGTAAGAGATACACATGCTATACCTTTATATGTGGACAATTCTGTTGCTATTCAACATGATGAAGACCCACCAATAGTGAAACCTCAAATTCAAAAATCACATTCAAAAACAATCTTAGCCAACTAATCCCACATCTAATGAACCAGTGGGAGTCCGAATATCCTTATGAACTAAAATGTCATCAATTTCTAGTGATTATTGTATATCTTCAAGAGTCCGATTATGACAATGACTGAATCATTACCCTATCTCATTTCACAAGTCATGAGTATTGACAAATCGTCACTATGGTATGATGCCATGAAAGAAGAGATGGAATCGATGGCTAAAAACAATGTTTAGGAGCTTATTATGTTGCAGTAGTGTTCTTGTTTTGTATTTAAGGTAATAAGAAAGTTGTTGTTGAAAATCCACTTTGGAAACAAAATGGTTGCGGTTGTAGAATCAAGAAGATCAATGTATGCGAACCAATCTAAATTGTGTATCACAAACTAATTATCTATCATCCTCTTCTTTCTCATTTTGGAGAGCTTTTGAGTTGGACTTGACCAAACCAAATTTTTTTTTGATAATTCCCGACACTCCTAAAGATTATCGTACAACACCGACAACAACATTACTCCATTACCTTAGAGGCTCTCTACTATGCCGGGGTATGGAGGGTCGGATGTATGCAACTATACTCAGTGTTAGAAACATACAGAGGTTGTTTTCCGATGGACCAATAATAAAATTGCTTCAAGCTGTATCGATCAACAGCTATTTCATAATATAAGAAGCGTGGTCAATTTATTGAGTTGCTTTTGCTTGTACTTCATCATATTCCAAAGTCAAGGAAGAGTATGTCCTTGACTCTATTTGAAATGAAAAACTTAAAGATTATTGTTAATTAAAGATTATTATACGGTACCATGAATATTGATATCGTATCCAAATGATATCTTAAACTTAACCAGTTATCATTAAAAGTTTAGTGGAGTTATGAACAATTCTGCATATTTTGATCATCTGTGTCAGCTTCTAGTTTATAGCGGTATGTCATTGTCTATGATTGGTTTCATGGTTTGTCTTCACAAAATGAGAGAGAGAATATAATGCACAATTTGTGCTAGTTTCTGCCATTTAAGGGTGGAGCCTCCTCAACAAGGATTGATTGACGTAAATCAGTGTCTCAACATGGATTGATCTACACACATTAGCCTCTCAACATGGATGATTTAGGTTGGCAAACTACAAAACTGAAACTGTAGTACCCCACTCCCAAATCCTAACTTCGGAAACAGTGCAACTACCATAGTCTACTACGAGAACTATAAGGCATCGTTCAAACTTCTTACACGTCAGAAATAACATAGAAACTTTTGCGAAAACAATAATTAAAAATTCAAATTCAATTTATATATAATCCCAATGCAAAAATAAATGACTGTTTAGGGCAGACGACACCCAACACGTCTATCAAAATTCTAAAAGTCTGATAAAAAATAAGATAACTATAAATCCATCAAATCCCTGAAATGACTTGCAAAGCTCATTCGCCCCAACTCGTACAGTCTGACTCGTCTTCTATGAAGATATAATCGAACTCAGTCTCACATGTGGAGGGAGTAGTAGTAGGGTTAGTGATTGATAAATCACCTCTAGGTTACCCGTCTTTTCTCAGAAAAAAATCATGCTTACCACAAATACATAGACACAAAGAAAATAGTAACAATTAAATAACCATGTAAAGAAAAGAAACAACAAATGTATAAACACATAAAAAACAGCAATAAATGAAGCGTAAGATAAATACACACTCATACGTCCATATGCAATGCGCAACTTCATGATGCATGTTCCTTCCCACTACCGTGTCACGCGCAAGAATATTATTATTTACAACATGCTCCTTTCTTTCCATGATATCCATGCATATCCTGGGTCCTACTCATTGCTCTTTTTTGTAGAGTCAACGTCCCGAAGGGTCAGACACACCTGTATCATAGGGTCACCGACCCAGAAGGGAATCACAAGCACCTGTATCGTAAGGTCACACACATCTGTATCGTCAAGTTACACGCCCCGAAGGTAAATAATGCTGTGTACCATGGAGTCAACGTATATCTCGCTCCGTATCGTGGAGTCAGCATGGATCTGGCTCCGTATCATGGAGTCAACATATGCCTTGCTCTGTATCGTAAATTCAACGTATATCTCGTTCCGTATCATGGAGTCAGCGTCCCAATGAGATGCAAGCAATGCATGTGCCATGAATGCTTCACACACAACCTGGCGCATCCCACACCCATATATATACACACACACACACGCACACACATATATTTATAAGATCATTTATATAAATAAAATGACTCCTTTCTCTCTACTCGCGGCGCCCCTAGCAGCGGCGGTAGGCCATCGCCTCTCGCAGCCCTCCTCCGCTTCTCAACCACTTCTCCGCCACTTTCTTCTTTATCGCCTTTCTTCTATCTGAACTCGGTTACACAATGTTGGATCCACCGCCTTCATCCAACCTCCAGCTGCCGATCGTGACAACGGTTTCGGGTGCTGCCAAAATTATATTCGTCGTTGTTCACAGCTTCTCCTGTACAAATCACGTTGAAACAGATACAAACGTTTAATGGCAGCCCGATGATTGAGTTTACAGAGGATGAAATACAATCCTTGGCTGCTCGATATCGCTTTACATTGGTGGAAACTTTTTGGTATGGCCGTCCTCCAATAGCAACAATCCGATCAACGATTGATCACATTGTGTTTTCTGGGGCCGTTAAGATCAGATTGCTAGATGCTAAGCATGTGATTCTTCATTTTGACCATGAGAAAAACTATCTGCGTTGTTTTTCTCGACAAAGTTAGACGACATCCGGCAAGCCTATGCGAGTAAGCAAGTGGACGCTAGATTATGATCATGCGCAAAGGTGCCCATTGTGCCTGTGTGGGTTTCTTTTACTGGTTTTCCAATACATTTTCACAGGCAAGATGCTCTCTTTCAAATCGTTCGAATGGTTGGACACGGAAACCACAGTGGTTACCCGTCCCTCCGTCGCATGAGTATGTATTGAGATTGACGTCTCCCTTGATTTGCCACAACGGGTCTTTATTCAGGGCCCATCAAAAGTGCTCATGCAAACAGTTGAATATGAAGATTTGTCCTCGTATTGCTCTGATTTTTTTTTGCCTTGGCCATGAGGCCACTGCCTGCGGACAGTCGCCATCTCCAGATCAGTTTAGAGCCACGTGATCCTCCACAAAGCCGACGTTCTGATCATCATGTTAAGGATAAGAAGCAACGTTGGACTCCCAAGAAGAATGTCCCTGAGACAACGGTTGAATTATGGGCTGCCACAGCTCCATCCTTTCACCCAACTTTATATACCTTAGCGCCTTTACCACGAATCACCAGGTTACCTGCAGCCCACCTCTCTAACTCCTTTGATGTTATATCGCAATGAAGATATTAATATGGAATGTACGGGGTATTTGAACCACATAACATAGAGTCCAATCATTAAATACATTTGCTAGTTATCATTGACCAAAATCACGTGTCTCTTTTTTGTTGTTTTATCGTTTAAAATTTGGTTTTTTCAAAAGCTATATCAGCCTGTGACAATCATATTTTGTTTTTTGTAGGGACTCACTGTTTTCTTTGGAAGATGAACACGCTGGAGTCCAGAAGCATTCGCTCAAACTTAAATGGTTAGCCACGGGGGATATTTTCTGGTTATTGTAGTTTTATGGATTGCATACTGTCATTGCCCATCATCCGCTGTGGGCTGATTTAAAGGCTTTGCATAGTTTGATGGATATTCCTTGGTTAGTGGGTGGAGCTTCGACACCGTTCTTTCGTTACATGAGCATAAGGGACGTTCTATGCCAGCATGCAATTGTTGCAGGATTTCAACGACACAATTGTTGACAGCTTTATACTGGCTGTCCCATTTCAAGGATCCACATATACATGGTGTGACGGAAGAGGTTTGAGCAAGGTTTGGTGTCGTTTGGATCGATATTTGTGCTCAATGTCTTTTCTGGATTTATTTCCTGCTATGACCAGTGAACACCTTAACCGGGCTACATCAGATCACTCGCCCATTTTCTTGCATTTTGATTATGACACGCCGAATGCAACTGCTAGTTTCCGCTATCTCGATGTATGGGTCACACATCCGGATTTTGATAATTTGGTTCCCAGTCTATGGTAATCATTCCCTACAGTTGGAGGCATGTAGAGTTTTTCAGACAAACTGCGTCGGTTAAAATCACATCTTCAACGAGGGAACAAGGATGTTTTCGGTAACATTTTTGATCCAGTAGCAAAAGTAGATGAGGAGGTGACTAGATGCAAACGTGATTATGATATTTCTGCTACTGGACATGAGCGAGAGCTCTACCATCACAGAGTTGCCCAGCTGCGTCTTGCACAATCGAAGGCTCTGATGTACTAGAAGCAAAAGGCAAATGCAAAATGTCTTTAAGAAGGTGATGGCAATACTTTCTTTTATCATCAAACAGTCAAGGATAGAAGACGACGACAAAGTATACAGAAAATTAATTGAGAAAATGGAGACGAATGTATCACTTCTACGGATATCGAAGTGGAAGCTGTTGTAGGATCTATATAGCACCACTAGAAGGGGGGTTGAAAATGGGTGAGGAAACTTTTGTTTTTAAATACTTTTGAACCAAAAACCTCACTTCTGAAAACAGTTTCTTTTTTTAGATTCTGATATAAAACAATTTAAATACATGGTTACAGACCTCCAAAAATTATGAAATTCGGTGAGAATATACTCTCATATGTTTTGAGTATCTCCTAATAATTTCAGATTAAAACACCACTCCTAACCCCTTGAAAATACATTTTTGGTCAGATTGCGCGAATCTGCCAGAAACCGTACTCTGACTTGAAGAATTTATTCTGATTGATTTGTGACTCCAAATGATCTGAAAATTTTTATGGAATGACCCTTAGGATATTTAGTTTAAAGTTTTGAAACACATTTTCTAAACTCCTTTGGTAAGTATGTCAAATACGTTGACGTTCTCAACCTTTGCACGTTTGAAATTCAGATTGCACTAGTCTCAGAACTATTAACGTTTGACTAACTTATACTTATTCAAATGGGGAGAAACTTGTTCCAAATGAAACCTAGGAAGTGTTTCTATGTTTCTGCAAAATTGTATGATTTTTGAACTTCGTTTGCTAGTTTTTCTATTGCAATGAAATTGATGCAGAAAGCTGGAAACTGAAAGTAAATTGCTAAAAGTAAGAACACCAAGAATCTTATACTGGTTAGGTCAAAACAACCTACTCCAGTCTTCGAGGACACCTTCCCCTGTTATTACTAAAACCAAAAACACCTTAACACAAGGGTTATTGGAGTTATACACCAACTCCACCCTTTTACAACCAATACAACAAAAACAACCAAACAAACAGATCACAAACACAACCACCAATTGAAAAAAGGTTTGATCACACCTTGACCAACCTTTTACAACAATGAATGAGTGTGGGTGGTATATTCAAAGCCTATATAATATCAAGATTATATGAACTATACAATTGAGAGAAGAAGAAGAAAGAGAGAAAAAGAGAAGAAGAAAGTAGTAGAGCTTCCTGATCTTGACAGAATGAGAGTTGTGTTCTTGGCCTTGTTTGCACTACTTCTCTTCCTTTTAATCTTGTGTGGCTGCCAAATATAGGTCATCTTTCATTCTTCAGAATTCTCTTTAATGCCCTTGCAAGATTGCCTTGGGTAGAAATGACACCATCTTGCTTACTTGGCACACTATGATTGGAAGGATGACTTGACCTTGCTTACTTGTCACTTGATGATTGGTCCAACTTGGCATCCTTTAATGTGCTGTAAAAATCTGAATAAAACTCATAAAACATGTGTCAAATAGTAGTCAAAACATTACCATACAATCACACATTAATCCCCTTCAATTTTGGAATTAAATTGAAGACAAAAATGCTCCAAAATTCGTCCATAATCACAACATGTGCTGAAATTTCAGCATGTGTTGTATTTTGAATTGTTTCCTTGTGTATTGTCCTCTTCAATGTGACCAATCATGTGTGGCTTATTTTCTACCAATTAAAGTTCCAAATAAGCTCCACCTAGGCTCCAACAAATCTGAAAATGGAGTGTGAAATTCCTACACATGTTTTGAATTTTCTTTTAGTTACCTTTGTCAAATAATGCACAATATTTACACATATACGGTAAATTGCAATCAACCCCAATTTGAATTTTCTAGAAAACTTTAACATGTCCTGAATGTGTAAGAAGTTTTTAGATACATGTTACAACTCATGCAAGAAAAAGGTTCTATGTGTTGTGTTCGTAGAAAACTGAATTTTCGACTTTCGTCGATTACGCGATTTTTCTCCGATTAAATTCAAACTTCTAGCACATGTCATATATGTTATGTCACACATAATAATCATAAAATAAAGTGTATATTCAGCTCTAATGGCTGATGGTATAGGCGCCCCATGTGCTTAAAAGAATTGAATTTAAAATCTCCACAATTTTGCCTAAATTGTGGGTGATTTTTGTGTGCCAACATAGAATGCTTTAGCAGCTGATTTGAACATGTGAACCACAAAATTTTTGGCTATTTTTCAGTTATATGGGCTGACCATCTTTATATGGAAAGTACGTGATACGTCAGTAAAGTTTTGGTAGTCATCCGATACGACAATTTTCGGTTTATAGCCTTGTAACGTGTCGTTATAATTTTGTCATAACCATGACTTATATTATATGATATAAGACCTGAATTTACTCATAAATATGAGGTATATATAGTGGTGTGACATTGACATATGTTTGTAATATATGTAACGTGTCGGTAGTACGTCGGAATATATGTGTATTGTGCCTTTTTAGCAACAATATAAATATACATACATATATATATATATAATATGTACAAATAGCGTGTAAATGGAATAAATGAGGAGACTTTCTATTTTCAATTTGTTGCCATCAAGCTTTGTCGAAATATGTCTCAATTTAATGAACTAGTTAGTTTATTCACTTAAGTACTTCACTTAATGAACTAGTTTAGTTCATTAATTGTGGCACCTAAAAATAGTTCAAAGGCAACAAATGTTTGCCATATGATGTATGCTTTAACGCATCATGGCTTGTTAGTACGGCAACAATATATATAAATCATATGTGCATGTATATCACAAAAACGTGTCAAGTCATAATTTTGTTATGCATTTCGTAAACTTGTACGACATAAATCATGTATTTGTAAATCATTCAAACACTTTTTCTCAACAATCTCCCCCTTTTGATGATTTATGAAATAACACTGGTTCATGATTTAAATATAATTGCTCCCCCTCCAATTATGCTCAAATTCGAATTTTGAATTTTGAATTTTATATCATCGTTGTCTCCCCCTTAAATTATGCAATCATGTTCTCTCTCCCCTTAAATCATGCACCTCTCTCCCCCTTTATTTTGTAAATAATATCAAATGTACATGTAAGAAAGAAATAGCAGTTTATAGTATATCAACATAAATCATGCATTTCAAGTGCGTTCTTAAGGGTTTTTTATTTAACCCTTATCAAATGTACCTTTTGGTACTGAAACTTGGTGACCTTCCTAGGTCTTCCAAAAGTTAAGAAAAGAGATGAAGAAGCAATGTAATAGATGTTCGGTGCAAATCCGTTTGGCCTTTGACCGAGAATGTCATCATGCACATGGTATGATTTTCGTTTTTGATATGCCTTCGTATTAGTGTACATAGTGCGTGATGCATTTGTATGATATGGCCGTTGCATATGTATCAATGGCTTTCTTTTATGTCTATATGGCACACAATTATACTTTTCATGTGATGAAAAAGAAGTTGCGCGATGAAATGCAACGTGGGGCTTGCTAGATTGTATTGTCGCCTTCTTAGGCTTTACGATCGTTTTAAATACATGTTGTTGCTTAGATGAAGATAAAACAAAATTTGTAGATTTGTCTTGTACATGATTATCTTCTATATACCTAATCCAGTTTTGTCAGTTTCATGTTTTTGTGAAGAAATAAGACGATCTAACATGCAAGTTCCTCTATCGAATTGTTTTGCCGTCTTTTCTAGATCTTCTTTTCTTGATCTCAAATATAAGATTGCGGCTTTCGTTACCGTATTTTCAGATGTCAAGGATTGAATTTCAGATCTCAATGAAACAATCAAATTAAACGACTCCTCTTTTAAATCGTTTAATTAAGATACAAGATTTGTGTTAGAGGATTCTAACAATTCCTTGTATTCAATTAAGCGTTTTTTTCTTTTGCAAGAGTCTTAGCAAAATTAAGTAATTCAAGATATTGAATATACAAATCATTATAAAATAGTTCAGAATCCGAATTAGAATTAGAATTTACCTCATTATCGAAAGGTGGAGGCGTTGGACTTGACATACCTTCTTGTTTGGTTTTCTTGCTAGTGGATGCTATCTCAAAAAGAGTGTTATATCTTCTAGTTGTGAGTGTGCCTACGCTCTGATACCACCTGTAGGACCTGTATAGCACCAGTAGAAGGGAGGGTTGAATAGTGGGTGCGGAAAATATGGTTTTTAAAAGCTTTTGAACCAAAAACCTCACTCCTGTAAGAAATTTTTGTTTTCAGATTCTGATTGGATACAATTTAAATACCAGGTTAGAGAACTCCAAAAATTATGAAATTCAGTGAGAATCTACTCTCCAATGTTCTGAGTATCTCTTAAAAATTTCAGATTAAAATACCATTCCTAACCCCTTGAAAATACATTTTTGGTCAGATTGCACGAATCTGCCAGAAACCGTACTCCGACTTGAAGAATTTATTCTGATTGATTTGTGACTCCAAATGATCTGAAAATTTTATGGAATGACCCTTAGGATATTTAGTTTAAAGTTTTGAAACACATTTTCTAAATTCCTTTGTTAAGTATGTCAAATACGTTGATATTCTCAACCTTTGCACGTCTAAAATTCACATTGCACTAGTGTCAGAACTATTAATGTTTGACTAACTTATACTTATCCAAATGGGACGAAACTTGTTCCAAATGAAAACTAGGCAGTGTGGCTATCCTTTTGCAAAATTGTATGATTTTTGAAATTCGGTTTTTTTCCTATTGCAATAAAATTGGTGCAAAAAGCTGGAAACTGAAAGTAAAGTGCTGAAAGTAAGAACATCAAGAATTTTATACTGGTTCGGTTAAAACAATATACTCCAGTCTTCGAGGACACCTTCTTCGGTTATTACTAAACACCAAAAACACCTTAACACAAGGGTTATTGGAGTTATACACCAACTCCACCCTTTTACAACCAATACAACCAAAACAACCAAACAAACCGATCACGAACACCACCACCGATTGAATAAGGGTTTGACCACACATTGATCGACCTTTTACAACAATGAATGAGTGTGGGTGTTATATTCAAAGTCTATATAATATCAAGATTATATGAACTATACGCTTGAGAGAAGAAGAAGAAAAAAAGAAAAAGAAAAGAAGAAAGTAGTAGAGCTTCTTGATCTTGAGAGAATGAGAGTTGTGTTCTTGGCCTTGTTTGCACTACTTCTCTTCCTTTTAAGCATGTGTGGCCGCCCCCTATAGGTCATCTTCCATTCTTGAAAATTCTCTTTAATGCCCTTGCAAGATTTCCTTGTGTAGAAATGACACCATCTTGCTTACTTGGCGCACTATGATTGGAAGGATGACTTGATCTTGCTTACTTGTCACTTGATGATTGGTCCAACTTGGCATCCTTTAATGTGCTGTAAAAATCGGAATAAAACTCATAAAACATGTGTCAAATAGTAGTCAAAACATTACCATACAATCACACATTAATCCCCTTCACATTTTGAATAAAATTGAAGACAAAAATGCTCCAAAATTCGTCCATAATAAACAACATTTGCTGAAATTTCAGCATGTGTTGTATTTTGAATTGTTTCCTTGTGTATTGCCCGTCTTCAATGTCACCAATCATGTGTGGCTTATTTTATACCAATTAAAGTGCCAAACAATCTCCACCTAGGCTCCAACAAAGCTGAAAATGGAGTGTGAAGTTCCTGCACATGTGTTGAATTTTATTTTAATAAGCTTTGTCAAATAATGCACAATATTTACACATATATGGTAAATTGCAGTCAACCCCAATTTGAATTTTCTATAACTCTTTAACATGTCTTGAATGTGTAAAAAGTGTCTTCATACATGTTACAAAGATTTTTATATCTTCTAGTCGTGAGTGTGCCTGCGGTCCGATACAACTTGTAGGACCTATATAACACCACTAGAAAGGAGGGTTGAATAGTGGGTGCGGAAAAGTTGGTATTTAAAAACTTTTGAACCCAAAACTTCACTTCTGAAAGCAGTTTCTATTTTCAGATTCTGATTTGAAACAATTTAAATACCTGGTTACAGTCCTCCAACAATTATGAAATTTAGTGAGAATCTACTCTCAGATGTTTTGAGTATCTCCTAAAAATTTCAAATTAAAATACTACTCATAACCCCTTGAAAATACTATGTTGGTCAGATTGCGCGAATCTTCCAGAAACCGTACTCCGACTTGAAGAATTTATTCCGATTAATTTGTGACTCCAAATGATCTGAAAATATTATGGAATGACCCTTAGGATATGTACTTTAAGGGTTTGAAACAGATTTTAAAAATTCCTTTGGTAAGTATGTCAAATACGTTGATGTTCTCAACCTTTGCACGTCTGAAATTAAGATTGCACAAGTCAAGAACTATTAACGTTTGACTAACTTACTTATCCAAATGGGGTGAAACTTATTTCAAATGAAAACTAGGAAGTGTGGATATGTTTTTTCAAAATTGTATGATTTTTTAAGTTCGTTCTCTATTTTTTATATTGCAATGAAATTGATGCAAAAAGCTGGAAACTGAAAGTAAAGTGCTGAAAGTAAGAACATCAAGAATTTTATACTGGTTCGGTTAAAACAACCTACTCCAGTCTTCGAGGACACCTTCCTTGGTTATTACTAAACACCAAAAACATCTTAACACAAGGGTTATTTGAGTTATACACCAACTCTACCCTTTTACAACCAATACAAACAAAACAACAAAACAAGCCGATCACGAATCCACCACCGAATGAATAAAGGTTTGATCACACCTTGATCAACCTTTTACAACAATTAATGAGTGTGGGTGGTATATTCAAAGCCTATATAATATCAATACTATATGAGCTATATGCTTGAGATAAGAAGAAGAAAGAAAGAAAAAGAGAGAAAGAAAGTAGTAGAGCTTCTTGATCTTGAGAGAATGAGAGTTGTGTTCTTGGCCTTGTTTGCACTACTTCTCTTCCTTTTAAGCATGTGTGGCCGTCCCCTATAGGTCATCTTCCATTCTTGAGAATTCTCTTTAATGCCCTTGCAGGATATCCTTGTATAGAAATGACACGATCTTGCTTACTTGGCACACTATGATTTGAAGGATTATTTGACCTTGCTTACTTGTCACTTGATGATTGGTCCAACTTGGCATCCTTTAATGTGCTGTAAAAATCTTTATAAAACTCTTAAAACATGTGTCAAATAGTAGTCAAAACATTAACATACAATCACACATTAATCCCCTTCAATTTTGGAATAAAATTGAAGACCAAAATGCTCCGAAATTCGTCCATAATAAACAACATGTGCTGAAATTTCAGCATGTGTTGTATTTTGAATTGTTTCCTTGTGTATTGCCCATCTTCAATGTCACCAATCATGTGTGGCTTAGTTTCTACCAATTTAAGTGTCAAATAAGCTCCACCTAGCTCCAACAAAGCTGACAATGGAGTGTGAAATTCCTGCACATGTATTGAATTTTCTTTTAGTAAGCTTTGTCAAATAATGTATAATATTTACACATATATGGTAAATTTCAATCAGCCCCAATTTGAATTTTCTAGAACACTTTAACATGTCTTGAATGTGTAAAAAGTGTCAAGATACATGTTACAACTCATGCCAAAAAAAAGGTTCCATGTGTTGTGTTCGTAGAAAACTGAATTTTCGACTTTCGTCGATTATGCGATTTTTCTCTGATTAAATTCAAACTTCTAGCACATGTCATATATGTTATGTCACACATAAAACTCATAAAATAAAGTGTATATTCAGCTGTAATGGATGATGGTATAGGCGCCCCATGTGCTTAAAAGAATTGAATTTGAAATCTCTACAATTTGGCCTAAATTGTGGGTGATTTTTGTGTGCCAACATGGAATTCTTTAGTGGCTGATTTGAACATGTGAACCACGAAATTTTTGGCTGTTTTTCAAGTATATGGTCTGACCATCTTTATATGGAAAGTACGTGACACGTCGGTGAAGTTTCGGTAGTCACCCGATACAACAATTTTTGGTTTATAGCCTTGTAACGTGTCGTTATAATTTTGTCATCACCATGAATTATATCATATGATATAAGACCTGAATATACTCATAAATATGAGGTGTATATAGTGGTGTGACATTGACGTACGTTTGTAATATATATGACATGTTGGGAGTACGTCAGAATATACGTGTATTGTGCCTTTTTAGCAAAAATATAAATGTATATATATATAATATGTACAAATGGCGTGTAAATGGAATTAATGAGGAGACTTTCCATTTCAATTTGTTGCCATCAAGATTTGGCCAAATATGTCTCCATTTAATTAACTAGTTAGTTCATTAACTTAAGTACTTCACTTAATGAACTAGTTTAGTTCATTAATTGTGGCACATGAAAATAGTTCAAAGACAACAAATGTTTTCCATATGATGTAAGCTTTAACGCTTCATGGCTTGTTAGTATGGAAACAATATATATGAAGCATATGTGGCATGTATATCACAAAAACGTGTCAAGTAATAATTTTGTTATGCATTTCGTAAACTCGTACTATTTAAATCATGCATTTTTAAATCATTCAAACACTTTTCTCAACAGCTGTTACATATTTCTGGCACTTATTCTCTGAAGAGCCATTAGGTGAAACTGGAACCATTTTGCAATATATTTCACAAGTCTTGTTGGAGGAGGATAATGCAGCTTTGCAGGCGATGCCTTCGTTACAGGAAGTCAAGCGTGCAGTATGGGATGTTAGTCCTTCCTGTGCGGCAATGGATATCCTGGTTCTTTCTATAGACATTTTTGGACGACAATAGCAGGTGATGTACTTAAGGCTGTTCAAGAATTTTTCTTGGAAATTCGAGTTCCTCCTCAAATAGCCTCAGTGATGATTACGTTGAAACGGAGGATGCAAACACCAAGAACGTTTGCTGATTTTCGTTCGATTTGCTTGGCAAACTTCATCTCTAAGGTAATTACTCGCTTAATTTCTACACGGCTCTCTGGTTTGCTACCAAGGTTAATCTCACCGGAACAAGCAAGCTTTATGGCAGGAAGAGCAATTATAGAACAAATACTCTTAGCACAAGAGATGATTCATGTTTTTGATCGTCCCACACGAGGGGGAAATGTTATGGTTAAGTTAGACATGGCAAAGGCATTCGACCAAGTAAGTTTGACATATTTAGAGCAGCTTTTAATTAAAATGGGTTTTCATCCGAGCTTTGTACGTATTCTGTTGAACAACCTTCTCTCCACTCGTTGCTCGGTTATTATTAATGGAAAACCTGTGGGTTTTTTCTCTGTGGGTCGTGGGGTAATGCAAGGTGACCCTTTGTTCCCATTGTTATTTATACTAGCATCTGAGGGCTTTTCCCGTGGCTTAAAGGCCATGATAGCAGCAGGTACACTTTGAGGTTTTAATGCAGGTAGAGCGTCTGCAGTCTCTCAATTAGGATTTGCTAATGATTTATTAATTTTTCTCAATGGCACGGCAAGAAATTTAGCGAGATTCTGGACTTCTTGATGACTTATCAAAGTGCATCTGGACAGCTCCTCAATTACCATAAAAACCAAGTAGTGGTTGGAGCAGCAATTGCAGGGCACAATGCATCTCAAATTTTAGGTATGAGGCTCGCTTCCTTACCAATCAAATATCTTGGCTCTTATCTATATAAAGGCGTCAACAGGGCTTCATATTGTGAACCACTATTGCAACATTTTGATGCAAAAAATAAATGGATGGTCCTCTAAGTTACTATCCATGGAGGGAAGACTTGTCTTGATATGGTACGTTCTCAATACCATACCCATACATATTATTGCAAGCTCTCGGCTGTCAAAAGGGGTTATTGATGTGTTACATAGAAAAATGTCCAATTTCCTTTGGAATGGTCAATATCATTGACGTTCATGGAATTCTGTATGCACTCCAACTGACTCGGGTGGATTGGGACTTCGTAATTTATCATACTTGCAGAAAGCATATGATTGCCAACTATAGTGGAAATATCATCATGAGCATTCACTATGATGCTCTTTTGCAGGCAAAAGTATGGATCTCGTTCAACGATATATTCTCATATTTATGATTGTACAGGTTGGAAATGACTTTGTCGGGTACATGAACTTATGCAAACTAAGATAGATGCAGTGCATGAGACCTTACACTAGACACCAAACCCTAATGGCCAATTCCCGATCAAGTCAGCATACCAAGAGATTTGTCCGCCTACCGCTTTGTTTCCTTATTCACGTTATGTATGGTGGCCTAACACACATCTATGCAAGCGCGTCTTTTTGTGGCGGTTATGGACGAATTCGTTGCTGTTGGTTGATCATTTGCGATGTTGGATGTTGGTTCTTCCATCACAATGTGCATTTCTGTCAACAAGATTCAGATATGCAGGATCACATCTTTTTGCAATGCCCCATGATAAATGCTTTATGGAGGGAAACTGCTATTCTGCATTCTAGGCCGATGCCGCAAAGTCGCACTATTAAGGGATATCTTGCTCGCTGGTGGCAGCTATCTTCGGTCGCCAATATGCTGGGTCAATTACGTGTTGTAGTGACATCGGTGGTGGTTTGGACAATATGGAACGAATATGCATCTACGAGATTTGGTGCAGAAAACTTCTCATATCAACATCTGTATCATCGGGTTCGTACAAATGTTTATACATGGTGCTCTGCTGTGAATGGAAGAAAATTTGCTCAAAATGTCCCACACTTAATTTATCTATATTTCTCTCCTCAGCTGCGTTCAAAACACATGAAGATAGTCCGTTTGGGGCTGCCACCTTCTGGAAAGTTAAAACTGAATATTGATCTGGTTGTAAAGCAACGTCTTTCAGTTGGCGGGCTATTCTCAGGAATGATCAGGGTGTCTTTGTCTCAGCAATATGTTTTGCATTGCCTCCTACCACTCCTATGTGGGCTGAGCTTTTGGCACTTACGATGGTATTACTCTGTTACGGCGCACACCGTGATCATCTTGTTATTGAAACTGATTGTCTTGGTCTTCACTCGGCTTTGTCCAATATAACACGGTATACAAGCACATTTGGTCACAAGATGCTGCGGGCCACAACTTTTTTCCGGATAAACGTGACCACAATTCAATACTGCCTAAGGGAAGCAAATACAGCGCCATATACACTACCTCGCCATGGATATCACACAGTTGGTTTACGTATTTTTACTTCACTACACCATCTTCTTCCAGAGGTTAGGGCTGCTGCATCATTGGATATTACAGTACCGACATTACGTTTGTGAGGTCTCCCATTGGGTTGGCGAATATTATCGGTGGTTGCCTGCATCCATTTGTGATGTAGGCAACATGGTGCGTTGTGATTTCTATTTTTTGGTTACTTCCCTGCATTGCATATCTTTCATTATATTGTTTGAACACACTCTTCGATATTTTTCAGCACGAGCGGTGGACATGATATATTTACTGCTGTTGCCTCAATTATTCGTGCATGAAGCCGTCAGTCTCCTATTAGGGTTGGCCATCTCCTCCTTCATGTTGTCTTGGACTCACCAAGTCCAAGGTGATGTGGGTATGTATCTTAACCCTTCTGCTACTCATTTGTCTCTTCCCCCTCGGACATATACTAATGCCCATTGTATGTTTTTGAGTTTGGTATGACATTGGAGATCTCTGCATCCACTAGCGATCATCCATCACTGTGGCAACATTGTGCGACTTGGACTTACATGGACACATCACATGACTCTGCAATTACGTCGCATGGATGCTCACCTCGGCCTTAATGATTTACCTTATTAATTATGTAATTTTTTCCATTTTGATTTTTCCTAATTCTCCACTGGTATAAATATGTATGCTTTTTTCTTCGCCAAGGTTTTATCCACAAGGGTGGTTTTACTTGGCAACGCTTTAATACGGCATATCATATACGATTGGAGATTGGACCTTGTTACTGCTCTACATTATCGTTTCTCATATGATGACAGTGTTACTTTTGATGTACTATGGTATTCCTCTGCATAAATGAGGCAATTTTCTTAATAACATTCACTTTTATATATATATATATATATATATATATATACATCTATATACATATGTAGTATAATAAATTTTTGCCGCTGCCAGGCTCCTGCGATATCGCGCCTGTGATCGCCTTGCAATGATGCAGCCGCCACCGGTGGCAGCCCCACCCCCTCCACCATCGTTTGCTGATGTGCTTCCTTGAAACTCTCCTCCATTGATATAGCCAAAAACACAGATAAGATTCAATGGCTGCCTATCAATCAAATTTACCAACGACGAAGTTGATTCATTGATCGCTCCCTTTCAGCACACTCTTGTCAGATCATTCTGGCATGGTCGGCCATCAATGGCTGCGTTGAAAAAAGCTTTTGACCGGATTAGATTTTCTGGCTCAGTCAATCTTTGCATGCTCGACAAATCTCATATCCTCATCCATTTTGATCAGGAATGCGACTACAGTCGCTGATTCTGCCGGCACACATGGTATATTCTTGGTTATTTAATGTGCGTTACGAAATACATCCATGATTTTGATCCCAAGTATGATGCTCCAACTTCCCCTGTGTGGATTTCACTGCCTGCCCTACCCGTTTATCTTCATCATTAGGCGTCGCTCTTTGCTATTGCATCCATGATTGGCTCCCCCATTCGCCTGGACTCTGCTACTCAAAATTTACTTCGGCCCTCGATGGCTCATGTTTGTCTCGAAATAGATGTTTCAAAAGAATTGCCTACTAAACTACATATTCAAAGTAAGAATCATGAGTTTTTTCAACAAGTATCTATGAAGATGTCCCTTTATTTTGTTCAACAAGCTGTGTGTTGGGTCATAAAACTGGTGGTTGCCCAACTCACGATAAGGCGGCTTAGCGTGATGCACACGTGAAAGTCTAGAAAGAAAAAATATACACTGCTCCACCACCTGTATTGCAGGGTAATCCTCTACCTACGGTGCCACAGGCCCTATGTCTCTGTTGCCTCCTCCAACTACGACAGATTCCGTACAAGCACCACAGGATGATATTTTGCCGTTATCTTTGTCTGCCTCTCAGGTTGATGTGATTCTGCCAACTTACTCGCAAAACTTGAATATCTTGGGTCATTCAAAAGAGGATGCACAATAATAATCTTCTAATGCTGATGATTTTATACATGGGCATTCAGATACTGAAGTATATAATTCTATGCAACCATCAATGGATCCTATAAATATTTTGGATCTTCGCTCAGACTATCAGGCGGCATTCGATGCTATCTCTCGTCGAATGGTTCATTTACCACCTCCTCCTTCTGATGAGATCTTGTTTCACCAGATGCAGCACCCTTCGGCCATTTCAGAAGACCATGGATTTGTCCTTCATGTTAAAAAGCCTGATCGTCGTCCAGCATCTCAAGTCGATCGCCCTCCTCGTCAAGTTGTCACTCATAGCTTTGCTCGAGCCTGACACTCCTCGTCATCGTTTCAAACGCATCTGCTCACATGGAATATTCGAGGTTTAAGTACCTCGCTATCTCGCTTATGTTTATTATTACATCAGAATTCTATAGCTTTTCTTGTTATTATTCAGCCATAACAGCCCTCATCTCGCTTACAACATGCGCAGCTGCATCTTGAATTTTCGTTTGCTTTATCTGTATGTAATGATCGTGTTTGGTGTTTTTGACATAGAGACTCTTTGGAATTGCAGGATATCAAGAACTTGGATCAGGTTGCTGATTTTCACCTTCGTCATGTCACGAAAAATGTTACTTTCTTGCACTCTTGCGTCTATGGCCGACATACTATTATGGACCGTCGTCAAATGTGGATGGACCTGTTATCATTTGGCACCAACAGGACATCTCCTTGGTTGTTAACTGGTGGCTTTAACATCTTTCTCTCCTTAAAGGATCAACAGGGTCGCAGCCACCTGACTCAATCCTCACTGACACATTTTGCTGCTACTATTGATGCCTTGGCATTACATATTATACCTCATTTAGGATCTCATTTCACCTGGCTTGGAGGGTGTGGCTTGGGGCAAGTCTGTCGCGGATCAGACTGGGTTTTCTGTAACACAGCATTCTACGATCTGTACCCTAGCATAAAACTCAATCACCTGAGCAGGGTCACCTCGGACCATTGTCAACTTTTGTTACATTGTCTTTCAGCTCTGACTGCTTCACCCAGACAGTTTCTCTTTCTCTCTATCTGTGCCTCTCACACGCAATTTATAGATTTTGTTAAGGAGAAATGGGAGTCATACCCTACATCAGGAGGTATGCGTGGTTTCTGTAATAAACTCCGCTCTCTCAAACGGGATTTATCTGCATAGAATAAAGAGGTGTTTGGTAATATATTTCAAAAGGTGGCTTACATATAGTCAATGGTACAACATGCCAAAATGCTTTATGATCAGTTTCCTACTAAGGAGCACAGTTAGTTGTATCATGCGGCGTAGATGGATTTTCATCTTGCTTATCAGCAAGAATCTGAATATCGGCGACAAAAGGATAGGATAAAATGGATAAAAGAGGGTGAGGCAAACACGGCTTATTACCATGCACTTGTCCGTAATCGTCACCTTCAGCAACATATACATCACATTAAGCGTCCCAACGGCACCTTATGTGACACAAAGCGTGATATTCAGCAGGCGGCCATAGAATTTTATACTGATATGTTCACGGCGCAAGAAATTCACAATCATCCGTCGATCCTAGATTCTATTCCGGCTCTCATTTCTGCAGAGGATAACACCTTCTTGACACCTATGCCCACTGAGGATGAGGTACAGGTGGCATTTTGGGCGCTTGATCCTCAGAGCACAACAGGTCCGGATGGCTACAATGGATACTTCTATCTCACATGTTGGAGTGTTATTCACCTTGACGTTTATAAAGCTGTGCAAGAATTTTTCTTAGGTTTCCCATTACCTAAGGCGGCTGCCCATACTATGATTGTTCTTCTTCCTTAAGGTAATACACAAACCACTTTTGCGGATTATTGACCTATTGCATTATGTACATTTCTAAGTAAAATGCAGACCAAGATCCTTGCTACACGCTTGAGCACATTGTTTCCTACCATTATATCATCTGAGAAAGCGGGATTTCAAAAAGGCAAAGGTATCGCGGAACACGTTTTGCTAGCCAAATAAATGATTCACTGGCCTGATTACACAGCCTGATCGACAAACTATTTGATTAAACTGGACCTCGCAAAGGCTTTTGATCGGGTAAACTAGACTTTCTTACACTCAATTATAACCAAATTCGGATTCTCGGAATTCTTTGGTAGACTAATACATAATCATCTCAATAGTACATACTTCTCCTTCTTAATTAACGGAGTTTCAAGTGCTTTCTTCTAGCACACAGGGGTGTTACGCAAGGTGATCCCCTCTCGCCATTACTTTTTATTGTAGTGGCTGAAGCATTTACACAGGCTTTTCATCTACATATTCAATCTGGCTACATTCGGCCCTTTTCCTCTCGTCCGTCTTCACCTGCAGATTTCTCATTTGTCTTACGCAGATGACCTTCTCTTATTTGTTGTGGCAGACAGACAAAATTTACGACATGTCAAGAGCTTTCTTACCTCATATGAGCAGGCTTCTGGCTAGGCAATTAGTTATCACAAGAGCAATGTGGTATTCTCTACAGCGATCCCTATCTCCTGGCGGACTGAGCTTCTTGGCTTGCTCAATATGCATCAATTATCTATTCCTATAAAATATTTGGGATCTTATTTACACAAAAGTATCACACGTACGTCTCATTATGTAGACCTTCTCTC
This sequence comes from Eustoma russellianum, assembly GCA_036186865.1. Lineage (NCBI taxonomy): Eukaryota > Viridiplantae > Streptophyta > Magnoliopsida > Gentianales > Gentianaceae > Eustoma > Eustoma russellianum. The sequence goes on from AP025063.1 coordinate 25,112,348, forward strand.
TTATGTTGATCGCCGCCTACAAAGTTGGTAGCAGAGGCTTTTGGGAATAGCAGGCAGACTAGTTCTAATTAAATCCGTGCACTCTTCCATTCCGATACATTTAATGGCGGCCACCCATTTGCCGAGAAGCATCATTCGAGCTCTTGAGCAGCAATTTTTGCGGTTCTTATTGGGCGCTGACGTCATCATTGGCTCACTTGGCGGAAGATTTGTTTACCCACTAGCGAAGGAGGGTTAGGCATACGCAATTTAACATCTATACAATCGGCTTACTCTTGTAAGATTTGGCATTTATATCACTGCAGCAGCTCCTTATGGGGATGGTATATGCGAGCGCGATATGGCCCTCGCCAAGATTTTCGTCGTCGATTATATGACTGCTCCAGCTGGAAGCGGATATGTGCTATACATCCTTTATGCTCGGCGCATACTACTCCCTCAGCAGTTCCCATATAGCCAACTCCGTCCATAGCATTTACATCAAGAGCAGCCAATCCTAAGACCAACACAGGTCTCATTACTCTCCTATGATGACATTTGGTCTCGCATGCAACGACCCTCTCTTTAGCTGTTCTTATGGCGATTATATCACAGAGCCCTTCCACTGCCTGATAATCTGTGCTCTTTTATGTCGATACTACCTTCCATATGCCCCTTCTGTAGATCGAACGTTCCATCCACTTCGCACCTATTTTTTGACTGTACAGAAGTCCGCATAATTTGGTTCTATTTTACTTGCTTGCTTGACATACTCTCTATATGCACTATCTGGACATATAGTATGTTATCGATGACCAAAGCGCCGACATGGCACTGGAACCTAGGAGAGGTTGGTGTCATGGGCATATGTACCCTACCCTTATGTTGGACGAGTGTCACATCTTGTCGAGGACAAAGGATATCCATCCTATCGACTTCACCATTGGATGCCATGTACATATGAAGTAACACTATGGTACAATGGGATTCATATTTGTACATGATGATTATATGAAGAATTATTCGTTATGTCGTGTGGTATCATTCTTACGTTATGATAAATGCTATAGCCATCAAATGAAATGTCATGCTTTAAATGTTTATGGAAACGATATGGTACGACATGTTTATGGAAAATGGATATGGATATCATGATTTGAGTTTTCATCATTACGGGAATTTTTATGACATTGTTTTAAAGGCATCGCATCATAAGAGTATTACATTTACATGTTTCATAGAGGGACTTGATGTACATAGAGAATAAGAATAAGTATGATAATTATCTTAGGCCTTGATTTGAGATATTAAGGATGTACATGTATAGATAGCGTTTTATAGACTTGATGTTAGAAGAATGTTACTTTAATGATGATGTTAATTATATATGTGTTATATGTTACTTGGTTACATTTATGTTAGGCACTTTTATTGTTAAAATGGAGACGTGACATGTTATGTTCTTACTCACGCATTAATATTTTATTACCTGTGATCGACGAAGTATGCCCAGGGTTTTTTAAGATGTTAGACATTTAATTAGGATGTATTCAGTAGATTTCATGACTTAGTACATTATGACTTCCATAGACTAATAATGTAATGTAATGCATGTCGATTGTAAATCGTTTATGTTTATGTTGCTTCCCCTATATCGAACCACGATTATGTTGACATGCACATGTATGGCATCGACGCCTTCTACTTCTCGTAGCAGAGTACGATGGGTGAACCGTGCCGAGACCCTAGTCTAGGCGGGGCGCAACAACCCCAGTGCGTGCCATCATGCGAGTCATGTGCCGCCACTTTTCCGGCGCGTAAGTTCCACGCACCGCAGCTGTTCGGCCCCTCCGACCGCCAGAATTGACAACTTGGATATTTTGACTTAGTAGCCAACGGCTACTTAGGAAGACTTGGAGATTGTTTTTGAGTTTGAATTCTAATACATCACATGCCCTATTATTGTGCTTGAAGTTGAGGATATTTTGGTGGTATTATCCTTTATTATTTTTATCAAGGAAATCAAGATTATTTTGCCAAAAATTACTTAGTAGCCAACGGCTACTAAGAGGTTGAGGAGCTGAATTTTTGACTTTGAAATTGTCGAGACTCACATACCTATTCTTGTGCCAAAAAGTTGAGAAGATAAAGGAGTTGTTATGGCTATTATCTTTGGGTATTATCTTCACATTTTCAAGACATTCCAAGATGGAATTTTCGGCCAACAAGGTATATGCAAGGTGGACCAATTATGTTGTCTCATTTTGCCAAGTGTACAAAGACCAACCAATGATGAGAAGACATTTGGACTTGATGATGAAGATGGTGACACATTGGAAGTCTTATCTCTAATGCTCATCTCACACTATAAATAGAGGCAATGGTGAAGAAGATGAAACACATTTGAAAGACACAAGCATTTGTTGAATTGTCTAGCTATCATCATCTTCTTGTTGTTGTTGTTGTTCCATTCCTTTTAGCTAAGGTGTTCTTGTTGTTTTTGTTGAGCTACAAGCCTCTTGAGCTTCATTTGTAGGATTGATTAGCCATCTTTATAAGGCTATTTCAATAGGTGTGAGAGGAGTTGCAACTAACTGTTGCTTAGAAGGTGATTATCCAAGTCTTGAATAGGGTTGGTGTATAACTCAAGGATCAAGCTTGGTTCTTATTGTAAGGTGATTCATTTGATAGCAAAATCCAAGGAAAGGTGTTTCTTGGGACTGTAGTAGGTCACATTGACCGAACCATGATAAATCCTCGGTGTTCTTGTCTTGTTTCTTCATTTCTGTTTTCTGCCTGTTTTTACTTCAGATTTCACATAACTTCTCATGTTTTGAAAAAATAGCTACACATTTTCAAAATTCGTGATTTTTGGTGGCGTTATACTTCAGACTATTAGCTTTCATTTTCAACAAAAATCACTTGATTTGAGCAAGGCAAAGTTAGTCTTTCAGTCTTTGCAATATAACTGCTACAATCTGGCAGTAATCTGACCAGTTTTGAGAAAACTTAAATTCTGTATTTATCAAGAATTGTTTAAGGTCAGGGCTTTTTGAAAATGTCATCTACACATCATATGGAGTGTTTTTATATAAAGACCAACCTTTTTGGTTGAATATTCAAAGAGAAACACGTTTTGCAAAATCAGCAACATTCTGTCTAATTATGTCCAGATTGACCATCTGATTCTTTTTATTTGTTTGAAGGGCCAAACAATCTTATTTTTGTCTGAGTTTTGGACAGAGTCTTGCTAACACATTGAAGTTATATTCAGAAAAGTTTCATAAATTTTGGAGTTGTGTAAAATTAGTTTTGAATTTTTAAAAAACGGGTTCTGAATCTGAGGTGGTCTCAGATTTTGTTTTCAAAGAGGATTTTTACAAAGGGTTGTAGTGTAATTTCCGCTAACCACTATTCACCCCCCTTTAGTGATGTTTATTGCAGGTGCACGGTCTAACAATTGGTATCAAAGCGGGGTCTACACCACTCAAAGAAGCATGATTCAACACCGTAGAATCAATACAAAGCCAAGAAACAATTACTCTTTGTAGCCTGCTTGTCCCAACTCCAAGGTACATACAATGGCTATTGTTTCTCACAAAGGTGAGTTGGAAGGTATGTCTACACAACGCCTTCCTCTTTTTGATGGCAGTAATTTTGTTCATTGGAAACTAAGAATGAGGCTATTCTTAATGGCTATAGACATCGATTTATGGTCTATAGTTGAAGATGGGCCATACATTCAAATGAAAGTTATATAAGTTAGTGGAGTCACTCAAGAAGTAGAAAAATATAAAAGTGAATGGACTTCGGAAGATAAAAAGAAAATGTCAATGAATGCTAAAGCTATGAAATTACTCTTGAATGGACTTACAAAGTCTGAAGCAGGATATGTTTCAAATTGCACAAGCGCACACGACATGTGGAAATCACTTGTATTAAAGCATGAAGGTACTAGTGGTGTTAAAGAGTCAAAAATAAACATGCTTATGACTTAATTAGAGACTTTTAAAATGTTGCCGAACGAATCCATAACATCTATGGATTTGAGGATTACTAATATTTTCAATGCCCTTGAAGCTTTAGGGAAGTCATTTTCGAACAATGAAAAGGTTCAACAGGTGCTACGAAGCCTTCCTGCTGGATGGAATCCAAAGGTGACTGCAATCGAGGAGACAAAGTCAATCACTAAGATGGATGAATTGATCGGGTCTCTTAAAGTTTATAAGGTAAAACTAAACCAACGGAAGTCCGAGTCATCTAAATCATCAAGTAAGTCTATAGCTTTCAAAACAACTGAAACATATACAAATAATGATGATAGTAACAGTGATACTGAATTAGATGATGACTTGATATTAATAGCAAGAAAACTTAGGATGTTTTTCAAACATCCTAATAGGAATAGACAACGTTCTTTTTCCTCTTCTTGTCAACCTAGGAAAAATAACACAAACAAATGATATAATAAAGAATTAAAGTGTTATGAATGCGGTCAAAAAGGACATATTTCATACGATTGTCCAACGAAGAAAAATAGTAATAATAACAACAATCATAAACAAGCAAAGAACAAGGAGGCACAAATGACAAAGACAAAGGTGTCAAAGGCAAGGAAAGGGAAACGAGCAATGAAGGTGAGCACATGGAGCGACTCATCCGACTCAGAATCCAAAACTGAGGAAGCTCAAGTCTGCTTCATATCAAACGAGGTATGTTCTACATCTGATAATGATTTTGATAGTGACATGACATTTGATGAAATGTATGAAGAGTTCTTAAGAATGCATGCTCACTGTAAGAGGCTCTCTAAAGAAAAGAAGAAACTAATTGAAGAAAATAACAAGTTGAAGACGTCCAACTTGGAATTTTCCGATCAATTAGAATCTCTTAAACAAGAGTCTACTAATACTCTTGATTCTTTAGAGAATAAAATTGAATCATATAAGAAAGATGAACAAAAGTTAAATTGGAGAATAATATGTTAAAGTCTAAGTTGAAAAATTGTGAACATGAGATAATACAACTTAAATCTTCTAAACTTAGAAAAAATGTTAGAACAATTTAAATCGGGTGCTAATATGTTAGATACACTAATCTCATCACAAAAGTTTGGAAATGATAAAACCGTCTTAGGCTATAAAGAAGAAGATGACAAAGTAGGTAGAAAGACTAAATTTGTATCTTCAACTACTAAACAACCTTATAAAGATATAAAAACAACTTTGCCTGCTAAATCTTCTTCTACTCCTTCTGTTTATTCTAAGGCAAAAATGCAACATACAACCATAAAAGCACACACGCATACGCATACATCTCGGCCAAATTTTGCATCAAGACAACCTAGAAATTATGCCTATATGTATACACATGCAACTAGACATAATAAAATGCATCCAACTTATTATGAACCTAAGCATAGGCAACACTCTTATAAGTCTTATAGAAACACCTATGAACACACTTATATAGGGCCATTCAAGAAACAAAATCGCATGCCTTATACACATTATAACAATCGGCCATCATATAATGATTATCAACCATGGCGCAACGTGTATAATGCATCTTCACTTATGTGGAATGATCATCTATATGCTAATTTTTCTTATTTTCCAAATTATAAACATGCTAAAAATGTGCCTAAAAGGTATGTTCAAGTTTGGACACCTAAGGGATATCTAAACAAGAATAGTACCCCTAACATTCAAGGACCCAAATAAAGGGTGCCTAAAACTTTGTCTCCGTTATAGGAAAAATGCAAAGAATGCAAGAAGGAGGCAAAGTCAAAGAATCTGAAAACCAAATGGTTTTTAGATAGTGGATGTTCGAGGCATATGACGGGGAACCCCAAACTATTCATCGAATTGGAACATATTAAGAATGGAGGAAAAGTAACATTCGGTGACAACAATAAAGGACAAGTTGTTGGAAAAGGAACAATTGGGGACCCTAACACATTTCAAATATGAAATATGTTGCCAGTAAGCAATCTCTCTTATAATTTACTTAGTATTTCTCAACTTATAGATTGTGGTTATAATGTCTCTTTTCTTCCCAATTCTTGTGATATAATAAATGAAAAAGGAGAAACAGTTTTAAAAGAAAATAGAGATGGAAATATTTATACTCTTAACTTAGATAACATGTTAGATGCTAAGGTTAAGTGTCTAATATCACATGACTTAGATGTAAATTTATGGCTTAGAAGATTAGGCCATATAGGGATTTCAACCATTAAGAATTTATCTAAGATGAATTTAATTAGAGGAATGCCTAAGTTAGACTTAGATAATTTTCAAATGTGTGAAACATGTATTAAGGGAAACACATTAAAGAAACCTTAAAACCGAAACATGAAGTGAGTACTAGTCATGTACTAGAATTGCTTCACTTAGACTTATTTGGTTCAAGTAGGACAAGAAGTCTAGGTGCACACTACTATGTGTGTGTCATAGTAGATGATTACTCACGCTACACATAGACATTTTTCTTAACACACAAAGACGAAGCTCCATTAGCAATCAAAACCCTTATTAATGAACTTGAAAACATTTATGAAGAAAATGTTAAAAGGATTAGAAGTGATAGAGGTGGAGAATTTAAAAACAAAGACGTAATAAAATTTTGTGAACTATATGGAATTACACATGAATTCTCACCACCTAGAACACCACAACTCAATGGAGTTGTTGAACGTAAAAATAAAACAATTCAAGAAGTTGCTAGGAAAATGCTTTGTGAAAATAAATTACCTAAATATTTATGGGCTGAAGCTGTTAGTTGTGCATGCTATATTATAAATAGGCTTACTATTAGAAAGAAATTAAATAAAACACCTTATGAATTGCTAACCAATAGACAACCTAAGATAGACTATCTTAAAGTATTTGGATATAAATGTTTTGTGCCGAACACTAAGGATAATGTAGATAAATTTGAACAAAAGTCTATTGAATGCAGATTTGTTGGGTATTCAACTAACTCAAGAGCATATAGGTGTTATAATCCGGCATCTAGAAAGATATTTGAATCTATACATGTAAAATTCAATGAAAATGCATGCTTTGAAGTTAGCGATAAACATAAACAGGTGTTGAAAATATATATGATGATGATGTATTACTTGAGCATGTACTTGATCATCTAGAACCAACTCCTCCTGAACAAGATATGCATGGACCTTTAAATGAAATAAATGAAGAGACTTTGCAATTGGAAGATAATACGACTAGTGATCCAATTACATACGATAATGTTCACACAAATGAAACATTTGAACAAAATGAGGGTGAACGTAGTCAATCTAGGAATTGGTGGCATCCTAGAGAACTAATCATTGAGGATCCAAGTGTTGGGGTTAGAACACGTAGAAATATAAGTCAACTTGAAGGACATAGCTTAATCTCACAATTAGAACCTAAGAATGTAAAGGAAGCCATAGGTGATATATCTTGGATAGATGCTATGCATGAGGAATTAAATCAATTCACAAGGAACAATGTGTGGGACTTAGTACCTAAACCTGAAGACAAGTCTATCATAGGAACTAAATGGATCTTTAGGAATAAAATGGATGAACAGTGAAAAATTACAATAAATAAGGTTAGACTAGTCGCACAAGGTTATAATCAAGAAGAAGGAATAGATTATGAAGAAACCTTTGCACCCGTTGTACGACTAGAAGCAATTAGATTGTTACTTGTGATTGCAATTCTTAGCAATATTAAGCTCTTCCAAATGGATGTCAAAAGTGCATTCTTGAATGGATACATCCAAGAAGAGGTGTTTGTCAAACAACCCCCCGGATTCAAAGATCCAAAGAATCCTAACCATGTTTACAAGCTTAAGAAAGCTCTATATGGTTTGAAACAAGCTCCAAGAGCTTGGTATGATAGATTTGCAAACTTTCTTATTGCAAATAATTATCAAATGAAAACCATAGACAACACATTATTTCTAAGAAGAAAAGATAATGACTTAATAGTTCAAATATATGTAGACGATATTATCTTTGGTTCAACCAACCCTACCTTAGTAAAAGACTTGGAAGAGTGTATGAAGTCAGAATTTGAAATGTCAATGGTAGGAGAATTGAACTACTTCTTAGGCCTTCAAATCAAACAAACCCCTCAAGGAATTCACATTAGCCAACTTAAGTATGTCAATGATATGATTAAGAAGTTTGTCTTTGAAGAATTGAAACCTAAAACTACCCCCATGAGTGTTAGCACCAAACTTGATAAGGATGAAAATGGTAAACCTTTTGATGACACACTCTATAGGTCTATGATTGGATCACTGTTATACTTAACTGCATCAAGACCTGACATCATGTTTAGTGTATGTATGCGTGCTAGGTTTCAATCTTGTCCAAAGGTATCACATTACAATGCAGTGAAAAAGTTCTTTAGATATCTTAAGCATGCACCTCACTTAGGACTTTGGTATGATAGAAACGCTAAGTTGGATTACACGCATATAATGATGCTGATTATGGTGGTTGCAAGTTAGATAGAAAATCCACTAGCGGTACGTATCAATTCATAGGAACCAACTTGATCTCTTGGTTTTCTAAAAAGCAAGCTAGTGTAGCTCTTTCTACCACTGAAGCCGAGTATATTGCTTTGAGTTTATGTACTAGTCAAATACTTTGACTTAAACAGCAACTTAATGATTTTGGCATTACAATGAATAAGATTCCAATTTTCTGTGGTAGCACAAGTGCAATCGATCTTTCTCGGAATCCGGTGCTTCATTCTAATGCCAAACACATTGAGGTGCGATACCACTTTCTTCGCGATCATGTTCAAAATGAGGATATAGTCATAAACCATATAAGAACTAATTACCAAATCGCTGATATATTTACCAAACCCCTTAATCAAACCACGTTTGAAAACTTACGAGCCAAGTTAGGTATGATGACTTACAACACCATTGTATAGTTCTATCTTTTGCACGATTTGCAAAATAAAGGGGGAGATAGATTAAGAACATGATTTTAGTTGGTAACTCATGATTTGGTATGATAAATTTCAATTGGTATGAGGTGAGTATAGGTTAAGGGGGAGAGTATAAGTTGAGGGGGAGCATAACTATTTAAAATTTTGTTGAAAAAAAAGTTTGAAAACAATTGGTAAGATTTATGATGTTAAACAAATGGTTATGAGTGGTGACATTAAAATCATGTTAAGTTATTTTGAAAATCATCCAAAAGGGGAAGAATGTTGAAAAATATGTTTGGATAATTTTCAAAGTCATGATTTTAAGTGGTGAATACTTAGAAATTGTAGAGAAAAAGAGGTTTGAGTGATTTCAAAATGTATGATTTAAATGTGCATAAAAACGTGCATGACATAAGTGTGCATGACATATTACATATAACTTGCCTTGTATAATTCATATATAATGTTGCCGTACTAACGAGCCATGAAGAGTTAAAGCTTACATCAAATGGCGAACATTTGTTGTGTTTGTACTATTTTCAGGTGCCACCATTGATGAAATAAACTAGTTCATTAAGTGAAGTACTTTGTTAATTAAACTAAGTAGTTTATTAAAGGAAGCAACATTTGGACAAGGCACAAAGGCAACAAGATTAAGAAAGGAAAGACTCCTCCTTCTCCTCTCACATATATACATGCATATATATACATAAATATATATATTTTCAGATTTTTTGAAAAAGGCACATACACATGTATTCCAATGTACTACCGACACGTTATATATTTTACGTACGTACGTTAACGTCACACCACTATACTTAACTCATATTTATGAGTATATTCATGTCTTATATCATATGATATAAGTCATGGTGATGACATATTAAATACGACACGTTAAAAGTTCTAAACCGAAAATTGTCGTATCGGGCGAATACCGAAACTTCGCCAATGTGTCACGTACTTGCCATAAATAGATGGCCAGCCCCTACACTTGAAAAATACTCAAAACTTTCGTGGGTATGATGATAATTCAAGCCACAAAATCATTCCATATTGACACACACAAATCACCCAACATTAAGGCCAAATTGTGGAGATTCTAATTTCAATTTTGTCACATGTAAATGGTGCCACTTTAATCAGCCTGATGAGCTGAATATTAAAGTTTATATTATGTATATTATGTGTAATATAATATATATAACATGTGCAAAAATTTGGAATTTAATTAGAGAAAAATCGGGTAATTGATAAACATCGAAAATTTGGTTTTCTACGTACACAACACATGGAACATTTTTTGCACATCATATGACACGTATCTAGACACTTTTTACATAAGTCATACATCTTAAAGTGTTCTAGAAAATTAAATTAAGGGCTGATTGGAATATGTCATATGTGTATTATTAAATGTGCACTATTTGCAAAAATAAAATTCAGCACATGCATATACATGTGATACACGCCTATTCCAGCTGAAATGGAGCATATGTGGAGCCTTGTTGGCATATTTATTGGTCAAGAATCAATCATACAATGTTGGTGACATAAAGAAAGAAGCTACACAAGGTAACATTTCAAATCTTGTCACAATTGTGACACATGCTGAAAATTCAGCATGTGTGCTAATGGTTGGCGTTTTTAATGTCATTATGAGACATATTTTGCTTCTTGATTAAGGTGGATTAATTGGAAGATGATTTGGAAGTATTTTGAATAAGTTATGGAATTAAAATTGTGATATTTTGAATATCACACATGCAGAAAATTTCAGCATGTGTAGAAGTGTGCATGGCCGAATTTTAGGCCATATTATTGTCTAATTTTCATTCCATAAAAGATGAGAATATTGCATACTAAATGATGATTGAATTGTTGGATTAAATCAATGCAAAATAGGCAATATTTTGAATAAGAGGTGGATGTTACACATGCTTAAATTTTAGCAGGTGCAAGACATGTCATGGCCGATGTTTTCATCCTTTTTTCGGAGAAAATTGTCTTGCTTAATTTATGTGATAATCTTGTGAATTATGGCAACTATTTTATGATGATTTTGGCACATGTTTTAAGTGTTATTCTCAGATTTTGCTAGTCATCAAGTGATGACAACATCCAACCAATCAATGAGTGCCAAGTAAGCAAGAGCTTAATGATCATCCAATGAGAACATGCCAAGTAAGCAAGATCATGTCACAATGATGCCACACATTCTCCCAAAGACTTAGAAGATAATTTTCAAGAGAGGAAGGCACCAAAGGGGGTGGCCAAGACTCCTTAAAAAGAAGGAAGAAGAGCAAAACAAGAACTAGAAAAAGAGTTGCAAATTGATCAAGGTGTGATCAATATTCAATCTTGCTAGGTGGTGGTGTTCGTATGTATTATATTCATCATACAAGGTTTGTAAAGGATTGGAGTTGGTGTGTAACTCCTTCAACCCTGTGGTAAGGTGTTTTTGTGTTGTGTGATTAGTGTGAACCGAGGAAGGTTTTCCTCGAATACTGGAGTAGGTTGTTGATAACCGAACTAGTATAAAATTCTTGGTGTCATTTGCTTTCAGCACTGATTTTCTGTTTCAGCACTGTTTATTGTTTTTAATCATGCTTGTAAAAATAGTAAACGAATTTCAAAAATCACGAAACTATCAGGAAACATAGCCACACGTCTTAGTGTTCTTCTGGCGCAAGTTTCAACCCTTTTTCATAAGTATAAGTCATCCAAACGTCCAAAGTTCTGAGACTAGTGCAGTCTGATTTTCAGGCTTGCAAAGGTTGAGACTTTGATCGTATTTGACTAAATTCCCAAAAGCATTTTTCAAAACGGTTTCAACCCACTTAAATATAGCATATAAGGGGTTAGTGGTTAAAATTTCAGAGCATTTGGAGTTACGTACAAATAGAAATTAATTTTTGAAATCAGTTTACCGTTTCTGGCAGATTCGCACAATCTGACCACCAACGAGTTTTGAAGAGGTTAGAGGTTGAATTTAAATCTGAAATTTTTAGGAGGCACTCATAACATCTGAGGCTAAGTTCTTTCAAAATTTCAGAATTTTTGAAGACCTACAACATAGTTTTAAAAACGTTTTAAAACTGGTTCTGAAAACAAAAACTGTTTTCAGAAGTTGAGTTATTGAGTCAAAACAATTTTAAAAACCACACTTTCCGCACCAACTATTCAACCTCCCCCCTTCTAGTGGTGCCTTGCAGATCCTACAATTGGTATCAGAGCGCAGGAACACTCACAACAAAAGGATCCAACAATCTACGTGAGATGGCATCCACTAGTTATAACACCGTGCAAGAAGGAATGTCAACCATAAGGCCTCCTCTCTTTGACGATGAGTCTTTCGTTCAATGGAAGGTAAGAATGAAACTTTTCTTTATGGCAATTGATATTGATCTCTGGTTAATTATAGAAGATGGTCCATTTGTTCCATCAAAATTATCCACTGTAGATGGAGTCACATTAGAGGTCGTTAAGCCTAGGCAAGAGTACAGTAGTGATGATAAAAAGAGACTAAGCATGAACGCTAGGGCTATGCAGTTACTTTTAAATGGAGTAAGTAAAAGCGAATCAAGCTATGTTTCAAATTGTTCTAGTGCACAAGAAATGTGGAGAATACTTGTAATGAAACATGAAGGCACTAGTCAAGTAAAAGAGTCCAAGATCAACATGCTTATGTCCACACTCGAGTCATTTAAATTATTGCCTAATCAATCTATCGTTGATATGGATCTTCGCTTGACTAACATCTACAATTATCTTGAGTCTCTTGCCAAAGCCTTTACTATGCAGGAAAAGGTAAAAAAGGTCTTGCGAAGCCTTCCATCCGAGTGGGACTCTAAAGTAACTGCCATAGAAGAAAGCAAAGAGACTAAATCTGTTAAGATGGAAGAACTAATTGGATCACTTAAGGTATATGAAAACAAACTCGCTTTAAGACATTCTGAGTCTATTTCTAATAATGATAGGGCTATAGCATTTAAATCAAATGAATATGTCGTAGATGATAGTGACAAAGATTCTGATGATGAGGACTTAATCATGATGGCTAAAAGATTAAGAAAAATCTTGAGAAAATCGATTAAACATAAGTCTACCTCATCTAATGATCATAAAAATAAAAATAAGGAAATAAAGTGCTATGAATGCGGCAAACTTGGACATCTATCATATGACTTCCCTAAGAAAGAAAAGAAAACAAATAAATACCCTGACAAGGATCGAAACAAGAATAGACTCGTCTTAGAACCTAAGCAAAGGAGAAGAGCTTTCAAAGCCTCCACTTGGAGTGACACATCCGACTCTGAGACTGATAATACGGAAGAACACAAGGCACAAGTATGCTTTACATCTAAAGCATCAAATGAGGTATCTTCCGACTCTGATTCCGATTCTGAATGTTCTTATGGTGATTTATTTAGTCGATATTTAGAATTGCATAAGTTTTCAAAGACTCTTGTAAAAGAAAAGAAACGATTAATTTAAGATAAGAAGTCGTTAGAATCTTCTAACACGAACCTTGTTTCTCAATTAAACGATTTAAAAGAAGAGTCGTCACACATCATTAATGCATTAAAATCAGAGGTCTCATCATTGACTACGCATAATAATGAAATGAAATCCGAGATTTCAAACTTGAAATCCAGGAATGCGAATTTAGAGAAAATGGTGAAGAAATTTGATACGGGAACAAACATGCTAGATCACATTATTTCTTGACAAACACATGAGAGTGATAAAACAGGTTTACGATATATTGAAACAAATGAAGTATCCATCAAACCAACCAAGTTTGTAGTGTCTAAGAAAGTAGACACTCCAAAACCAAAAATGGCGTCTAAGATGACGCAAAGACCCCCTTTCCCCACATCTCGTCATACTTCATCTTCATATCATAAGAAATACAATTTTGTACCATATAGATATGAGAAGAAACAAGTGATGCATACACGACATGCATTTCATCCATCTAGATCACACACTACGCACACTAACACAAGGACATATCAAAAACGTCCTACATACAATGCGTATAAAGGAGTTCTTGGCCAAAGGCCAGATGCAGTTGCACCTAAAGTATATTATGTTGTGCTTCCATCACCTTTCTCACCTTTTGGAAGACCTAGAAGGGTCACCCAAATTTGGGTACCAAAAGGGACATTTTCAAAGGGTTGAATAAATAACCCTTAAGAACGCACCTTTGAGATCATTCAAAATGCATTATTTTCTTTTCATCTTTACATGCGCTTTTGATTGACTTTCCAAAATAAAGGGGGAGAGAAAGCATGATTTAAGGGGGAGAGTGATACTGATTGCATAAATCAAGGCGGAGCGGATTTGAAATTTAAAATTCAAATTTATGCATGATTGAAGGGGGAGCGATAGGATTTAAATCATGAAAGTAGGTTATTTTGAAAATCATCAAAAGGGGGAGATTGTAGAGAAAAAGGGGTTTGAGTGATTTCAAAATGTATGATTTAAATGTGCATAAAAACGTGCATGACATAAGTGTGCATGACATATTGCATATAACTTGCCTTATATAGTTCATATATAATGTTGCCGTACTAACGAGCCATGAAGCGTTAAAGCTTACATCAAATGGCGAACATTTGTTGTGTTTGTACTATTTTTAGGTGCCACCATTAATGAACTAAACTAGTTTATTAAGTGAAGTACTTAGTTAATTAAACTAAGTAGTTCATTAAAGGAAGCAACATTTGGACAAGGCACAAAGGCAACAAGATTAAGAAAGGAAAGTCTCCTCCTTCTCCTCTCACATATATACACGCATATATATACATAAATATATATATTTTCAGATTTTTTGACATACACATGTATTCCAACGTACTACCGACACGTTATATATTTTACGTACATACGTTAACGTCATACCACCATACTTAACTCATATTTATGAGTATATTCAGGTCTTATATCATATGATATAAGTCATGGTGATGACATATTAAATATGACACGTTAAAAGGTTCTAAACCGAAAATTGTCGTATCGGGCAAATACCGAAACTTCGCCAATGTGTCACGTACTTGCCATAAATAGATGGCCAGCCACTACACTTGAAAAATACTCAAAACTTTCGTGGGTATGATGATAATTCAAGCCACAAAATCATTCCATGTTGACACACACAAATCACCCAACATTAAGGTCAAATTGTGGAGATTCTAATTTCAATTTTGTCACATGTAAATGGTGCCACTTTAATCAGCCTTATGAGCTGAATATTAAAGTTTATATTATGTATATTATGTGTAACATAATATATATAACATGTGCAAAAAGTTGGAATTTAATTAGAGAAAAATCGGGTAATCGATAAACAACGAAAATTCAGTTTTCTACGTACACAACACATGGAACATTTTTGGCACATCATATGACACGTATCTAGACACTCTTTACATAAGTCATACATCTTAAAGTGTTCTAGAAAATTAAATTAAGGGCTGATTGGAATATGCCATGTGTGTATTATTAAATGTGCACTATTTGCAAAAATAAAATTCAGCACATGTATATACATGTGATACACGCCTATTCCAGCTGAAATGGAGCATATGTGGAGCCTTGTTGGCATATTTATTGGTCAAGAATCAATCATACAATGTTGGTGACATAAAGAAAGAAGCTACACAAGGTAACATTTCAAATCTTGTCACAATTGTGACACATGCTGAAAATTCAGCATGTGTGCTAATGGTTGGCGTTTTAATGTCATTATGAGACATATTTTACTTCTTGATTAAGGTGGATTGATTGGAAGATGATTTGGAAGTATTTTGAATAAGTTATGGAATTAAAATTGTGATATTTTGAATATCACACATGCTGAAAATTTCAGCATGTGTAGAAGTGTGCATGGCCGAATTTTAGGCCATATTATTGTCTAATTATCATTCCATAAAAGATGAGAATATTGCATACTAAATGATGATTGAATTGTTGGATTAAATCAATGAAAATAGGCAATATTTTGAATAAGAGGTGGATGTTACACATGCTGAGATTTCAGCATGTGCAAGACATGTCATGGCCGATTTTTTTCATCCTTTTTTTGGAGAAAATTGTCTTGCTTAATTTATGAGATAATCTTGTGAATTATGGCAACTATTTTATGATGATTTTGGCACATGTTTTAAGTGTTATTCTCAGATTTTCCTAGTCATCAAGTGATGACAACATCCAACCAATAAATGAGTGCCAAGTAAGCAAGAGCTTAATGATCATCCAATGAGAACATGTCAAGTAAGCAAGATCATGTCACAATGATGCAACACATTCTCCCAAGGACTTGGAAGATAATTATCAAGAGGGGAAGGCACCAAAGTGGCCAAGACTTGTTAAAAAGAAGGAAGAAGAGCAAAACAAGAACTACAAAAAGAGTTGCAAATTCAAAGATCAAAAGTGTTCTAGCCTTCTTCTTCTACACTCTCTTTCTTTCTTTCTTCTAAAACCCTATTGTACTTACATTCATATTCTTGAATAGTCTTATCTTATACCGCCACACATTCTTTATCTTTGTAAAAGATTGATCAAGGTGTGATCAATATTCAATCTTGCAAGGTGGTGGTGTTCATGTGTATTGTATTCATCATACAAGGTTTGTAAAGGGTTGGAGTTGGTGTGTAACCCCTTCAACCCTGTGGTAAGGTGCTTTTGTGTTGTGTGATTAGTTTGAACCAAGGAAGGTGTTCCTCGAAGACTGGAGTAGGTTGTTGATGACCGAACCAGTATAAAATTCTTGGTGTCATTTGCTTTCAGCACTGATTTTCTGTTTCAGCACTGTTTACCATTTTTAATCACGTTCGTAAAAACAGTAAAAAATTTCAAAAATCACTAAAATTTCAGGAAACATAGCCACACGTCTTAATTTTCTTTTGGCGCAAGTTTCAACCCTTTTGGATAAGTATAAGTCATCCAAACGTCCAAAGTTCTGAGACTAGTGCAGTCTGATTTTTAGGCTTGCAAAGATTGAGACTTTGATCGTATTTGACTAACTTCCCAAAAGAAGTTTTCAAAACTGTTTCAACCCACTTAAATATAGCATATAAGGGGTTAGTGGTTAAAATTTCAGAGCATTTGGAGTTACGTACAAATAGGAATTAATTTTTGAAATCAGTTTACCGTTTCTGGCAGATTCGCACAACCTCACCACCAACGATTTTTTAAGGGGTTAGAGGTTGAATTTAAATCTGAAATTTTTAGGAGACACTCATAACATATGAGGCTAAGTTCTCTCAAAATTTCAGAATTTTTGAAGACCTGCAACCTGGTTTTAAAAACATTTTAAAACTGGTTCTGAAAACAAAAACTGTTTTCAGAAGTTAAGTTCTTGAGTCAAAACAATTTTAAAAACCACACTTTCCGCACCAACTATTCAACCCCCCTTCTAGTTGTGCCTTGCAGATCCTACAGAAATTTCACATATGGTGTTATAAGTGATTAAAAGAAGGAAAAAGTAAAGAAAAATGACGTGGGTCTCTCAGCCAGAGACACATGGATCGATCGATGTACGTCATCCACTCACAACCAAAAACTTACGGTGAGACATCGATCTCTCACGTGGATCGATCGACGTACGTCAGCCCCTCACATGGATCGATCCACGTCTCACAGAATGTTTAGTGTTTCTAGAAATATTTTTCGAAAAGGTGTTAAAATGGTTGTTTTCATTTGTATATGATTTATACATGCTCATTATGTGAATCTTATGTGATTTTGATGATTTTAAATGTATTGGACTAACGTGCCTTGGAAGTTTTTACAACTTACCAAAAAGGGTAAAATTGGTATTTTGAGTTTTATAGGAACATCACATGGTGAAAATAAATCAAGGACTTGTTCTTATATTTATCATGGAAAAGGTGATATTATGATTATTTTTGACCATCTTGGTCATTTCTGGAGTTTTCAGATGCCAGGGGTATTTTGTTAATTTCACCCCTGAGGGTATTTTTGGTATTTTCACTCAAGGAATGTCAAGACTCACATGCCTATTCTTGTGCCAAAAAGTTGAGAAGATAAAGGAGTTGTTATGGCTATTATCTTTTGGTATTATCTTCACATTTTCAAGACATTCCAAGGTGGAATTTTCAGCCAACAAGGTGTATCCAAGGTGGACCAATTATGTTGTCTCATTTTGCCAAGTGTACAAAGATCAACCAATGATGAGAAGACATTTGGACTTGATGATGAAGATGGTGACACATTGGAATTCTTATCTCTAATGCTCATCTCACACTATAAACAAAGGCAATGGTGAAGAAGATGAAACACACTTGAAGCTCACAAGCATTTGTTGAATTGTCTAGCTATCATCTTCTTCTTGTTGTTGTTCTTGTTCCATTCTTTGTAGCTAAGGTGTTCTTATTGTTTTTGTTGAGATACAAGCCTCTTGAGCTTCATTTGTAAGATTGATTAGCCATCTTTATAAGGCTATATCAATAGGTGTTAGAGGAGTTGCAACTAAGTGTTGCTTAGAAGGTGATTATCCAAGTCTTGAATAGGGTTGGTGTATAACCCAAGGATCAAGCTTGATTCTTGTTGTAAGGTGATTCATTTGATAGTGAAATCCAAGGAAAGGTGTTCCTTGGGGTTGGAGTAGGTAACATTGACCAAACCAAGATAAATCCTCGGTGTTCTTATCGTGTTTCTTCATTTCTGTTTTCTGCCCGTTTTTACTGCAGATTTCACACAACTTCTCATGTTTTGAAAAAATAGCTAAACATTTTCAAAATTTCTGATTTTTGGTGGAGTTATACTTCAAACTGTTAGCCTTCATTTGCAACAAGAATCACTTGATTTGAGCAAGGGAAACTTAGTCTTTCAGTCTTCGCAAGATAACTGCTCCACTCTGGCTGCAATCTGACCAGTTATGAGAAAACTTAAACTCTGTATTTATCAAGAATTGTCTAAGGTCAGGGCCTTTTGTAAACGTCATCTACACATCCTAAGGAGTGTTTTGATATAAAGATCAACCTTTTTGGTTGAGTATTCAAGGAGAAACACGTGTTGCAAAATCAGCAACATTCTGTCCAATTATGTCCAGATTGACCATCTGAATCTTTTTATTTGTTTGAAGGGCCAAAAAATCTTATTTTTGTCTGATTTTTGGACAGAGTCTTTTTAACACATTGAAGTTATATTCTAAAAAGTTTCATAATTTGTAGAGTTGTGTAAAATTAGTTTTGCATTTTGTAAAAACAGGTTCTGAATCTGAGGTGTTCTCAGATTTTGTTTTCAAAGAGGATTTTTAAAAAGAGTTGTAGTATAATTTCTGCAAACCACTATTCACCCCCCTCTAGTGGTGTTTATTGCAGGTGCACGGTCCAACAGAGGTTGACGGCGTTACACACCAACTCTAACCCTTTACACACAATACAAACAATCACACCGAGCACGAACACCACTACCGAACGAATGAAGGTTTGATCACACCTTGATAAATTTTTTACAATTGAAATGCATATGTTGGTCTAATCAAAGCCTATTCAATATAATGAATATAAGAACAATAGGCTTGAGAGAAGGAGATGAAAGTAGAAGACTCCTTTTTCACTTAAGAGATTATGAGAATTGTCTTGCTTTTATTTGGCTCACTTTTCTTCTTTTTAATCCATCTTGGCCGCCCCCCTTAGGGTGTTCTTCCTTCTTGAGAATTCTCTTCGATGTATTTGGAAGAATGCCTTGTATAGATGTGACATCATCTTGCTTACTTGGCACAACTTGATTGGATGGTTATCTTGGCCTTGCTTACTTGGCACTCCTTGATTGGTCTACTTGTCACCATTTAGTGTACTGTAAAAATCTGAGATTAACTTGAAAAACATATGCCAAAAATAATTCAAAACACTACCAAATAATCACCATTCAATCCCTTCAATTTTGGGATGCAAATTAAGGACAAAAGAATATTAAATTTGACCACTATTCACATGTGCTGAAAATTTTCAGCATGTGTTGCATTTTTGAAGTCTTTCCTTGTGTGTTGCCCTCTTCAAAGTCACCCATCACGTTTGGCTTATTTTCCACCAATTAAAGTGCCAAATAAGCTCCATCAAGGCTCCAACAAAGCTGAAAATGATGTATGAAATTCCTGCACATGTGCTGAATTTTCTTTTGGTAAACTTTGTCAAATAATGCATAATATTCACACATATATGGTAAATTACAATCAACCCTAATTTGAATTTTCTAGAACACTTTAATATGTATTGAATATGAAAAAAGGGTCTACATACATGTTACATATCATGCCAAAAACGTCCCATGTGTTGTGTTCGTAGAAAACCGAATTTTCGACTTTTGTCGATTATGCGATTTTTCTCCGATTAAATTCAAGCTTTTTGCACATGTTATATATATTATGTCACAAATAATATACATAAAATAAATTTAATATTCAGCTCATAAGGGTTGAGACATAGGTGCTCACATGTGACAAAATCGGTTGAATTTGAAATGTCAACAATTTGACTTTAATTGGGGGTGATTTGTGTGTGCCATCATAGAATGAATTTATAGATGATTGTACCATGATAGCCACGAAATTTGTGGCCATTTTTGAGGTGTAGGGGCTGGCAATCTATATATGGCAAGTACGTGACACATTAGCGATGTTTCGGTAGTCACCGGATACGATAATTTTTGGTTTAGAACTATGTAATGTGTCGTTATAATTTTGTCATCACCATGACTTATATCATATGATATAAGACCTGAATATACTCATAAATATGAGGTAAGTATAGTGGTGTGACGTTGACGTACGTTCGTAATATATGTAACGTGTCGGTAGTACGTCAGAATATATGTGTATGTGCCTTTTTATAAAAAATCTGAATATAATATATATATATATATATATATATATATATAAGAACACCGTAGAATGGCATCGTCTTCTCCAGGTATCCCCGCCGGCGATCGCTCCTTTGCTGCGGTGGTTGCCGCTTCATCCGCTGCAACCATCTCCCCAAAAACCATATCCAAACACAAAGGTCACCCTCTGTTCTCTTTTACGGATGATGACATTGATTCTCTTGCTGCTCCATACCGGTTCACCCTTGTCGGCACTTTTTGGTTTGGGCGGCCACCATTGAAGATCATACATGATGTTTTTGAGCGTATTGGATTCAAATCTGATGTCAAGATCACACTTTTGGATCAATCTCATATATTGATGACTTTTCTCCACAAGCCTGACTATGTCCGATTGTTCCGATATGGATTGCGCTGCCATGCTTGCCTATACATTATCAACAAAAGGCTGCTCTTTTTGAAATTGCACGCATTGTAGGGCATCCCATCAAACTTGACGTAGCCACTGCTGATGGTCTTCGTCCTTCGGTGGCGAGGGTTTGTGTTGAAGCAGATATATCTAAGGATCTACCCAAAAAACTATTCTTAGAAGGGAAACAAAAGATAATCCAACAACATCTAATATACGAAGACCTCCCTTCTTTTTGTACGGACTGCCGCCGTTTAGGGCATGCAACATCAAAGTGTGGACAGCTTGATCATGATCAGCCGCCACCAAAGCCGCAAAAACCTGCTACGCGTTGGACACCAAAGAAAGGGCAAAAAGTTTCCACCTTGGATCCTTCATCCGTCACTTTGCTACACAAAACCACAGATCATGATTTGCAGACATCACAACGTGATGATTTGGCTCCAAGAAACGCATATCGGCAACGATCCCCACCAACGCAAACAGATGCCGTAATACCAGATCCCCAAACGGATAATCCATTTCAGCCCACATCTCACATTGCAGCAGATGATGGGTCTCCGGAGACAGATACTATCGTTGAAGGGTTTTCAATTCGCAGATTATTTGAAAAGCCAGATAATTCAGCACATGTTGTTCAGGATGACCCAGATGTTTTTCAAGTATCAGATTCAGATGCAGATCACATTACCCAGATTGTTCACACAGACATGGCCTCACAATCTCAATTTCAACAGCAAATGCAGGAGTCCTTAGATGAGATAAAAAGACGTCTGTCCGTAAGACGATTGCATTCTTCCAGCATTGACGAGATACAACTCAGCACTACTGGTGCATCACATGATTTGGGTGGATTTATACCAGTTGCACCAAGACGTCGACGCCGTCGTAAGCATGAATTACCACCAAGGCCACCTTCTACGGTTATGACCAGAAGTGCTTCTCGTATGGGTCCCATTCATTCCAACACGATATCATGAATGCGCTCACGTGGAATGTAAGAGGGATCCGAACCTCGTTACAACGACTCATTACGTTAATACGTCAGACGAAGGTCGATCTTCTTATTCTCATTGAACCAAAACAACGCTCCACAAAACTCACATCTTATCGTTTGAAACTAGGTTTCACCAATGCTTTGGAAACATGTCAAGGTAATATTTGGATAGTTTGGACTTCTTCGTTTTTGAGATCTTTAGATGTACAGCATGGCATTCAAACTTTGCATTTATCATTCGTACGCATACGTACACAACAGTCCTTCACATGGTCACCAGTTTATGGTAAACACACAATAGCAGAAAGGCATTCTTTGTGGGAGTCTCTGAATCATTTTTCACAGAATAACACATTGCCATGGATTTTAAGTGGAGATTTCAACACTTATCTCTCTCTTGATGAACACGATGGTCGATCTTCTCCCCCTCTTCGGCATTTAGAAGACTTCAATCAATGTGTAGATATCTGTGGGTTGCAAGATCTCCCTTTTGTTGGATCACCGTTTACTTGGTCGCGTGGAACTGGCCAAGGCAGAGTTAGGCGCAGACTTGATAGACACTTGTGTAATGTGGCTTTTACAAATATGTTCTCCACTATTTCTGTTCAGCACTTATCTCGAGCAACATCGGACCACTCTCCTTTGTTACTTAAATGCACTACTACAACAGAAAGGAGTCACGTTCCCTTTCGATATATCAATGCATGGGCACTTCATTCAGATTTTAAATCATATGTGCAACAACAATGGTCTCAATACCCTATGATAGGAGGAATGCGTGGGTTATATATGAAGCTTAATAGATTGAAAAAAGATCTTCGTACTTGGAATAAAAGTGTCTATGGAAACATTTTCAACAATGTTGTAGAAGCAGAAGCTAATTATCATAGACTGGAAACACAATTTGATTCGGATCCCTCTCCTGCCAATCGTTCAGCGCTTTCGTTGGCACAGGCAAAACTGCTTCAGGCTACTAACGCGCAAACATCTTATTGGGCTCAAAAATCTAGAATAAAGTGGGTAGCAGAAGGAGAGGCCAACACAGCATATTTTCATGCCATTGTTAAGGATAAACATAGAAGGCAACAAATTGGCAGCCTCCGGAATTCTGTAGATGTTCTTTTACAAAGCCATGCTATCATCCCTCATAACATTGATTCCTAAAAAGACACGGCCAGTTACTTATGCAGACTTTTGGCCTATTTGTCTCTCCAATTTTATTAGCAAGGTAACCACGCGCATATTAGCTACCCGACTGAGCGTTTTAATACCGCACATATCTCTTCAGAGCAAATTGGATTTCTAAAAGGGCATGACATAAGTGAGCATGTCATCATGGCCAATGAGATGACACATTTGCTAGACAAAAAAGTCCGCAACGGTCAAGTAATGATAAAGCTTGACATGGCCAAAGCCTTTGATCGCGTTAGCTGGTCGTATCTAGAGGCCATTATGCTAAAATTTGGATTTGACTATCGCCTTCTACGTATCATCCTTAATAATATGCGTCTATCCAAGCTCTCCATTTCAGTTAATGGCACAACTCATGGCTTCTTTTCACCTTCTCGTGGAGTAAAACAAGGTGATCCGTTATCGCCGCTGTTATTTATTATTAGCTCAGAAGGATTTAGTCGCGGTTTAAACAAATTATTCAGATTTCAGCATATTAAAGGTTTTGCATCTGGTAGAGTGGCACCAGTCTCCCATTTAGCTTATGCGGATGATTTATTGATTTTCTCAATGCCTCAGCACAAAATTTGTCAAGGTTTCAGTCTTTTCTGCATGATTATCAACGTGCCTCGGGTCAACTTGTAAATTTCTCAAAAAGCCAATTTGTACTGAGCTCTTATGTGGCACCAAACCAACAGCAGCATGTCGTCCAAGTTTTGGCAATGCAGCCGTCTTCATTACCAATCAAATACTTGGGCTCCTACCTCTATCGAGGGATCAACAAAGCCTCTTATTGTACCTCACTATTGCAGCATTTTGATTCAAAATTAACGGGCTGGGCTAGTCGTCTCTTATCTCCAGGAAGTCGTCTAACTTTGCTCAAATCGGTTCTAACATCTATTCCACTTCATCTTTTAGCCGCATCTCGCCTACCCAAGAGTGTCATTCATGTGCTTAACAGGAAAATCTCACTCTTTCTATGGGGAGGACAGCATCGCTGGACTTCCCTAGAAAACTTATGCTACCCGGAGATAGAAGGGGGATGGGGGATCAAAAGTCTAGTACATATTCAACGTGCTTATGATTGTAAGCTTTGGTGGAATTATAATTCAAGCAACTCATTATGGGCAGTATACATGCGGGAACGATATGGTCAACGAATGGATTACATGCCCCGCATCTATGACTCTCCTAGTTGGAAAAGGATATCTTCTTCACACTCTCTTTGCCTACAGCTTACGACAAGCCACCCTGCTCCAATTTTGCGGTCAAGCCCTACAGGTCAGTTTTCACTAAGATATGCGTATGAAGATATCAGACCACATCATGCTCATCTTCTCTCACATAAATTCATACGGTGGAAAGGATTTCAAACATCTATATGCATGTTTATATGGAAATTAATGCATTCAGCACTGCCCATGGAAGATAACATAAAGGCCTTCTCTTGCATTTGTCCAACAATATGTCCATTCTGCCGAAATGCCTCAGCTTCTACGACTCATGTATTTCTCCTATGCCCGGGTGTCCAGTCTGCATGGGTGCAACTATCAGCATTACTCGATGGTCCGATGCCTCAGACTGAAAGTATACGACAATACCTTCTTCAATGGTGGATAAACTCTTCAGTCAAATCCTTAAAAGGTAATTTTAAAATCATTGGACCCATCATGCTTTGCTGGGCTATTTGGAGAGTTTATGCAAATGATCAGTTTGGAGATGCTGATTTGCCTGTAGCTCGCATCTTTCCCTTAGCTAGACAGTCCTATTTTGATTGGGCTGCCACAGTTTATGGCAAGTCATTGGCACAATACATTCCCTCATTTGTTGACAGTGGCTTCTCTCCTCGTCTTCGACCAAAACGTGTAGTCCCAATGAAGTGGACACTGCCTCCGACAGGAAAATTAAAACTCAACGTGGATGCTTCGGCTGGACGCTCACACGCTTCTGCAAGAGCAATACTTCGTGACTCTAATGGCAACATGGTTGCAGGCATATCATTTCGGCTTCCAGTTGTTTCTCCTCTTCGAGCAGAATTATAAGCAGCTGTTTTCAGTCTACTGTTTTTTGGGCTACTTCATCGCAATATCATCATTGAGACGGACTGTCAGCAGCTTACGCAGTTCTCGGACAATACAATCACCGCGCTTTCGGAATACACTAGGCTCGTGCAACTATTGCATTTGACGGGAAGTACGCTACATCATATCCCTAGAGAGATTAACATGGTGGCGCACCACATATGTCAACATGCTCGGCTGCACCCTGCTACTTGTCTGTTTACATCTGCCAACCAATTACCGCACTCGACACGTGGTTTTTATCAAACAGATGGACACATCCATGCGCTCGGAACGTAATATACTAGGCTGGATACGTTGTTTGGTTTCCTGCATTCTTTGTATGCAGGGAACGCGGGTAAACCTTCTATCCTTCTCTTCATATAGCCGCTGCGTTTATCTCTTTCTGTTGCTCGCAGTCTATGGACTTCGGGCAACATCGATACGCTTTTGGAATTACACTACACTAATGCTGCTCCTTATATCTTGTACTGTGACTAATTCAACATTATCTTTGTTTTGTCGAGGGACATCAACAACGATGCATGGTTTCCAGCTACCATATGCTTGTGCCCTTCATCACAACCTCCACCTCTGGGCACACATGAATGACTTCATCAAAAGGTAATGCAACCAGCCAATTCAACCGTTGGGGGACACCTTTGAGCAACTCATCATAGGCTTATGGACGTTATACATTAATGTGCTTGTACCTACACACTTTCCCTCCAATCAAATAAATATGTACGCTTTTTCCTTCGCCAGGGTTTTATCCACAAGGGTGGTTTTACTTGGCATGGTTTTAATGCGGCATATCATATTTGACTGGAGATTACACATTATAGCAGCTTTACATTATAGGTTTTCGTATGATATCCACTGCTGTATTAAGGTATTCTCCACCATAACGGAGACTCTTTTTCATTAATAAAATTTTGTTTTAAATAAAAATATATATATATATATATATATATATATATATATATATAAAACTTGTGATGAGGGGTGGGAGGAGACTTTCCATTCCAAGTTTGTTGCCATCATGCCTTCTCCAAATATATCTCCATTTAATGAACTACTTAGTTTATTTAACTAAGTACTTCACTTAATAAACTAGTTTAGTTCATTAATGGTGGCACCTGAAAATAGTTTTAACAAAACAAATGTTTGCCATTTGATGTAAGATTTAAAGCTTCATGCCTTGTTAGTACGACAATATTATATATAAAGTATATAAGACAAGTTTGTCACAAAAACGTGTCAAGTAATAACTTATGTCATGCATTTCTTAAACACACGTTATTTAAATCATGCATTTTGTGAATCACTCAAACTATTTTTCTCAATAGATATATTATTGGAAAACCCTCACTTGTGGCGGAGGAAAACCATATTACAATAACTCAACATAAGAAAATAGATAATGAAGTGAGTTAATGATTTTCAACCTCCAATCATATACGATATGTCGCATTAAAATCTTGCCAAGTAAAACCTCCCTTGTGGATAAAACCTTGGCGAAGGAAAAAGTGTGCATATTTATATGCTTGGAGCGTTGAAATAATACAGCTAAAGATGAAATTGGAAACATATGTAAAATACAATCACTGTGCGACGAAGAAGATCTGGCAGCTCCAGTCGACAGTGAACGGATGATAGAGTAAGTCTAGAAAAGCCATTGAACCATGTCACCTTGATTCAAAAGGAACCAAGGTGACATCCGAGCCAGCAGCCAACTCCATTTTAGATGATGATGCAACAAATGTGAGAATTCCATCCAAGATGCAGCAGGATGCCACAATAATATCGAGTAATAAGGTTGCTCAAAGCTACATGACCCTGTGATACTCCAAGCCAGCGGGCACAATTGACAATGTGCAAAAGTCCGGTGATCCAATGAAGCAGAGAATGGGCGCCAAGCATGTGATCCAGTCCAGCGCACCTATTCCCATAAAGCTTGTTTGGCCTCCTGCAACGATGGAATTTCTTGCAGTAATGCATTGTCCTTTGCTGTCAATAGTACTGGAATGTGTTGCAAAATAGCATCACAATCACACACCGGCTCTACTGTGAAAAGATTCGAGAAATAACGCACGGCTTCTGTTTCAATATCTGCACTATGCAAGCATTCACTACCATCCGGCCGCAGGATATGGTGAATGGCTTGTTTCTGCCTTTTGTCTTTCAATGTGGTGTTGTGTTTTTCCGGTTGTGTTAGCTAATTACATATCTATTGAGACAGTTAATGAAGAAGGCAATTTTTAACCTAATGTAATTTGTCAAAGATGTGTTGGACGTTGATGATCATGAGCAAGGAGGTTGATCAGGAGGCACAACTTGATGTTTTGCTGAATAGGAGTATGAGAGTGGTTAACAAGTGATTTATAGTTCAACTGGGATTAATGGCGGAGCAAGAGAAGTTGATGAAGTTGTTGGAGTGCGCTGTTGTTGAAGGATCAGTTGGCTGAGGTTTGAGACGAAGGAAGAAGAAGCTTGCGATTTGGCGGGATTGGTTTAAATAGGGGTGAAAAGTCTATTTTGCCCTTATTTCATTAACATAGTAATAACAGCTAGTAGGGGCGTTTTTGTAATTACAGTAGGTAGTTATTCTGTTATTTTCTTCTTCCCTGTATACAAACTATTTGATGAAGTCCTCAAAGAGCAGAGAAGAAATTCCGACGGTTATTCAAGTTTTGATGAATTTTTCTCTCCAGTTTTTCATTATTCAGCACATCTTTCTTCATCTCTCGTGATTTCTCTCGTTTGAATGTTTGTTTGAATCAATTTGCTCGAAGCATCTCTCAGCACATCGTGTTTGGCTGAGCTTGTTTGTTCATGAGTTAGAAAATTCACATGGTATCAGAGCGATTCAAACCTCAATTGGCTGCAATTCGATGAACTTTGGCACATTTATGGCTTCGAATCAGAATTCACCTGCGAGTTCTAGTCAATCTCCAATAAATGCCTCCAACTCCTCAAATGATCCGTCAGAAGATCCATTATATATTCACCCTGGTGATAGTCCATCGCTTGTTCTTGTACAGCCATTGTTGGATGGTAACAACTATCACGGATGGAGCAGGACCTTTCGAAGAGCTCTTGAGTCAAAGAACAAGGTTGGATTCATTACAGGTAACATTCCTAAACCTCTGGAAACCAATCGTAGATATTCTGCTTGGACTAAGGCAAATAACATGGTTGCTGCGTGGATTGTGAACTCTGTAATACCTTCAATTGGCCAAAGCGTTATGTGGTTTGATAATGCACTGGACATTTGGAATGATCTTAAGCACAGGTATGGAAATGCGGATGTGTTTAGGTTGTCGGATTTGCAAGAAATGTTCTATGCTACCAAGCAAGACAGTTCTTCAGTCACTGAGTATTATACGAAATTAAAAACTTTGTGGGAAGAGCTCATGGTTTTGAGAGCAATTCCTAGTTGCG
Organism: Eustoma russellianum; assembly: GCA_036186865.1. Taxonomy (NCBI): domain Eukaryota; kingdom Viridiplantae; phylum Streptophyta; class Magnoliopsida; order Gentianales; family Gentianaceae; genus Eustoma; species Eustoma russellianum. The sequence continues at coordinate 25,141,217 of AP025063.1, forward strand.
TTTGTAATAGGTGTACGTGTAATGTGTCTAGCCAAATCAACAAATTTCTAGAGGATGATTATGTTATCAGATTCATCAAAGGACTCAATGATGAGTACGAGTCAGTAAAATCTCAAGTTCTGTTATCTAGTCCTTTACCAGACCTAAAAACAACGTTTGCTATGGCGGTTAAGTTGGAGAGGAAATTGCATTACAGCGGAGGACAGATTCAGTTTAGCAATAATCCTTCGCAGGTGTTGAATGTGAACAGTATGCCTAGATATGAGAATTTTGGACCTAGACCTATAAATGTCAATAATGCAGGTATGAGTTGGCAAAGACCTACCGGAAGAGGTGGCAGGGGAAATCAGAAGTATGGAGGTAATAATTCTAAAAGTCCTGTGTGCACGTTTTGCAATATGTTGGGGCACACAGTTGATAGGTGCTATAGAAAACATGGTTTTTCTCCGGGTTACAAGCCTAAGGGGCAGGTGAATTGTGTGGAAGGTGGTCCGTCTTTGTATAATCATACAGATTGTGATGCATATCAGGTTAATGAGCCAGCTAATGACAATATTGCTTTAACTGCTGCACCTGTAGTTCCCTCATTCACACAGGAACAGTATACGCAGCTGATGAACCTGCTGCAGGACCACAAAGACAGGGGATTCTTGATGAAAGGAAATGTGACAGAAGACCCTGCCAGTCACCATGCTGTTATGTCAGCTCAACAAGCCACTGATTCAAGTAAGTTGCAAGGTAATGTGATGCGTGAGCATTCATGTTTATGGATTTTAGATTCTGGTGCCACAGATCATATCTGTTGTTCTCTTTCTTTGTTTGATTCATATACCCCTGTCACAAATATATCTGTCAAGTTGCCCAACAATCTTTCCACTTCTGTCACACATATAGGGACAGTAAGTGTCAGCTCCTCCCTTACGTTGCACAAAGTCCTGTGTGTACCGTCATTCAATTTTAACTTGATCTCTCTCAGTAAACTCACACATTCTGGGAACATTGATTTACTGTTTCATTCCAATGTATGTCACATCCAGGATCATACCAACAAGAAGATGATTGGTTCAGCTAGAGTGATCCGTGGCCTATACCATTTTGTTGGTCAATCTCAGCATGCCCTTACTTCAGTCTATCCTTGGCACGCATTAGCTACGTCAACCTCCTCAGATGCTTTTCTTTGGCATTCCAGGCTAGGCCATCAATCATCATCCAAAATGCAGGATTTCAGCAAATTAGATCCATCCATTGACTCAAGTTTTAATTCACACTCTTGTTCTATATGTCCACTTGCTAGACAAAAACGTTTACCTTTTCCCATTTCTTATTCTGTCACTCATGTACCCTTTTCTCTTGTACATATGGACATTTGGGGTCCATATAAACATCCAACCATGTATCAGCAACATTATTTTCTCACTATTGTGGATGATCATAGTAGATATTGTTGGGTGTATTTGATGAGAACAAAGTCAGAAACAAGGAAAATTATAGAAAGTTTCTGGAATTATCTGAAAACACAGTTTGACACTGAGATCAAGATGATAAGGACCGACAATGGTCTTGAATTTCAAATGACCTCTTTTTTCGCTTCTAAAGGCATTGTGCACCAAACAAGCTGCGTATATACACCTCAACAAAATGGAATTGTTGAGAGAAAGCAACAGCACATTCTGAATGTTGCAAGAGCCCTTAAACTCCAATCTCAAGTTCCCACGCCCTATTGGGGCTTCTGCATTCAGCACTCCGTTTACCTCATAAATGTTTCTCCTTCTCCTTTGTTAAATCACAAAACACCTCATGAACTTCTTTACAAACAGTCTCCTTCTTACTCAAATCTAAGAACCTTTGGACGTTTGTGCTATGCCACCGTTACCCTTCCTACAATGGACAAGTTTGGTCCCAGGGCCAGGAAGAGCATTTTCTTGGGTTTGTCTCATTGTACTAAGGGCTATATGTTGCAAGACCTGAATACGAAAGATGTGTTTATATCTAGAGATGTGACGTTTGATGAGTTTAAATTTCCATTTGTTGCTGAATCCATGTCAATTACTTCTGGTCAGCCTCCTGGCTGGTCAGCTGCTCCTTTCAACAGTCAAACTTCTCTTCTTCCTATGCCTAGATGTGGCACTGAGTCTCATGACCAACCCACTGCCACATCTAGGGGGCCTCCTCTTCCTATCCAATCTCAATCTTCACAGCATCAAATCTCACATTCATCTCATTCCCAGCCTTCTTCACAGCATCAACTGTCAAGTAGTCCGTCTAAAAATGATCAACACACATCTTCACCATCTTCCTCATCTCCAGTTCCACAAGTCTCAGCACATGAGTCAGCCTCACCAATTGAGCAATATGATTCAACCTCTATTCCCATCAAGTCAATTAGCATAGAACTACAAGTCACAAGACCTCAGAGGTCAAAACAACCACCATCTTACCTAAAACAATACTATTGTGGTCAAATTGCTAAACATATCAATGTCAACATGGACAATCCAAATTCTAAAACTGAAGTTGATCCTGCTACCCCGCATACTCTTAACAAATATCTTACCTTTGATCTGCTAGCTCCAAAATTTAAAATGCATGTCTTGAATGTAAGTGTATGCACAGAGCCTAAAACTTATGCAGAAGCAGCTGAGTCTGTTGAATGGCAGAGAGCTATGGAGGCTGAAATATCTACGCTTGAAGATAACAGGACTTGGACGTGGACAGAATTGCCACCAGGGAAGAAACCCATAGGCTGCAAATGGGTATACAAAATAAAGCACAAGGCAGATGGTTCAGTGGAGAGGTATAAAGCAAGATTGGTAGCCAAGGGCTACACACAACAACTAGGGGTGGATTACCAAGATACTTTTTCTCCAGTTGCAAAAATGAGCACAGTTAGGATGGTGCTTGCCTTGGCAGCCAGACGCAGATGGCATGTACACCAACTGGATGTAAATAACGCGTTTTTACATGGTGAATTGCATGAAGAGATCTACATGGTTCCTCCTCCTGGGATCACTCTACCACATCATGGATTAGTTTGCAAGCTGCAAAAGTCTTTGTACGGCTTGAAGCAGTCTAGCCGGGAATGGAACACGAAATTGACGGCTTTTTTGATATCAGAAGGTTTCTCACAATCCATGAATGACTATACATTGTTCACAAGAAGGGCAGGAGATTCACTGTTGGTATTGCTGGAGTATGTAGATGACCTCATACTGGCTTCTGATGATTTGTTATCTATTGAGAATGTTAAGGCAGCGTTACATGGGAAGTTTAAGATCAAAAATCTTGGTGAATTGAAATATTTTCTAGGCATTGAAATGGCAAGATCACACGAGGGTATTCTGATCAACCAAAGAAAATATACCTTGGAGTTGTTGGAAGAGTCTGGATTTCTAGGATGCAAGCCAGCAATCAGTCCGATGGAGAGCCATTTCAGGCTGGTGCACAATGATTCTGAGCAGTATGAAGATGTGGCTTCATACAGGAGACTTATAGGTAAACTGATCTACCTTACTATCACGAGGCCTGATATCTCATTTGGGGTGCAGCAACTGAGTCAATTTTTGGACTGTCCTACAGTTAATCATTTGAGGGCAGCACATAGAGTCTTGAGGTACTTGAAGGGAACGGCTGGACAAGGTCTTTTGTTTCCTAGCTCAGGGGAATTAAAGTTGAAATCATTTGTGGATTCTGATTGGGCTGGCTGTCATGAGACCAGAAGGTCTGTTTCGGGGTATTGCATATTTTTGGGGGATGCCTTGATATCATGGAAGTCCAAGAAGCAAACTACGGTCTCAAAATCTTCTGCAGAAGCAGAATACAGGGCAATGGCTTCGGCAGTTTGTGAAGTTCAATGGCTACTGTACATGGCAAAGGACTTAGGACTTGAAGATCAGTATCCAGTGGAGATGTTTTGTGATAGCAAGAGTGCTCTTTACATTGCAGAGAATCCAGTCTTTCATGAACGTACAAAGCATATAGAAATCGATTGCCACGTAGTTAGGGAGAAGGTGCAATCTGGAGTAATCAAGCTTATGCCTATTAAGACTCAGTTTCAGCTTGCGGATTTATTTACCAAAGCGTTGGATGGGAGAAGGTTGCTGGAACTTTTGAACAAACTGGGGACTTTCAATATATATGACAAGCGTAGCTTGAGGGGGGGTGTCAAAGATGTGTTGGACGTTGATGATCATGAGCAAGGAGGTTGATCAGGAGGCACAACTTGTTGTTTTGCTGAATAGGAGTATGAGAGTGGTTAACAAGTGACTTATAGTGCAGCTGGGATTAATGGCGGAGCAAGAGAAGTTGATGAAGTTGTTGGAGTGCGCTGTTGTTGAAGGATCAGTTGGCTGAGGTTTGAGACGAAGGAAGAAGAAGCTTGCGATTTGGCGGGATTGGTTTAAATAGGGGTGAAAAGTCTGTTTTGCCCTTATTTCATTAACATAGTAATAACAGCTAGTAGGGGCGTTTTTGTAATTACAGTAGGTAGTTATTCTGTTATTTTCTTCTTCCCTGTATATAAACTGTTTGATGAAGTCCTCAAAGAGCAGAGAAGAAATTCCGACGGTTATTCAAGTTTTGATGAATTTTTCTCTCCAGTTTTTCATTATCCAGCACATCTTTCTTCATCTCTCGTGATTTCTCTCGTTTGAATGTTTTTTTGAATCAATTTGCTCGAAGCATCTCTCAGCACATCGTGTTTGGCTGAGCTTGTTTGTTCATGAGTTAGAAAATTCACATAATTTACGATATCCTGATAAATAAATTGTGGTAATATTTTTGAGATAAAAGTATATTTTTAAATCAATAAAAGTTTAAGAGATAAAAAAAGACAGATTTGAAACAATTATATTTTCTATATTCTTGTTTTAACTTTTCATTTGAAACAGATCCTTATCACCAGATATGCATTGAAGCTGCCGTCGGAAATTATTTATCATGATTATATCAGCCTCCTATTCTAAAAAACAAAATTTAAATCACTTAAAAAAATTTAAACTACAACCTTCTTCTGCGGTACCATTCTTCAAATAGTTTCTCTTTTTCTTTTCTTCCCTTTTCTTTTTATTTCTTTTCTTGCTTTCTTTCATATATGTAAATTATTTTAAGCATCATTCAGAACTCACATTTTCAAGCCGCATCAGAAAGTGGAACACCACACGAAAAGCAAAACGATGAGATCTAAAGAAAGACTTGCAAGATGATCAAGTTACTAGAGGAAAAGGACCTGTGACGAAGACCTCACTAACATTGCTAAGTATTAAGCCCAGAAGAAACTTCTAAATAAATAAAAACGGTTTCCACTGTACTATGTTCCGCGTTTGCGCAGAATGCAGGAAAAAGTCGGATTGCTTCGCGATCTGATTTCCGCAGTCTTACCCAACACTTTATGAAAAAAGTTATTTCCGTGCCTCGAACCCGTGACCTCAAACTTTTTAAATGAAAGGACATGTGACGAAGACCTCACTAATATTACAAGTCTTTTAGCCCATCGGAAACTTCTAAATAAAAGGGTAAGATAATAAAACTCATATTTTATATATTTTTATTTATAAATATGAAATAGAGATAACAATTACTAGAGAGACCATAGACATGCTACAACATCATGATTGACTTTAACACACAGACACGATCAAATGTGAAACAAGTACAATACTTATTACCTGATTCAATCCTCGATGATCTCTCTATCACAACACTAAAATGATGACTACATGCCTATATCTTCGTGACATACATTGACTTGCTTAAACTTAAATCAGGTGGAAGTTAAAATAAAAACGGATAGGTGACATATTATTAGAACACAACTTTCATTCCAAACATTCAATATAAAATATAAACACTAGTGCCTTTTAGAAATTCTGACCATGAGACCATTCTTCATCTGAAGAATGATAGAATCCTTGGGGGCAATAGGATGACCTTCCACCACATGAATATGATAATTGTGAATAATGGTGGCTGCTACCATTTTCATTTGAATAAAAGACATCTCCTTACCCAAACAAGTCCTTGGCCCTGCATTAAAAGCTGGAAACTTGTATGATGGCTCATGCTTAATTCTTCCTCTTTCAGAAATCCACCTCTCAGGGTCAAACTCATTGCAATCTTTTCCCCATATGGACTCCATTCTACCCATGGAATAAAATGACAAAATCACTTTCGTATTCGGATTTATTTCTAGGCCACTTGGTAGAACATCTGCATGCTTTGGAGACTTGTGCTCCAATGCAACTGGTGGAAATAGGCGAAGAGCCTCGCATATAGCACCATGAAGGTAGATGAGATTCCGCGATTCTTTCACCGTAAAACACCTCATCTTTTCTCCTTCCTTGACATCCAATTTCGTTTCGATTTCTTCATGAACTTTGGTTTTTATTAAAGGATGTGTAGCCAGAAGCCAGAAAAGCCAAGTCAGAGCTGTGCTTGTAGTGTCCCTTCCAGCAAGAAGCAAATTCAGCATAGTGTCCCTCAAGAACACTTTTGCACCACTACAAATCCCTGCATTCCGCCCTTCATAAGCCTCAATGAATGCAGTTATGAAATCAGAAGAGTCTTTAGTCCCTGAACTATCGGCTTTTTCGCGCAATTTGTCCAGTTTGAAGTCGATGCATCGGTATATATATTGATCAAAAGCATCCCAAGCCAAGATTAGCTTCTTCTCCATGCCAATTTTAAGCCACTTTTGAAACTTCCAGTATCCTTCTGGCATTATATGCCTATGCAACAGTGCTTCCACTACATCATTGAAGGCTTTCTCGCAGGGTATTTCTGGCAATTCAATGGATAAGCTACCTGGATCATAATCAAGAACAAGACTAGAAATACTATCAAAAGTTAACCTTTGAAATATGTCCTGCAAATCAAATGAAACTCTCTTTTCAGCAAAATTATCCAAAAGAGGCAGCAGTCCTTTTTCCACTTTCTGCCAAACAGTTCTATCCAATAGTTTATAGAAATTTTCATGGTTCAACAGTGACATGGTAACTTTCCTGTGAATTTCCCATAATTCTGAATCGGTATTGAAAATCCCATCACCCAAAATGTCGAAAATCATCCGAAAATCGGGCCCTTTGGGATAATTTTGGAAATTCTTGCTCAATATATGATGAACATTGGCAGGATCACTAGTAACCACCATATCTATATTATGAAAATAGCCACCATAAATCTGGAAAGTGCCCCCACTTTCTTTAAGAATCTCTGTCGTCAAATCATGGATGTGGTAAGCATTCTGAATAAGGCTTGGAATCATTCCAATGACAGGCCAGTTTGTAGGCAAAGAAGTTTTTTGCCGAAATTGCTTCAAATAGTTATGGACAAAGATTATACATAAAATTATGAGAAGGGCTTGAAGGCATGAATCTATCATGGTTGTCGACTCAGTGCATAGACTGTTCTATCTTTTGGGTGCTAGAAATATCTATGCTTTATAGCAGAAAGAAATGATTGAGTATCCGAGGTTCCTTATATTTGGGTATTAATCGACAGATGTTAGACTTTAATGTTAAACTGACACAGATATAACATCTACCTTTGTCCATTCAATTAAATTTTGGGATTTTAATACATTCAAATCAAGATGTGGGATTTATTTCCATTTATGTCAACGTAACGTTTCGAAGCATACTTTGATGAGGGAGTAGGTTCTCCCCCACTACCAGAGGCCCCTTAGCCAGGTGAGATATATATTTCGAAGCATACTTTGCATGCAGTAATCCTTGTGGAAACAATTATTGCTAGCGAAATTTACATTGAAATCCTTTGGTCTTTGACAAAATTAATCCTTGGTAGCTTTGTGGTACGAGTCTATGGGAGCCAGATCAGTTATAAATCTCGAAGATTATCTGCATTTGGTGAGTGTTAAAACATACTCAATATGATTGATTTTTTTTCCAATCCAAGTACTCCATCTGGCTCCGAAAATATTTTCACAAATAACTTTTCAACATAATTTAAAATGTAAGGTCTCAAAAAAAATTACACATCGAACAAGAAAAAAATGGTGACATAAAATATAAGTATGACCTAAGTATTAAGTATCAACAAAGGTTAATTTTTTCGTGTCTGTGAAGACAAAAGCCTGATTCCGCCGACATTTAGATTAAGTAATGTTTGTTTAAAATGGTAACGCTGTGTCCGACAAACATCAGATTTAGAATTGGTTAGACGAATTTGAGTTGTTACAATTATAAACGTACATTATGTGATAAGTCAAGCACAAAAATATTTGTGGCAATATTTTTGAAAGGTAGACAGTCACTTGATTGCACGTACTATTGCTGGTAAGTGATAGGCTATGAAGTACTAAAGATCACCGATGTAAGAGTAAGAAACACATTCGAAACTTTGGAATTAACATAACATCTATATTAAAGGAATAGCATAAATACGTTCATGCATCATCTTGAATTTTCAAATATTTTTAATATCTACATACTGAACTAAAAAAAACCAGAAAAAGGCTGTCATTTTCAAATCATTAGCTAATCTAAGTTTTGAAATGCATTTAAATATCTCTCAGCAAAACCTAAGAAGAAACAAATAAATAAAAAAGTGAAATTGGGAGGGCGCTTTATGTTGGGCTGAGCATCTATGCGAAGACTAATCCTAGAATCGTAATTCTAAAAGAAAACATTATGAAATAAAAGAAAGAAATGAATCTAACATCCTTGCGTAGAAGTTGTTGGTGATTTAAAAGGTTTGCGCTTTGGCCTATAGTTGGAGATTTAAAGATTTGGGCTTTGGCCCATTGATGGTGATTTAAAAGGTTGGGCATTGGCCCATTGAAGAAGGTTGCAAAACTTGGTTGAGCAACGTACTTTGAGCTTAATTATGATGAGTTTCCGATAATGAAAGTCAAAAACTAATGTGTCCTTAATTATCTACGTAACGAGTAGTTAATTTTAGGGTGTGAAATCACTCAATTACAATGTCGGGCGAATGAGAAATTAATGTTCAAAGTGGATGGAAACCTTGTTGATAGGTGACGTGTCACCCTTATGGAGGAATACCACATTGGATGTGTCCATGTGGCGTAAGAAGTCTCTGACGGACATCGATCGATGACATCGATCGATCAATGTCACTTCGATCGATTGATGTCATCGATCGAAGATGATCAGAGAGCTATGGAACGTTCTGTCCGACATCGATCGATCACTTCGATCGATCGATGTCACTTCGATCGATCGATGTGACCGATCGAAGTTGGACAGAAAGGTTCGTGATGATTCTGTCCGACATCAATCGTTCACATCGATCGGTCGATGTCACTTCGATCGATCGATGTGATCGATTGAAGTTGGACAGCGAGCAGGATCTTTTCTGCTGAGCGGTTATGTTTCAAACTTGAAACAAACACTATCCTCCTACTAGAGATAAGATCATTCTGGTTTGATCTAACGGTGGGGCAGCTTTAATCTAACGACCGAGATTCAAACTGACCTAACCGCCCAACCGAATGTGGTTTCCATCTAACGCTCCAGGTTTGAACCTGCAAATCAATCTTCAATCTAAAGGCTAAGATTAAACCTTCCTAATCTAGATAGGAGGTTTTCATCTAACGGCTTAAATCAAACTACGGTTTTGATCCAACGGTCACGGTACCTTGTTCTCCAACCGACTCCCCTGTATAAACAGGGCAAAGGGTACATTCTAAGCACACAATTTCTAGCATTCGTAGCATACTACTTTCATAGCATCCGAGTCTTGCATATTGTTAAAGAGAAGTCAGGACGCTCTAAAGTTCGAAGGAGTTCAAGTTCAGCAGTGCCGCTCAACTGAGCAGGTACCCGTTGTATCCTGGGAGTCGGTTGCTCACGCCGGTTGGGCACAGTATACCGGAGCAATACGTCTTAAGGACAGAGTCCTCGACTCGCCCCAGGTTTGGTTTATTTTGTTATTCCATACGCACACACTAAACGACTGCGTCTTAGTACAGGAGTGATTGTCTCCAACAATCTTAAGACGTATTTTGTTCAATTACTTCTGTGCCATTTTTTTTAATCTACGCAAACCAGTATTCATACTGATTTGCAGTCTGCTTCTACTCATTTCTTAAATCTGGTTCTGTTCTGATCTGTATGTTTTGATCGAACTGAACAGGAATGGAAAACGAAAGCTCGAACTCTGTTCAAGGCTTTAATGGTGCTCACTCCGTGTCTGCACCTTAAGGGGCAAACAATGTTGCTGTCGGACCGCCGTTCAATACGGTTCCGTTGGCACCAACTGGAGGGCCTCAAATGAATCTGGCTGCCACAGCTGCTCACGTGGAGAAGCCGGAAAAGTTCGCTAGAAGTTTCTTCAAGAGGTGGCAGCAGAAGATGCTGTTCTACCTCACGGCACTGGGATTGGCCAGAATGCTGAGCAAGGATCCACCCGTGGTTGAGCCTATGGAGGATCAACAACAGAATATGCAGAATGCCTTGGGTGCTGAAGCTTGGGCGTATACAAATTTTTGTTGTTTAAATTTGATTCTGAGTTGTCTAGATAATACTATCTATGGCGTGTTTTGTAAATATAAAACTGCAAAAGCTTTGTGGTCGGCTTTAGATAAAAAGTATCGCACAGAAGATGCTGGCACGAAAAAGTTGATAGTTAGGAAATTTCTCGACTATAAAATGTTAGATTCCAAAACTGTAATTTCGCAGGTGGAAGAAATACAGATGTTGGTTTCTGAAATGGAAGAGGAGGGCATGACGCTCAGTGAATCTTTCCAGGTTGCGGCTGTGATTGAGAAGCTGCCTCCTTCGTGGAGGGAATTTAAGAGCTATCTCAAATACAGACGAAAGGAGATGAAAATAGAGGATTTGATTGTCCGTCTTCGCATTGAGGAGGACAATCGTCGTGCCGAAAGAAAGCCGTCCACATCATCTGGTCAAGCCAAGGCTCATGTTGCTGAGGCAAAGAACAGAAAGAAAAATAACACTTTGGGCGTGAACGTCAAGGGCAAGGAAATTGCAAAGAAGTTCACAGATAACTGTTATAATTGTGGTAGACCAGGGCATCGAAGCAGTGAATGTCGAAAGCCCAAAAAGACTCAGAATCAAAATAAAGCGAAAGCAAATCTGGTTGGCGCAATGGAAGACTTGAACCTCGGCGCAGTGGTGACTGAGTGCAACGCAGTGGGAAACCCGCGTGAATGGTGGGTGGACACAGGAGCCACTCGACATGTTTGTGCGAACAGAGCTATGTTCAGAGAATATGTACCCACGACGAACAACGAGCAACTTTTCATGGGAAACTCCAACAGCTCAAAGATCAAATGATCGGGCAAGGTGATCCTGAAACTGACCTCAGGAAGGGAGTTGATCCTACAAAATGTGCTGCATGTTCCTGACATAAGGAAAAAATCTGGTTTTTGGCGCGCTGCTAGTCACTCATGGATTCAAGCTTGTTTTTGAGGCAAACAAATTTACACTTTCTAAGAATGGGGTGTATTTGGGAAAGGGGTATCTTTCTGATAACATGTTCAAGTTAAATGTTATGACAATTGTACCCAAGAAAGTTACGCCCGTTGAGGCTAATAAAATTGTTTCCTCTTCTGGTTACATGCTTGAGTCTTCTTGTTTATGGCATTTTTGTTTGGGACATGTTAATTACAAGTCAATACAACGAATGATTAATCTTGAATTATTGCCCAAACTGGACTTTAATAATAAAGAGAAATGCCAAGTGTGTGTTGAAACAAAATTGACAAAAGCGCCATTTCCTTCAAAAGAACAAAACACTGAATCATTGGATTTAATTCATACAGATTTGTGTGATTTACAGTTTGTGCAAACAAGAGGAGGTAAAAAGTATTTCTTACCTTTTATCGACGATTGCACACGATACTGTTATGTGTATTTGCTAAGTAGCAAAAACGAGGCCCTTGATGCGTTCAGGGATTATAAAAATGAAGTTAAGAATCAACTTAGCAAACGAATTAAAACAATTCGTAGTGATAGAGGTGGCGAATATGATACACCGTTTAATGAATTTTGTTCAGAACATAGCATTATTCATCAAACAACTGCACCATATTCACCTCAATCTAATGGTCTTGCAGAACGCAAAAACCGTACTCTAAATGAGATGATGAATACTATGTTGATAAGTTCGGGTTTACCTCAGAACTTGTAGGGGGAAGCAATTCTCTCAGCCAACGTCATTTTAAATATGATTCCATCCAAGAAGACGGATAAAATCCCATATGAACTTTGGAAAGGCTTTGGAAAGGCTATAAGCCTAGTTACAAATACTTGAAAGTGTGGGGGTGTTTGGCGAAGGTTGCTGTACCTAAACCAAGACAAGTGAGAATTGGGCCTAAAACAATTGATTGGATATTCATCGGCTATGCAACGAACAGTAGTGCATATCGTTTCTTAGTGCACAAATCGGACATTACCGAGATACATAAAAATGTTGTCATGGAATCAAGGAATGCAGTGTTCTTTGAAAATGTCTTTCCAAAGAAAGACAAAGACAGTGAAGAAGCTAGCACGAGTAAGAGAATGCGTGAGACGACTCCTCAAGAGACAGAAGAACATCGTCAAAGCAAACGGGCCAAAATACCGACATCATTTGGTCCGAACTTTCTAACCTGTATGGTAGAAAATGAGCCAAAGAATTTTTCTAAGGCTATGTCAACTCCAGAAGCTCCGTTCTGGAAAGAGGCAATTAAAATGAGATAGACTCAATTCTTCAAAATCACACTTGGGAGTTGGTTGACCTTCCACCTGGGAGTAAACCACTTGGTTGCAAGTGGATTTTCAAGAAGAAACTTAAAGAGGATGGGTCTATTGGAAAGTATAAAGCCAGGTTAGTAGCCAATGGCTATAGACAGAAAGAAGGGTTTGACTTCTTTGACACCTACTCACCACTGACTAGGATCACTTCTATAAGGATGCTAGTGGCCATTGCTGCAGTCTATGATCTAGAAATCCATCAAATGGATGTGAAGACTGCTTTTCTTAATGGTGAATTAGAGGAAGAAATTTATGTGGAACAACCCGAGGGGTTTGTCGTTCCAGGACAAGAAAGGAAAGTATGTAGACTTGTTAAGTCGTTGTACGGACTTAAACAAGCACCTAAGCAATGGCACTTAAAGTTTAATCAAGTAATGATGTCAAACAACTTCAGGATCAATGAGTCGACAAGTGTGTGTACATTAAAAGCACACAGAATGCATATGTGATAGTATGTCTCTATGTAGACGACATGCTTATCATGGGCAGTAATCATGACATCATCTTGAGTACAAAGAAGATGTTAACACGAAACTTTGATATGAAAGACATGGGGGTTGCCAGTGTTATTCTAGGAATTAAAATTTCTCGAATGCTTGATGGTCTTGTTATGTCGCAAGCTCACTATATTGAATCTGTCCTAAAAAGGTTCAATATGTTTGAAACAAAACCAATTAAGATCCCACTTGACTTAAGTATACACTTAAGGAAAAAGCGAGGCGAACCTGTAGCTCAGTTAAAATACTCTCAGGTGATCGGGAGTCTGATGTACATAACGAATTGTACAAGACCAGACTTACATTGTTCAGTGAACAAATTGAGTAGGTTTACCAGTAATCCAAATGATGATCATTGGAAAGCTCTTAATAGAGTGATGAGGTATCTGAAATACACAATGAATCTTGGATTACATTACACGAGATATCCAGCAGTATTAGAATGATACTGCGATGCAAATTGGATATCAGATTGTAAGGACTCAAAGTCCACCAGTGGATACGTGTTCACTGTTGGTGGTGCTGCTGTGTCGTGGAAATCCATGAAACAAACGTGCATAGCTCGGTCTACTATGGAGACTGAGTTTATAGCGCTGGATAAAGCTGGGGAAGAGGTTGAATGGCTTCGGAATTTCCTAGAAGATATTCCATGCTGGCCTAAACTAATCGCTCCTATTAGCATACATTGTGATAGTCAGTCAGCTATAGGACGTGTTCAGAACAGCATCTACAATGGTAAGTCACGACACATACATCGAAGACATAACACCATTAAACACTTGATCTCTAATGGCGTGATTTCCATTGATTATGTAAAATCAATGGAGAATCTTGCGGATCCGCTTACAAAAGACTTGCCTATAGATCAGATGTCAAGATTGACAAACGGAATGGGACTAAAGCCTATAATGCAAGAATCTTTGTAATGGTAACCCAACCTTGTTGACTAGAGATCCCAGAATCTTGGTTCAATGGGACAACTAAGTTACGGAGCTTCAGTAAGCACTTACTCATTCTGTCACATAAAACTGCTGTCTGCAGAGATTGTTTAGGGTAAGCCAAGGCTTTTAATGATGTCCTATATCTTGATGCGTCAAGTGGAGTATGGCAGAATACTCTTGATAGGAATCACCTATGTAAGTGTGAAGTGGGGCCGCTTCTATGAGAAAGTCTAGGAGGCAAGATTTCTCTAAAACACTTTCTGAAACCAGGTTGTTCATGGTCAAAACGAACACAACCATGAAAACCAAAAGGGTGTTAAAGGAAATATTGAGTGAGTATCATTGTCTAGGTTCACAACAAAGGCTAGCTAGTTCAAGACATCAAGTCACCATTTAGCCGAGTGAATCCGATGGTACGTCACTATGAAAGGTTCAAAGCCAGAAGCTACCTCTTCTGATGCAATATTTTCTTGTCTGACTTCTCCGTAGAGTCTGCATCTACATGTGCATTAATGTCCATTCATGTGGGGAATTGTTGGAGAACTAAAGTTTTGGGCTTTGGCCCATAGTTGGAGATTTAAAGATTTGGGCTTTAGCCCATTGATGGTGATTTAAAAGGTTGGGCATTGGCCCATTGAAGAAGGTTGCAAAACTTGGTTGAGCAACGTACTTTGAGCTTAATTATGATGAGTTTCTGATAATGAAGGTCGAAAACTAATGTGTCCTTAATTATCTACATAACGAGTAGTTAATTTTAGGCTGTGAAATCACTCAATTACGATGTCGGGCGAATGAGAAAATAATGCTCAAAGTGGATGGAAACATTGTTGATAGGTGACGTGTCACCCTTATGGAGGAATACCACATTGGATGTGTCCATGTGGCGTAAGAAGTCTCTGACGGACATCGATCGATGACATCGATCGATCGATGTCACTTCGATCAATTGATGTCATCGATCGAAGATGATCAGAGAGCTATGGAACGTTCTGTCCGACATCGATTGATCACTTCAATCGATCGATGTCACTTCGATCGATCGATGTGATCGATCGAAGTTGGACAGAAAGGTTCGTGATGATTCTGTCCGACATCGATCGATCACATCGATCGATCGATCACATCGATTGATCGATGTCATTTCGATCGATCGATGTGATCGATCGATGTCACTTCGATCGATCGATATGATCGATCGAAGTTGGACAGCGAGCAGGATCTTTTCTGCTGAGCAGTTATGTTTGAAACTTGAAACAAACACTATCCTCCTACTAGAGATAATATCATTCTGGTTTGATCTAACGGTGGCAGGAAAGGAAGCTTTAATCTAACGGCCGATTCAAACTGACCTAACCGCCCAACCGAATGTGGTTTCCATCTAACGCTCCAGGTTTGAACCTGCAAATAATTCTTCAATCTAAAGGCTGAGATTAAACCTTCCTAATCTAGATAGGTGGTTTTCATCTAACGGCCTAAATCAAACTACGGTTTTGATCCAACGGTCACGGTACCTTGTTCTCCAACCGACTCCCCTATCTAAACAGGACAAAGGTTGCATTCTAAACACACAATTTCTAGCATTCGTAGCATACTACTTTCATAGCATCCGAGTCTTGCATATTGTTAAAGAGAAGTCAGGACGCTCTAAAGTTCGAAGGAGTTCAAGTTCAGCAGTGCCGCTCAACTGAACAGGTACCCGTTGTATCCTGGGAGACGGTTGCTCACGCCGGTTGGGCACAGTATACTGGAGCAATACGTCTTAAGGACAGAGTCCTCGACTCACCCCGGGTTTGATTTATTTTGTTATTCCATACGCACACACTAAACGACTGCGTCTTAGTACAGGAGTGATTGTCTCCAACAGAAGTTTGGGAAATAAATGGAGTATTATAGAACTTTAAACGTGCTTGTACACACATGCATGCGTAGATACACATAAGTACACACACTCGTAGATAAATAAATAAATACATATATCTGTACATAATATATATATATATATATATATATTTGTACATATGTATGCATGTATGTATGTATAGGTATGCGTATCTATACACACAATATTTATGCATATTTATATACATATACACAGATACACCCTCACCCTACAAAAGCACACATATATCAATAAACATATGTACATGTATATACACGTACATTCTGTCGCACCAATGAAATATAAATCATACCAAGTCTGCCTGCATCCCGCTAGATACAGGCAGAGTAATGAAACGTGTGCCAATCCATTCAGAAGACTTGATTAAGGAACACGTAAATGAGCTGTAGAGAGATCCAACGAAATGGAGCCACGGACTAATGGAGGAAGCGTGTGAGAAGTGTAAACTTGTGTCTGAGAGTTCAACATTGCATGTTGAGCAAGATAATGGGCAGCCATATTTGCCTCCCTATAAATATGTTGAAAGTCCAGTCGATGAAGGTGTGTTAATATATGAAGCAAGCGAAGATGGTGATTGCCATGAACCAAGCTTGTCCGAGAGAGACGTAACGCCAGCTGTGAACAATCCGTCTCCAGAATGATTGAGCAATACAGTGGAAAGAAGTACAATAATCCAAATACAGCAGATTGTATCTCAGCATTTAGACGTGTACTGGGGGGAGGCGGAAGGAGACTGCTATCACGCAAATGTCTGCCTACCGCCGCATCAATATTTAAGGCAAGTAATCTGAGGAAGCTCGTGTGAGATGTGTGAGCTACATATCGTCAAAGACATCATTGAGGGAGGTATTGACAAAAATCCAATCCAATCGCCTTCTAACTCGTCTAAGACCCCTGCCGTCCACCCAAGGAAAACGTGGACCGGTAAACTATGGTGCCATAAGAGAACAAGATTCAATGCATTCATTGAAATCTTGTAATGCTGTGAGAGAAGGTTGGGAGCGACCGTCATGATCTTCAAGGGAGCGAAAAGTATTGAAATCACCTCCAAGTATCCAAGGTAATGTGGAATGTTCCGAGAATGTACACAGTGAATGCCATAAAGTGCGACGTAAAGACAACGTATGCTTGATATAAACCACCGATAAGACAAAAGTAAACTGTATAGGCCGAAAGAGAAGAGTGAAGTGTACCACTTGTCCATCACAGGCAACGTTGGTGCTTTTTCTTATAATCTGCTATTTATTGATCATGCACCACTCTGATTTATTATTTCATTTGCATCATTTAGCCTCACATCTGTCTTTCTTTGGTTATGGTGGACTTCATTGCAAATATTCTTGATGAGGATGTCACCGCTTTGCTTCAAGCCGAAATAGGATGCTATCTTGGATTTATCTACCACCAGCCGTGGTCCTTTAACAGCGTCAACAAATCTTCCATGCCAACGAGCCAACAATGTTTTTTTACTATACACCATTCACTTCCATGTATTTAAGTTTCTATAGCATCAATATCAATGATAGCCGTATAAATATGTACACTTTTTCCTTCGCCAAGGTTTTATCCACAAGGGTGGTTTTTCTTGGCAAGGTTTTAATGCGGCATATCATATACGACTAGAGATATACAATTCTTAGCATTCTTTTTCACTTATTCGCATACGATGATTCTTGTAATATGGTTTTCCTCCGCCATAAGAGAGGTTTCTAATAAAATATCTCTTCTATAAAAAAATATGTATACATTTATACCCACACACATATATTTGTTTATATATATGCATACATAATGCACATTTATATAGACACACACACACACATACATATAGACACACACACATATACAAATACCTATACACATGCACATATATATATTTGTTTTATAAAAGGAGGCGCATCCCCCTGTAAGAAGCCCTCACATGTAGCGGAGGAAAACCATTAATACAAATCAAAACCCAAGATAATAAAATGAAATAACTTAATGGGCGAAAAGTAAGCCAATATACGATGGCAATGCTAGGGGGAATGTGGTTGCCGATGATAGATATGATATGCCTCATTAAAACCTTGGCAAGCAAAACCACCCTTTTGGATAAAATCTTTTGCGAAGAAAAAGGACTACATATTTATCCAGAGTGAGACAACATCATACAATGCAATAATTGAATTGAACAAAAGTGAGTGCAGTGTTTACCGATATCCATGTAGCCTCCGGATGTGCCCATTGCCAAGTATGTCATGCAAAAAGTGTCCAAAGAGAGTGCATATCAATAGTGTGAAGATACTGGACACAGCCATAGGACGTGGATATGAAACCGTACCCAATCTTCCTGCATTATTGTCAATGCAGGCAAAGACTGTATGAAAGGGCCAATCTAGAAGGAAGACTTGAGCACCATGCCAAGTTCTAGCGCCAATGGTACCTCGCAAAACCAACATATATACAAAGAAAGCAAAGCTATAAAATGAAGCCGAGATAGGGATAATCAGAAAATGTAGCTCATTGGAGAAAAAGAGTGATACCCGATCTGTCTGTATCAAAATAGTGATACAGGCAGAGAATATTAATAGCGCCAACCATATCATCTGCGTATGTATGGTGTAGCCAAGTTAGTGAATAGACAACCTCTTGCCACGGGAGGCATTTGTCGTATGTCATGAAACACAGCAGTAGTATAATGTTGTATGGCGTGAGCTGCAAACTGACGAGCCACAGAGTTTGTCTTCGTGCAGCGTAGATAATTAAGTTCCGAATGTGTAAGATGCAAAAAATGTCAGAGCCGGGCCAAGTCATATCCAAAATCCCTGGACATGCTTGAAGAGTGATCTAACAAACGAGGGATTTGCATACAATCCGTTTCCACATAAAATCCTAAATACTGAAAGGAATACTAAACTACTGCATAAAGAAGAGCCTAAGTTTCAGGATTAAGAGGAGAAAGTATGGGCAATGTAAAGTGGATCACTGAAATGAAAAAGCCAGTTGAGTCTCGAAGCACCGCCCTACGGTTGATCGTAAGCTACCCACTGCCGCATCCACATTCAGTTTCATTCTACCAAAGGGTGGTGTTTGTCATCTGACAACTATATGACGTCGGCTTCGTAATATGGGCGACAAACCTACCGACATTAAAGTGGGCAGAGTTTGAGCAAATTTCTTACCCGAGGATGACACACACCACGTATAAACTTCCATTCTCATCCTCTCCTCTTGTCGGCGGTTGTTGAAAGATTCATCGCCAAGCATTATTCCTGTATACTCCTTCCAAACACCCCAACAGATGGCATGAGTGAAGACTACTTTAAGCTGCCCCCTCATAGCAGAAGGAGAAGAGTCGAGCCACCAACTCATGATCTCAGAACGTAATGACGTATGAAGAATCGTCGGGCCATCTAATAGAATTGCATATCTATGCCAAATAGAAGAGACCATTGGGAAATGAAGAAATAAATGGTTGAAGTCACTAATTGATTGAAAGCAAAACGGACAAATCATAGGGAAAGAAGCCGAGAATGCCAAGGTGCTTTCTGGAACTGGTAGAGCTCGGAAGCGTAGCTTCTACATAAAGATTTTAGAGGAGTTTGAAATACCTGGCCACCAAAGATAACTGCATGACTGAAGTGTTCGCGCGAGGGCCTACATTCGTCGTATGCACTTTTAAGGGAAAACTGGCCATGCGCATCCGGGGTCCAATGAAGGCCGACCTGTCCAGCTTGTGTTCAGCTCAGACAAAATGTAGTGATCTGACAAATGCGTTTCCAATCTGGTGAATCATAAAGCAATGGAGTATAATGCGCACGAGTACCATATTTGCGATGCATAAAATCCATCCAAACAATCGTATGCCGGTGATAAGACCACCATACTTTGCATTCATATGCTCTCTGCAGAGAATATAGTGAACGTACTCCAAGGCCCCCTCCTCCATAGGATAACACATATCCTACCAAGATCTCCAGTGATGGCGGCATGCCTAGAAAAAACGTTCCATTTTCCTCTCTAGCGCATCAATGACACTATGTGGCAACCGAGAGACAACAAAGAAATGCCATGGGATGTCTGAAACGACTGAGCGAATGAGAATCAAACGGCCCGCCGCACTCAGTAGCTTATTAGACCATCCAGCCAAATGATTGTCAAAATGAGTTAATAGGGCATTGCAATGCACAGCGCGACAAATACCTCGAAGTATTGGTGCCCCAAATATCGCATAGGCAGCATTGATAATCGCATGCCTAATATGTCTACTGTGCAAGGTCTTGCAGTGTTACTGCCTACTACAACCAAACTTTTATGAAAATTTACATGTGGCCAGAAGCCTGGTGATATTGCTGTAAAAATGATGTGAAGCAACGCAAGTTGGAAGCCTCGGTTGACAAGAATATAAGTAGGTCATCCGCATATCCCAAATGAGATGGTGTGGCAACACGGCTTTCCTCAATTCCACGGATCCAATGGCTATGCAACAAAGATTTCAGGCCTCGACTGAAGCCCTGGAAGCCAGTATAAATAAGATAGGTGATAGTGGATCACCTTGCTTGACGCTGCATCCAGTACTAAATAACCCACAAGGTTTACCGTTAATTAGTACTGAGCATTTTGTGGCAAAAAATTGTTCATATTAAGGCGAACAAAGAATGCCTGAAAACCCAAACGTAATAGCAGTTGTTCAAATAATCCCAGGACGCCCTGTCAAAAGCCTTGGCCATATCTGATTTGATAATAGCTCGAGCACCACGTTGTGGTTTGTCCAACATATGTACCATTTCTTTAGCCATTAAGATATTTTCCGCTATACCACGCCAGGAATAAAACCTGTTTGTTCATGAGAAATTAAATTTCGAAGGAAAGATTCAAATTCGAGAAGATAGTATACGTGTCACAACTTTTGAGATGAAATTTGTAAGATAAATCGAACGAAAGTCAGAAAATGTAGCAGGAGAAGTCACTTTTGGTATCAGTGTAATGAGAGAAGCTGCCATAGCCGTGGGAACTCGCACGCCAAGGAAAAATTTCTAAACCGCTTTTAAGACATCAAAATGTATGACCTCCCAGCAATGACGATAAAATTGGCTATGATATCCATCCAAACCCGCAACACTGGAAGGACTTAAGGCCCAAACAGCCCTTTTGACTTTCGCGGGATGAGGCAATACAAGTAATGCTTCATTATCAGCTCAGTTAATATAGATGGAATATACTGTAGAATATCGTCGTGAGTGGATGTAGGCTCTGCGCTAAACAACCGGGGTATAAAATTGTACCGCATTGGCCTGTATTTCTGCGTCGTCGAGAAGTTCTTCCCCCGTAGCCGATAGTATACGAATGATGCGTTGCCAGCGTCTTCGATCTTTGACAATATTATGATAATAAGATGTGCTAGTGTCACCTTGCTGTAAACAAGTAACACGTGCTTTTTGCTGCCAATACTAACAAATCCTAGATTTGTCCTGTAAAAGCTTAGCCTTTGCACTATGATAGGCCTCACAATTCTCCACAGTTGGCGATGACTCATACCGTGCCTCCGCCTGCACTTCTTTGGCTTCTTCGTCAGATACATCATCAAAAACATAACCGAAAACTGCATTGTTCCATCGCTTAAGATCAGACTTCAACCTATGCAACTTATTATAAAAACCATGCATGCCACCTGTTGTGGGATAACTGTTCCCGGAGTATTTAAGAAAAGCTGCAAAATCCGGATGTGTCAACCAAACATCTAGAAAATGAAACGGGCAACGACCCTCCACGCTAGAAGCACGGAATGAGAGAAATCGCAGAGCATGATAAGACGTTCCTCGACTCAAATGTTGAACAAGCAAAGTGTCAAATACCTCATAGAAACTCGGAGAACAGAGCATACGATCTAGCCGTCGAGAAACCTTTCCGAGACCCCGACCATCTGACCAGGTAAATTTGGATCCTTGGAAAGGCAATCCCAATAATCCAGTGTCATCTATCCATTGACGAAAATCATCTAATTCATGTAATGTAGGGGTCGACGTGCCTATGTGTTCATCTACTGATAAAAAAGTATTAAAATCTCCCCCAACTCTCCGTGGATCAATTAATCCTTACAAGAACGAAAGCAGATTCGCCCACAATGCCCGTCGGCCAACAATTGTATGTACACCATATACCACCGTCCACCGAAAATACTTCTCTGATGGTACCCATTGGAAACACAGTGAGAAATTTGGATGCCCCTGTGTGATCGGAACATTATGTAAAACCGAGGAAACCCAAAATATCCAAATTTTACTATGTTCTGCAGTAACTGCCTTTGTGTAACCGAATTTGAGACGATAATATTCTAGCTTCTCATTTGGAAACTTAGGCTCGCTAAGAACAAGTAAATGAATATGATATTTACGCACTAGATATTGTACTCTATTTAGGGAGGTGCGTACTCCCTGTACATTCCAAATTAAGCAATTCATCAAGGAGAGGGCGGTTCCAAGCTTGAAGCCGACCGGATGATCATAGTGGATGGTGTGGATGTGGCATGTCTTTCGGCTTAGTACGGTGACGTTTTTACTGCACTCAACCAAGCCATGCAACGAAGAGATAAACTTAGGGTCATCAAGTGCTGCCGTTGTTGAAGATGAATCCGCTGCACCTTGTATACTAGTAAAACAACGAGCCAACTCTTGTGCAGCCTGACTTAAATCATGTTCCTCATTAGATGAAACTGCGACCATGCCCTTTGAATCCGACGCATGTCCTGAGTGTGGATGGTGTAGAATGTCTGCCTGAGGCACCAACTCCACAGGAGATGATAATAGGCGATCAATATTTTGTTCTGAAGTGAGAGTATGAAGTGGATCCAATGCTTGAACCGTCGTGTCTGTAGCCAGCTGAGGTAATGGCATTTCCGTTGGCTCTGGATTCTCTGCATGATCAGATGGCTGCCCAGCATTAAGGCGCAACATTGCAGTTAGTGATGTTTTGGATGCCTAGGAAGGAGTGTCTACCGCAGGTTGTACTAGAAAGTCCATATGGGGGGATGTTCAGTAGGTAACATAGAATTGACATTCGCCTCTGGAGCCATATCAGCCGTATCAACTGGCGCTGCAATAGGTTTGTCCTTCTTTGGGGTCTATCCCTGTGCAGGAAGATCTGGCTGGCAGGTGGCGAGAGCCTTTGTGACATTCTTGTCAATTGATATATTATGGTCCTTATGCAATTTACAAACATCAGCATCATGTCCAAGCACTCGGCATTTAGAGCAGTATGTGGGTTTCTCCTCGTATTCAATAGGTTGAAAGAAATGGTAATCATGACTCTGGATATAAATGCAACGTGGCACGTCTTTTGGAACATCTCTCTCAATGCATACGCATGCTACTGAAGGACGTAGCAAATTTGTAGTCACATTATCTGCCTTCAACGGTGTTCCGATCAACTTAGAAATTTGGAATAATGCCTCCGTTTTATGAAGATAAATTGGCAACCCCGGCGAAGAGATCCAAACCAGAACAATGGGAGTATCAATCTTTAGATCAAAATCATAAGACCACTTTGTTATACGCATATGAAACCCAAGGACATTCCAATCGCAACGAGCAAAACAACGTTATAATCTATCTCTTGATCAAAATTAATCCGGATATGAGTAGAATCAAACCATACATACCATACATACATGTATTGATATGTAGATATACACATATATATTTAGATATGATTTTCATGTTTGTTTATATCCCCGATATGGGATGAGGTCATGGTTGATACAAGTATGCTGCTACCTTCCATTGCAAGTCTTCCAACTCGATTGGCGTGTCTTCTATATCTCTGCCGGCACATTAGCTTGTGCAGGCAGACCTGGTATGATCTTCATTCTATTCGCCTTACACATTTCACTATGTCTCATACCTCTCCTTCACTCAGCCATTCATTTCTTTTATGCAAGGACGGGGACACGGATCGCACTTAATTTCCTGGCCACTGACGCGATTCTCGATCGGACAAGGGACAATCATCCGGAGTGGATGTTCACATGGCTATTTGTTTTGTTACGTTTATGTAATTTCCGATTTTTAAATTCTTTCATTTTACACGGTAGCGCATATCAACAGTCCATTTATATAAATATGTACGCTTTTTCCTTCGCCAAGGTTTTATCCACAAAGGTGGCTTTACTCGGCAAGGTTTTAATGCAGCATATCATATATAATCTGGATGTTGATAATCATATACTGCTACTATCGTCATCTTTTTATTTGCTATAATAAGGTTTTCCTCCGCCATAAGTGAGGGTTTATGCTAATAAAATATCCTTTGATTAAAAAAACATGCATGCTTACATACATACACAAAGATACACACACACACACATATTTTTTTTAAGAATAATATGTTTATTAAGAATCCTCACTTGTGGCGGAGGAAAACCATATTACATCAAGTATATTCGTCAGCATAAGAAAACAAATGAAAGAGAATACAAATAATGATGTATCTCCAATCGTATATGATATGCCGCATTAAAACCTTGCCAAGTAAAACCGCCCTTGTGGATAAAACCTTGGCGAAGGAAAAAGCGTACATATTTATATGATTGTCATGGATACCAAAGATGGGGATGTAAACAGGTATATCCAAACGTGCTCGACAGTAGGTGATGCTGATCCACTTGGAAGGCCAAACCGTTGAAAGAGCATGATCTTCGTTGAAGCGCACCTCGAGACAAGGAAATGAAGTTGTTATTATCAGGATATTTAAGAGATAGCTGAATATAGAGTGATGGAACAATCGCATACCCAAGTCGCCCCGGCTGTGATATTGCCAGGACGACGGCCACTTGAAAAGTCTCGTTAGCGAACTCAGTATGATTGCTGGACACCAAACTTGGAGGTGCCTCCCCATCCACGAATATGACAGTAGCGTGCACCAAAGCAGGAGAAACACATGCATCAGACAATGACATGAAGAGTAAGATTGAACATGAAGCAACATAGATAAAGCGATAAAAGGTACAGGAGGATAACGCACCAACGTTGTCTGTGCACAAAAACACAGGCAACGACGTATGTATGTAGCCAAGGTCAGCATGTGTGACTAACGTAGGGCAGGCAGTTGAAGATCCACATGCAAAGCACCACGTACTTCACACGGCAGTGATTGGGCCGAAAGATAACTGCGATGACCTGCGGCGCGGAAGCCATATCGTGCTAACCTGTGTGCTGCGGAGTTTGCCTCTTGCGGACAATATTGAAGAGCTCACTTACTGAGGTTAAGAAATAGCATGTCACGCTTAATGTCCATGGCAAAAGCTCCAGAGAAACTGGGCTCCGCAAACAAAGACACCATCCGTCGGCAATCAGTTTCAATAATAATGTTGGCATACTGTGGAGCATAGAAAATTAAGGCATAGAGCATTGCTTGTAGCTCAGCTCGAAGTGGAGGCATCAGGGGCAGCGCAAAAAAAAGAGCTGAGAGCAAACGGCCATCTGAGGTGCGCAATATTGCGCCTCCTGCCGCCAGCTTCTGACCAACTGAGGCATCAATATTTAACTTTAGCTTTTCTGACGGGGGAGTTGCCATCTAATGATAGATAGTCTCTTGGATCGAATTGGTGGTGAATAATGTTGCTGGACTAGATGTGGCAAGTGCTGGGCAAACTTTCTGTTATTTACTGACGCACACCATGTGTAGATCGCCGTTTTGATCTTTGTGCGCAGGAGGCCTGGGTTGAAAGTCTCATTACCAAATCGACATGTTGTATATGACTTCCATATCTCCCAAGATACTAAAGATGGTACTACTGCTCGAAGTTGACCCTTCATTGATGACTTTGAAGAACTTCGCCACCAACGTAAAAGATGTGCCTTAATCGTATTGGAGTGGGGTAATGGACCTAAAAACGTGATCAAAATATCGATCCATAAAGACCGAATAGCAGAACAATGCAAAAAGATATGATCTTGGGTATCATGCTGTTGGCGACAAAAGATACACTGGGAAGGTAGCGCCGTGAGCCATCTACACCAGTGGTGCGTGATTGGGAGAGATTTGGTCCATAATCTCCATATAAATATTTTTTGCCCTGGAGGCGAGGTATTCCACCAAATGTAATTATATTCCATTTGTGGCAGACCGTGAGCAGCAATATGTGAATAAGCCGAACGTATAGAAAACTGACCATTTCCATCTGGGGTCCAATGGATCGTGCCATGCGATTGAGTAGTATGTGACTCCATATATGCATTGATTCTATAAAGACGCTTCCATGTAGCTGAGTCATAAACATGGGAATAAACTGAAGAACGTTGACCGTATTTGGCTTGCTAAATTCAGCCCATAGCGTGTTAGAATGAAAATATTTCTACCAAAGCTGGAAGTCATAAGATTTTTGCACATGAGTGAGGCTTCGAATTCCAAGACTGCCAGCTTCCACATCTTGACAGACAGAAGGCCAAGATTGCCAATGATGACGGCCATTCCAGAGAAAGACAACCATTTTCCGGTTCAATGTGTTTATCACCCCCTTGGGAAGCTTGGAGCTAGCGATAAGGTGGGTTGGGATGGTGTTGAGTACATATTTAATGAGTACTAGA
Organism: Eustoma russellianum; assembly: GCA_036186865.1. Taxonomy (NCBI): domain Eukaryota; kingdom Viridiplantae; phylum Streptophyta; class Magnoliopsida; order Gentianales; family Gentianaceae; genus Eustoma; species Eustoma russellianum. Next base: position 25,167,854 of record AP025063.1, read on the forward strand.
CGACCGGCCATTGATAGGAATTTTGTTGACCAAGATGCGAGCTTAGAGTCAAAGTGATTGAGCAGAGAAAGACAGTATCTGGCATTATTACATCCCTTATATAAATAAGATCCAAGATATTTAATAGGTAAGGATGTGGATCTCATACCCATTGCCTGCAGTGAATTGTGAGCTGGGACTCCATGACCTATAACAAGTTAAATTTTGTTGTAGTTCACTAATTGACCCGACACCTGTTGATAGGTCTCAAGAAAATTGCGGAAGCGATCCACATTACGCACGGCCCCGTTCAAGAAGATAAGGAGATCATCGGCAAACCCCAAATGAGACACACCTTTCACACGGCCTGTATTAAATCCGAAGATATACCCCTCCTGAAAGTAATGCTTTAGACCTCTAGAGAATTCTTCTGAAGACAGAATGAACAACAACGGTGACAAGGGGTCTCCTTGTTTGACCCCTCGGCCAAGAGAAAATGTAGTCAACCCCCCATTAAGTAGAATAGAGCAGGTAGTCATGCTTAGATTGTTGATGATGATCCGTACAAGGCGTGCATGCATACCCATCTTACATAAAAGCAACTGCAAATATTGCCAACTTACTCGGTCAAATGCCTTGGCCATATCCAGCTTAACTAGAATGTGTCCTCCTCTAGTACGTTTATCCAGTACATGAACCATTTCCAGCACTAGGAGGACTTGCTCTGTGATGCCCCGTCCTTTCATAAAACCCGCCTGCTCCGATGAAATTAATTTGGGTAGAATAACAGCTAGCCGAGTGGCTAATAGACGTGTAATCACTTTTGAAATGAAGTTGGTGAGACAGATGGGGCGAAAATCTACAAAAGTATGAGGATTTGCAATTTTCGGAATGAGGACTATTGTTGCAGCCGCGAAATGCTTTGGCATACAAATGCCCAGATAGAACTCCTGTACTACTTTATGAACATCATGTTGAATAATATGCCAAAAGTTTCTATAAAAAGAGCCAGGATACCCATCAGGCCCCGCTGCACTTGAGGGGCTTAGTTCTCAAACCTCTGCTTTAACTTCATCGAGTGTTGGGATCGCTTGTAGCATTTGATTGTCATCGGAGTCTATCAACTGAGGTATATATTGTAGTATTCTATCATAATTTGCAATGGGCCCAGATGCATATAATGTTGAAAAATACCGTATAGTCTCAGCAACGATGGCATCTGATTGTGTGTACTCGATCACGTCAGGAGAAAATATTCTACATATATGCTGCCTGCAGCATTTATCTTTAACTGTTTAATGAAAAAAGGATGTGTTTGCGTCCCCTTCATTCAGCCACTTAACATTGGCCTTTTGTTTCCAAAAAAGAAAGGCACGATGTTGCACACATATAGATATATGTATGCATATATGTTTGCACAAACATTTATGATAATATGTGTGTGTATGTGTACATATGTGTGTCTATATATACATATATATATATATATTGCAAAAAAATTTATATTATTAATAAACCTCACTTGTGACAGAGGAAAACCATATTACAATCTAGTTCATATATAGAATGAAAATGATATGATACAACATACGATTGAGAATGTCCAACATAGAAATGTCTAGATAATGCAGCCTCATAGAGACGGGAGTTTTCAACTATATATGATATGCCGCATTAAAACCTTGCCAAGAAAAAGCACCCTTGTGGATAAAAAATTGGCGAAGGAAAAAGCATACACACGCACACACACAAACACATACATACATACATACATATATATATATATATATATGATGTGAATCCTCATGCAAGCTCGTATCTTTTCCTTCAAAACTTACCCTCAAGGGTTGGCACAAAGAGGTAACCTCCCTCCTTGCTTCTTTCAGGGCAACAATGTTTCAGCAACACCTCCATAATGGGATTAACGCTGATCTTGGTAAACCAATCATCCACCAAGATGTTCCTCCCTTTAGGCTTGGCAAATACCACCTTAAAGTTAGCTCAAACTTTAATGATATTAACCTTGATTTTATGAAAAGCCAAGAAACAACTATAGGACACTAGTCTTAAGAGAAAATTGAATTTTATTCAGAGAGAATAATTGTTGTTGATGTCTTCATCAATTCTGTAAAACTCTTCGAGACATTGGATTTATACCCAATGTTGACACCATTCCAAGGTGAAACGAAGAAGTTATGCTTAGTCGAAGTTTGATCCAACCAGCATCCATTCTTGACTAACCCTTGTCCAAAACGCATGCCTTCTCCTATTAAGCTCCCTACGAACACAAAGACACAAGCAAGCATCATCCTTATCAAGGATAAATAAAATCCATCTCATGCACGTGAAATACCTAACTATGAGTGAAATAACAAAAGTGCCCCTAAAGAAGAAAATACACAAACGACTATTGAAAATCACAGAAACAATGTCATTCATGGAATGACTATCCAGCCCATCCCGCCAACCATTACATCTTGTTTATAACATGTAAAACATAAAACCATCATGCATGAATTTAAACACACTAAATAGCGGGTTCAAGAAGATAAACTCAACGTGGTATCAGAGCTCAAGGTCTTACTTCTAAACTTATATCTCCCATTTCTTTCATCATATTCATATAACAAATTTTGTCTTCTCACCCCCTTCCTTCCCCACCCCATACGGCCTCACTCATTAAAAAAATTGTTGGCTTAAAACCGAGAGCTTCACACACACACAAACACCATTCTTAAACTTTTGATCTTTTGAGGGTGTGTGGCATCACTATCATAAAGAAAACTAAAATCTTGCATGTTTTTTGATTGAGTTGCAAATTTGGACAAATATGTTTTGTATTATTAGATATTAAACTCAGACACATATAACTACCATCTTAACGTGTCTTCTTGATTCTAACAAAGCTTATAAGTAACCTTTGATTTTTGTGTGCATATCATGCTTGTGTTTGAGCTATAATTATGTTCTTGCTAAAAAAGGCCCTAACTTTTCTTCAAGCACTAGCCTTGCAACTCTACTTCTCTCACCTCAGCCGAACCCCTTATGCCAACACAACCATACCCTAATTTTTGATTGAACCTTACCATACACACACCTCCTAACTCCTTGCCCTCGCCCCTCTAATAAACCCAACCCCCTATTTCTCTAAAAACCATAGTCGCCACCCACAACCCAATGTCCTAATCTTAATTATCAAAACCCTAACTACAAAACTAAACCCCAACACTAAACAGCCTACGCTCAATTATGTATCAACCCTAAAACTACAACAAAGCCTCATCATACACTAACCTACAACAAAAGAAAACCGTAATTCAAATACCTACTCTACGACCTTCAAACCATTTCAAGAATTTCAAGAACCAAACCAAGAAGATTCAAGCAAACACAAGACAACTCTAGTTGAAGGCAGCCACATGCAAGGGTTGCAAGAAAAAGCAAAAATATAGTGAATTTATTATTCTGCTCTTAGTCTGAAAAAAACAAAACAAAAGATAAAAGACGAAAAAAAGGAAAGAAAAGAAAAGAAAAAGAGATAGCAAAGAAACACAAAGTGAAGAAATGCTTCAAAACTTGTGCTCATCTTGGTTCTTAAATTAAAGGCTGAACCTTAAACTTTCAAACAGCCCTACCTTAGCCTCAAAAGGACTTAAACACATTGCATAGGACTTGAAAACAATTGGATTAAAAACTTGATTGGACATTAAGGAAGTAGGCAAAGTCTAAGTTAAAAGATTGCCAAAGATAACCCCTAGTTTCTCTTTGGCTCAACACTTCACATAATTTTTTGGTTTCTCATCTTTTTGAATCTTAGAGCTTGTCTTCAAGTTTATTCTTCATTGTGTTGCTTTTAAGTTGACAAGAGGTTGAAATTGATTAAAGACGATTGGGACTGTTTTGGTGCCTTGGCATTACCTCCAGGAAGTGTTGTTTGCTTTACTGTTTCTAATAATAGATTGAGCAAAGAGACAAGCTTTGAGTGTGCGAGAAAATACTGAGAAAAGAGAGAGTGAAACAAGAGCTATACACTTGATTTATACTAACGTATGACGTTTGTTTGACCTTTGTGTTAGTTTTTCCTTTTCTTTTGCTTTCTTTCATCTTAGGTCATACGCCAAGATAACATGTCTCAAAGTGTGACAAGTAACCCCACACAGTTCCCAAGTTAAATCTGAGCATACAAAACCACAATGAGACAAAATGATGCTATTGAAAAATATCTTTGGACACTTTTAAGTTTTACATATTATAAAAATGTCACACATGATGTTACAAATGATAAAGAGTTGAAATATATCAAATAAGTGAAGAAAAATGACATTGATCTCTCAGGTAGGACACATTGATTGATTAATGTATACACCGATCCCTTCATCGATCGATCGAAGTAAGGCAAGGTAAATCACAAACCTTACTGTGAGACATTGATCTCTAAACCTGGGACACATCGATCGATCTATGTATACATCAATCCTTCATATCGATCATTCGATGTTCGACAGATTCAAAATCTAGATCTCCATGTGAGACATCGATCTCTCAAGCATCGGCACTTCGATCGATCGATGTCTAGGGTTTTTAGAAATTTTATTTAAAATGTGATAAAATGGTTTTTTTTCATTTGTACATGGTTCATATATGATTATGTGTCTTTATTGTGTGATTTTGATGAATATTATTTTGTCTTGTGACTAATATGCCTTTGAAGTTTCTATGACTTACCAACAAAGACAAAAGTGGTATGTTGAGTTCTTGTAGGTACTTGAGACAGAGAAAATCATGCAAGGGCACCTTTATATCTTATTCATCACTATGAAGGTGTTATTTTATCTATTTCTGACCATCGAGGTCATTTTTCGAGTTTTCTATCACCAGGGGAATTTTTGTTATTTTATCCTCCAAGGGCAGTTTGGTCATTTTACTCAAGGACAGCTCTAGAGTATCATATTATCTGCATTTTGGAGCTTATTTATGGCTTTCTTGAAGAATATCTGGTGGTTGTCTATTTTATTCTTTATTTGGTGATATTATCGACAATAGCGAGATATGTGATGGTTTTCGATGTTACATTCTATTTTCTTTTTGAAGACTCGTATGGATATATTAATGAAGGTTCTTAATCGTATTTTTGCAAAGAATTTGAATGTGTTATTGTTACATAATTCACCACAAATTACAAGGAGAAAAATATGGGAATTTCGAACTATATGTTGACAATGTGTTGTCAACTTTATCTATTGTTTTCTCTTCATTAAATGTGAGTTTTTACATATATTATTGCCTCAAAAACGTGTATAACCAGTTGGCAAAGGTTTTTTATTCATATTTGACTTTTGTACAAGATTATGCCACTTGGACCAACCAAATACAAGCTAGTTGGCAAAATTGCCAACTTGGAAATTCAGATGGTAGCCAATGCTGAACAATGGCTGTTTTTAACCAAGAAAAATCAGCCTCACATGTCCTATGTTTATGCCAAGAAGTTGAGGGATTATTGAAGGAATATGCCATCTTATCTTTGGGTATTATTTTCATAATTTCTACGTCACTTTTGAAGACTGAAAGCCAAGTTGGTGTGCCAAGATGGACAAATTATGATGCTTCATGTTGCAAAGTATACAATGTGTTTATGTGGCCAACCAATAATGTGAAGACACTTAAGCATTGATAATGAAGGCTATGACATATTGGCATTCTTATCTTCAAGGCTCAACTCACACTATAAATAGAAGGCAACGTGAAGAAGAGAAGACACACACTTGAAAGCAAAAGTTGAAGTTTATTGTCTTGCTATTCTTTTCTCTTATTTCTTGATTCATTCTTTGTATAGAGAAGGTGTTCCATTAATAGTTGTTCTATACCTACATTATACAGCTCTTGTTTCATATTTTGTAAAATTTATTAGCTAACTTTATAAGGCTATATCAATAGGTGTTTAAGGTGTTGCAGACAAAGTTGCAGAGAGGTGCTTTGTCAAGTCTTGATAGGGTTTGTGTGCAACCCAAGGATCAAGCTCGGCTCTTCTTGTTGTATTGGTATCATTTCATAGTGAAATCAAATGAAAGGTGTTCCTTGGGACTAGAGTAGGTCACATTGACCGAACCCAGATAAATTCTCGGTGTTCTTGTCTTGCCTCTACTTTTCTGCATTCTGCTTATTTTTTACTACCGTTTTCAGACAAATTCACAAAACTTGAAAAAATAGAATTTTTTTTTTCAAAATTCGCAATTTTTGGTGGAGTTATTCTTGAGATTTTTAACTTTCATTTGCAATAAGAATCACTTGATTTGAGCAAAAGAAAGAAATTCTTTCAGTCTTTGAAGGATAACTGCTCCATTCTAGATGCAATTTGACGAGTTTCTAAGAAACATGCGTTCTGATTTTATCAAGCACATTTTCACGTCAGGGCCTTTTGGAAATATAAAAAAAACACCGTAAGGAGTATTTTGATGTAAAAATCAATCTTTTTGACTGAGTAAACAAAGGGATATAGGCTTTCAAAGTTCAGGAATATATTGTCAAAACTGCTCAGATTGACCATCTGAATCTTTTTTTATTTGAAGGGCAGAGTATGCCTAAGACATTGAAATTGATTTCTGGAAAGTTTCATAATTTTTGGATTTGTGTACTGAGAGTTGTGAATTTTTCAAAAACGAGTACTCAATCTGAGTATCTCTCCGATTCTGTTTTTGAGGAAAATTTTAAAGGGTATTAGTGTAATTTCTGTTAACCACTATTCACCTCCCCTTTAGTGTTGCTTATTGCAGGTGTTATGGTTCAACAGATGTAGGCCATTGAACGAATCATGTGCCAACAAGCCCTGATGAAATCCGACCTTGAGGACGTCAATATCAAGCCAGGAGATGTCAACATTAGGTTGCATAAGGTGGAGGAACAAAGCACTTAAAAGGACTGAGAGTTCTAGATAGCCAAACAACATAGACACCGACAAAGTTGCTAAGCTCACACACCTCTAGAGTCTAGGAGGCTGTCCTTTATCCCTCAAGAGCAAGTATGACACTCTGGAAGAAGGCAAGGACCCCAAACGCATAAAAAGGGCACCCAAAATTGAAGGCGGTGACCATATGGGGAAGATCATCTCAACCCGTTCGATGAGGAAGAGTATGAAGATTTCAATGCTCGGAGCTACCATAGAAGAGACAATCCACTCTATCCTCAAGACGATGATTTGTTGAAAGGTAAGCTCAACATCCCTCGATTTCAAGGAAAGAGTGATCTCGACGCCTACTTTCAGTGGGAGATGAAAGTCAACCTCGTAATCTCTAGCTCCCTACAAAAACAAAGTCACTACCAAGCATCATTCTCATCAAGGATAAATAAAATCCATGTCATGCACCTGCAATACCTAACAATGAGTGAAACGACAAAAGTACCCCTAAACAAGAAAATACACCAACAGCTACTAAAAATCACAAAAACACTGTCATTCATGTAATGACTGTCGAGCCCATCCCTCCAGCCCTTACATCTTGTTTGTAACATGCAAAACATAGAATAATCATGCATGAATGTAAACACACTACATGGTGGGTTCAAGATGATAAACCCAACGTGTGGATGGTTCACCTTGAACACGCTTATACAAGAAGGTGCCAATGTAATATCCTAGTTGTTTGGACTTTCTGCTTGTTATAAACCCTTGTAGCGCATCAATACACACACACGCACACATATATACACATACACACACACACACATATATATATGTGTGTGTGTGTGTGTTGGGGGGGTTCAAGATATCTTTTGGTAAGATTATGAAGAGGGGAAAAAGCCTAATAAATGGAGGAGGAACACTTTAGTATTACTATATGCAAACAAAAGAGACATACAAGAACATGCAAACTATAGAGTAATAAACTTCATGATCAGCACAAGAAAATTCCGGGAGAAAGTGACGAGAAAAGACTTCTAAAATAGATTAGTGTATCAATTTTGTTTTATTGCATGAAAGTCAACTATGAAGGTCATACACCTGTTGAGAAGACTAAAGAGAAACATTGAGAGAATAATCAAAGCTTCCACATGGTTTTAGTTAACGTACAGAAGGCTCATGATAAATTTTCAACAAAGATCTTATGCAGAGTGATTGAAAAGAAATATGTTAGCTTAGCATATATGAAAATTATTAAAGGTACATGTAGACACGAGATGACAAATTGAAAGATCGCATGAGAACTAAGCCAGGAGTTCTCTATCATAGTAGATTTTGGATGCCATTTAAGTTTGTAAACTTTCCTTAGTTATAGACGAAATCATCCAAAAAATTCAATACAAAGTCCTATGGAGCATGTTATTTCAATTTGTCATAATGTTGGTTGATGAGATAAAGAGCCAATTTTTGGCTAGAACGATGGACAGAGACACTAGAGGCAAAAGGTTACATGTTGGTAAAAAGAAATCATAATATATGAAATTCAATTTCAAAAATAAAATGATTTTCTAAGCCATGTGCATAACTTAGGAACAAGATATTCACTTAAGTGATAGTTTTAGGTAATTTGCAATATATTGTACATAAGGATGAAGGAATTGAAAATGATGCAAACCACATGATCCATACATGGTGGTTGAAATCGGTATGTCTACCAGGTCTTCTTTATGATTGCAGAGGAACTTTAAAGGTTAAACACAAGTCTTGTATGATGTCAATAAGACTCGCAATTTTATATGATTCTGGATGTTGGGTAGTAAATTATGAGCATGAAACAAGGATACTACTGACGGAAATAAGAATGTTAAGATGCGTGCATACATATACAAAGATTTACCAAATGAGGAATAAACATATAAGATAAAAAGTTAAGGTGATACCTAAATATGAAAAGATGAGGGGATCACATTTAATATTGTATGGACATGTTCAAAAAGGTCTTGTAGATTTATGCGTTGGACATTGTAAAACATAGAATAAGATGCATACCAAACACGAGATATAAGAATGGAAGACCCAAGTAGACAAGTAGAAAGAAAATAAAACCGAACTTTGCTTATTTAGCAATTACGAATATATGATCACTGCTCGTGAAAATTTTATTAACTAACAATCAATTTATCATCATCCGAAAAATATTGAATAGAATTCAATCACAAAACATTGAAATGAAATCAAGAGCCCAAAATTCCAACGAAGGAGGGAGAATATGGAGAGAGAAGTTGTTGAGGAAAAACCTGTAACTTCCTTCAAGAATGAAAATGTCGAACGAGCCATCGTTTTAAAAGGAAGAAGATGAGAAAAGTAACTGCCAACCCTGAAATTATTAAATTGCCCTTGCAGTTACTACTTGACACTGCTTCTTCTTCCTTGCCTCCTCTGCCCGTCACTGCAGCACTTCTCACCAATTCAGTTGCAGCGCCAGTTCATCCACGCACACTATCCGTTCCCAACCAGTGCGTATCGTTAGATTAAGTATCTAATCCTACGATCTTGCTTCATTCCGTGATGGCTTCATCTTGTGATCAATTATTGTATCTCTTTTACTTTTGTAACAGCACCCCTCAAGCTCAGATTGCCTTGTAGATGTTATATGCACCTAATCTCCCAATCAACTCTCCTAATCTTTTGTTGTCCAAAGCTTTGGTAAACGTATCTACCAACTGGAACTATGCTCTAACTGGCACCAATTTAATGACATGTTGCTGCACCTTATCTCTCACTATGTGGCAACCAATCTCTATATGCTTTGCTCTTTCATGAAATACCGAGCTTTCAGCAATGTACAAGGCACTCTAACTATCACAGAACAACTTTAATGGGTCCATCTTAGTGAGCATCAAATCTTTGGCCAAGTAAAGAAGCCACTGTAGTTGACAAACTGCTGAAGCCATTGCTCTATATTCATCCTCTGCTAAAGACTTGGATACCGTAGTTTGCTTCATTGCCTTCCAGGATATCAAGCTATCTCCAAAGAATACACAATATCTAGTAACAGACTTCCTAGTCTCTCAGCATCCTGCCCAGTCTGAATCAACAAATCCCTTTAGTTTCAGCTCACCAGTGTTGGGCAGCAGTATTCCTTGTCCAACAGAACACTTTAAGTACTCAAAACTCTATATGTTGCTTTAAAATGATTCACAGTTGGGTAGTCCAAAAACTAACTCAATTGCTGCACGCTGAAGGCAATATCGGGTCTGGTAATTATAAGGTATATCAATCTCCCTATTAGCCTCCTATATTCACTGACATTGTCTAGCAAGCTTGAATAATTATGCATCAACTTGACATGGCTTTCCATAGGTGTTGTCACATGATTAGAACCCAAAAATCTTGTTTCCTCCAACAGCTCTAAGGCATATTTTTTCTAATTGAGCACCATACCTCTGGATGATCTAGCCACCTCAATTCCTAGGAAATATTTCAGGTTACCCAGACCCTTTATTCTGAATTCATGATTCAGTGCATCCTTAATGTTCTCAATAGCTTGTATATTTTCACATGCCACAATGATATCATCCACGTATACAAGCAATATCAACAGAAAATTGTTTGACAGTTTAGTGACTAGTGTATAGTCATTGTTTGATTGAGAAAATCCTTGCGAAATCAGGAAGCTTGTCAACTTGGCATTCCATCCTCTACTAGCTTACTTCAAGCCATACAAAGATTTTTGTAGCTTGCAAACAGTCTTAGGATGTTCTGTCATTACTCTAGGAGGGGGAATCATATATATTTTCTCGTGCAAATCACCATGCAAAAAAGCATTGTTTACATCTAGTCGATGTACATACCAATTGAGTCTAGATGCCAAGGCCAACACCATCTTACTGTTGTCATTTTTGCAACAGGAAAAAAGGTCTCCTGGTAATCCACTCCTAACTGCTGTGTGTATTCCTTTGCCATAAGCCTTGTCTTGTATCTTTCTACGGATCTATCAGGCTTGTGTTTAATCTTATAAACCCATTTACATCCTATGGGTTGCTTTCCTGGAGGCAATTCAATCATTATCCAAGTATTTTTTGCTTTCAATGCTGTAATTTCACTTTCTATTGCCTTCTGCCATTCAGCAGAACTAGCTGCGTCTGCAAAGGAGTTAGGTTCTGTATGCATACTAATATTTAAAACATATGTTTTGTATTTTGGTGCTAAAGACTCTAGAGAGAAGTAATTTTGAATGAGATGTGGCGTGGTTTTAGCTTGAACTGCAGATGAGGAGCAAGGAGGTGAGTAAGATAGTGATGTAGGAGTCAAGCTAGAAGTGGAGATTGATTGTGTCTGATTACAGTAGTATTGCTTAAGATATGATGGGATATGGCTATTTCTTTGAGGTCTGGATATAGGTAGGTCAATGTGTATAGAGCTAATAGGTACCTCTTGGGCATTACTAAAGCTGTCCACAGTTGGATGCTGGGATGAATGAGCCTTTCTAAAACTGTTTTCAGTGGGATGCTGGGATGGATCCTTAGGTGAGAATCAAGGAAGTGATAAACATTGGGGTGAAAGTTGAGAAGAAGGAGTTGCAAGGATTAAGTTATCTGGTTGAAATGGGACTAAGTTGTCTGGCTGAGGTGGTGTACATTGGTCATGTGCCCCCTACATATGAACCTAGATGGATCACATCTTGACGGTGATGAAGGTATTTGAGGAACAAAAGGCTCAAGACATGAATTAAAGATAGTGGCAGGTGAAGTTGAAGAGTGATTATATGGGAGTGTTGAAGCAGGTGAGGTTAACGTAGGAGTGCAGTTAAGGTTGGGCTGGTAAGGAAATACATCATCATGAAATATAACATCTATATGGATAAAGACATCTCTAGTGATGAGGTCTTGAAGATTATAGTCTTTTGTAACAAGGAATAGACCAAGGAAAATACTTCTCCTTGATCTTACAGAGAACTTGTCTTTAAGAGGAGACGTGTTTGCTGCAAAGCAAAGGCATCCGAACACCTTAAGATTGCTACACGTCGGAGACTTGTTATATAACAGTTCATAAGGGGTTTTCTGGTTAAGTGGAGGTGATGGTGTGATATTGATGATGTACACTGCATGTTGAACACAAAAACCAGTAAGTGATTGGTATATTTGATTGAAACTTTAAGGATCTGGCTACATTGAGGATATGCTGATACTTGCGCTCAACTAAGCCATTTTATTGAGGGGTGTAAACACAACTAGTTTGATGCAAGATTCCTTTAGATGCATAGAACTGATTCATTTTAAATTCAGCCCCATTATTAGTTCTAATAGTTTTGATGGGAACATTAAACTGGACTTGAGCATATGAACAGAAACTCTCAACAATGCTTCTTGTTTCTGACTTTGATTTCATCAAGTAAATCTAAACATATCTCGTATAGTCATCGACAATTGTAAGGAAATATTGTTGTCTATACAATATAGGATGTTTATATGGACCCCATATATCCATATGTACAAGTGAAAAAGGAGGCTTAGAAACTGAAGTAGAAGAAGGAAAAGGATTTCTCTTAGTTCAAGTAGGGGAATGGAAGGATGCATCAACTGATGGATTTGTCTTGCTGATTTCTGCTAGCCTGACTTATGATAAATGTCCAAGCCTTGAATGCCAAAGAAAAGCATCTGAAGACTCTACAACATAGGCTTGAGAACAGTCGGAAAGAGACAAGGCTGAAGATGAAGTACTGCCAAGTAGGTGATATAATCCTTGGTTTACCTTAGCTGAACCAATCATCTTCTTGCTCAAATGGTCCTGTATTAGACATGAGTTTGAGTGAAAAATCAACTCTACATCGGCTCTTTCTGTGAGTTTACTTAAGGACAGTAGATTAAAGGCAAAAGAAGGTACATACAGAACATTGTATAGGGTCAAGAGTGGGCTCAAATAGACTGTGATCATGTGTGTGGCAGGAGCAAGGATATTATTTGGGAGCTTAACAGACATGGATTTGACTGAATAACATGACTCAAACAAGGATAAGGAACATCAGATATGGTCTGTGGCACTATAATCCAAAATCGACATGCAATGAATATTAGAATGTGATACATTACCTGGCTGCTTTGCAGGTGCATTAGCCTGTTAAGCAGACATCAAGCATGGTGTCACTTACTCTCCTCTGTCTGAACATTTCCTTCCACATGTCCTCTATTTCTGTGCTCTTGCAACGAACTAATAAGCTGATTATATTGTTCCTCAGTGACTTGAGACACTACCTGCAGTGGTTTGTTAAACTGATATTCCTTAGTATTTTGGCAATACTCATAGTCAGTCTAACAACTACTTCCTACTTCTTGATTGGCATACAAATTTTCTTCAACACAATTAACCTGTCCTTTAGATATAAATTTCGGAGGATAACCATGCTTCTTATAGCATCTATCAATTGTATGTCCGGGCATATTACAGTATGTGCACATAGGTCTCTGGGAGTCCTTTCTAAAGCCTCTCCCTCTTGGCTTAAACCAGTTTCCAATTGGCCCTTGGCCAGTAGTTTTGACATTATAGGGACCAATCTTTATGTTACCACTGTTTGTAATCAACACAACAGAAGGATTATTTGTAAATTGACCTTGCATAGGTGTATATTTCAATTTTCTTTCCAATTTGACTGCCATAGCAAATGTAGTCCTTAGATCATGAAGTGGAGACATCAACAATACTTAGGATTTTACAGGTTTAAATTCATCATTCAATCCTTTTACGAACCTAATAACATAGTCATCCTCAATGGATTTATTTATCTGACTAGTAATATTGCAAGTATAACGGTTGCACAAACAGTTGGGTATAGATCTTAATACCATCAGTTCTTCCCAAATCACCTTTAACCGTGTGTAATACTCAGGGACTAAATTATTTTCTTATTTAGTGGCATAAAATTGTTCTTGTAAATCTGATAACCTAAACACATCTGCATTTTCATATATGTGTTTTAGGTCATTCCATATATCTAACGCACTATCAAACCATAAGATGCTATATGCAATAGATGGAACCACTGAGTTAACTATCCAAGAAGCCACCATATTGTTTGCCTTGGTCCAGGCCACAAGTCTGCGATTGGTTTCTACAGATATAGGAATCATACCTGTTATGAAGCCTACCTTGTTCTTGGACTCCAATGCTCCACGAAATGCTCTACTCTAGCTATTGAAATTATTCTCATCCAACAATGGTTGAACAAGTACCATGGATGGACTATCACTCGGGTGGATGTTCAGAAGATCCTCCGAAGGATCTACTTAAGCAGGATTGGAAGTGTTATTGGAAGAAGATGAAGGAGAGTTCTGAATTGCAGCCATGAATGTACCAAAATTCATCAAACGCAAGTAATTATGGAACACACAGGCTCTGATACCATGTGAAAATTTGATCAACTAATAATCAATTCATCATCATCCAAAAAATATTGAATAGAATTCAATCACAAAACATTGAAATGAAATCAAGAGCACAAAATTCCAACGAAAAATGGAAAATATGGAAATGGACAGAGAAGTTGCTGAGGAAAAATCTGTAACATCTTTCAAGAATGAAAACGTCAAACGAGCCATCATATTAACAAGGAAGAAGATGAAAAAATAACTACCAACCCTAAAATTACAAAATTGCCTTTCCAATTACTACCTGAACCATTACAACGAAAAGGTTAAAAGCGTCATTTCACATCAATTTTAAACTTCCCGCGGCACTGCTTCTTCTTCCTTGCCTTCCCTGCCCGTCACTGCAACACTTCTCACCAATTCAGTTGCAGCGCCAGTTCAACCACGCACGCTATCCATTCCCAGCCAACGCGTATCGTTAGATTAAGTATCTAATCCAACGATCCTGCCTCATTCCGTGATGGTTTCATCTTCTGATCAATTACTGCATCTCTTTTACTTTTGTAACACTGCTGGAAACTACTGGACATAAGTGATTCTTGAAGTCCGTCTCAGGCAGTGAGTATAAGAGTAAACTGAGACTTTGTCTTGAGATGGTATAAGATTTAGAAAGAATTTCTTTTTATGTGTACACACTAGGCTTTGAGAGAAGGACAATGAGGATAATATTCAACATAAAAATCAAAAATAAAAAAGTAAAAATGAACTGAAATGAAGCACACAATAAATGATTGATCTATACAACTGATTCACCTACAAGGAAAAAGGCTTTGTTGTTGTTATATTTTTTTTATAGAAATGATATTTTATTAAGGAGCCTCACTTATGGTGGAGGAATACCATATTACAAAGAAGCCATCGTAGGAAAATAAATGAAACAGTGAACTAATGAGCGCCAACCTCCAATCGTATATGATATCCCGCATTAAAACCTTGCCAAGTAAAACCACCTTTGTGGATAAAACCTTGGCAAAGGAAAAACGTACATATTTATACAATTTGAGTGTTGGACCAATACATAGGAATGCAGTAAACTGTGTGTCAATGTAGCTCCAAAAATTATAATGCTCGTTTTGTAATCATCAAGACGCAAGTGAGCCAGCGATAGATAGGAGGATCGTGAGAATGTACCGTACGCATTCCATCGCACCTCAAAACAAATTATAAATGAGAACATCAGTTGTGCAAAAATAATATGTGACAAAGCAAATAAACGGAGAATGCACATACCCATGCTGCCTTAATTCAAAGAGAACCAAGGCGACATCCACAATATGATGTGTCCCCTGCTATTAGTTGCAGCCTTCGAAGTATACAGTTCCATTCGTGGTTGAGATCTCACCATGTGTCGAGACAATACATACATCATTTGAAGCATAAGCGCTAATAGCATTGTAATACCCAGTAGAATAACAATGTGTAAGTATAAGAATGAAAGCAAAAAGAGATCAAGGTATGAAAAAAGATGCACCAGCATTCCTGTGCCAGTAGTTGACACAGACAACATAAAGTAAGTATCGCCGACACAATGTGAGACATTAGATCAATGACGCAAAGCAGACTTTTGTATATCCATAAGTATTGCGCAACGAACCTCACATGGGAGGTCATGGAGAGAATCATAACGTTGGAGACCAACTGCTCTATAGCCATGGCGCTCTAATCGATGAGCTGTAGTATTGGCTTCTCTTGGACGATGCTGAACGGTGGATTGGTTTATAAGAACATGGGTGCACGATGAAGATCGGCCACCAACAAGCCTGTGAGCAGACGAGAGTTTGTCAACATGGAAAGAATAGATTGACAATCTGTCTCAATTATAATGTTGGCATATTCCCGCGCATAGTGAACCAGAATTCACACATACATATATGTATGTATGTGCATATATATACACACAAAATACATACCGATATATTAATATATATATATATATATATATATGCATATGTATGTATATGTTTGTGAGTGTGTTGATATATACACACACATATAACACATTATATGCATATATACAAATACATGCACATACACACACATATATAGATATATATTATAAATGTACATGTCTACAGGACATAACTCAGTTGGTATTCGGGTTAGCAAATTGTTTCTAGAAGTATGAATGTACATGCATAAGCCTGCATCGGGTTTGTACAGAAGGTTCTTAGACCAACTGAATTGTAAGTAGTAATAGTTCCGGAACTGGAAAAGATGGAACTTAGGAATTTTATTTTTGAGAATTCAAGAATGTTTCATAAAGAACTCCAAGAAACCTGAGGAACAAATATTGAATATAAAGAGAATTAGTTAAACAGTTTATGTATCAGGAGTAATGATTTGTAATAAGAAAAAAAGTATAAAGATTTCTTTTAATGATCATGTATAAATATTGCAAAACCCAAGTTTCTCCTTTGAAGGTAGTTGAAGGTTCACATCGAATTCACAAATTTGTCAAATTAATATATGGGGACACAACAATTAGTGTCTAGGTTGAAGAAATTCAAGCTTCGTGTTCTTTTCCTACTGGTGTACTGATCCCATCAAATTATGTGTGAGATTTTATCATATACTGGCACAAATCATTAATTAGTGAAACAAGTGTTAGGTATGTGTATGTGTGTATGTATATATATATAGGTAATTGAACTTGATCTTGGTGTATACAGCTTTTGTAATGTACGTACATAACTAATTTCATAAATTTTACAATAATGTTTAAGAAATTATAGGCTGTACCATCTCTTCTTTACCCAAGAGGATGTAGAAAATACAGTATATATGGGCTTTCTGTGCTAGAAACATTTCCCTAACGACGTTATTATTTACTTAAGTCCATGTTATTAGATAAAGCTTTGTTAATAAGTGATTAATATCTTATATAATAAACAATGAAATTTTACTAGTAATTTTTCAAAAAAAGAGAGAGGATTCGAATTCGAATCTTAGAAATGAGAAAAATGTTAATGATTAGTGCTAAAGGCAGGTTGATAATATTCTATAAACAACCTGGTTAAATGGCTATTTCGAAAGTTCTTACTTTGGCGGTTTGTCTTGCAATGACCTTTTCATGTTTTCAGTTAGCATGATGACAACGATTGTTTTGACATAATCAAACACAAATCCAAGCTTGGCTTACACTTAGTGCTCGAATTTAAAATATTTTTATTTCTTTAGTCTATAGCTCTTGAGCATATCTGAATCATATCGGAACTACATATAGTGATGTTTAACTACTCTGGTTGATAGCTATTAAAATTGCTTTAGAAACTGAATCCAAGCATCAAAAAAATGCAATCACAAGGTATAACGAATAAAACTTCAAGACAAATTTTGAACATTGAAGAAAATGGCACCAAGTGCGTAAGTTTAAGAACAAGAACCAAATGAAAGACATTTTCTGTTTCTCCTGGCTTCTTATGATATTTACAACATCATAAGGTATTTATACTAGCCATATAAACAACGAGAAGACAATTTGGAACGCGAAAATTCTTCATCGATTGATGCAACAGTTGCGCGACAACATTACTTCAGCCACCAGCGTACCAATCGTGCCAAGCGTGCCAACCGTCGTATGCCTACAAGCTTCTTGCTGGTCACTCTTTATTCTAGCGTGACACCTTCAGTTTGATATCAATTACTCCTCTACATGGCTGCTGAGCTACACACTCTTTCCATAAGATTGCCCCTACACTTTGATCCAATCATTGAAGGTGTGATCACAGCAGATCACACCTCTGAACTCCATGCCATCTCCTGCATTAGATTGATGCACCTTTTCTTTCTTTTGTTTTTATCTATCAAGCGAACATCTTCAACACCCCCCTCAATTATGACTTCTTATAAATGTTGTACACTCCCAATGCTGAAGTCAGAAATTGCAATCTCTGTGAACCTAATGCTTTAGTAAACAAATCTGCCACTTGGTATTCTGTTTTAACAGGCATTGGTTTAATCACTCCTCCTTCAAACTTATCCCTGACCACATGGAAATCCACTTCTATATGTTTAGTCCTCTCATCAAACACTGGATTTTTACTGTATAGATGTCACTCTTGTTGTCTCAAAACAATTCCACAGGCTGTTTTGTTCTACTCCCAGATCTTTTAGCAAATAAAGTAACCATTGTATTTCACAAGTTGCTGCAGCAAGTGATCTATATTCAGCTTCTGAAGAGGATCTATACACAGTAGTCTGTTTTTTAGCTTTCCAAGACACCAAAACACTGCCAAAGAACATACAATACCCTGTGACAGACCTTCTGGTCTAAGTGCATCCACCCCAATCTGAGTCTCATAATCTTTGTGCAATTTTGATCCTGTACTAGGGAACAACAAACCTTGACCAGGATTTCCTTTCAAGTATCTCAGCAATCTATAAACAGCTTTCATATGTAATTCTGCAAAAGTGTCCAAAAATTGACTCAACTGTTGAACACTATATGAAATGTCCGGCCTAGTGATAGTGAGGTAAAACAACTTCCCAATAATCCTTGTATAACAAGACACGTCTGAAATCAATGGTGAATCATTATGTTCTAATTTCAGATTTTGTTCCATAGGAGTCAATGCAGGTTTAGCAGCTAGGAATCATGTTTCTTCTAGTAGCTCCATTGTGTACTTCCTTTGGCAAATCATAATCCCCCCGAGACCTTGCCACCTCAAGGCCTAGAAAGTACCTGAGAATTCCTAAATCTTTAATCTGAAATGTCACGTGTAAGCGTTGCTTAAGCTGTTGTATCTGAGATAAAGAATCACCTGCCATAATAATATCATGAACATAAATGAGTAAAACTATAAAAGAATCTGGGGATCTTTTTGTAAGAAAAAGTGCAATCTTTTTTAGATTGTTGGAACCCTTGAGACAACAGATACAAGGTAAGCTTCTCATTCCACTGTCTGCTTGCCTGTTTAAGACCATAAAGAGATTTTTGAAGCTTACAGACAGCATTAGGAACAGATGACTGAACTACTCGTGGTAAATCCATATAAATCTCCAGATATAAGTCACCATGAAAAGGCATTATTGATATCTAATTGATGCACATGCCAATGATTCATAGAAGCTAAAGTAAGAAGGAGACGCACAAAGGTCATTTTTTCCACAGAAGAAAAAGTATCAACATAGTATATACCTGGCTGTTGAGTGTACCCTTTAGCCACAAGCCTTGCCTTATATCTCTCTATTGAACCATCAACCTTTCTTTTTTACTTTATAGACCCATATACAGCCAATGGTTTGTTTACCAAGTGGCAATGGAACAATGCTCTAGGTATTAGTGGTCTGTAGTGCTGCTAACTCTACCTGCATTGCCTGTTGCCAGGCTGCTGATGAAGCTGGTTGTTAATATGTTACATGTTCATGCTCAATACTTATATTAAGAATATAGGATATGTATTCAGAAGTCAAAGCACCAAGGGAGTGATAAGACTGAATACGGTAAGGTAAAGAAGCTAAAAGAAATGGTTGACAAGATGAAGAAGATGAATGACTGAGATTACAATAGTAATCCTGTAAGTAGGATGGAGCATGTCTTGGTCTCGTAGGTATCTAACTAGAAGGAAAAGAATGAGGATCATCATGTGATGAAAAGGGTGAGGATGAAGGTGAAGGTACTGGTGACACAGGATATGACTCAATGCCATTTGAATGTATATGATCAGGTGTAGAAGGTAGCATATGTAAAGGATGCATTTGTGGAGTAGTTTGATATGAGGCTGGTGGATTATTAGTCATGCCAGAAGCCACTATGACTGATGCTGCTGGCAAGGAAGTACCATCAGGAAAAGGAAAAGAGTTCTCATGAAACAACACCTCTCTAGATATAATAACAGATTTATCATCTATTTTTTGAAGAATATATCCCTTCATATTCATAGGTATTCCAAGGAAAATACAAGTCATAGATCTAGGTGCAAAGTTGGCCTTATGAGGAGTATTATCACAAGCAAAAGCCAAGCATCCGAATACTTTGAGATGATTACAAGTAGGTTGTACTTGATGCAGAATTTCATAAGAAATTTTATGTTTAAGAACAGGTGATGGTATTAAATTTTCATGTACGTAGCATGTTGGAGATAGAAACTCCAGTAAGTAAAGGATAATGTAACATGAAATCTAAGTGCTCTTGCTACAACAAGAAGATGCTGATCTTTTGTTTCTACTACCTCATTCTGTTGAGGAGTGTAATTACATGTAGTCTGATGAATAACACCATGTTGCATATAGAACTAAGCCATTTTAAACTCAAGCCCATTATCACTCCTAATAACCTTGACATGGGCATTAAACTGAGTAGAAGCATAATGAAAGAAACTTTGTAGAATTTGTCTAGCTTTAGATTTGGTTTTAAGAAGGTATATCCAGGTATATATTGAACAATCATCCACTATAGTCAAAAAATATTTGATTGTACAAAGTGGGATGTCTATAAGGACCCCATATGTCTACATGTATGATATCAAAAGGAATCATGGAAGTTGTAACAGACACAGAACAAAGGGCCCTTTTAATTTTGCTAAAGGACAAACTGTACAATTATTGTCTGGGCTAAATGATGGTATATCTGGATGTAATCTATGTAACTCTTGAATTCTGGCTGATGAGGCATGTCCAAGCCTGGCATGCCACAGATATGAATAGGAATCTAAGCTTGCTGAAGAAAGAACAGAAGGCATTATAGAAGAATTTGAGACTTCAGACTATATAGGCAGGCTGGAATCATACATGTAGTATAGTTCATGATGCTTCATAGCTGAACCAATCATCCTCCAGGATAACTGATCCTGAATAAAGCAACCAGAATCATGGAATGAAACAAGCAAATGTGGGGAGTCAGTAAGTTTACTCAAAGAAACAAGGTTGAAAGAAAACGAAGGGACATGTAATACATCCTTTAGGACAAGCCCACTGTGTAGCTTAACCATTCCTTTATGAGTTGCATCAACTGTGATATTATTTGGAAGCTTAATAGAGAAATGATAAATTGGATAATAGGAATGAAACAAGGTCAAAGAGCAAGAAATATAATCAGTGGCACCTGAATCCAAAATCCATACACAATCAATGCTTGTATAACATTTACCTACAAACATATCAACCTGTGCAGTCATGACAGCACCTTGTAATTTCTTGCTCATACTTGTTCCTGAAACAACATCATCAACATCTAACAATTTCAAAAGTTTAGTAAACTTCTTTGGTTTGAGAAAATGTGTAGACTATGGAGGCAGACACGGAGAAGCCTGAAATGTCCGGTTACCATTATTGTTTTGAGGCTTCTCTTCCATTGCCTCAGTTGCATTTACATGGTTTCTGAAATTTAAAACAAGGGAGAAATCCATGTTTTCTATAACATGTGTCACTTGTATGTCCTATCATACCACAATGATTACATTGCAAACGTTTCTTTTCTTCCTGATAGAATCTCCCATTTCCTCCCCTATAGGTTGGTCCATGTCTTTTGTTTACATATGTATTGGCTACAAAACTTTCTTACTCATCACATTTATTAGGGCTGTAGGAGCATTAGTAAAACTAGCTGGTGCATTGTTATTAGCAATCTTCCTTTCAAACTTTAAAACCTTTGTAAACACAGTTTTAATATCTGGCAATGGTGTCATCACAAACGCCTGTGATCTAACTGGATCAAATTTTTCGTTTAATCCTTGACAAATTTTATAACATAGTCATTTTCAATGAACTCACTTACTTTCTTGGTAACATCATAGACACATCTAAGACAATCACACTTTGGTATGGACCTAAAGGCCATTAACTCCTTCCACAGAACTTTGAATTTTGTGAAGTAGTTGTTCACACTAAGACTCTCTTGTATTACAACATAGAATTCAGATAGTAAATCAGACAATCTAAACGGATCACCACCACCATATCTCATAGACAAATCATTCCAGACATCCAAGGTACAATCATACCACATTATACTCTGTGCGATAGAAGGAGAAACGCAATTCATGATCCAGGATTGGACCATAGTATTTACCTTCCTCCAGGCTTGAACTTAGGATCATTTGGTGTAGGTTTAGACATAGATCCATCAATAAAACATGTCTTGTTCTTGACCAGTAACACCATTTGAAAGATCCTGCTCCATGAGTGAAAATTATGCAGAGTGGTGGCTGAACTAGTACAATTGCAAGACTATCGTTTGGATGTAAGTAGTATGGATTATTCGCTAGATTATCATTGAGCATATGTTTGTTACGAGAACTAGAGGATGCTGCACTTGCGTTTGCTATAATCAAAACTTCAGTTGTGATCTATCGTTCGCTATAATCAGAACTAGAGAATTTGTTCGAAACAAAACCAAATTGAGAAGAACAGAGAATCGATGGTGAATCAACAGAGCTCTAATACCATAAAAACAGAATCCAAGCATCAAAACAATGCAATCACAAGGTATAACGAATAAAACTGCAAGACAAATTTTGAAATTGAAGAGAATGGCGCCAAGTGCGCAAGTTGAAGAACAAGAACAAAATGAAAGATATTTTTTGTTTCTCCTGGCTTCTTGTGGTATTACAACATCATAAGGTATTTATTCTAGCCATAGAAACAATTAGAAGACAATTTGGCACGTGGAAATTCTTCTCCGTTTGATGCAACAGTTGCGCGCCAACTTTACTTCAGCTCCTAGCGTGCCAAGCGTGCCGATTGTCCTATGCCTACGAGCTATCTTGCTAATCACTCTTTATTCTAGCGTGGCACCTTCAGTTTGATATCAATTACTCCTCCACATGGCTGCTAAGCTACACACTCCTTGCATCAGATTGTCCCCTACACTTTAATCCAATCGTTGAAGGTGTGATCAGAGCATATCACACCTCTGAACTACATGCTATCTCTTGCACCAGATTGATGCACCTTTTCTTTCCTTTGTTTTGATCTATCAAGCCAATATATTCAACAATAGCTGCGAAACAAACCACAATCACTCAAATATAGGCAATGGAATACAATATACATAACGATTAATGTACATAATAAAATGGAAACTGTTACAATTTGGACAAAACTGTATATTTGTAAATATTACTTCTTCGTTTTCGAGACATTTAATATTTCTTAATTATTTGAGATTAGCGTTCACGTACGACAGTGACCACCATCCTAGAACTAATGCGATGCACGACACCACGAGTCCAAAGTTTAAGTTGAATCTTCCAGAAGACAGCAAAGACATTGAATATGGAAAGTGACGATTTTTGTGGTTTATTTTCAAGTCCAAACAAAAAAAAGTTATGTGATTAAAGATATCCAGACAAAGATGAGATGTGGTCGAAAATAAGGTGAAAGGTTTCTTCTTTCCTGGTTCCAAAAGGTTCAGAACTCCACCGTTCTATTTCAAAAGAGCTTCATAGTATATGTAAATCAAAAATTCAATGATATATGTACAAATACGTATGAATGTATGTGCATAAACCTGCATCAGGTTTGTACAGACACGTAATAAAGGTTCTTAGACCAACTGAATTGTATGTAGTCATAGTTCCGGAACTGGAAAAGATGGAACTAAGGAATTTTATTTTTGAGAATTCAAGAATCTTTCAGAAAGAACTCCAAGAAATCTGAGGAAAAAAATGTTGGAGAAGTTGGAGTGAGTTGGAAAAGTTTGGGCAAATGGGTTTGTCAAAAGTTGACAACCACCATACTTTGAGCTTAATTATGATTAGTGTTCGTTAATCAAAAACAAAAACTAATAATCTCTAAATTATGTACGTAACAAGTAGATGACTTTAGGCTTTTGAATCACTCGATTTCGATATCGGGTAATGAGAAATTAATGCTCAAAGTTGGAGTAAAATTGGAAAGAAATTGGAAAAGTGGTGATGTGGCCTCTTGAGGAGGGAACACATCACCCCTTAACTGGAATATCACATTGGCTATTTGAGATGAAAGGGCCACCATATATAGTTCAAGTTGGAGCTTTCTAAAATGTGCCATTGGGCATGAGAAGTTTTTGATGGAGTCAGGACGCACCTCAGGCAAGGTTCACCACACTTACGCATGCGCCACCGACCGCCCGTCCGGCCGGCTCGGCTCGTGGCTCTGGCTGATTCTTATCTTTTTTGGAGAAATTTTCTTTTACTTTTTTCCAGAAAAATAAGTCAAGTGATCCACCGGTTGAAATATTTCTGCATCTAACGGTTGTGGATCGTAGTCTACACGGATTATGATCTAACAGCTGAGATCGTATCTGACAGCAGTTTCTTCATCCGATGGTCTATGTTTAAAACTGCTGCCGTTTACGATCTAACGGCTGTGGATGAAAACTGTCTGATCCGACGGCTGCGGTTTAATCTCGAGATTAACCGCCTAATCCTTCCCGCCTATAAATAAAACGGCTCCTTCTTCCCAGACCTCTGCGCTTTCACTACTTTTCTCTACTTCCATTTTTCGATTTTTGCATACTACTGCACTGTTTCGATTTTTTGCATACTACTGCACTGTTGTTACGTTGTATCCTGGGAGACGTTTGCTGCTTCTGGTTGGGCACTTCGTATCGGAGAAAATCGTCTTAAGGACAGAGTCCTTAGACTCACCTCGGTTCTGATTGTATTTCGTCAATTTACACAAACGCACACTGTACACTTGTTCTGATTACAGTTTCTAACATTCTTAAGACGATTTCTGTATATATATTGTAATCTGTTTCGGTTTTCTGGTTGCGTTTACTGCGTCTATTTGTACTAGACTAATCGGTTTCGTGTTCTGTTTCTGTGTTGCATCCCACAGAATCTGAAATGGAGAACGAGAGTTCGAACTCCTTCAATGGCGTGCACCTTGGTCCATCCAAGGAAGTGAACAATGTTGTTCCAGTTGCACCCGCTGCCATTCCTGCTCCTGTTCCTGCTGTTGGACAGGCTGAGAAACCGGAGAAGTTTCGAGGCAGTTACTTCAAGCGATGGCAGCAGAAGATGCTGTTCTTTTTAACGACTCTAGGGCTGGCAAAGATGCTGACCGAGATCCTCTAGTGGTGATACCAGTCGAGGATCAGAACGTGAATATGCAGAATAGCTTGATAGCTGAAGCATGGAAATATAGTGATTATGTCCGTTTGAGTCATATTTTAAGTTGTCTTGATAATTCTCTGTATGGACTGTATAGTACCTTTAAGACTGCAAAATCTTTATGGCAGGCTTTAGACAAAAAATACAGGACAGAGGATGCTGGTGCGAAGAAATTTATCATTGGTAAATTTCTTGATTTTAAGATGACTGATTCAAAAACTATTGTTTCTCAGATTGAAGAACTTCAGATGTTAGTGGCTGAAATGGAAGAAGAGGGTATATCCCTTAGTGAATCTTTCCTTGTTGCTGTTGTGATTGAGAAGCTTCCTCTTTCGTGGAGGGAATTCCGAAGCTATCTCAAGCACAAGAGAAAGGAAATGTCTTTGGAAGACGTGATTGTCCGACTCCGTATAGAGGAAGACAATCGAAAGGCAGAGAAGAAGCCATCTTCCAGTTTTGGCCATGCCAAAGCTCACGTTGCAGAGGCGACGAAAAAGAAGAAAGGAAATTCTGTCGGAGTGAACACGAAGGGCAAGAAGGTTGCCAAAAAGTTCCCTGGAAAATGTTTCAATTGTGGGATTCAGGGGCATCGTAGTGTTGACTGCAGGAAGCCCAAGAAAAGGCATGAGAAAGCCAAAGCCAACCTTGTAAGTACAATGGATTATTTGGACTTGTGTGCCGTTATTTCTGAATGTAATGCTATAGGTAATCCTAGCCGGTGGTTGGTGGACACTGGAGCCACTAGACACGTTTGTGCAAACAGGAGAATGTTCAAGGAATATGCTTCTGCAAAAGACAATGAAAGGTTGTACATGGGAAACAAGGATAGCTCGAATATTGAAGGTTCGGGCAAAGTGATTCTGAGGATGACCTCCGGAAAAGAATTGCCACTGCAGGATGTGCTGCATGTTCCCGACATCCGCAAGAACTTAGTCTCTGGTGCTTTACTAGTCAGGCATGGATTTAGACTAGTATTTGATTGTAACAAATGTATTCTGACTAAGAATGGTGTATTTCTGGAGAAGGGGTACCTGATGGACAATATGTTTAAACTTAGTGTTATAACTGTTGTACCAAAGAAGACTACGCCCGATGAGGCTAATAAGACTGCTTCTACTTCCGCTTACATGCTTGAGTCTTCGTGTTTATGGTATTTACGTTTGGGTCATGTTAATTATGAGTCATTGCAAAGAATGATTAATCTCGACTTATTACCCAAAATAAGTTTCAATAATGAAAAGTGCCAAGTCTCTGTTGAAGCAAAAATGGCTAAGTTACCATTTCCTTCAATCGAAAGAAACACTGAAGTGTAAGATCTAATTCACACAGATGTTTGTGATTTAAAGTTTGTGCAAACAAGAAGCGGTAAAAAGTATTTTGTAACATTTATTGACGATTGCACTCGATACTGTTACGTTTATTTGCTAAGTAGCAAAGGTGAGGCCTTAGATGCTTTTAAAGATTATAAAAATGAAGTTGAGAATCAACTTAGAAAACGAATTAAGTCAATTCGTAGTGATAGAGGTGGCGAATATGAGGCACCATTTAATGAATTTTGTTCAGAACACGGCATTATTCATCAAACGACTGTACCATACACTCCTCAATCAAATGGTATTGCAGAACGCAAGAACCAAACTCTGAAAGAGATGATGGATGCTATGTTGATAAGTTCGGGCTTACCTCAGAACTTGTGGGGGGAAGCAATTCTCTCCGCCAACATCATTTTAAATAGAGTTCCATCTAAGAAGATGGATAAAACCCCATATAAACTTTGGAAAGGCTATAAGCCTAGCTACAAATACTTGAAAGTGTGGGGGTGTATGGCTAAGGTCGCAGTACCAAAACCAAGACAAGTCAGAATAGGGCCTAAGACTATTAATTGCATATTCATAGAATATGCAACTAACAGTAGTGCATATCGATTCTTGGTGTACAAGTCTGAGATTCCTGACATACATGAAAATGTTGTCATGGAATCAAGAAACGCAGTGTTCTTTGAAAATGTCTTTCCAAAGAAAGACAATAACATTGAAGAAGCAAGCACTAGTAAGCGAGTACGTGACACAACTCCTCAAGAAATAGAGGAACCTCGTCAAAGTAAAAGAGCCAGAATACCAAAGTCTTTTGGACTAGATTTTTTAACGTATTTGGTAGAAAATGATCAAAGGACATTTTCCGAGGCTATGTCAACTCCAGAAGCTCCCTTCTGGAAAGAAGCAGTTAACAGTGAGATAGAATCAATTCTTTAAAATCACACGTGGGAGCTGGTAGATCTTCCACAAGGGAGTAAACCACTTGGATGCAAGTGGATTTTTAAGGAAAAAACTCAAAGAAGATGGATCCATTGACAAGTACAAGGCCTGGTTGGTAGCTAAGGGCTATCGACAAAAGGAAGGTTTTGACTTCTTTGACACTTATTCACCAGTAACTAGGATTGCTTCCATAAGAATGCTAGTTGCTATTGCTGCAGTCTACGACCTAGAGATCCATTAAATGGATGTAAAGACTGCCTTCTTGAATGGCGAGCTGGAAGAAGAGATATACATGGAACAACCAGAAGGGTTTGTTGTGTCAGGACAAGAGAAGAAAGTTTGTAGACTTGTTAAGTCTTTGTACGGACTTAAACAAGCACCAAAGCAGTGGCATTTGAAGTTTGATCAAGCCATGATGTCAAAAGGTTTCAGGATCAATGAATGTGACAAATGGGTTTACATCAAAAAGACACCAAACGCCTATGTGATAGTATGTCTCTATGTAGATGATATGCTAATCATGGGCATTACTCACGACATCATCTTGAATACCAAGAAGATGTTAACGAGAAAGTTTGACATGAAAGACATGGGGGTTGCCAATGTTATTCTAGGAATTAAAATTTCTAGGATAGCTGAAGGATTGGTCATGTCTCAAAGTCACTATATTGAGTCTGTTCTTAAACGATTCAATATGCTTGATGTAAAACCAATAAAGGCCCCACTGGACTTAAGTATACACTTAAGGAAGAACCGAGGCGAACCTGTAGCTCAATTAAAGTACTCACAAGTCATTGGGAGTCTGATGTACATAACGAACTGTACAAGACAAGACTTAGCTTGTTCAGTAAACAAATTGAGTAGGTTCACCAGTAATCCAAGTGATGAACATTGGAAAGCTCTAAATAGAGTGATGAGATATCTGAAATACACAATGAACCTTGGATTACAGTACACAAGATATCCAGCAGTATTGGAAGGATATTGTGATGCAAACTGGATATCAGAATGTAAGGATTCTAAATCCACCAGTGGATACTTATTCACTGTAGGTGGTGGTGCTGTGTCATGGAAGTCTACAAAGCAAACGTGCATAGCTCGGTCAACTATGGAAGCTGAGTTTATAGCACTCGATAAAGCTGGAGAAGAAGTTGAATGGCTTCGAAATTTCCTAGAAGACATTCCATGCTGGCCTAAGCCAATCGCTCCTATCAGCATACACTGTGACAGTCAGTCAGCTATAGGACGAGCTCAAAGCAGTATCTACAATGGTAAGTCACGACACATACGTCGAAGACATAATACCATTAAGCAGTTGATCTCTAATGGCGTGATTTCCATTGATTACATAAAATCAAAGGAGAATCTTGCGGATCCGCTTACAAAAGCTTTTCCTAGAGATCAAATGTCAAAGTTGACAAACGAAATGGGACATAAGCCTACAAAGCATGAATCTTTGTAACGGTAACCCAACCTTGTTGACTGGAGATCCCAAAATCTTGGTTCATTGGGAAAACTAAGTTATAAGGGTTCAGTTACCACTTACTCATTCCGTTAAACAAAAGTGCTATCTGCAGAGAACCGTTAGATTAAGCTAATGCTTTTAATCATGTCCTATATCTTGACACTTGAAGTGGTGTATGGCAGAATACTCTTGATAGGAATCACCTATGTTAGTGTGAAGTGAGGCCGCTTCTATGAGAATTCTGATAGGCAAGAATTCTCTAAAACACTTTCTGAAACCAGGTTGTTCATGGCCAAAATGAACACAACCAGGAGAACCAATAAGGTGTGTCAAAGGAAATGTTGTGTGAGTATCGTTGTCTAGGTTCACAATAAAGGCTGATAGTTCAAGACATCAGGTCACTAACCAGCTGAGTGGATCCGATGGTATATCACTAAGAAAGGTTCAAAGCCAGAAGCTACATCTTCTGATGCAACATATCCTTGTCTGATTTCTCGATAGAGTCTGCATCTGCATCTGCTTTAATTTTCATTCATGTGGGGGATTGTTGGAGATGTTGAAGTGAGTTGGAAAAGTTTGGGCAAATGGGTTTGTCAAAAGTTGACAACCACCATACTTTGAGCTTAATTATGATTAGTGTTCGTTAATAAAAAAACAAAAACTAATAATCTCTAAATTACCTACGTAACAAGTAGATGACTTTAGGCTTTTGAATCACTTGATTCCGATACCGGGTGAATGAGAAATTAATACTCAAAGTTGGAGTAAAATTGGAAGGAAATTGGAAAAGTGGTGATGTGGCCTCTTGAGGAGTGAACACATCATCCCTTAAGTGGAATACCACATTGTCTATTTGAGATGAATGGGCCACCATATATAGTTCAAGTTGGAGCTTTCTAAAATGTGCCCTTGGGAATGAGAAGTTTTTGACGGAGACAGGACGCAGCTCAGGCAAGGTTCACCACACACGCGTGCGCGAGCGCCGCCGCCGCCGCCTGTCCGGCCGGCTCGGCTCGGGCTCGTGGCTCGTGGGTTCGTGGGTCTGGCTGATTCTTATTTTTTTTGGAGAAATTTTCTTTTATTTTTTTCCAGAAAAATAAATCAAGTGATCCAACGGTTGAAATATTTCTACATCTAACGGCTGTAGATTGTAGTCTACACAGATTATGATCTAGCGGCTGAGATTGTATCTGGCAGCTGTTTCTTTATCTAGATCTAACGGTTGTGGATCGTAGTCTACACGGATTATGATCTAACGGCTGAGATCGTATCTGGCAGCAGTTTCTTCATCCGACGGTCTACGTTTTCTTCATCAGACCTCTGCGCTTTTACTGCTTTTCTCTACTTCCATTTTTTGATTTTTGCATACTACTGCACTGTTTCGATTTTTTGCATACAACTGCACTGTTTTTACGTTTCCAGTTCCAGAAATCAGAGCATCACACAGGTTCGCCGAGTTCTTTACGTTGCTATGCTGTTTCGTATGAACTGTAGCCGTTGTATCCTATGAGATGTTTGTTGTTTCTGGTTGGGCACTTCGTACTGGAGCAAATCGTCTTAAAGGACAGAGCCCTTAGACTCGCCTCGGTTCTGATTGTATTTCGTCAATTTACATAAACGCACACTGTACATTTGTTCTGATTACAGTTTCTAACAAAAAAATATTGAAGATAAAGAGAATTAGTTAAACACAAAGTGTCATAAATAACGAGTTGTAAACAATAGAAAAAAGTATAAAGATCTCTTTTAACACAATGATAATTTATAAATATTGCAAAACCTAATTTTCTCATTTGAGGGTAGTTGAAGGTTCACATCGAATTCACAAATTTGCCAAATTGTTATTAGTATATTGAAAGTAACATTGATGAAACCTATAGCGTTCCGCTCCTGAGCCCTTGCATCGGAAACAGTACATCCGCCGTAGTCTACTACGAGAACTACAGGGCGTCGTTCAAACTTCTTACACGTCAGAAATGATGCAGTAATTTTTCATGGAAACGATAATTAAAAGTCAAATTCAATTAAAATAGTCCCAAGCGGAAAATGAAACAATGTACAAGGGCCGACGAGACCCACTATGTCAAAACGAAACGCATAATGTCCAAATGTCCAATAGAAATCAGGAAAAGAGTCCAAAGAAAATGTCTATTTGTGCATGCCAAAATGAACGAGAGTGCTATCATATAAATCTCATCATGAACCCGGCTCACTCTTCCCAGCTTGCATAGTCCGTCTCATCCTCGATGAAAATATACTCATAGTCCTGCTCACCTGTGGAGGGAAGGTAGGGAGAGAGTGATGTGGGATCACTCGTAGTTACCCGTCTCTCCCAGAAAGGGATTTTTACATATTGAGTCGGGAAATAACCTACTGAATAAATAAGTAAAAAAAATAAATAAATAGAAAACATTACATATCCGACCCGATTTTGTAAATTAAGTTCCCCCCAACACTAGATCAACTAAAAGACAAGATCAGAGATAATCATAGCAATAATGCAATGGGTAACTTCATGATGCATGTTCTTCTTCGTCATCATGTCACACGCAGTCATATAACATCACACGCCATGCTATTTTTGTCCATGAAATGCTATGCATGTTCCAGTTCCTATTGAATGAAGGTGACCGTCATCACCTTACACCCATCACACGCCTCATCAGGCCACACGTCCCGTAACACCACACGACTCATTGGCCCAAATGCAATGCTCATGCCATGAATGCTTCACACTTTTACGGTATTTTAACTTCTACCGTGTTTTATCTTTCTACTACATTTTAGGTTTTCACACTTTATTTTATCTTTCCTAGGTTTTCAAGTACTTCATTCTTCTATTTATTTATTTTTCTCTTCCCCTATATTTTTTTCCTGCTTTAATTATTATTTTTATTTAATTTTTTTCTTCTTTCTCTTTTTTCTTTTTATTTTTAATTAATTTTATTTAATAGGTTCCTAATTTTTCCTATTTATTAGATATTAATATTATGCTAATCCGACGATTTACTTCTTTTTAGTATTATTATTGTTATTAAATTTTTTTATATTCCAGGCCCCTTTCTCTTATGCCCCCTTTTTCTCTCTCTGCGGCCTGGCCTGAATAGGGGCAGCCCACAGCCCGTTGTCCGCTGGCCTGCTGCAAACCCTCTTTTTTAGTTTATATCCGGCCCAGCCCAACTCCTCGGCCCTAGACCCGATCTCCAGGCCCGCTAATCCGCGGTCCGCGGACGCTGTCTTTTTTCTATAATTTTTCAGACCTAGGCCAAATTTATTGGCCCGGCCCGCGGCTGAGATGACCTGTAACTGAGTCAACCTTGCTGGACCAGGTCAAGCCAAGTCTGGGTTAGCCTTAATCCAGCCTAGCATCAACCCCTTTTTTCTAAAAAAAAAATTCAGCTCAGACCAACATACAGTTTCAGATCAGACCGATCTGCCCTGGTCCTGTCCACACCGACGGTTCAGCCACCTACATCTGGGTTAGCCTCGTGGGTCATACTAGAAACTGGTTCGGCCTTGATCCGGCTGACCTAGAAATTTTATGTTTTTTATTTTTTAATTAAATCATCTTTCTTGTAATCTGAATAAAATACTCATTTTAACTTCAAATTGACAAAAACAAATTTTATTTGACTCCGTTTAATGCCTTGAACACATTGTATCCGACACGCCAGCGCGTGACCTGCACGTGCCGTCCAGGGGCGCACATGGCCCTCACGCACTGTCCCTGAAGGCCACGCGTGTACAACATGTGCCGCGTCAGACATGTTTTCCAATTTCTAGAACTAATGCCAACCTATTTCTATGCTATGTGATCTACTTCTAAGGCCATTAAGGAAAATTTCATGCCAAAATAAAAGAAATCATGATAAAAGCATAGGGAAAAACACATGCAAATCATAAAAAATTAACACCAACACGGCATGCTAAAAATCGAATGCACACGGAGTGCCAATCTGATAGAGGGGGGTAACCTACCTCTTGTATAAGGAATTAACTGATCAAAAAGGTTAGATCCGGAGTAGTTTGGCCAGCTTTCCGTCTTCTCCTTCTCTTTTTCTCCTTCCTGCTTCCTTCCTCTCCCAACTGCTATAAGTTTTTTTTCCTTCTCTAATACAGAGGTCGACTTTTATGCGAGGGGAAAAGAGAAGAGTCGTATATAATGAGGGATAGGGAGAGATTTGGTAGGTTGGGGGATTTTGGGAGGTTAGGATTTGATTTAGGAAATCTGAATCTAAAATTCAATATTAAATTTAACTCCTACCAAAATTATCTTCCTCCTATCCTTATCCTTTATCCACGGCAAACACACACACATTACCTTTATTTTTATTTTTATGTTGTCATCATTTTGTTTTTCTTTTTTTATGAGTTATAAAATCCTACCCCTTTACAAAAAGTTTCGTCCTCAAAACTTGCCTACCTTATTCAAAGAGGTGCGGGCAGCTCTCATGCATCTGCTCCTCGAGCTTTCAGGTCGCCTCATCCTCTGTTTGAGTCCACTAAACTTTGACATATGGAATTTCCTGCGTCTGAGCACCTGATCCTTCTGATCAACAATTCTGACAGGGGTTTCCTCTTACGTATCTTCACTCCTAACTTTCAGTGGCCGTACCTCAAGCACGTGTCTAGGGTCTGGGACGTACCTCCTTATCTGCATGATGTGGAAGACGTTATGGATTTACGCCAATGTCGGGGGTAAAGCAAGTCTGTAGGCCAAGAGACCAATTCTTTCGAGTACCTCGTACGCCAATGTAGCGATGATTTAGTTTACCCTTTTCCCCAAACCTCATTACACCCTTCGTCGGAAACACCTTCATGTAAACCTTTTCTCCCACAGCAAAGTTGTCTCTTGTAATGTGCTCAACTCATGTTCTGATCATGCACCACCTTAAGCCTATCTCAGTTGACCTTAATCTATTCCCGAGTCTGCTCTACTAAATCGGGCCCTGTTATAGTTCTCTCACCAACCTTGTCCCAATAAATTGGATACCTGCACTTCCGTCCATATAACGTCTCAAATGGAGCCATCGCATCGTGATGTGATGGATATTGTTGTAGGAGAACTCTATCAATTTCACCATGTTGTCCCAGTTCTCCTTGAAAGAAAGAAAAAGATAAGAAGAAAGTAGTAGAGCTTCTTGATCTTGAGATAATAAGAGTTGTAGTCTTAGCCTTGTTTGCACTACTTCTCATCTTTTAGTCATATGTGGCTTCCCCCTAGGGTATCTTCCCTTATTGAGAATTTCTCTTTAATGCCCTTGAAAGATTGCATTGTATATATATTACACCATCTTGCTCACTTGGCACATTATGATTGGAGAGATTACTTGGCCTTGCTTATTTGGTACTTCATGATTGGTCCAACTTGGCATCCATTAAATGTGCTGCAAAAATCTGAATAAAACTCATAAAACATGTGACAAATACTAGTCAAAATATTATCAAACAATCACACATTAATCCCCTACAATTTTGGAATAAAAGTGAAGACAAAATTGCACCAAAATTCATCCATAATAAACAACATGTGCTGAAATTTCAACATGTGTTGTATTTTGAGTTGTTTCCTTGTGTATTTCCTTCTTCAATGTCACCAAACATGTGTGGCTTATTTTCCACCCATTTAAGTGCCAAATAAGCTCCACCTAAGCTCCAACACGGATGTAGTAGGCATGTAGAAAGGCTGCACATGTGTTGAAATTTTATTTTGACAAGCTTTGTCAAATAATGCACAATATTTACACATGTATAGTAAATTGCAATCAGCCCTAATTTGAATTTTCTAGAACATTTTAACATGTCTTGAATGTGTAAAAATTATCTAGATACATGTTACAACTAATGCCAAAAACGTTCCATGTGTTGTGCTCGTAGAAAACCGAAGTTTTGACTTTCGTCGACTACGCGATTTTTCTCTGATCAAATTTAAACTTTTTGTACATGTCATATATATTATGCTACACATAAAATAAACAAAATAAAGTAGATATTCAGCTCAAATGGCTGATTAAGAGGTGCCTCCCATGTGCTAAAAAATTGAATTTGAATTCTCCACAATTTGGCCTAAATTGTGGGTGATTTGTGTGTGCCAACATAGAATAATTTAATGGCTGAATTTGACATGTGAGTGACGAAAGTTTTGTCTATTTTTGAAGTATATGGGCTGGCCATCTTTATATAGAAAGTACGTGGCACGTTGGCGAAGTTTTGGTAGTCACCTGATACGATAATTTTTGGTTTATAACCTTGTAACTTGTCGTTATAATTTCGTCATCACCATGACTTATATCATATGATATAAGACCTGAATATACCCATAAATATGAGGTGTATATAGTGGTGTGACGTTGACGTACGTTTATAATATATGTAACGTGTCGGTAGTACGTCGGAATATATGTGTATTGTGCCTTTTTAGCAAAAATATAAATATATAGATAATATGTATAAATGGCGTGTACATGGAATGAATGAGGAGACTTTCCATTTTCAATTTGTTGCCATCAAGCTTTGTCCAAATGTGTCTCCATTTAACGAACTTGTTAGTTCATTAACTTACGTACTTTACTTAATGAACTAATTTAGTTCATTAATTGTGGAACATGAAAATAGTTCAAAGAGAACAAATGTTTGCCATATGATGTAAGCTTTAACGCTTCATGGCTTGTTAGTACGGCAACAATATATATAAAGCATATGAGGCATAAATATCACAAAAACGTGCCAAGTAATAATTTTGTCATGCATTTCGTAAACTCATACTATTTAAATCATGAATTTGTAAGTCATTCAAACACTTTTTCTCAAAAATCCCCCCTTTTGATGATTTACAAAATAACATTGGTTCTTGATTTAAATACAATTGCTCCACCTCCAAATATGCTCAAATTCGAATTTTGAATTTTATGTCATCGTTGTCTCCCCTTAAATTAAGCAATCATGCTCTCTCTTCCCCTTAAATCATATATCTCTCTCCCCTTTTATTTTGCAAATAATATCAAAAGTACATGTAAGAAAGAAATAGCGGTTTATAGTATATCAACAAAAATCATGCATTTCAAGTGCGTTCTTAAGGGCTATTTATTCAACCCTTTGCAAATGTACCTTTTGGTATCCAAACTTGGGTGACCTTCCTAGGTCTTCCAAAAGGTAAGAAAAGAGATGAAGAAGCAAAGTAATAGATGTTGGTGCAAATCTGTTTGCCTTTGGCCGAGAATGCGATCACGCTTATGATAAAATTTTCGTTTTTGATATGCATTTTTGTTAGTGCGCTTGGTGCTTGATGCATTTGTATGATATGACTGTTGCATATATATCAATGACTTTCTTTTATATCTATATGGCATACAATTATACTTTTCATGTGATGAAAAAGAAGTAGCATGATGAAATGCAACGTGGGGCTTGCTAGATTGTAATGTCGCCTTCTTAGGCTTTACGGTCATTTTAAATACATGTTGTTGCTTAGATGAAGATAAAACAAATTTTATAGATTTGTTTTGTACATGATTATCTTCAATATACCCTAATCCGGTTTTGTCAGTTTCATGTTTTTGCTAAGAAATGAGACGATCTAACATGCAAGTTCCTCTATCGAATTGTTTTACCGTCTTTTCTAGATCTTCGTTTCTTGATCTCAAATCTGAGATCTCGGCTTTCATTACCGTGTTTTTAGATGTCAAGGATTGAATTTCAGATCTCAATGAAACAATCAAATTAGACGACTCCTCTTTTAAATCATCTAATTGAGATACAGGATTTATGTTAGAGGATTCTAACAATTTCTTGTCTTCAATTAAGCGCCTCTTTTCTTTTGCAAGAGTCTTAGAAAACTTATGTATTTCAAGATATTCAACATAAAAATCATTATAAGATAGTTCAGAATCTGAATCAGAATAAGAATTTACCTCATTACCAAAAGGTGGAGGCATTTGCTTTGACATACCTTCTTGTTCGGTTTTCTGGCTAGTGGATGCTATCTCACAAAGATTGTTATATCTTCTTGTCTTGAGTGTGCCTGTGTTCTGATACCACTTGTAGAGCCTGTATAGCACCACTAGAAGGGAGGAAGTTGAATAGTGGGTGCGGAAAATTTGGTTTTTAAAAACTTTTGAACCAAAAATCTCACTTCTAAAAATGTTTCTGTTTTTAGATCCTGATTTGAAATAATTAAATGACCTAGTTACAGACCTTCAAAATGATGAAATTAGGTGTGAATGAACTCTAAGATGTTATAAGTATCTCATAAAAATTTCAGAATAAAACTTCACTCCTAATCCTTTCAAAATACGTTCTTGGTGAGATTGCGCGAATCTACCAGAAACCGTGCTCCGACTTGAAAAATTTATTCCTATTAATTGGAGACTCCAAATGGTCTGAAATTTTAATGACAAGACCGTAAAGATATGTATTATAATGGGTTGAAACAGTTTTTGAAAATTCCTTTTGAAAGTAATTCAACTATGTTGATGTTCTTAACCTTTGCAAATCTTAAAAACAGATTGCACTAGTATCAGAACTATTCATGTTTGACTGACTTATACTTGTCCAAATGACTTGAAACTTGCGCCAAATGAAAACTAGGAGGTGCGGCTATGTTTCCGAAAAGTTGTGTAAATTTTAAAAAAACTTTTACCATTATTTGTTCGTTCGCATTGAAATTGATGCAAAATGCTAGAAACTGAAAATAAAGTGCTGAAAGTAAGAACACCAAGAATTTTATACTGGTTCGGTTAAAACAACCTACTCCAGTCTTCGAGGACACCTTCTTCGGTTATCACTAAACACCAAAAACACCTTAACACAAGGGTTACTGGAGTTATACACCAACTACACCCTTTTACAACCAATACAACCAAAACAACCGAACAAACTGGTCACGAACACCACCACCAATCGAATAAACGTTTGATCACACCTTGATCAACGTTTTACAACAATGAATGACTGTGAGTGGTATATTCAAATCCTATATAATATAAAGATTATATGAACAATAGGCTTAAGAGAAGAAGAAGAACGTAGTAGAGCTTCTTGATCTTGAGAGAATAAGAGTTGTAGTCTTAGCCTTGTTTGCACTACTTCTCTTCTTTTAATCATGTGTGACCGCCCCCTTAGAGTATCTTCCCTTCTTGATAATTTCTCTTTAACGCCCTTGAAAGATTGCCTTGTGTAGATATGACACCATCTTGCTCACTTGGCACATCATGACTGGAGAGATGACTTGGCCTTGCTTACTTGGCACTTTATGATTGGTCCAACTTGGCATCCTTTAATGTGATGAAAAATTTGAATAAAAATCATAAAACATGTGCCAAATAGTACTCAAAATATTACCAAACAATCACACATTAATCCCCTTCAATTTTGGAATAAAATTTAAGACACAAATGCACCAAATTCGTCCATAATAAACAACAAGTGTTGAAATGCAAAATAAGTGCATAATAAACAACATGTCCATAATTCAATGTCACCAACCATGTATGGCTTATTTTTCACCAATTGAAATGCAAAATAAGTGCCAAATAAGCTCCACCTAAGATCCAACATGGATGCATTAGGCGTGTAGAAAGGCTGCACACGTGCTGAAATTTTATTTTGGCAAGCTTTATCAAATAATTGACAATATTTACACATGTATGGTAAATTGCAATCAGCCCTAATTTGAATTTTATAGAACACTTTAATATGGCTTGAATGTGTAAAAAGTGTCTAGATACATGTTACAACTCATGCCAAAAACGTTTCGTGTGTTGTGTTTGTAGAAAACCGAATTTTTGAGTTTGGTCGATTACGCGATTTTTCTCCAATTAAATTTAAACTTTTAGAACATGTCATATATATTATGTAACACATAATATACACAAAATAAAGTAGATATTCAGCTCTAATGACTGATTAAGAGGCACCCCCCATGTGCTAAAAAATTGAATTTGAATTCTCCACATTTTGGCCTAAATTGTGGGTGATTTGTGTGTGCCAACATGTAATGATTTAATGGCTGAATTTGACATGTGAGCCATGAATGTTTTGGTTATTTTGGAATTATATGGGCTGGCCATCTTTATATGGCAAGTACGTGACACGTTGGCGAAGTTTCGGTAGTTACTCGATACGACAATTTTCGGTTTATAACCTTGTAGCGTGTCGTTATAATTTCGTCATCACCACGACTTATATCATATGATATAAGACCTGAATATATTCTTAAATATGAGGTGTATATTTTGGTGTGACGTTGACGTATGTTTGTAATATATGTAACGTATCGGTAGTACGTCGGAATATATGTGTATTGTGCCTATTTAGCAAAAATATAAATATATATAATATGTATAAATGGCGTGTAAATGGAATGAATGAGGAGACTTTGCATTTTCAATTTGTTTCCATCAAGCTTTTTCCAAATATGTCTCCATTTAATGAACTAATTAGTTCAATAACTTAAGTACTTTACTTAATGAACTAGTTTAGTTCATTAATTGTGGCACCAAAAAATAGTTCAAGGACAATAAATGTCTGCCATATGATGCAAGCTTTAACGCTTCATGGCTTGTTAGTACGGCAACAATATATATAAAGCATATGAGGCATGTATATCACAAAAAGGTGTCAAGTAATAAATTTGTCATGCATTTTGTAAACTCATACTATTTAAATCATGCAGTTATAAATCATTCAAACACTTTTTCTCAAGATACTCGCTGTGGGAACCACAATATCTGGATAAAACTCGGGAATTTCCCTCTCCAGCGGTGTCTACCAGGCGTGGCCTGATTTTCTCATTATATAAGCAACTCGGTTGTCCTTCGCCGGATGGTAGGTAATGATCAAATCACAATCTTTCAGCAGCTCTAACCGCCTCCTCTGACGCATATTCAGCTCTTTCTCGGTGAACAAATACTTCAAACTCTTGTAATTGGTGAGCACTTCGCACTTCCCTCTGTGCAAATAGTGTCACCAAACCTTGAGCGGGAAAACCACCGCATCAAAGTCAATGTCATAAGTCAGATAGTTATGCTCATAGGGCTTCAACTGTCGCAAGGCATACAGTATAATTCTGCCTCCTTGCATAAGAACGCACCCTAAAATAGAGAAGTTAGACCACAATTGGGATACATATAAATTTTAAATTAGAATCATTTAAAGGTACTAAGCCCATTCTTGGATGCATCGCTGTAGATGATGAACCCTTCAGAGCCAGAGGATTCAACATTTTCCTTAATTCAGCAAAGCATCGTTCACAGTCGGCGGTCCACTCAAACTTGGTCTTTTTCTATGTTAGCCTACTTAGGGGCACCGCTTTAGTGGAGGAACCCTCAACGAACTTCCAGTGGTAGCCTGCCAACCTAAGAAAGCTCCTCACTTTGGTCACGTTGGTTGGTCTAGGCCACTCTGTGATGGCCTCAATTTTCTTTGTGTCTACCGAGATTCTTTCCTATGAGACTACGTGACCCAAGAAACCTATGTTCTTCATCCAAAATTCACACTTACTGAATTTGTCATACAAATTTTTCTGCCTGAGGGTCTCCAGAAGTTTCCTCAAATGCTTCGCATGCGCCTCCACATCAAGGGAATAGAACAAGATGCCGTCAATAAAAACTACCACGAACCTGTCTAGCTGATCTATGAATACGGTGTTCATCAAGTCCATGAAAGCAGCTGGTGCATTGGTCAATCCAAACGGCATCACCACGAACTTGTAGTGGCTGTATCGGTTGCAGAAAGCAATCTTCACCATATCTTCTGCTTTAATCCTCAATTGATGATATCTGGATCGAAGGTCAATCTTTGAGAACAACTTTGCATCCTGTATAGACCCGAAACGGGCAATTAATCTGAAATTCATATTTTTAATCATTATTGCTTTAATTAAAGTTACCTTTAGTTGATCGAAGAGGTCCTTCATCGAGGGTAGAGGATACATATATTTGATGGTGATCTTGTTGATTTTCTGGTTGTCAATGCCCATGTGTATGCTCCCATCCTTCTTTTTGACAAACAGAACATGAGCTCCACATGGCGAGATGCTGAGGCAAATGAACTTACGATCTGGTAGCTCATGCAGTTTCTGCTTTAATTCTTTGAGTTCCGTCGGAGCAGTACGATCCCGTGCCTTCGAGATGGGTTCAGCCCCAAGAATAAGATTAATCTCGAATTCCACTTCCCACCTCGGTGGTAATCCAGGCAAATCATCAGAAAAAAGGTCTTTGAATTCACTTACAACGAGAATCATGTCAATAGGAGGCACTTGTTGTTCTGCATCCAACACATAGATCAGGAAACCGTCACAACCCTTTCTCAACGCTCGGTGCTCTTGGGCTGCCATTAAGTATCTCTTTAGGGCACCTTTCCAAGTTTTGAGTTACCTTGAAAATTTTCTTCTTTCATGTCTGAACCCCTAATGCTTACCTACTTCTGTCGAAAACCTCTGGGAGCATGATATTTTGTCGAGAGGTAGATGCCCAGAATAATATCAAAGTCCTTTATCTATATCGGAATCAGCGTCATTGTAAACTCCTGATCTTTCATCTCCCACTTGCATCCCCTGTTCTAATGATGGGACACTATCACGTGTTTGCCGGCCGCCTGAACTCTAAACGGGGTCTCAAGCCATTCGCGTAAGATATTTAGGTTGTTAACGAACCTCCTTGTAATAGAAGAGTGACTGATGCTACTGTCGAATGAGATGCTGACACGGACTTTCTTTATCTAGATTGCACCTAACATATTTCAGGTTACTCACATGGCAAAACACACCTAGGTAAATGATTTAATTCAAAGTGAAAGTAAATGACGCTTAATTAAGTATACCTATCACGACATTGCCTGCCTGCTTGACGTCTGTATCGGTCATCACATGAACACGAGCATTAGTCCTTGGCTTCCCTCTTCGTTGCCACCTGTGTCTGTGGCCCCAGCTGCTGCTCTATGTAATCTCTGGCATAATGTCCTGTCTTACCGCACTTAAAGCATAAGTTTGTCATTTTCCAACATGCACACGGGTGTAGGCATCCACAGTAGGTGCACAGTAGGGATGGACCAGTGTTCCTTGATGGCTGCTACTGAGCCGGTTTAATATGCTAACGCCGTGGCACCTTCACCCAACGCCCGACTCTCCCAGAGCTAGAATCCTCACGGGCCTTTTGCCCCTACTCTCCTCTACAACTCTCTCTAAGTCACTCTCCACCTCTCTGCAGACTTCTAATAACTCCTCAAAGGTCCTGGCTCTGGCATACAAAATCCTGATCTGGATCCGAGAGTTCAGTCCCATCTGGAACTTCAACATCTTCAGTTTCTCATCACTCATAGTAGACGGCACAAACTTGCCTAGCACATGGAAGAATTCTATGTACTCCGTCACTGACATAGAGCCCTGTGTCAATGTCTGAAACTCAGCCATCCTCTTCAAGATCACAGTGTCTGGG
Organism: Eustoma russellianum; assembly: GCA_036186865.1. NCBI lineage: Eukaryota > Viridiplantae > Streptophyta > Magnoliopsida > Gentianales > Gentianaceae > Eustoma > Eustoma russellianum. The sequence continues at coordinate 25,210,341 of AP025063.1, forward strand.
ATATAAAATTTCTTGAATTCCTCTCTAAACTACCTAGGCGACTGGTAGTGGGAGGCTTACCTCTATGCTGTGTCACCACTCATGCGCATAGACGTGAAACGGGCAATTAATCTGAAATTCATATTTTTAATTTAATTTTTTCTTCTCTCTCTATTTTCTTTTTATTTTTAATCTATTTTATTTAATGGGTTCCTAATTTTTCTTATTTATTAAATATTAATATTATACTAATCTATTGATTTATTCCTTTTAGTATTATTATTTTTATTAAATTTTATTTTATTTTATTTTTTATATTCTAGGCCGTTTTCTCTTGTGCCCCCCTTTTTCTTTCTCTACGAGGCCCGGCCCGAAGTGGGGCAACCTGGCCGCTAGCTTGCTGCAAACCCTTTTTTTTTAATTTATGTCTTGCTCGACCCAACTCCTCACACCCGGCCAGGACCTCCGGGCCCGCTAACGTGTGGACCGCAGACGTCGCCTTTTTTTAATAATTTTCCAGACCCGACCCAAATTGCTTGGCCCGGCATGCGGCTGAGCTTAACTAAAACCAGGTTAGCCTGGCTTGGACCAGGTCATGCCAAGTCCAGGTCAGCCTGAATCTAGCCCAGCATCAACCCCCTCCTTTTTCTTTAAATTTTAGCTTAGCCTGGCCCAAAATTTCAAACCAGGCCGGGTTGCACTGGTCCAACCACTCCGACGATTCAGTCGCCCAGATTCGGGTCAGCCTGGCAGGCAGACCAGGAAACTAGGTCGGCCCTGCCCCAGTTGACCTTGAAATTTTATTTTATTTTTTGATATCATTTTTAATTAAATTGTATTTTACTCTAACATCAATAAAATCCTGATTTTAACTCCAAATTGATCAAAACAAATTTCATTTTACTCCGTTTAATGTCCAAGACACACTACATCTGACACGCCAGCATGTGACCTGCACGTGCTGCCTAGGGCGTGCGTGGGCCTCCTGCGCCGCCACTGAAGGCTGCGTGTACAACGTGCACCGCGTCAGACTTGTTTTTCTGATTTCCATAACCAGAACTAGCCTATTTCTATGTGCTATGATCTACTTCTAACGCCATTAAATAAAATTTCATGTCAAAATAAAAGAAATCTTGATAAAGGCATAGGAAAAAAACACATATGAATCATAAAAAATTAACTCCATCATGGCATGCGAAAAATCCAATGCACACAGGGTGTCAATCTGACAAAGAGAAGGTAATCTACCTCTTGAATAAGGAACTCATTGATCAAAAGGTTTGGATTCGGGGTAGTTCGGTTAGCTTTCCCTCTTCCCCTTCACTTTTCCTCCTTCCTTTTTCCTTCATCTCCTAACTGGCTACACGTTTTTTTCCTTCTCTGATGCAGAGGTCGCCTTTTGTGTGGTGGGAAAAAGGAAAGAGTCGGATATGGTGCGGGAGAGAGAGAGATTTGGTAGGCTGGGGGATTTGTGGAAGTTAGAATTTGATTTAGGAAATCTAAATTTAAAACTCAAAAATTAAATTTTACTCCTACCAAAATTATTTCCCACATCCTTGTCCTTTATCCACGGAAAACACACACTCTATCTTTTATTTTTATTTTTATTTTGTCATCATTTTTATTTTCTTTTTTTTACGGATACAAGACATTTTCGTCTCCATTGCGATAGGTACTGTATAGAGTTCCAAAAGGGATTACAGATATTTATCATGTTGATCATGTTTTTTTGGCATCTATTGTTTCGGCTGCATGTTTTCTAGCATCTAACTTCATGTCAAGTGTATATATGTGGAGACAACAATTAGCTATCTTCACTGTGTCACTTTCTTTGCACAATTGTTTTGACATAATCAAACACAAATCCAAACTTAGCTTAGCTTCGACACTCAGTGCCCTGGATTTAAGATATTTTACTTCTTTAGCCTATAGCTCCTGAGCATGTATAAATCATGGTTGAACTACATAAATCGTGTAGATATGGTTAAGCATGTTACCTCTACATTATAGAATCCGAGTCCTTACACTTGGCTAAAAATCAAATGGCAATTTTATTTGCATTTCCATGGTTCATGAATTATCACAGAACATAGCACATTTATAGAAAATAATTACGACTCATATATGTTTAACGTTGTTCGACAAATCATATACTTCTATCGATTAAACACTATTTAATGTAGAGAACAATATAACCATACAAGACTTATATTGTAAATAGACTCCTACATTATTTTTGACGTGTCTACCATATCATGTAAGGTCCGTAACACACTGTAGAGGGGAGGGTGAATAGAATGTTGGGCAATTTTGCAGAATTTTCTTGTTTGGCTCAACTCAAACGAAATTCAAAATAAAAGAAAGAATGGAAAATGAAAGACAATAAATAGATACACCAGATATAGAGTGATTCGAATCGTAAATGATTCTACTCCACTACCACTTTGTTGCCAAAGTAGATTTTCAACAACTACTCTTCTTAATAAACCTAATAAGAGCAACTACAACAATACTTACACTAACAACTTAGTGTAAGCAACCACAACAATAACTTTTTGCACAAAATACCTTTGTGCAACTACAACAACTACAATTTCAAGAAAGAACAACTTCAACAAAGTTCTCTCAAGAACTTTCTCACAATGGGTTTAAAGAAGTAGTGGGGGTCACACTTTCTCACTAGTTTAAACACAAGCAAGAGATCAAATATTTATTGTTCCTCTTGTGTTAGACTCACTATCTCACAATATACAACAATTAAGAACAAAGAAAGGCTTAACAAGCTTTAAACACTTTTCCACGTATGAGAGAAATATACAACAATGAAGACTGAAGCTTGATGATGGTGAAAGTGTATATGTGCCTCATCTGAGCTTCATCCACTTATAGGAGGTATTCACCATGTTCGTTTGAGCCTGCACCGTGTCTTCAACTCCATCAAATGTCAAGACAATGTCCAATTAGTCTTTATCCACCCTATGAAATGATTTGATCCTCAATAGCCAACCTAGAATAGCTTAGACATGTATATAATACTCAAGGAAGCATGTGTAAGGTTAGAGAAAAGTCCACAAGAAATTTGAGCAAGACTGGTAAGAGAAAACACCATAAATCTCCCTTGAATTTTGTTCTAACGCTCAGAAAAATTTGAATTTTAGGGGACATCGATCGATCGAAGTGCCTGGGCTGAGAGATCGATGTCCTCAAAAGAGTTTTCAGTTTTTAACCTGTAGCACATCGATCGATCAAAGTCTTCGCTTGAGAGGCTGATGTGACATCGATCGATCGTTGTCCCCTGGACTGAGAGATCGATGTCTTCAAGAAACTTTCTGGTTTGAGGCTGCCGAACATCGATCGATCAAAGTCTCTCTTGGAGAGACTGGAGTGGCATCGATAGATCGATGTTGAAGCACCCCGCACCCGGCCTCGTCCGGATACGGTGCACACGCTGTACTTCACTGAGGAGAGTACAAGGCGTCATGCATAACATGCGAACATCCATAACATAAGTCGTAGACTCTCATGCTATCATTCAACATGGTAGTAAAATTTAGGCAGAATTGAAACTTTTCAAATCAAACATGCATCACTAATTTACTGAGTTCCCAAAAGTAATAGTACAACAAAATAACATAACCGACAATCCAGAGAGTTTAAACAGAGTCATAATACAAATCGTCTTGGCAGCACAAAAGTCCTTAAGCTTAGCTCCCTGCATACTCCTCGCCTATGGATAAGGTACTCTCGGCTAGTCCTCGATCCATTCTATCTTGGCATTTTCCGGCTCTGGGAAAAAATAAGGTGTGAGTGATAAAAATCACCCAGCAAGAATACAATAAACTACCATGAAATATGTAAAGAATTATAACATGAATGTATTACCCCAAAACCTCAAATAATCATAATTCATACCTGCTCTTGGATCCTGTACTTACTTGACGTTCGGCTAAGGCATGTTTTGGGGAATGCTATACCATACCTGATCTTGGATCCCGAACTTACTTGGCATTCGTCTTAAGCATGTTATTAGGAAATGCTATACCAACAATAACTTATAACCATTAATTGTAACATGCAACATGTACTCATGATCGTGAATTATGCAAGATGTAATGCATGATGTCATGTCATGTCATGTAAAAACATCATTTTGGTCCCATAAAGTAACATGTCGTAAAAACAGAGTGTCAGACCAATTAACCCCGGATCTGTGCGGGTCCAGAACAGATATCAGATCAATTAACCCCGGATCTGAGCGGGTCCAGAACAAATATCAGATCAATTAACCCTGGATCTGAGCGGGTCCAGAACATATCATATCATCAGACCAATTAAACCCGGGTATGGAGTCGGGTTAGTCGCATGCTTGGCCGGCAAAGGAATCATTAAGCTTGCTTTAAAAACATGGGACCGTAAAACATTTTCATGCATAACGAAAAGATAGTCGCTTGTAAAACTTGCTTGCATCATAAAATTCATGAAAATCAGTTTCATGATCATGCATGATACATGCTGTGATATGAAATGCAAGCCATGACATGAATAATCGTATGCATTCCTTATAACATATCAACATATATGAATTTGGAAGCTAAATATTTCCAAGACTTTTACTTCATATTCATAGGGCGGTTAAGCTAACCAATTAGGTCCAATTCCTTAATTCTTTTGTCACAAATACGCTTGGTGGAATCTTAGATACATGTCATAAAATTTTAGATTATTTCAATAACCGTAAAGGGGTTTATTTACTTACTTTCCCAACTGGGTTAGGTGCTGAAACTGAGCTGACAGATTTTACTAAAAATTCAATTGCGGCGAATCCGTTATTCGTTTTCCAGAAATTCCAACTCGCCCAAGTGATAAACATGTGGAACTAGTATCCTACCGAAATTTAGCTCATTTTCATATCTCTAAGTCCCCTTTCTGAGGCCTGGAAAGTCGTTACTAATTTCAGGTTGGCTCCAGTAATTTCAGTTGAGCAGTTTTACCAAATAATTTATTAGAAATAATCCAGAACTTATTTTACCAAGATTCCAGCTGGCGTATCAACTACACTCATAGGATTATTAGCATGACAAAAATCATCTTTATTGAAGGTTCACAATGTCCTCTTTTAATACGTTGAATTTAATGGTCAATTCTGCCCAGCTCCAGAATTTGTTACTGAAGTAGTTTTACCGCGTAATTTCTTAAAAATAATCCTTAGCTTATTTTGACAGAATTCTAATTCTAACTTGTGCTACATTTATAAGGCTAACGTTGTACCAAAAATTATCTTCATTGAAGGTCTGTAAGGTCAGTTCTTAAACCATCTAAAACATCACTCTATTCTGTCCAGTTCCAGAATTTCCAGCCTGAGCAGTTTTACCAAAACATTTATTATAAATAATCCATAACTTATTTTACCACAACTCCAACTCTCACATTTGATAAACACATAGGAATAACATCATACCAAAAACCAATTTGATATCACGTCAATAAGGTTCAGTTTAAGGTCACATATCTCACTGTCCAATTTTGTCCAGCTCTAGTGGTTTGACATTTTACCCTCTTTTCATGTCAAGTGACCACTAAATATCTTGTGCTTATGAAATAACTTATTAGTCATCACATACACTTTTTTTTCCTATGAATGTCCAGATTTAATTTCTCTTTTTGAGTCCTCTTAGCACCATGTCAAAACAGTGGATAGTTGGTTCACAACCACTAGCATACTTGCTCACAAAGGATGTTCTTTCTTGGATTCAACTCACCTTCGTCTTCATCCTTTAGGCCGAAATTTAGGTTATACCAAGAACACATTTTCACAACACTTATTTAAGCATGCAACACATTCAAGTACCATTTTATTCCAATCTGACCCAAACAACCTCATAAAACTCACATTTAACACATGCATGCTTTCTTAGGTCTTCACAAGTTTCATCCAAGAGTTAATCTAGCCTAGACTTACTTGGGTGGACCTTAATTCATCTTAAGACAGCCCCATTTCACATTGCATGTAAGAAAAGATTTCATCTTTGAAGGAATTAGTCACATGCAAGATAATGTTCTTAAGAAGTCACTAAGGTACAAACACGAACTTAGTGTTTTCTTCTAAAGTTCACATCTTAGGAACATCTAGCCATTCAAGTCGCTAATTCTTCAAATAAATCATGAGAGTCTAGTGTACACTTGCCTCTTCAAGCTAAAGCTCTTGTCTTTGCTTGGTTATAGAGTGAGTTGAGTTGAAATCCACTTCCTTCTCAACCCTTGACTACACGGTTTTGATGGAGAGGAAAAAGGAGAGTTAGTCTTCATTCAATAGTTAAAATAGAGTTCCAATTGAGGCTAGAACATCTTACCAAAGTAGGCTTGGAGTGGAGCTTCAAGTGTAACAAGATAGCACCACCTAAGAGAGTTGAAATCTTCCACCTAGTTGGACAAAAAGGCCATGGTTTTTGGGGTGGAGGGATTGGTTCAAGTGAGCTTCATTATAATGTATGGATGTCTACTTAGGAACTTTGAAATGAGACTTACCTAGAGGCTCCTTGAGCTTGAAGAAGAAGATAGAGTTGAATTCCTAGCCTTCAAGAGGAAGGAACCGTATGGTGGCTTTAAGAGATGTAAAACTTAATAAGTGTTGGCTTGAATTGTCTTGAGAGGGAATGCAAGATGGATGAAGATGTGGTCTTGCAATTTAAAAATCTAAGGGACAAGGGGAAGGGGAACCTACGCATGGGTCAAAAAAAGAGGGAAGGGGAAACACCATGCATGGAGGAGTGGTCTTGACCACTTTTTGTCTCTCATGCTTGCTTTTGTTCCTTTATTTTATTATTTTACATGCATGCTTGTCTTGTATTTTAATTATTTGATTAATCTAGAGATTATGGGAACTAATGTGGAGGATTCTAGAATAATTGAGGGGCTTGGACGAAAATGGGGGGCCTTTGGGGGTGTTTTGGTCATTTTATAATTAACATGTCCCACATTTATATAATTTATGCTACTATCTATTTTATCTAATACGATTTTAATCTTGCTTTGTGAGGATCAATTAGGCTTGCATTCTTATGAAACGAAATTGTTTTATGATTGATCAAGGCCTCTTGGCCGAAATTCATAAGGTATCACAATACCTTGTGACATACCCTTATAAAATTATTTAGTATCCATCACAAAAGTATTTATGTAAACAGTGCTAAGTTGGCTTAAGTAACATGCACTTAAAGAAATCATTGTTTCCATTCTGTCACTTATTCATAGTTCCAAGTACATGTCGTTGGGGTACAACATCCTCCCCCCTTATCATAAGTTTCGTCCTCGAAACTTCAGAACTAGTCAAAAAGGTGTGGATATCTAATCCTCATGTCTTCCTCCGTTTCCCATGTTGCTTCGGCTTCCAAATGATGCTTCCATTGTACCTTCAGCATGTGTATGGTTCTCTTTCTTAAGGATTTTTCTTTCCGATCAACGATCTTAAGGGTTCCTCTTCGTAAGATACATCATCTTCAACCTTCAACTGTTGGTCCTCAAGAATATGACTATGATCATATACATATCGGCGAAGTTGAGATACATGGAATACATCATGCAACTAAGAAAGAGATGGTGGCAACGCCAAGCGGTATGCAACTTCGCCCTCTCTCTCAAGTATCTCATAAGGTCCAACAAATCTTGGGCTTAGCTTTCCTTTGATGCCAAATCTTTTAACACCTTTAGTCGGAGAAACCTTTAGAAAAACATTCTCTCCTTCTTGAAACTCCAAAGGTCTCCTTCGTTCGTCTGCCCATATCTTCATCCTATCTTGTGCCGCTCTTAATCTTTGTTGGACCAATTTTACTTTTTGTTGTGTATGCTCAACAATGTCGGGTCCTGCGTAGATCTTATCTCTAATTTCGTCCCAATATAGTGGGGATCGACATTTTCGTCCATATAATGCCTCGTAAGGTGCCATTCTGACAGATCTGTGGAAGCTATTATTGTAGGAAAACTCAACGAGTTTAAGACTTCTATCCCAGCTTCCTCCGAAATCAAGGATGCAAGCGCGGAGCATATCCCCAAGGGTTTGGATTGTTCTTTCTGATTGTCCATCTGTTTGAGGATGAAATGCGGAGCTCATTCTAATTTATGTGCCCATTTCTTTTTGTAAGGTTGTCCAAAATCTCGAAGTGAAACGGGGATCGCGGTCGCATACGATACTTATGGGAACCCCATGCAAGCAAACGATCTGGTTGATATACATAGAGGCCAACTTCTCCATGGACGCCTTAATTGTCATGGCCAAGAAGTGAGCAGACTTAGTCAAACGATCCACAATCACCCATATAGCATCATTCCCATGCTTAGTCTTGGGCAGATTGGTCACAAAGTCCATGGTGATGTGGTCCCATTTCCATTCCGGCACTTCTAAGGGTTGCAATAATCCAGCGGGTCTTTGGTGCTCGGCTTTTACTCTTTGACAAATTAGACATTACCCGACAAATTCTGCTATTTGATTCTTCATACCGGGCCACCAAAACTTTTGCTTGAGATCTTGGTACATCTTATTTGCTCCAGGGTGTATAGACAATCGAGAATTATGAGCTTCCATCAAAACTTCATCTTTAAGTTCTTTGCTTTCGGGGACACACAACCGTCCTCGAAGCCATAAGCTGCCATCGTTGTGAACTTCAAAGTCGTCTCGTGGATTATATTTCATCCTTTCTTTGATTTTCCTCAGCGCTTCATCATTCCCTTGAGCCTCTTTGATCTTATCAATCAATGAAGGAACAAGAACTAACTTGGCGAGCACCTCGTCGACTGAGTCAACTTCTTCTAAGCCGAACTCTTCCATGTCTCGCTGGAGAGGTGGTTGCCGTGGGTGACTTGCTTTCCGACTTAATGCATCAGCAACCTTGTTAGCTTTTCCCGGATGATATTGAATGGAAAGGTCGTAATCCTTTATTAACTCCAGCCATCTGCGCTGCCGCATATTAAGCTCCTTCTGGGTAAAGAGGTACTTTAGGCTCTTGTGATCTGTATAAATTTCACACCGTTCGCCATACAAGTAATGCCTCCATATCTTTAATGCGAAAACTACTGCAGCAAGTTCAAGATCGTGGACAGGATAGTTTTGCTCAAATGGCTTCAACTATCGGGATGCATAAGCTATCATTTTGTCATTCTGCATGAGAACACATCCGAGACCATTCTTCGAAGCATCACTGTATACTACATACTTCTCACCAGGGGTGGGCTGAGCTAGGATAGGTGCGGACGTCAACTTTGCTTTTAGCTCCGAGAAACTCCTTTCACAGTCGGCACTCCACTCGAACTTGGTTTTCTTTTGGGTCAATCTGGTGACAGAAACAGCTATCCTCGAGAATCCTTCAACAAACTTTCTGTCATATCCGGCCAGTCCGAGAAAACTCCTTACTTTTGTAGCATTGGTTGGCCTGGGCCATTCTGTGATAGCTTCAATTTTCTTGGGATCTACAGAAATCCCATCTTCTGAAATCACATGACCAAGAAAGGATACATTTCGCAGCCAAAACTCGCATTTGCTGAACTTGGCATATAACTGTCTCGCTCATAGAATATTTAGGACTGTCCTCAAATGGGCTGCGTGAGTCTTTTCGTCGGGTGAATATATCAAGATATCGTCTATAAAGACCACCACAAATTTATCCAACTGTTCTTGGAAGATTCGATTCATGAGATCCATAAAGGCGGCAGGGGCATTGGTCAGACCAAAAGGCATGACTAAGAACTCATAGTGTCCATATCTGGTTCTGAAAGCAGTCTTAGGGACATCTTCCGCCTTTATCTTCAACTGGAAGTACCCAGATCGTAGGTCAATCTTACTAAAGATTCGAGATCCTTGCATTAAGATACTTTAGGTAGGGTTTTGGGGAAGATTTAAATCTTACTCAAGTTAAACTTATGATTTACTTACCCTGAGCTGGTCGAATAAGTCGTCAATCTGGGGCAACGGGTACTTGTTCTTTATGGTAATTTTGTTGAGCTCCCGATAAGCGATGCATAAGCGCATACTTCCATCTTTCTTTTTCACGAATAGCACTGGAGCACCCCAAGGTGAAACACTGGGGCGAATAAGTTTCTTCTCTAACAGTTCGTGTAACTGTTCCTTTAATTCCTTTTGTTCAGCAGGTGCCATGCGATAAGGGGCTTTCGATATGGGTTCCGCTCCTGGAACAAGGTTTATTTCGAAAGCGATCTCCCGATCAGGAGGTAGTCCAGGCAAATCATCAGGAAATACATCAGGGTATTCTTTAACAATTGGAACTTGTGCAAGGGTAGGGCCTTCTTGCTCAGCACTTAGAACATAAACCAAGAATCCTTCATGACCCTTCCTTAATGCTTGGCTGGCACGAGTTGCGTTAACAAAGACTTTCTTAGATGGTTTCTTTAATTTGGTTCCTCCTTGGAATGACATCTCTTCTCGAGCTGGGTCCTTAATGATAACCTGTCTGCCTCGGTAGTCAATGTGAGCATGATTCTTTGAGAGCCAATCCATTCCAAGTATCACATCGAAATCACTCATGGATATGGGGATCAAATTGGCTTCAAACATCTGGTCATTAAATTCGAGCGCACAATTTCTGAATATATGATGGGAAACAAGCACCTGATCGCCAGTTGCTTGTACTCTATAAGGTGAATCTAATCGGATTGGGTCATGATCGACATTCTTAACAAACTTCCTTGAGATAAACGAGTGGCTAGCGCCACTGTCGAACAACACATTTGCAGGTATGCTACACACTAATATAGTTCCTGAACCATGCACATTTTACTAAGCAATATGATAGACATGCATAAGTGAAATGTATTGAAGGCATAAAACTTTAAATCTTACCAGTCACTACATCAGCAGTCTCCTCGACATCAGCATCTGTCATAGCGTGCACTCTTGCATTTGTACGGGGCCGCTGGTTCTTTTGTTATTGCTGCGGCTGCGCTCCTTTTTCTGGACAATCTTTAATCATGTGGCCATCTTTGCCTCATCCAAAGCATTTTCCTGTCTTCCACCTGCACTCACCCACATGCCTCTTCTGGCAGTGAGAGCATACCGATATTGCTGGCTGTTGAGATGAAATCTGATTCTTCTGCTGATTATTTTGGTTTTGCTTGCGGTGCTGATTATGTCCTTGACGAACTGATCCTCTAAAATTCTTCTTTGCCACTTTCTTATATTTCTCATTTCCGGTCCCTTGTCTTTCTTGTTTCTGGCCCACGTCATCTCTTTGGATAATATCTCTCTCTATGCAGTAGCATGCATCTAGAAGTGCTCCATAATTGGTAGGATTTGCATTTACCAACCACGTCCTAATCCTCGGATTCAGACCTCTTTCAAACTTTAGCATTTTCGTCTCTTCGTCATTCATCGTAACGGGCTGAAACCTCCCAAGTACAATGAACTTATTTGCGTACTCCGCTACTGTCATGCCCGGCTCTTGCTTCAAAGATTCAAATTCATGTCTCTTTTGTAATTTGACAAATGGGGGAATATAGAACTTATGGAATTCTTGTAGAAATCTCTCCCAGGCAATCGGTCTGGGCAAAGGCTGCAGATTTGTCTTCCACCATTGATTGGCCTCACTGATCAAGAAAGGTCGGATGGCCTGAGCTTTCATCTCCTCTAGGGCTTGAATTAGCTCAAAACAGTTTTCAACTTCATCTAGCCACTTTTCTGCGATATCAGGGTCTGGCTTTCCTTCAAATGGGGGTACGTTAGCCCTCTTGAGCTTCTCAAAATAGTATTGGGCATCCCTTACTGGCTGATGTGGCTGAGGTGGAGCATTCTGATGACTTAAGCCTTGCCCTATCTGAGTAACAACTTGGCAAAAAGCCTGAAAAGCATTCACGGCTGGAATGACCGGAGGAACAGGTGCCTGTGAAGCTGGTGGTGGAGGATTCTGGTCTGGCTGAGGTGGCGGCGGGACCTGTGCTGGTGGCAGTGGAATGGGCTCCTGAGCAGCTGGTTGTGCTCACGGAGGTCTGCCACGTGGTCTCACCATCCGCACTTATGGGTTTTAGCATCTATTTAGAATATCGGAATTAAAATCAATTGAATTTGACTAAGGACCAAAATCGAAAACTCTTAAGTAAAGGAGATAAAAGGGCGCGTCTTATGTCATAGACTTAGCTTTCATAGTTTAGGATTAGTTATTAAATTACATCCTAAACCCGGTCTAAGTGGTCCTAGTCTAAGATCATCACTCATCTAAGATCATGACTTAGGTCTAAGATCAAATTTAGATTGCTAAGATCATAACTTAGTCCTATGTTCTGCCCGAAATCTAGAGTCTGGGCTCTGATACCACCTGAAGCGCCCCGCAACCAGCCTCGTCCGGATACGGTGCACCCGCCGTACTTCAGTGAGGAGAGTATAAGGCGTTATGCATAACATGCGAACATCCATAACATAAGTCGTGGACTCCCATGCTATCATTCAACATGGTAGTAAAATTTAGGAAGAATTAAAACTTTTCAAATCAAACATGCATCACTAATTTACTAAGTTCCCAAAAGTAATAGTACCACAAAATAACATAACCGACAATCCAGAGAGTTTAAACAGAGTCATAATACAAATCGTCTTGGCAGCACAAAAGTCCTTAAGCTTAGCTCCCTGCATACTCCTCGCCTATGGATAAGGTACTCTCGGCTCGTCCTCGATCCATTCTATCTTGGCATTTTCCAGCTCTGGGAAAAATAAGGTGTGAGTGATAAAAATCACCCAGCAAGAATACAATAAACTACCATGAAATATGTAAAGAATTATAACATGAATGTATTACCCCAAAACCTCAAATAATCATAATTCATACCTGCTCTTGGATCCTGTACTTACTTGATGTTCGGCTAAGGCATGTTTTAGGGAATGCTATACCATACCTGATCTTGGATCCTGAACTTACTTGGCATTCGTCTTAAGCATGTTATTAGGAAATGCTATACCAACAATAACTTATAACTTGTAACATGCAACATGTACTCATGATCGTGAATTATGCAAGATGCAATGCATGATGTCATGTCATGTCAAAACATCATTTTGGTCCCATAAAGTAACATGTCGTAAAAACAGAGTGTCAGATCAATTAACCCCGGAATCTGAGCGGGTCCAGAACAGATATCAGACCAATTAACCCCGGGCCTGAACGGGTCCAGAACACATATCAGACCAATTAACCCCGGATCTGAGCGGGTCCAGAACAGATATCAAATCAATTAACCCCGGATCTGAACAGGTCCAGAACAGATATCAGATCAATTAACTCCGGATCTGAGCGGGTCCAGAACATATCGTATCATCAGACCAATTAACCCCGGGTCTGGAGTCGGGTTAGTCGCATGCTTGGCCGGCAAAGGAATCATTAAGCTTTCTTTAAAAACATGGGACCGTAAAAACTTTTCATGCATAACGAAAAGATAGTCGCTTGTAAAACTTGCTTGCATAATAAAATCCATGAAAATCAGTTTTAGGATCATGCATGATACATGCCGTGATATGAAATGCAAGCCATGACATGAATAATCGTATGCATTCCTTATAACATATCAACATACATGAATTTAGAAGCTAAATATTTCCAAGACTTTTACTTCATATTCATAGGGCGGTTAAGCTAACCAATTAGGTCCATTTCCATAATTCTTTTGCCACAAATACGTTTGGTGGAATCTTAGATACATGTCATAAAATTTCAGATTATTTCAATAACCGTAAAAGGGTTTATTTACTTACTTTCCGAACTGGGTTAGGTGCTGAAACTGAGCTGACAGATTTTACTAAAAATTCAATTGCGGCGAATCCGTAATTCGTTTTCCAGAAATTCCAACTCGCCCAAGTCACAAACATATGGAACTAGTATCCTACCGAAATTTAGCCTATTTTCATATCTCTAAGTCCCATTTCTGAGGCCTGAAAATTCGTTACTAATTTAAGGTTGGCTCCACTAATTTCAGTTGAGCAGTTTTACCAAATAATTCATTAGAAATAATCCAGAACTTATTTTACCAAGATTCCAGCTGGCGTATCCACTATACTCATAGGATTATTACCATGCCAAAAATCAGATTTATTGAAGGTTCACAAGGTCCTCTTTTAATACGTTGAAGTCAATGGTCAATTCTGCCCAGCTCCAGAATTTGTTACTGAAGTAGTTTTACCGCGTAATTTCTTAAAAATAATCCTTAGCTTATTTTGACGGAATTCTAACTCTCACTTGTGCTACATTCATAAATCTAACTTGGTACCAAAAATTAGCTTCATTGAAGGTCTGTAAGGTCAGTTCTTAAACCATCTAAAACGTCACTCTATTCTGTCCAGTTCCAGAATTTCCAGCCTGAGCAGTTTCACCAAAACATTTATTAAACATAATCCATAACTTATTTTACCACAATTCCAACTCTCACATTTGCTAAACACATAGGCCTAACATCATACCAAAAACCAATTTGATAGCACGTCAGTAAGGTTCAGTTTAAGGTCACATATCTCACTGTCCAATTTTGTACAGCTCCAGTGGTTTGACATTTTACCCTCTTTTCATGTCAAGTGACCACTAATTATCTTGTGCTTATGAAATAACTTATTAGTCATCACATACACTTTTTTTCCTATGAATGTTCAGATTTCATTCCTCTTTTTGGGTCCTCTTTGCACCATGTCAAAACAGTGGGTAGTTTGTTCACAACCACTAGCATACTTGCTCACAAAGGATGTTCTTTCTTGGATTCAACTCACCTTCATCTTCATCCTTTAGGCCGAAATTTAGGTGATACCAAGAACACATTTTCACAACACTTATTTAAGCATGCAACACATTCAAGTACCATTTTATTCCAATCTTGCCCAAACAACCTTATAAAACTCACATTTAACACATGCATGCTTTCTTAGGTCTTCACAAGTTTCATCCAAGAGTTAATCTAGCCTAGACTTACTTGGGTGGACCTTAATTCATCTTAAGACAGCCCCATTTCACATTGCATGTAAGAAAAGATTGCATCTTTGAAGGAATTAGTCACATGCAAGATAATGTTCCTAAGAAGTCACTAAGGTACAAACATGAACTTAGTGTTTTCTTCTAAAGTTCACATCTTAGGAACATCTAGCCATTCAAGTCACTAATTCTTCAAATAAATCATGAGAGTCTAGTGTACACTTGCCTCTTCAAGCTAAAGCTCTTGTCTTTGCTTGGTTATGGAGTGAGTTGAGTTGAAATCCACTTCCTTCTCCACCCTTGACTACACGTTTTTGATGGAGAGGAAAAAGGAGAGTTAGTCTTCATTCAATAATGAAAATAGAGTTCCAATTGAGGCTAGAACATCTTACCAAAGTAGGCTTGGAGTGGAGCTTCAAGTGTAACAAGATAGCGCCACCTAAGAGAGTTGAAATCTTCCACCTAGTTGGACAAAGAGGCAACGATTTTTGGGGTGGAGGGAGTGGTTCAAGTGAGCTTTATTATTATGTATGAATATCTACTTAGGAACTTTGAAATGAGACTTACCTAGAGGCTCCTTGAGCTTGAAGAAGAAGATAGAGTTGAATTCCTAGCCTTCAAGAGGAAGGACCCGTATGGTGGCTTGAAGAGATGGAAAACTTAATAAGTGTTGGCTTGAATTGTCTTGAGAGGGAATGCAAGATGGATGAAGATGTGGTCTTGCAATTTAAAAATCTAAGGGACAAGGGGAAGAGGAACCTACGCATGGGTCAAAAAAAGAGGGAAGGGGAAACACCATGCATGGAGGAGTGGTCTTGACCACTTTTTGTCTCTCAAGCTTGCTTTTGTTCCTTTATTTTATTATTTTACATGCATGCTTGTCTTGTATTTTAATTATTTGATTAATCTAGAGATTATGGGAACTAATGTGGAGGATTCTAGAATAATTGAGGGGCTTGGCCGAAAATGGGGGGCCTTTGGGGGTGTTTTGGTCATTTCATAATTAACATGTCCCACATTTATGTGATTTATGCTACTATCTATTTTATCTAATACGATTTTAATCTTGCTTTGTGAGGATCAATTAGGCCTGCATTCTTATGAAACGAAATTGTTTTATGATTGATCAAGGCCTCTTGGCCGAAATTTGTAAGGTATCACAATACCTTGTGACATCCCCTTATATAATTATTTAGTATCCATCACAAAAGTATTTATGTAAAGAGTGCTAAGTTGGCTTAAGTAACATGCACTTAAAGAAATCATTGTTTCAATTCCGTCACTTATTCATAGTTCTAAATACATGTCGTTGGGGTACTACAGATGTCCCTATATTTTAGCGTTCGATGTCTGACAGAGAGCTTCTAATTCTGAACTTCTGTCAGATCGATCGATCGAAGTCTCACCTTTAGAAACTGAAGTCACTTCGATCGATCGATGTCCCCTGTTTTGAGAGATCGATGTTGGACAGTAAAATTTCAATCTTAACCCTTTTTAACCTAGTGTGTTTTTCTCATTTTGCATCAGATCTCAAGTGTAAATTTAACTCATTTAAAACATCTTCGCATCATCAAAATGTTTTATATCTGAACAATCTCACACTTTTTGATGATTCCAAAACCATAATTTAAAAGATGTTTTTGCTTGAAAATTTACATTTGAGCTAGCTAAATATTTCAAACTTGATATTTTACAACTCTCCGTTATTCCATTCTCCCTCAATACATAAACCATGTGAACATATCCAAAACTTTCCCTCAACAAGTAATGTTCCCAAGAACAATGAATATGATGAAAGTGTTAAAATGCTCCTCCTCAACCAAAACATGCATCAAGTGTAAGTGCATAATGCCATATTTTCAATTTGCACTGATGGACGTAGTTTCCAACCTCCAAACATTATGAAACTCGGTGAGAATGTACTCTCAGATGTTCTGACTGTCTCATAAAAATTTCCAATTAAAACTCCACTCCTAACCCCTTGAAAATACGTTTTTGGTTAGATTGCACAAATTTGCCAAAAACTGTACTCCAACTTCAAAATTTATTCCTATTAATTGGTGACTCCAAATGGTCTGAAACGTTTATGACAAGACCTTCAAAATATATATTTTAGTGGGTTGAAACAGTTTTTGAAAATGCCTTTGGGAAGTATGTCAACCACGTTGTGTTCTCAACCTTTGCAAATCTAAAAATCAGATTGCACTAGTCTCGGAACTATTCACGTTTGAACGACTTATACTTACCTAAATGAGTTGAAACTTGTGCGAAATAAAAGCTAGGATATGTGGTTATGTTTATACAAAGTTTTATAATCTGTGAAGATCGTTTACTATTTTTACCATTGCAACAAAGTCAATACAGAAAACTGAAAACTGAAAGTAAAGTGTAGTAAAGTAAGAACACCAAGGATTTTATACTGGTTGGGTTAAATCAACCTACTCAAATCTTCGAGGACACCTTCCTCGGTTATCACTAAACACCAAAAACACCTTGCCACAAGGGTGACTGGAGTTAAACACTATCTCCATCCTTTTACAATCAATACAATCGAGCAAATGAATCACGGACACCACCACCGAACGAATGAGATCACACCTTGATCAACCTTTTACAACAATGAACGTGTATGGTTGATATATTCAAAGTCTATACAACATGTAGAATATATGAACAATAGGCTTGAGAGAAGAAGAAGAAGAAAGAAAAAGAGAAGAAGAAAATAGTATACCTTCATGCACTTGAGAGATAGTGAGTTGTAGCCTTGGCCTTGTTTGCACTATCCTCTCCCTTTTATGCTTACTTGGCTGCCCCCTTTAGACTTTTTCCTTATTAAGAATTCTCTTTAATGTCCTTGGAAGATTGTCTTGTGTAGAGATGACACCATCTTGCTTACTTGGCACAACGTGATTAGAAGGATGACCTGACCTTACTTACTTGTCACTTGTCGATTGGTCCACCTTGCCATCATTTAATGAGATGTAAATTCTACAAAAAAACTCATAAAACATGTGCTCAAATGTATTCAAAATATTACCATACTATCACATTTCAATCCCTTGAATTTGGGAGACAAATTGAGGACAATAACTACCCAAAAAATCGCCCACTCCTTTTCCATGTGCTGAAATTTTCAGCATGTGGTTCTTTTGAGTTCTTTCCGTATGTGGTACCCTCTTGAATGTCACAAATCTTGTGTGGTATATTCTCCACAAATTGAAAAGCTAAATAAACTCCACCTAGGCTCCAATCAAGATGAAATAGGCGTGAAGAATGAATGGACATGTATTCAAATTTCATTTTAGTAAGCTTTATCAAATAATGCACAATATTTACACATATATGGTATATAATAATCAGCCATATTTTGAATTTTCTATAACCCTTTAACATGTCTTGAATGTGTAAAAAGTGTCTACATACATGTTACATCTATGCTTCAAAAACGTACCATGTGTGAATGTTCATAGAAAACTGAATTTTCGACTTTCGTCGATTACGCGATTTTTGTCTGATTAAATTCAAACTTCTTGAACATGCAATATATATTATGTCACACATAATATAAATAAAATAAACCGTATATTCAGCTCTAATAGCTTAAGTAAAAACGCCACATGTGCACTAATGAAGTTGAGTTTGAAATCTCCACAAATTTAGCATAAATTGTGAGTGATTTGTGTGTGCCTACAAGGAATGATTTAGTGGTTGATATTAACATGTGAGTCAAGAAATTTTTGGCTATTTTTGATGTATATAGGCTGGGCATCTTTATATGGCAAGTACCTGATACGACAATTTTTGGTTTATGGCCTTGTAACATGTCGTTTTAATTTTGACGTCATAATAACTTATGTCATATGATATAAGACCTGAATATACTCATTAATATGAGGTGTATATAGTGGTGTGATGCTGATTTACGTTTATAATATATGTGACGTGTCAGTGGTACGTCGGAGTATATGTGTATTGTGCCTTTTAAAAAAATATGGATATATATAATATATACTAAAATGGTGTGTAAATGTAGTGGGGAGGAGACTTTCCATGCTCAAAGTTGTTGCCATAAATCTTTCTCCAATTGTCTCTTCATTTAATTAACTAGTTAGTTCATTAACTTAAGCACTCCATTTAATGAA
The DNA here is from genome assembly GCA_036186865.1 of Eustoma russellianum. Lineage (NCBI taxonomy): Eukaryota > Viridiplantae > Streptophyta > Magnoliopsida > Gentianales > Gentianaceae > Eustoma > Eustoma russellianum. The sequence continues at coordinate 25,229,404 of AP025063.1, forward strand.
CTAGTTTAGTTCATTAATTGTGGAACCTGATAATAGTACAAAGACAACAAATGTTTGGCATATGATGTAAGCTTTAACGCATCATGGCTTGTTAGTATGTCAACAATATATATAAGCATATGAAGCATGTATATCACATAAACGTGTCAAGTAATAATGTATTTATGCATTTCGTAAACTCGTACCATTTAAATCATGCATTTGTAAATCATTCAAACACTTTTTCTCAACAACCTCTCTCTTTTGATAATATACAAAATAACATTGATTCATGATTTAAATATGGTCGCTCCCCCAACAATTATGCACAAATATAAAATTTGAATTTTCTGTGCTCCCCCTTAAATCATGCTTCTCTCTCCCCCTTAAATCATGTTTTCTCTCCCCCTTTATTTTGTAAATGTCATGAAAAGTACATGTAAGAAAGAGATAGCAGTTTATAGTATATCAACAAAAATCACGCATTTCAAGTGCGTTCTTAAAGATTATTTAATCAACACTTTGCAAATGTACCTTTTGGTACCCAAACTTGCGTGACCTTCTTAGGTCTTCCAAAAGTTGAGAAAAGAGATGAAGACACAATATAATAGACTTTAGGTGCAAATTCGTTTGGCCTATGGCCGAGAATGCCATCATGCCCATGATAAGATTTTCGTTTTTGATATGCATTTGTGTTAGTGTACATAGTGCGCGATCTAAATGTATTTGTCTTGTACGATCGTCTCGTATGCATCAATGGTTTCCTTTGATATCTATATGACACATGATTGTATTTTGTATGATATGAAGAATAAGAAGCATGATGAGATGAGATGAGTGGTGTACTAGTCATCTTCTTAGGTTGTATAATTGCATGCGGTTTCTTTGATGAAGATAAGATAAAATTCGTTGACTTATTTTGTATTTCACTATCCTCAACGTATCATAATCTGGTTTTATTACTTTCGTGCTTTTGTGAGGAAATGAGAAGATTTAGCATGTTCGTACTCGTACCAAACTGTTTTACCATTTTTTCTAAATCCGCATTTCTTGATTTCAAATATGAAATCTCAGATTTCATTTTATTATTTTCTGTCGTTAATGATGAGACCTCTGATTTCAATGCATTAATTGTGCAAGACGACCCTTCTTTTGAATCGTTTAATTAAGAAACAAGGTTTACGTTAAATGATTCTAACAATTTCTTGTCTTCAATAAACCGTTTATTTTCTTTTGCAAGAGTCTTTGTGCATTTCTGCAGTTCAAGATATTGACTAAAAAAATCATCATAAGAGGGTTCGGAATCAAAATTAGAATCAGAAGATACCTCGTTTGATGCTTTGGATGCAAATCATACTTGTGCCGTATGTTCTTCGGTATCATCAGTCTCAGAGTAAGATGAGTCTCTCCAACTGGAGGCTTTGTGAGCTCTTCTTAAATTCCTTTGTCTAGGTTCTGAGACGGGTCTAGTTTTTGTCCGATCCTTGTCATAGTTTCTGTTCATTATTTTGTCCTTGTTCGGACAGTCATAATAGATATATCCAAGTCTTCCACAAGTATAACACTTATTGTCCTCATTATTTTTATTTTTATTTCTTTGATTCTTAGATGAAGTAAACCTAAATTTGTCTTTAAGCGATTTTCTTATTATCTTTCTTAGTCTTATAGGAAACATGATTGGATCTTCATCATCGCTATCCGTGTCACTATCATCTACGCGATCATAAGAGGTAAAAAAGCATTCATTTGATTTAAACACTATAGCCTTATATTGTTTAGAAGTAGATTAAAAATTTCTTAGAGTGAGTTTTTTCATAAACCTTCAATGATCCGATTAATTCCTCCATGTTTATTGATTTAATTTCCTTATTTTCTTCAATTGTAGTGACTTTTGAATCCCATTCAAATGGGAGACTTCTTGGCACTTTTTGCACCTTCTCCTGCGAAGAAAATACCTTTCCAAGAGACTCAAGGGAGTTGTAAATATTAGTGAATCTTAGATCTATATCAACAATAGATTCTTTCGGTAATAACTTGAAGGATTCAAGAGTAGAAATTAGCATGTTTATCTTAGACTCTTTAACTTGACTAGTACCTTCATGTTTCATTTCATGAATTTTCCATATTTCTTGGGCACAAGAGCAATTTGACACATAACTTGATTCACGTTCACTCAAACCGTTTAAAAGAAGTTGCATGGCTCGAGCATTCGTACTCAATTTCTTTTTGTCAACACTAGTATATTCTAGTTTTGGTTTTACGACATCTAGTGTAACACCATTAACTGTAGATAATTTAGAAGGAATAAAAGGACCATCTTCTATAATGGACCACAATTCTATATCAATGGCCATAAGAAAAAGTTTCATTCTAAGTTTGCATTGTATGAAGGACTCACCGTCAAAAAAAGGAGGCCTTTGACTCGACATACTCAAGACTAAAGTACTGGCTCGCGAACTGCCAAAATTCGGTTTTCCCTAGTGGATTCACCAGTCTTGCGGACTCCCTTCAGCTTACTTACGATCGAAATCACTATTTTGCTTTCTGAGCTATACGAAAGAACTAGATCACGATCTCGCGTGACTAATCTCTTGAAAACTGAAAGAAAGAGAAAGCCAATCGGAAATGATTTTATCACTACGCGAATAAAAAAAAACTCGGAGCGAGAATCAACATCCTTACTTAGCTTAGGATTAGGCTAGGTCGCTTGAGGTGAGGCTTATGGCGCTTCCTCTGCGTCTTGTCGCGCTTAAAGAAGGCAAAAAGCTGTCAACAAGGGCCGGGGGAAGGAAGCAGATGGAATCCAGCCGGACAAGCACTGGCTTTCGGCAGACTAGCTCGCTGCTCCAGATAACTAATACAAAGAAAGAAGGAGTTGAATAAATGTCACGTACGGCGCTGCCGAAGGAGCTCTTTCAAGATCCCACCTCGGATACTAAAGAAAGGGGTGGCTAGACAGGCAACCAAAGGATGAAGAGGCAGGCAGGTAAAAGGAATAAAGAAAGTCAGATTAACCAGAATATACGTTGCTTACGGCACGGCAGAGCCTTACCCAAGGATCAAGACGGGAATATATGAGAATTGGAGATCTTCACTCAAGATAAAAGCAATCGACACCAGGTAACCTTGCATTTAACTAAGGGAATTGCCTTCCTTCATCTCTCTTTCATAGGCTTCTGTATTTGCGAAAACTCTTTTCGTAGGCGGTAGGCAGACGCTTAGCTGGCGATAGGATGGCATAAACGGAAGAAGGAGCTTACTCTGAAGAAGTAGCCAGGCAAGATTCTGGGAGTTAAGTCCGAGTCCAAGTCTGAGTCTGAGACCGAAGAAAGAAGCTCGACTGAAAGCTATTCCACTTGCTTCCTTGTGAGCTCTCTCAAACCTACGTATCTTGATGTTGATTCAGTCTCCTTTCTCATCTAGCTCACTGATTGAAGTTGATTTTCTTAGGTTTTTCGATCCCTATTCTCTTTCAAAGGAGGTGCCATATCCCGCGAAGGGTGAGAAAGACGTGGCTAACTCGATAGAAGAAGGAGCTATCGGAAGTGAAGGTGGTGCGGCCATTACATGCTATTGTAATCGGCAAGCTCCCTATGCCATCAAAGAGCTCGGTACCAAACAGGCACAGTTAAGGAATCGTGCACTCAAAGGAACATGTCATCGAAGAGTTTCCAACATTCACTCTCGAGCGGAGAGCGAGTTCAAGACCAAAGAAAGGAAAGTAGGGCCAATACCTTCACTTGGTTCTTTCTACGCGCTTTCTCCCAAGCTCGGAATTTTATTGCTATCAGATCGAGGTTATGATCTTACGGGTCTATCCCCATTTTCCTATGTTCTAAGACCTTTTGTTTTATTCCGTTTGCGGCTCCCGCATCAAGTGCTTCAGTTCTGTTCTATTCATTGGCGATTGCTTTCTTAGTATGGCACTGTCAACTGGTGTTTTATCATATATAAATGTAGATGGAGAAGGGGCTATGGGAACTTTATTGTCCGCTTCTATATTCTATACTATATAAGATAAGGGTGGTACCTTGTGAGAGAAAAAAGCATAAGTAAGTAGCATCCAGAACATAATCCAGAGCAGCTAAGATAATCGGCTAGCTTGCGGGCTGGGGAAGCGGTGTACTCTGACGGTAGAAGATCTCTAATTATTAGCTCTGGTTCACGGCTAAACGTTGTAGGCCTAAGCACAGTTGTCGCTCTTGGAGTCTGAGGGGATAAATTCACACCGGAAAA